>OX451741.1:115603867-116203867 GCA_948472305.1 Vicia faba
GTCTTGATGTAAGACATTGTATTTGATGTGATTCACATGGAGAAAAATGTATGTGATAGTGTAATCGGAAACACTTATCAATATTCAAGGCAAGACAAAAGATGGTATTAATGCTTGTCTGGATTTGGGTTTGATGGATATACAAGAAGATTTAACTCCACAATAATATAGGTAACAAGACATATTTGCCTCATGCATGTTATACTTTGTCTAAAAAAGAGAAAACAAGTTTTTGTGAGTGTTTACAAAGTATCAAAGGGCCGCATGGTTACTCATCAAATGTCAAGAGGCTTATATCAGTTAAAGGTATCAAATTAGTTGACTTAAAATCTCATGATTGTCATGTCTTAATGCAATAGCTACTACTAGTGGCTATTCGTGGGGATATTGCCTAACAGAGTTAGGAAGACTATAACTAGGTTATGTTTATTTTTTCAATGTAATTTGTTGTAAAGCCATTGATCCATTAAAGTTAGACGATTTGGAAAATGAGGTTGCAGTTTATCTTGTGCCCATTAGAGATGTATTTTTCTCCTTCATTTTTTGACATTATGTTTCACTTGATTGTTCATCTAGTAAGGGAGACTAGATTATGTGGTCCAACTTTTTTTATGGTGGATGTATCCAATAGAGCGATACATGAAGATCATAAAAAGGGTATACAAAAAACCCCACACCGTCTAGAAGAATCAATTATTGAGAGGTACATTGCAGAAGAAGCAATTGAGTTTTTCTTCTAACTATTTTTCATAAGTGGATGTTGTAGGGATTCCCAAGTCACGTCATGATGGAAGATGTAAGGGTGTGGATACACAAGGTTTTAAAGGTCAAGAGCTTAAGTATTAAGATGGTTGTTCAAGCGCATTTGTATATATTTAATAACACGGATGAAGTTCAACCTTACTTATCTGCTCACAAAAGCATCATAAAGAAAAAGCACCCCAAGATGAATGAAAGAGGGTTGTTAAAAGAGTATAATAAGAGTTTCTCAGAGTGGTTTTAAGGAAAAAATTGCTAATGATGATAGTGCTTCTAATACAATTAAGTGGTTGTCCTGTGAGCCTAAATCTAACATAATAACATGGAGTGGATATGATATTAATAAAGCATTCTTTTATACAAAGTCAAGGGATGACTGTAGTACCACATAAAATAATGAGGTTATGTTTGTGGCCGAGTCCATGCACTTTTCTAGTGCTAAAGATAAAAAACCCGGTTATGACATATACACCCTACTTTGGGGTGATTGAAGAGATTTGAGAAGTTAATTATGTTGTGTTTAAATTCATGTATTTAAATGCAAATGGATTGATATTAATAGTGGTGTAAGAATTGATGAATTTGGAGTTATACTGGTTGATCTTAGCAAGTTAGCTTATGCGAACGAACCTTTTATCATAGCATCTCAAGTAAAACAAGTGTTTTATGTCACAGATCCTTCTAATAAAAGGTGGTCAGTGGTTATACAAGGAAAGGTGCATGATAGTGATGAAAATCAAGATGTAAAGATCATGGAGAAGGGATATGAGAGAACTAGTAATGTGTTTTTTATAAGTTAATTCGACATTACTTTAATTTTTAATTGTTTTTATTTTGTGCTTAATTCGATGTCTAATTATTTTTATTGTGTGCTTAATTTGATTTATAATTATTTTTATTTTGTGTAAACAGATACATGGCTTATTTCAACCGACAACCCTTCTTCATCTAGTAAACCTAATAAAAGAAGAGTTAGAGGTCCCACTTTGATGGCAAAAAATTGATAAAGTTCATCAAACGAGTGAAAACGTAAATGTTGAGTTTGATTAAAGAACTTATGAATGTACTGGTGTTGATAAATATGCTTTAAATTTTAGGAGTTATATAACATCTCTTGCTCGGAAGAAATGTAATATTCTAAAAGATGAGTGGAAATACATAGCTAATGACATAAAAAGGCTATTTGGGTTGATGTTCAGGTATTTTAAATTCAACACTTTATTATATTTTATAATCATATACTAACAATATATACCATATACTATATGTGTAGGCTCATTTCACTATTCCAGAATGTCATAATCCAAAGAAGGATCCATTTAAGAATGAATGGATTAAATATGCGGGAGAGTGATGAAGAGGATTTTAGACACAACTCACAAGCGAATATATTAATCAGCCCAAAGAAGATCTCCCTCCTGCATATGTCAGGTATAATTATATTAAAGAAGAAACATGGAAAGAGTTTTTGAAGTCTCGAGATACTCTTAAATTTAAGGTTAGTATGAGTTATATTTTTTTTTGTGCATAACATTTTAATTATGTTTAGTGATTAATAACTTTTGAGTTTATAATAGGAAAAAAGTAGAAATGGTATGGAAAATATGACTAGGAATGTATACCCACGTACATTATCTCGTGGAGGATATTGCTTGCTTCTGTAGAAAATAAAAAATGAAAGGAGATCATCAACATATGATTCCATATTAGATGATATTGGTAGTCCATCTCCACGGTCACACCATGAGTTATGGAATAGAGCACGATAAAAGAAAGGGGGAGAATGCACATCAAAGTCTACACAAGTTGTTGATGAGAAAATTATAGGTAAAATTTAGAAAATACTTCAAGTATCATTATATTTGTTATTGATAAAAACTATTAAAAATAGTTTTGGTTATTGCATTTTGTAGGATTCTCTAGTTGAAGAAGCTGAAAAAGGTGCCTTCGTTCCGGATGGACGTAACGATATCTTAATAGCACCCATGGGAACATCTGATCATGGCGGTCCTGTTCGTGGTGTTGGAAAACACCATAAACAAATTACTTACTTTGGAAGGTCGTCTTCACGTGAAGGATAACATATAGATGTAAATGAACAACTTGCACAATTTTCATCTGAACTGGAAGCAAGAATTAGAGCTGATTTTGATTAAAATTTGGTTGAAGAGCATAAGGTGTTGCAACAATATTTTATAGAGACACTTAGGACTATCGATTTATCGCAAAGCACAAATAATAATAAATGCAACAAAAAATGGAAGTTATCGATGGGAGCGGAAAAAGAAGTTATTCAGCTGTAAAACGAAGCACAAAATACGTGGAAGTTGACGATGTTCAGAGGTTGTTACTCATGGCTCTGAAAATGACTGACACACATTTGGAAATGGAATTAAGTCATTGTGTGAGCGTCACTAATTTTTATATGTCAGCTAAGTGTACTAGAGAGTTGTTGGTGGATTTTCATTGGCTTGACGTGGCTAATTTGAAGATTTGTGCACACGAGTACATTTTCTTTTTTTATTATTGTCGATATCTATTAATATGTTATATCTCACATCATTTTGATTCTAATATTTTTTTTTTAAAATTATTCAGGTATATTCATAGTGTATGTATTGATAATTTCACATCAGAAGTATGTTGATAATGTGTTGAAATCTCAAGCAGATGTTAAAATATAAATACAAGATAAGTTATGTGACGAAAATAGAGTGTGTCACTTACTACCATTTATTCATGGGTAAGATTTTATGAAATTGTGTTTTCTATTTTTTGATTTTGATAATATAGATATTTTATGTGACTTTTGTGTTTCCACACACACACGTATAGAAATCATTGGTAATTAATAGTCATTTGTCCAAGAGACAATATTGTGGTTGTCTTTTGTTCACTTTATTAGAAAATTGAGCAAATCACAAAGAAAATTGTTACAAAGTAAGTTTATCTTTTATGTAACTTTTGTTATAATATATTATATATCATATGTACATAAATTGTTACAAAAGTAATTTCATATTTTATGTAGCTTTATATAGATTTTTTTTCTTCTGAATAGGTGCTTTTGGGGTTCATCAAATGGCAAATAGAAATAGAAAAAAACCTACATGGCTTCATCCCAATGTAAGCTTGATGTAAATTATAATTCTATATTTAATTTTATGATAAGTATTCACTAATTATGTCATTTATTTGTAGACAAGAAAACAATATAACTCTAATGATTGTGAGTACTATGTTATGAAAAATATATTGGATATTGTCTCTGTCAATATAACCGAGTCTTGGGTGCAGATAATAAAAATAACTTTACTTTGTTATTTATTTTGTATTTTGCAACTTAATGTGAATTTTTAAAAAATAACTCTATATTGTTATACGTATCGTAGGTATTTGATGACGCAACAGAATTAACACAAGATGATATGTATGATTTACGACTCTGTTGGGCAAAATGTTTCTTTGAGTTATATAAAAATTAAGCTTTATCTGGTGAGTTATATAGAATTGTCTATATATATATATATATATATCTGATTTGAGTTTCTTGACTTTGGTGTTGTCTGCTGATGTTAATTGGTGTTATTATTTATTGTCAGCAAATGTAATTTTGGTATTTTCTATTGAAGCTACCACTCATATTCTTTTGGATTGCATGTTGGTATTTCAGGTGAGGGAAATGACTTATAAATAGTTGGATATTTTTGTATGTTTTTACTGGTTTTGTTGTTGTAGTAGTCCAGCGTATTTAAACTTTCTTATAATTGTGCACACTTGTGTGTATCCTGGATTAATACGTACTTTTGTAAATCAATGGTTTATTTTGAAGAATATATATGTGCATCCTAACTATTTAGTGTAATGAAACTACCCTTCACTGGTTAGAAAAATATGAAAATAGCGACCTAAATGTAGTTTTTGTAATGTTGAAAAAATATGAAAAATAGCGATCTAAATGTGGTATGTGTGATGTTGAAAAAATATGAAAAATTAGGCACCAAAAAATTACAAGGAATCCACCTCGATTCTGCTAAAAAATAGCCTAATTTTTTAAGAAAGATAGCAAACATATTACATAAACCTATATTTAACATCGGGTCAGTAAGGTAACCGATGTTAAAAACTATATTTCACATTGGGCCATTAAATCAACCGATGTTAAATATTGTATTTATTTTAAAAAAAAATAGAATTAACCCCAATTTCACATCAAACGAAACAGTCAATCGATGTAGTAGGTGTATTTTTCACATCAGGCTGCTGCTTGATGTAAAATGTCTTTGATTTACTACATTACTTGACTTTACATTGAACTCAGATCCGATGTAAAATTTGTTTTTCGTCCGATGTAAAAAGTCTTTTCTGCACTTGTGATTTCATCAAAGAAAATGATATATAAAATTAAAAATTTGTATATTATTTTGTGTAATTTTAATTTTCATATTCCTAACACCAAAATAAAATATATCATTAATATTAAATTGTTTTTTAATCACAAAATTAAACTCATTTTAATTTGAATCTATAATAAAATGTCACAAACATAATAATACATTTAAGAAAACATGAACAACTAAATTATAGCTCCTTCCTCAACTCTTTTTGGGTTCATTCTTAATCAAATAATTAAAAGCTTAAATCAGTAAAAAGTATTATAATTATTGATACATAACGTAACGAGAAAGATAATAATTAAAAACGAGAATAATTATCTTTAATCAATCTTTCCATTTTGAATAGTTGTTGATTTTTCATTTTTTACGGATTTAATGGATAATTGATTTGGTTAATAATTAGTAATGCAGGTATTTAATAATTAGTAATGCAGGATTTTACACTTGATAAACTAAGTATTGTATTTTCTTATAGTATTTATATATAATATAAATTTTTTATATGTACAACTATTCATAAATATGACTTTTAGAAATATTATGTTAAGAATCAAATATTGTTTTAAATTAAATGAGGTATACAAATTTTTTTAATAATAAGTATATGAATGAAATAATTTAAAATAATATAAATTATTTTTTTAACAAAACCTTGAAACAACCCTTTTTAAAATTTAGTTGTTAGTATCAAATTATTAAATACTAATACAAAGAATATTAAATATATGAAATATTTCTCTTATTATTAAAAACTGGTAGAATTAATTTAGATTTAATTAGATATTAATTTATATTTAGGAATATCTTTTAGATTGTTTATATCTTTGTTAGAAGATATATATCTTAGATCTTCTTAGATCTTTGTAGAAGATATATTTTCGATTTAATTTTGTGTATAAATAGTCTAGTGAAGTAGGTTATTGTAATTCATTGTAAATCTTTATTTTGAAGCTATCAGTAAATATTCCTTTTGCCTTTTATCTTCCTTGCGCACCAACAATTGGTATCTAGAGCTCTGGTTCGAAATCCACGGGAAAAAGTATTGTGATTAAGAATTACAATATTCTGATTCTGAGGGGTTTTTTGAGAAAATATTGATTTGGGAAACTCTGTGTTTGATGGCAAAAACTGGAATCGTTGGAAGATCCAGATGCGCGTGTTATTTGGTTCTCAAGATGTGTTAGAACTTGTTACTGATGGCTATAATCTGTTAGAAGAAGATGCAACAGAGGCCTAGAAGATAGCACGGAAGACGCTGAGGAAGAGAGATCAGAAGGCGTTATTCTACATCCATCAATGTGTGGATGTGAATGTGTTTGAGAAGATTGTTGATTCTGAAACAGCGAAGGCTGCATGGGACACACCGGTCAGATGTTACGGTGGTGACGCAACAGTGAAGAAGGTGAAGCTTCAGTCTCTCAAAAAGCAATATGAGAATCTCAACATGAAGGACAACGAGAAGGTTTCTGAATACATCTCTAGAGTGATTCTGATCACTAATGAGATGAAAACTTATGGAGAAACTCTGTCTGAACAAGTAATCATTGAGAAGATATTGAGATCTTTAACTTCTCAGTTTGATTATATTGTGGTAGCAATTGAACATTCTAAAGATCTGAGCACCATGAGAGTTGAAGAGTTGCAAAGTAGTCTATAGGCGCATGAGTTGCGTATGACTGCAAGAACTTTTGAGAGGGAAGTAGAGCAGCAGGCTCTGAAAGTAACTTCTAGTAAGAAGCATCAGAAGCAGACTTGGTCAGAATCCAAGAAGAAAAATAATGATGGTCAAAAGTCAGAAGCTTCAAACTTTGATAGGCAGAAGAATATCCAGTGGGGAAAAGAGAAGTTTGACAAGAAGAATGTTCAGTGTTACTGTTGTAGGAACTTTGGTCACTATGCCAAAGATTGCTGGTCAAACAAAGAAAGAAAGTAAGAAGAAGCAAATGTAGCCAGAGGAGATTCAGATGATGAATCTGTGCTATTTATGGCTTATGAATTTGATGAGGAACCAGTGAAATTGTTATTTTCTCATTCTGAAGGGGAAGAAGAATATGACTCTGCATATTATGATTCTGAAGGAGTGATTTTGTATGAGTCAGAATCAGAATATGACTCTGAGTTAGAATCAGATGACGACTTTGAAGATTTTGAAGATGAGTCAGAATCTGAGGTTTCTGAAGGCGAGTTAGAGTCAGAAGATGACTCTGAAGCTGAAGACAAGTCAGAATCCAAAGGTGATTCTGATTCTGAAGAAGATTATGCTTCTGAAGAAGAGTCAGAAGATGATGACTCTGGAAACTCTGAAGGTGAGTCAGATGGTGAATCTGATTCTGATCCAGATTTTGATGATGGTCCATAATTTGGTTGTGATCATGCTTCTAGAAGGGAAAACTCTAAAGATGTAGGTTTTGGAGTACAAGCTTCTAAAGATGATCATGTTTCTGGTAGAAATCATGATTCTGAAAGTGGAACTTCTGAAGGAGGAGCTTCTGAAGGAAATTCAGCCTTTAATGATGATCATGATTCTGAAAGTGGAACTTCTGAAGGCAGAGGTGATCCAACTTTTGAAGATTGTATTTCTGAAGGTAGTGGCTCTGACTCTGATGATGATTCAGACCTTGGGAATTTTCAAGATTCTGAAGACAGACAAGGTTCTAGAGAAATTCTAATTTCTGAAGCAAGTGCTTCTGAAGGGGAAAGTTCTGGTGTCCAAAGTTCTGAAGGTCCGGTTCAGAGGCAACAAAGAGTGAGAAGCATCCCAAGAAGATTTGTAGAGTTTGACATGTTGCTAGACACTGAAGTAAACTCTGAAGGAGAAGTTATTCAGTATGCAATGTTAGTAGACTTTGAACCCGTGAGTACGAAATAGGCTCTTAAGCAGCAAGTTTGGTTACATGCCATGAAAGAAGAACTTGATGCTATAGAGAGAAACAAGACTTGGAAGCTGACAGAACTTCCAAAAGGCAAGAAATTCATCAGCATAAGATGGGTTTTCAAGCAGAAGTTAAATCCATATGGATCAATTGGCAAACACAAAGCGAGATTAGTAGCAAGAGGCTTCCTACAGAAGCCTGGGCTGGATTACTTTGAAGTGTTTGCACCTGTAGCGAGACATGAAACAATCAGACTAGTGATTGTAATAACTGCTAACATGAATTGGCCTCTGATGCATTTAGATGTAAAATCTGTATTTTTGAATGATCCATTACAAGAAGAGGTGTATGTTTCACAACCTCCTGGATTTGAGAAAAATAATCAGGAAGGGATGGTGTTCAAATTATACAAAGCATTGTATGGATTGAAGCAAGCGCCCAGAGCTTGGAATTTGAAGATTGATTCGTTTTTCAAGGAACAAGGGTTTCAGAAATGTGAGATGGAGTATGGTGCTTATGTTCAGCACACTTCATAAGATAATATGATTCTGGTCTATTTGTATGTTGATGACATACTACTTACAGGAAGTTCTGAACAAGAGATAGTTGAGTTCAAGAAAGTTCTGATGAATGCATTTGAGATGACAGATCTTGGAAAAATGAGTTTCTTTCTAGGGATAAAATTTATGTACTCTGAGAAAGGAATCATTTTACATCAGATGAAGTATGAACTAGAGCTTCTGAAAAGATTTAAGCTAGAAAATTGCAAGGTTGCTATCACACCCGCTGATACGAATTAGAAGTTAGACTCTGATTCTGATGGAGAGGATGTGAATGCTACAACCTTCAAACAAATGGTTGGTTCTCTAAGGTATTTGTGTAATACTATACCTGATATTTGCTATGCAGTTGAAATGGTTAGCAGATTTATGAGCAAACCAAAGTGGTCCCATTACCAAGTTGCAGTCAGGATTCTGAGGTATGTGAAGGGAACTCTGAAATATGGAGTGTTATTTTCGTCTAGAAGAAAGATCGAATCAGAACTTCTGAGTTATTCTGATTCTGATTGGTGCGGAGATAGAGTTGGCAGAAGAAGTACTTCTGGGTACTTATTCAAATTTCTGGGAGGTCCTATTTCTTGGTGTTTCAAGAAGCAACATGTTGCTGCTCTGTTAACTTGTGAAGATGAATATATTGCAGGTGCTCTGACTGCATGTCAAGCTGTGTGGATTCTGAACTTGCTAAAAGATCTGAAGATTGAGGTAAATAAACCTCTGAAGCTGATGATTGATAACAAGTCTGCAATCAATCTTGCCAAGAATCCAGTGTTGCATGGGAGAAGCAAACATATTGAGACCAAGTATCATTTTCTGAGGAATCAAGTTCAGAATGGAATATTAGAGGTTGTGCACTGTAGCACTCAGAAGCAGCTGACAGATGTTCTGACAAAGGCTATCAAAACTGATCAATTTCTTAGTTTAAGGGATGAAATTGGTGTTGTCAGTTTTAGGTAAATATAAATTAAGGGATGGTGTTAGAATTAATTTAGATTTAATTAGATATTAATTTATATTTAAGAATATCTTTTAGATTGTTTATATCTTTGTTAGAAGATATATATCTTAGATCTTCTTAGATCTTTGTAGAAGATATATTTTAGATTTAATTTTGTATATAAATAGCCTAGTGGAGTAGGTTATTGTAATTCATTGTAAATCTTTATTTTGAAGCTATCAGTAAATATTCCTTTTGCCTTTTATCTTCTTTGTGCACCAACAAAAACTATTTATTTTTTATATTTTAGAAACTAATTATAAAAGTGATACTCTAGAAAATAATAATTTATTAATATTGCAATAGAGAAAAATAACCAAGTACATGAATGATAAAGACTAATGAAATTATTTTTCAATTAAATTTAACCACAACAAATAAATTTGAAAAAAATATTTGACTTAAAACTAAATTATTTGAAAAATATGAGTTTAATCCGCCAAATCTCTCATGTACCTGATGTAGACAATGTGTGGAAAAGATCCAAACTTTTGATGTTCTATATAGATATAGACTACAAAAATTAGAACAAAAAACAAACAACCCTTTTCAATTTAGTATAAAAAACACAAAAATTTATGAAAACCAAATTAAAAAAGAATCACAAATCCTTTAAATTTTTATTCTAAGTTGAATCTAATTATCAAAGTTGATCTCAAAATAAAAAAAGAAAAAACTACACAATACCTGTCAACTTCAATGATCAAACAATGTATGTTGTTTGAATTGCTAATATGATTATCTATCTATGATTGCAGCATAAAGTAATAGCTGAAAGTCATAACATTGAAAGAACCATATTAAATTATGAGGTGAATTTTGATATTTGACCCATTGTCATGAAAAAGTTTTACATTATCAACCAATTACAAAAAAACATGTGTTAAATTCAAAATATATTAAAGTTATTTTTTTGAAATTGAGTATCTCCATATTAACTTGTAATCTTTTGTCAAAATTAATAAAAAAACATGGTCAATTGACTAATGTTTTTGGTCATGATCTTATTATATAAAATATTTTTCTAAGAAAGTTGTTATTAATTTTTTGATGATTTATGAGCACAAGAAAATAACAGATATAAAGTAGCACAAAAAAATTAAATGAAAATAAAGACATAAAATAAAGGAAAAATATCGCACATATGTATTGTAAAAAAAACTACCATACATTGTATTCTAATTTTTTTCAAATTATTTAAAAATTAATAATATTTTTAAACTATTTATCTATAGAGCCAATTTAAAAAGTAAATTAATATTTTCAAATCTACCATACATTGTATTCTAATTATTTTCAAAGAATTCAAAAAAAAAAAATTACAAATTTACCATACATTGTATTCTAATCATTTTCAAACAATTAAAAAACCTATGAAAAAAACATTTTAATTATTTTTAAACCATTTAAAAAAGTTCTTCTTTTTCTTTCTAACAGAATTTAAGATAATATGACAGAAAGAAAATTCACAATTCTTGATAAATATATTTATAGTTATATACTTTTTTTATTATATTTTCATGACTTTATTTTTAAATAAAAGTTGTTAAAAATATCTTTTAATTAATATTAATAAATAAATTTATAATATTTAATAAAATAATCTTAACATCTTTATTTTATAGTAGCAAGGAAAATTTAGTCTTCCAATTTAATTTTATTAAAATAATTTGTACATTAATTTAATCTGGAAAAATTTTAAAATACTAATTCTCATTTGACTAAAGAAGTGAAAATAGAATGAATTAATTAATGAGAAAATAAGAGATATATTGACGGAGTAAAATTTGTTCAATAAATTATGTGCATCATGTTAAATCATATTAACATTTTAAAATGGCTTGCATGATTTATTGGTCATTTATTATTGGAATACGGTGTAAAAAAATTTGGGAATTTCTTTTAGCACCTCTATAAGTTTTTCATAATCTTTGGTAAAAAATAAAAAATGTCCTCACTTTTTGAAGAGTCATCTCTCAACGCACCACTTTCCCACAAAATAAGCACAAATGGGCGAGCGTCTCTCATTTTACCAAAATTTAATTGAGAGATGCATCTTTATATGTGTTTTAAGGTGTGTCCGTAGGTGCATAACCGGATTAATCCTTTATTTTCAAATTCATGAGATTTTTTAGAGACGTGTCTCTGAAACGTTTAATTTAGGCAAAATACTCATTTTGGTCCCTTAACTATACCCTTGGGTTCACATTGGTCCCTTAACTTTTTTTCGTGTCATTTTGGTCCCTTAACTTTCAAAATGTTTCATTTTAGTCCTTTTTGTCTAATTAGCTACGAATTTAGCGGCTGATTTCAAAGTTTTTCCGTCTAATTAGCTACGAATTTAGACAAAAAGGACTAAAATGAAACTTTTTGAAAGTTAAGGGACCAAAATGACACAAAAAAAAGTTAAGGGACCAATATGAACCCAAGGGTATAGTTAAGGGACAAAAATGAGTATTTTGCCTTTAATTTATATAACACGCTTACAAAACATCTTCTCCTTCTTCATTTATATAAAAATATTCATAAACTCCCTTTGGAGCTCGGGAGAAACTTTTTTTCAGTCCATTTTTCAAGGATCAAAACTACTTATAATTCAAGCTTTTCAATCCTAGCTCACTCCACTAACTACATTTATCATTTATCATCCACAACTATTTTTTGAGTTTTGATTAATGTATTAGATAAAACAGGTTTGCATTAGACAGTAGCCACATCCAAAATAGGTAGATGTTAGAGACATGCATTCTCAATTGGTTGCATTTAGGTAGGTTAGGGCAACACTGGTGTACGTTATACCATTGTTGAGAAACACGAGCGTATTCAAATATGCATCTCCAAAAAGTGTCATAATTGATTTTCAAAGATTCCTATCTAAAAAGTATCACGGATGCAAATTAATATAGTTTTCTGGTTTTTTCAGTAAAAATGGTTGCAAACAACCCTGACAGATTAAGACTCAACCGTCAAACCCAGCACACATCAATTCATGAAAGGGCTAGACGTGAGAATGAACAGACCTTGGCTAGATTAGGAACCGTCCCTAGGTCTGATGATGAGGAATCATCGATTTCAAGGAGCCGTTTGTCTAAGGGGTCCTAGTCCTAGGGGAACATCTCCCCTGCTCATGAAGACCGCGATGCACAAACAACTCCCAAGACTTATACATGGGAAGTTCCTGCTGCACATGATTGTTTCTATGCAATGGATTATTCATAGGGGGCCTCTGACACCTCCTTAGTGATATACTATAGAGATCATGATGTTGGGCGCGTCTGGGTCGGAGATGTATATTTGTTAACGGTTGTTACTTATATGTTTTATACAAATTCTCAATGACTAATATTGCTATTATTTTAACAGGAGCGCAAATGTTTGAAATTTGTTAACCCACAACAAAAATATTTTGCAGCTTTATTAGCTTGAGACTAAAAGGCTCCAGAATGTCATCTGATACTTCGTTCTTGCTGACACAAAAGAAAAATATCATCTTTCCACTTCCTCTTTGGCAAGGTGACGATTATACTAGATGACATTGATTTCCTTCTATACTCCAAATTGAACGAAGGTTTTCTTTGGACGACAAGGCAAATGACAGCTTGCTGACCATGTTGACGGTAATTTCGGTAACAACTAATAATTTTAAAATCACGTTTTTTACACTAGTTACTAATAATTTTTCTTATTCATTTTAAGGAATGGATCATATCCCATTTTCACCGCATACACGAGTTTGATAGTATGGTGGGGTATACTGAGGATTGGCAACGTACTTGCATGTATTCCCCTCGTAGAGGGTATGATGTTGTGTGGCCATTCCGTGTGTATATTGACCGAACTTCACATGATGACATAGACCGGAAACCTTACACCACTCATTCAGACATTGTTGAATTTGACCTCATTTCATTTTACGTTGAATGACTGGCATGTGGGAGGAATATGATGTACAGGTATCTGCCAAAGCAATGCATGCATCAGTTTGGATATGTGCAGATTATTTCGAGATCCCCCTTCGAGTCTACTCCGGACAGCATATTCAAAATAATGATGTTTAAATAACTTAAAATGCACACAATGGTGTTTTTGGAAATGCATCATCGAATGCACCCCATACAATTTTCGCATATACATCTCTGAACTAAGTTTTGTCAAAAATGGAGTTGCTGCTGAATTTACAAAAGATGATGTGATTTAAGGTGCGTCCGGAGATGCATCTTCGAAATTTAACTATTGAGATTTAACTATGGCATTGGTCTCGATCTCAATCTTTGTGCTACCAATGATGCTAGTGATCAAGATGATGACCTAACATTTAAATCGGATGACGTAAACACTAAGAACGAGGTAAAGTTTATGATTACCTTAATACATAGTTAAATTTAATGAAATTGATCAATGTTTTTCTTTTGTTTCGGGTCATGATTTTAAATTTTTATTGTTTTGAGGTTATCTTGTGAATGAATCGTTGTATTGCATAAAATGATGTTGATACAACCTCACTTCTAGTTTTGATGTGGTTTGAGAGACTTTAAAAACTTTTATATGTTGAGGGTGCAATTATAGTTTAGGATCACAATTTAGAGACACAATTAAGCGTTTTTCATATGATGTGATGTGATGATTATGAACTATTTTTCAGATGGTTGTTCTTCGAGGCAAGCTTGCTCAAATGAAAAACGAGAATCCTCAATGGGCTTCATGCTTGATTTGTTTCAAATCAATTATGATAACCGCCAGATGCATTTTAAAAAAGTGATGTAGGGCAAGAAGGCTGAGAAAGTTTAAGGGCTTGATTGAAAATTTGAAAATAAAAAGAGAATTGAGAATGGTGGAGCATTGGTTCCAAGAGATTTTTCGAAGCTTGGATTAACTATTATAATCAAATCTTTATTACTCCCGTTAAATTAAAAACGGGTGTAAATTTATATAGACTAAAAAAATTATTTAATTCTAGAACTCAAAATATTTAATATGTATGTCATATTAACATGTGAATATTAATGTTATAAATTTATTAGGTAAGTAAAATAATCTAAACATATTAACAAATATCACACTCTTTGAAACCCAGATTCACTCCTGGCATGCATTTCATCTTTCCTTTTGAAAATTTTATTTATTTTAGTATGATCGATGCTTTAGGTTATAATCTTATTTACAATCATAACTTAGATGTATTTTTTGTTTTTGAAGATTATTTAGCTTTATAGTTGCAAATGCGATTATAGCAATTAGTTATGCTTTATGATTTTAAATTGCATTTACAGTGGTGTTGCGATCATATAGATTACAAATGTCTTTTGGTTTTAAATTGTTGTGGGCTAATGTGAGAATCAGTTTCAGGTTGTTGTTAAAGCTTGTTAATGGAAAGAATCTCACTAGAAGAGAGAGACAACAATTAACACAGACTACTGTAGATATCTTCAGGCTAGTTTGAGTTGTTGTTTTCATTACTGTCCCCTTTATGGAATTCCTCTTGCTAGTGTTTCTTAAGGTGTTCCTAACATGTTACTACTGTAACACCCTTCTAAATTCGCATACATTTCGCATATATTTTACTAAATTAAATCAAATAAAATCACCAACAAAGGTGTCGCATCTTCATGACGACATCATATAAAACATCCTGCTCCGTAATATGAGTTTTTGAGACATCTAAAACAAATAATTCTTTAATATCATCGAATATCAAAAATTCAGATTATTGCAACGAAATTAGGGTCTCAAAATATCATTATTGAAAATATTTTAGAGTATTCCTTGCACTTCTTCTTTCATGATTCATAAATAAAACAACTAAATACCATGAAAGGTAACTCATCATCTCAAAATAAACAAGTAAACATAAGAGTTTCACAACAAACGTTCCTGTTGTACCCCAAAATTTGCCCTCCCATTTTCACACAAGACATACTCCTAGAGGCCCTCAATTGCTCAAGGTTGACCAAGAATTGATCAGAAAAATTCTCCTCATAAGCATTGGTCTTCCAACTAGGGTTTCATTTTTCACCAAGATGTGTGAGCTCAAAAGGTATCAAATTTCTTCCATGGTCTTAATATGTCTTCAAGATTATCCATGACAAATTTTATACCTTGCACTACAAGTTTGCTCAGTCAATTGCTCAAATACTTGAAAATCAACTATACTATGTCAAAAGTCAACTATGGTCTATATACAGTCAAACTTCAAGTTTTTTTGGTCAACATCAACATTTTTAAGTGATATCCATCATTTGGTCAAGGGTTTATCATGATCCCTCAAGAAATGCTCCTAATTCATCAAACGTCAAGAATTGCTAATTAGGGTTTCTATAGGAAAAGTCAACCAAACTTTGACCAGGTATAACTTTCTCATACTTCATCCATTTTTCCCAACCAAAGCTCATTTTTAAGATAATCCAATTCCCTACAACTTCTCTTCATCCCTAAAGTTCAAGAAATGCACCATTTGAAAGATACAAGCTTATACATTACATGTCATTTTCAGAAAGTCAACAAGAGGCACTTTTTGTTGATACCATTTACATCAAGATAAAATCTTCAAATGCAAAATTGATCAAAAGAGGGATTTAAGTAGACATCTTGGGCTTTCCAAAAACTCCAAGATCATCATCATAAGATACAAATTGAGCAAGTTATGGCTTGCCCAAGTTGGGAAAATTTGGGAATTTTCAAGAATTATGCATTGAGCAAACTTGAAGTTTTAGGTCAATGGCTTAGTTTCTTGGACTTCAAATATCTTCCTAAGCTTATAGAGGACCTCTAAAATTATTCTTGCCATACTTTGTATTTGCTAACTATTTTATTCATATTTATTTTAATTTATTTCAAATAAATATAAAATAAAATATATAAAATAATTGGAAATGGGATTTGAGCTTTGGGTTGATGTTTTGGACAGCCTAGGCTCATAAAATTTCGTGCAAGTAATGTCCACATTCATTCAAATTCAAAAAGGACAAGATTCCATGTCTTTGGCAAAGTTACAAAACATCATTCACGGCTTTAAAAGCACATGTTTATAGTTGTTATTACCTTTGTTCTATTGTCTCCTCCCTCATTTCTATATAAAGGACACATTAGCAAGCTCCAAGACACATGAGATACAGCCTGGAAAAGCTCTACAAATTTTGCAAAAATTATCAAAGTTGTAAAATTCGCATTTTAGGTTCCAGCCTTCCTCAGTCCAAACAAAAGATCCAAATACATTCCTGGAGGCTCCCTGAAGCTTTTGCAATCATTACCAAGCCCTGAAACATAACAAAACGCCTCAGTAAGCTCCGTTTTTATATTTTCTAACTTGTTTCATGCAGATTTGATACATTACATGGCCAGAAGTGTACCAAACACCATCAGATATAGCCTTCAAACCATAAGGGGTCTAGATCTAAAGGCTTCAATTTGAGATCCACCATGCGCCATCAAGGCCTCATCTCACCTGATCCAGCGTGGCGTGGGCTTAACATTCACTTGGGCCTAGCAAAATTTAATTTCAACACCCCCCAATTTCTAATTATCCTGGCCCATTTCGCATTGTTTTTGTCACTTTGCTTTATATTTTTTTATTTTAATTTGTTTTCTTCATTCATTTAATTAGTATAATGTAATAATAAAATCACAAAAAATATAGTTTTAGTTTTTTAATTAAATTAATTTTGTGAATTAATTAATAATTATTTTAACTATTTTTCTTTAATTAAAAATAAATTAGAACTTAGGACTTAATTTATGTTTAATTATTTTATTTAAATAATAAAAAAACTAAAAAATAATTTAGACTATTTTTCTTGATTAATTTTATTTTCTAAATATATTTTTAGGTTATTTACTTTCTTAAATCAAAAAACAATCAAAAAGTTTTTTTACTCAACATTTTCTTAGTTTTCTTTTAGACGTAGTATTCATTTCACGCGCATTATTTTCATTCTCACATTTGTTATAATAATGTAACTGTATACTGGTATGTAATAGACTAAGTAGGACTTTTTTATCGCTTTCTTTATTTTACTTTTCCCCAAGTTTAGACATGTAAATATCTCCCTCCCCAAAGCATTGTAATAGCGTAGATTTAAATTCTTGCACTTTAAATTTCTGCAAAATATTAACTGCTAGTAACTAGGCATGTATGAAAAGACTAAAATCAAACGTTAGCAAACTTAACAAAAAGACAAAAATAACTGAATCAAACACAATTGCACACGCGAACCTCTAGGGTATCCCACTTCATTTTCCTTCAGAAATAAAACAGTCATGAGGCAGGAACACTTTAGTAAAGATCCATAAATTAAAATATCATAGTCCCTCGATGACCCTACAATTGTCTTCTCGGTAAATGTTCTAGTCCCTAAACAAAATTGCTAAAGCGTCTCTACAAGTTGCCTTCGTAACCGTAACGTCCCTTCGAATGTCCCTCATACATCCAACGATATGGCTACCTACTCACTAATAGTAGGATAGCGCTGTCTAAAGGATAGGAGGAAAAGAACGACCCTTTTCGAGTATAAAGTAGATAGCTGTTAGAAGTTTGATCAAAACATTTTGCACTTACACAAATACTACTTTTCAAGAACATTTTCAAGACACTTTATATACTTTCTCCACATTCCTGAGAAACATTACAAAGTTTGCCATACTAAGGCATTTTCAAAACATTTTCAAATACACAAAGCACAAAGTACTTTCAAAATGAGCAAACCTCTAAGAGCTCGTAGATAACTACGGATGGAAAGGGTGCTAACACCTTCCCTTTCCATAATCTACCCCCCTTATTCTGAAAATCTCGAAAAGGTCTTTTTATGTTCTTTTCACCCTTTCCTTAATTTGGATAAAAGAAAAGTCAGTGGCGACTCTTGCTTACCGCAACATTTGCAAACACAAAATGCAAAACCAGTTTTAAATAGTCGGTTCTGCCACCGTATTACAGAACTGGCGAATCTGCTGGGGATATATAAAAAGTTGGGTTATCTTAGAGTTAGTTCATTTTAAAATTGCTTTTTTTTTGTATTTTCAGGCTTTACTTTTGAGGGATTTGTTTGGGTTGTTACTACAGATCCTACACCCAGATCTGGGACGCCTTATTAGGTAAGTAGAAATAAATCATGGAGGATGTACGGTGTAGACCGATACGGACGAAGTGGTGGCTACGTTAGCGCGATACTCTAGATTGTACTAATGTTCCTTGAGTAAGTCAAGGATAACATTAGGCTTCCTCATAGTGTCACTAAGCGTTAACTGACCTTTAGAACCTTTAATCGACTCATCCTAAGCCATTAGAAAGTAGTGAGATAGTCGGCTTTGGTTCCGACCGAAGATCGGTTGATACTCGATACTACACTCATTGATATTTGACTCCCAAGTTTTGTTTGGTGGCAAGTCAGTTGTCGATCGGAACGAAACTTGTGGGAAAAATCAGTGATATTGAGATCCCTTAGAACCCGGTTACTATTACTAAGACAAGTTGAGCCAACTAGACTTCAAGAGGGTACTTACCTACAAACCCCATGCAAGCCTAAACCTAAGGTTGCTTGTGTGACTTGTTTATTTTCAACTTGAACTACTTGCAGGGTTTTATTATCTAACAACATGATTTCCTTGCAGGATTTGTTTGCAGTCATTATCCAGTAACTTGGACTTCTTAGACTGACTTATCTTCATCACCTTACATTTTTTTGCTTAACGCATATCATACACATCATAAACATCATACCATAGCGTTTACTTAACCATTTCAAGTATCTCAAGGGTCTATGATGCAGGTTATGATGAACTACGTGTCTAAACAAGGGGCAAGGGGATTTATTTTTCTCTAACCAAATGCCTTCAAAAGACCAGAACATGACAACTTGGGTCAAGGGCTATGACCTACTCAATATGGTGATCTTTAATCTCGTAGAAGGACTTTCAACATTGCCAAGTTCTTCAATCAAAGCTGCAAAATTCAACTTCTGACATTTTCTTGTTTAACCCGTGAGATCCTTGAAAACATTTGCATATCATACATGTCATTGCATAACAAGTATTCCCCAGGCAGGTTTCTTATATTTTCGCTGTTTATTTCAGCAAAAAGAAATGGCTCTTGAACAAACAGTTAAGGAACTTCAGGAACAGAATGCTCAGTTCCAAGAAATGTTCCTGAATCTGGCTAAGGGACAAGAAGATCTGAAGGCTCTTGTTCTCAAAGACCATAAGAAAAAGGCAAAGAAACCAGTTTGTATTTTGAAGGTGGGAAGAAGAAGACCAGCTAACCGAGCTCTAGATTTCGCAACCCCATCAAAGGGAAGGGATAACCAAGAGGAAGATGACGAGGAATCAGAGGAAGGAGACAACAATCCAGCGTCTAAAGAAGGTGAACCTGACTATTCTGAGAAGCAATATCCTCATGATGATGATAAATACAAACGGCTGGAGGATCGGCTCAATGCCATGGAGATCCAAAGGGTGCCCGGTCTTGATTTCGAAGAATTAGGTTTGGTTCTAGGGGTGGTCATCCCACCTAAGTTCAAGGTCCCTGTCTTTGCAAAATATGATGGTGTTTCCTGTCCCAAGCTTCACTTGAGGTCATATGTCATAAAGATCCAGCCTCACACTGCTAACCGGAAGCTATGACTCCATTTCTTCCAAGAAAGTTTGGCTGACACTCAACTGGATTGGTTCTATCAGCTAGAAGGAACTGACATCCATACCTGGGAACACTTGGTTGCTGCTTTCTACAAGAAGTACCAATACAATGCTGACCTGGCACCAACTCGAGTGCAAATGCAGAATATGTCCATGATCTCAAGAGAAGGGTTCAAGGAATATGGGCAGAAATGGAGGGATCTAGCTGGCATGGTACAACCTCCTATGAATGATCGGGAAATGGTAGACATGTTCATAGGCACTCTGACATGCCCATTCTTTAATCTGCTGATTGGGAGTTCCTCATCTGGGTTCACAGAGATGGTTCTGACTGGAGAAAGGATTGAAAGTGGTATCAAGAGTGGGAAGATCCCGATGGTTGCATCTTCTAATGCTGAGAAGAAGCCATTTACTGGTAAGAGGGAAGGCAATGCTGTGTATGGCCAGAAGGATCGTAATAAGGCAGACTACCATCAATTTATAGGGGCAGTGCTGGTCTCTAATTTGGCACGCGTGCAACAACCACAACAACGGGGTAATCAGCGAAGGCAAGACGAGCCTAAGAGACAGCTTACCAAGATCAATATGCTGCTGTCTCAAGCATTACAACACTTTATGAGGATGAATTTGATTACACTGATAGGACCTCATCCAAACCCCAAGACTTCCTCTCCTAACTACAATCCTGATGCAAGGTGTGCCTATCATTCTGGCAGTCCGAGGCACGATACTAATGATTGTTGGGCGCTGAAATACAAGATTCAAAATATTATTGACACCAAGGAGATTGAGTTTGACCCTCCTGAGACTCCCAACATGATCACTGCTCCCATGCCAAATCATGGCTAGGATTGAGAGCATTTTTGTTCATTTGAATTCTCAAGTTGTATTTTCTTTGTTTGTTCAAACAATTATTGTCATGTCAACCTTTGTTATTTCATTAATGCATTTCACATGTTTGTCTTGAATTAATTTTCTTTCATTATTCTTAAACTGCTTTCTTACTTCCTTTTTGTGATATTCAATTCTTGATTAAAAGCTCTAAGCCTTTAGAGGGAGGATGACGAGAACGATACCACAATCTTTACAGTATGCTTTTGAACAGACCCCGCTGACGATGTACAGGTGTTATTTCAAATCCTAAATCGTGGAGTTATAAGGAAGATAATCCAAATCAACCCCTTTGAGCCTAAGAAGTTGGAGTTTTCTTTTCACACAAATTAAAACCTTTAATCATAACCTGGGCCAGCGTAGTTTTCTCAGTTAATTCAGATGTGCATTCAATCGCAAGCTTTCCCTTCATACACGACAAATAGTGTAGAAGATGCTCTCCAAAAGATGGTGATGGTTCCACATAATCATTAAGAACAGGCAGTCATTATCTCTCAAAACAAAAGCCCATTAAGTCAAAACCTATGAAGGAGATAGCAAAAGAAACAGTTCATGCAAAAGACAGGGATAGCAAAATCAAAAAAGAAAGAGGTCCTACAAATCCTCAACAAAAAGAAAAGGTCACAAAGATGTCTGCCTTCTCAAATAAACGTTCAATTTCTGAACCATCACCGAAATATCGGGGCCAACATTCCAGAACTCAGCTGGGATTCGAAATGCACAATTAACTGAGCATAAGACCGAAGAACATCACGAAGAACTGATGGGTACAAATAAATTTTGAGCCTTTATCCTTTGTTTCTTAAACCGTGAACCAGGCCACGTTACAACCCTTAAAAGTCCTAGCCGAAGCATGGGTTAGTTTGAGAGCATAATGTTACAAAGGTATCCTAACTCCTATAAGGTTTTCTATAAATCATGAGTTGATATCACATTCTTGAAAATTTTGTTTTACTACAAAAAACACATTTTCAAAAAATTTCAAGACAGACATAAACTTTGCATTCTTTAAATGACATTGTTTGCATATGGTTAATTTCTCAAATGGCAGAGAAATTCACACAACGAATATTCAGTGAATGAAGACCCCCTCAATAGACAGAATCACCTCAGACAGAAAAAATATTCCCAATAACAAGCCTTTCATAATCAAGGGGCATGGTATGATGTCTAATTAATCTGGGGCAGTCAAGCCAATATGCAAAGAATCTCTCCAAAAATGATGAATAGCCAGGGGCAGATCTCCATCTGAATCACTCAGGGGCTGTTACATTGATCGGGGATTCCAGCAGAAAATCACTGAAATTTGAATCTTTGGTACCACCAAATTGCTTGTCTGTGCCAGTAGTACCAGATGGTGTCAGTATCATGTCTTCGAATCCTTCCATGACAGTTCTTAGAAAAGATACCTAGGAAATTCAAGACCATCAGAAACTTGATCAAACATCAGGTGCACCAGATTCATCCTGAAGAAGCCCCACACAGGCTCCCACGTATGAAAGGGCACATGCGATCACATAAACATTTTCTGGAATTTCTACAACACTTGTTCTCATAGACAGTGACAACTCTCCACATCCTATGAGCGTGGACATAGTTAGAAAATACTACGCATGAAAAAGACCCGCTAGGTTGACAGGCCTAGGAAAAATTAAGGGCATCCCGGTGAACCAAAAGAGTTCGAGTAAAAATTAGGGATATATACAAAAAAAATTGTACACTCGGCAAGTCGAAAACCTGAAAAGGCAGCTTGAGAAAAAAAGGGTATCCCGGTGGACTGAAAATCCGAAAGGGCGGTCCAGGTAAAAGTTAGGGATTAAAAACGTACGACTATGTCCCATCATCTTGTCAATTATTTATCAGTAGAAGACTTATCATCCTGATCAGCATTTACCAAGCACCCCAGGAGTTGGGATGACACTCAAACCATCCAGAAGGTCTCCGCAGGTGCTTTCTCCAGCAGGTACAAAGGCAGGGTGTGATATGGTGGCAGAACTGACTATTAATACTAGTTTTGCGTTTGTATTCACAAATGTCGCGGTAAGCAAGAGTCGCCATCGAATTTTCGATTATCCAACAAAGGAAAGGGTGAAAAGAATAGAAAAAGACCTTTTTCGAGTTTGAGTAAGGGGGTAGATTATGGAAAAGGAAGGTATTAGCACCTTTTCCATCCATGGTTTTCCAAGGGCTCTTAGGTACTTGCTCGTTTTTTGAAAATTGCTTTCATGTTTGTGTGAAAAATTTTTTGTTTGAAAATGCCTTAGTGTGGCAATTCACTTTATGATAACCCTTGTATCAGTCTTCAAGAGTGTGATAAAGCGTTTTGAAAACTTTGTTTGAAAAGTGTTTGAAAGTGTGGTGTGTAAAAAGAATTGTTTGAGCAAGTACCTAACAATTATCTACCTACTCGAAAAAAGCTTGTTCTTTTTCCTCATATCCTTTAGACAATGCTATCCTACTATTAGTGAGTAGGTAGCCCTAGTCGTTGGATGCTTGAGGGACTATCAAAAGGGACGTACAGTCTCTAAGGCAACATGGCAAGATCTCTTAGTAACTGTCCTAAAGCCCTAAGATCACTTATATACCGAGGCACTAGTCGAGAGGGTCATCGAGGGACTAGTGATCTATAGACTTAAGGACAACCACTAAGAATTCTCATGTTACGAGAATTGTGACTGTAATTCGAAGACAACCGAGTGAGGTATACCCTAAGGGTGCAAGTGCGCAGCAGTGTGCTTTTTTCAAATATTTTATCTTGCAATTTAGTGATCTAAGATTAATTGATTAATCATACACGCCTAGGTTACTAGCAATTATATACAAGCATATAAAGTATAAAAGCGATAAATAAAGAGGGTCATATGCTATTACAAGGCTTTGGTGCAGATACATAAGGAATTGACTGAAAGTAAAAATGCGGAAATAAAACCCTAATTAAGCTATTATAAACCGGGCGCAGTTACATCAATAATGAAAAATAATCGTTCGGTAAAAATAATTAAGCGCGAGAATCAAAAATTGGAGAAAAGATTCAAAACCCTACAAAAACCTAATTTGGTCATTAAAATATATTTTTTTGGATTTTTATGAAAAAGGTTTGAATTTAACCTAATTTTTCTAATTAATTTTAATTTATGGAAAATAAATTAAAGTTGGTGAAATTAATTTATTTACCAAAATTAATTTATTAAAAAAAACTAAATCCTATTTTTTGTGATTTCAATTTTATGATTTTTTATGAAAAAAATTGATTATTAAAAAAATAGTTAAACTAAATAATGATAATAAATAAATAAAAACTAGAAAAGATTAGAAATTAGGCCCGAGGGGGTGTAGGCCCAGATTGGAGGGTGTTGTTGCTGAATTCTGCCAAGCCCAAGTCTGGTTGGCCCATAGCAAGCGTTGGATTCAGTGGAGGCTTGCTGGGATGTCCACCATGAAGATGCAGCCTGGAAGCGTGAGATCTGGCTAAGGAACGATCCAAGGGTGATGATCTGGAGATCTATGGTGTGCACGCTTGGAATGAAGGCATAGAATCTGCAAACAAGTGTTAAGAAAAATAACATGTAGGAGGCAGGGGTCGAACCCCTGACCTCCTACACACGCACGCTGAAAATCCTCCACTTGTACCACTGAGCCAACGCTTCATTCATTATATCAAATACAAATAACAAATTATATAACATAATTAGTCATTGATGTAATAAAATGCACGCGAGATTCAAACTGTCCAACAGGGTTTGGACACGCCATCATCTTCTCCAAAGGAATTGTCGTTTTAAACAGGACTTTTACCTACTGACATATGTTGTAACTATAAACCTGCAAATATCAAAAATCAACACCAGGCGAGATAAATCAAATCTAATTACATGGATCAACTGGGTTTGATCTCTTGAGTGCAATGGTGTTCATCTTTGGCCCTGATTTTGCCTGAAACAAAAAGCCCTAAAATGAACCTTTAAACCCTAACAATGGAAGGTTATCAAATATTCCTCAAAACTCATAATTAATTATACAAACATATTATAAATGATGATACAAACATGAATTTATATTTAGAAATCGTTTATAATGTGTAAATTCTCAAAACCAAATTCAAGAATGAAGAACAAATCGTGAATCTGTATGTGCCGTTTCTGAAGGTGTTGAGGCGTGGTAATGGTCCAAATAGGTCCCAAATACGGCCAGGAATAGATAGCTAGCCTTGAAAGTCCTTGAATCTCCTTGTAGCAGAAAATCCAATCACCAATTTCTTTGTCAAAATTTGAGTTTTGTTCTCCCAATTCACACGACAAATCCTTGTTTTTCTGCTAGGGGAATGTTATGAATATATAATAGAACGAATTAGGTCAACAAAAACAGATACAATCTTGAAATATTATGGAAAAAGGATTTTATTTGTGTTGTACCCCAAAATTTTCCCTCTCATTTATCAAGTAATCTCTCATAAGATCTCTTTTGGTTCAAGACTGCACTAGGGTTGATCAGCTCAAGACACCTCCTTAAGCACTGATGACCAAAATTAGGGTTTGAGATTGCACAAGGATAATTGAACTTTCAATGCTTCATATTAATTTCGTGGATAATTATGTACCCTCAAGATTACTCATGTCAAGTTTCAAGCCTTGGATCACATTTTTGCTCAGTAAATTGAGCAGTCGACCTAAAAATCAATTGTATTGGGGAAAAAGTCAACTATGGCCAATTTGCAGTCAAACTTCATAATTTTTTATCCACATCAACATTATAAACTCATATGTATCATTTGATCAAGTTTGGACCATAATTCCTCAAGAAATTTGATCAAATCATCAAAAGGGCAAAATGGTCAAAATTAGGGTTTTGATTGAGAAAGGGAAATTTCTGATTTTTGACCTAGCAAATGGTCAATTGGTTTGAAGCATTATTTCAAGAGTTCAATTGCATCATTTTGACCTAATGGCATGACCTAAAACATTGCTCAAGATCAATTGGATTGATAGTGAATTTTCAGTCAACTGATCAAAAGTCAATTGTACACTGAAAAGTCAAACTTTGACTTTTTGGTCAAAATTCATTGTCAAAGATCAAAATTCATCAAAACATGTCAAAATATGAAACTTATTCATCAAGAAATCAAAAATTCAAGATTTCATTTTGAAAAGTCAAAGTTTTCTAACTTAGAAATTTTTCTAAGTGTTTAAAACTTCATGTTTTTTCATAACTTTGAGCCAAATTTTCACCATGATGCAAGAGGATTCAGAAGAAACTTTCAACAAGAAAGTTGTATATATCCATGATATCTACAACATTTATTTACACAAATTCTTCTAAAAATGCTTGGATCTCAAGTTATTAATTCACAAAGTCATGGTCTTGAAATTGAACACTTAGTGAAATTTTGCCCTAGTTTTGGTCAACATTTTGACCTAACTTCATGGAACTTTTTCATGTAGTTCCAAGGGGAATTTTCAAAAGTGATTCACATAGGGGTTGTAGAGCACATTGTAAGCTTTCCAAAATGTCAAATAACTCCTTGAGATCATTCTTGAGCAGGGAGAATCAAATAGAGGAAGTTAGGGTTTTCAAACTTAAATTACAAGTCATTTTGTGATGAACAAGAACTCAATTTCAAACCTATGCTGCATAATGTTGCTTTGAAGGCATCTAAACCTTAAGATATATCCATAATCAGAAGATTACACTTGCTTTTGAGCTATTATCCACTTGATTCAAGCTTTATCCAAGTAAATTTTCCATTTATGGCACAAAGTAACCATTCCATTCTTGTAAAGAAGCTTTAATCACAAAGTCAATGCATAGAGCTTTGCACTTGTTCCTTCTGATCACAAGCAATGTCAAATGCAAAAGAAACATGTCTATAGCCTCCCATAAACTCAGGCCATGCTTGTACTATGCCTTGGAACCATATTGTTACTTTTCTTCAAAATCAAGTAACATAGCCATAAGTTTATATCTTGTGTTTCTGACCTCCTAAAGTGCACCAACCTTTTCCATATAATTATACAAGTGTATTGCAACATAACACACGATTGAAAAGCTCCCAAACTCCCTGAAAACTCAGATTGCACAAAACCTCCATCTTTGTGTCTTTTTTGATTTTGAACTTCAATCTTCAAAACCACCCGTGCATTTCTTGGCCTTTTTGTTTCAAAAGCTTCCTCATACCAAATACAAACCATCCCTGTCCCTGTTTGCAGAATGTAACATCATCTTCATCAACTTCCATAGCCAAAAACAGAGCATTGCAGTTGGACTTCTCCAGGCCATTTCAGCCACTCTCAACTCAAGTTAAGCATTGCATTAGCTTCCTAGAGGTCCAAGGAAGCTAACCTGATCATCACCACTGCCTGAAACAAGCTCAAATCCATTTCATGATTTCTAGTTTTAAGGTATTTTTCTTGAACTTCTATCTTCATATTCAGGCATCATTTGAGTTTGATTTGTGAAGATAAAATGTAGATACCATTGCCATGAAGCTGTACATATTCATAGTTTGCATTTATATGGCCTGGGCTTAGAGAATTTTAGAGTTGATGTTTTCGGAAATTTTTAGGTTTTAAATTAGGGCCAGAAAAATTCTCATTCATCTTTGACTGTTAGCTTAAGTTATTTACATGGTTGGATTTGTGGGAAGAAATGCCACAACTTTTATATTTGAACCTTTCATTTTTGTTGAGAGATGAAGAAGATACAAGTCCTTTGGCTGGAGGTTGAAGATGAAGTGTAATCAGGGCGCGTTTTGTGTTATATATTTATCCTTTCACATAAGTTACCAGATGTATCACCACCCCAGTGGTTAAAGTGCGCGCCTGTTCACCCTTAGGTCCTGGGTTCAAGCCCCAGCGTGACCTTTTGCTATTTTTTCACAATTTTCTAACTTTCTTTTGTTTTTTTGGCAGCGCTTGGGCTCTCATTGGGCCTAATCTTTTTTTTCCTCATAATACTCTTTGGGTTACTGATTAATCCCCCTGACTTTTCTTTATTATTATTATTATTATTATTATTATTATTATTATTATTATTATTATTATTATTATTATTATTATTATTATTATTATTATTATTATTATTATTATTATTATTATTATTGATATTATTTTTATTATTATTATTACTATTATTTTCATAAAATCACAAAAAAATCCAAAATTTATTTTTATTTATCATTTATACTTATATATTTTTATTTTCTCCATAAAACAAAAAGACTAAAAATATTTTCTTAAAAGACAAATTAATTTCTTTTTCCTTAAATAAATTTTTAGGCTTAGGATAAATTAATATATTATTTTATTTTTTAGATAAAATTAATTTAGAACTTAGGTTATTTTAATCTTCATTTTATTTTCATTAATTAAAACCTTTGCATAAAAAACCCTAAAAAAATCCTTTTCAAATTAATTTCTTTTCTTAATTAGTTTAATTTGATTTTATTTAATTTTAATTAATCATATTTTTTAATTAGGTCAAGACAAAAAACCCTTTCATAAAAACAACAAAAAATCATTTTTCTTTCCATTTATATTCTTACATTTTATTTTCAATTTTGTACAATATTAATATGGTTGTAATAGATAACTAGGTTTAATTTTCTTGTAATCCCCATTTGTAAATTTGTACACCCCCTCCCTTAATGATGTTATAGCATAGTAATTTTACGTTTTCGCAATTTATCGCTTTATATAAATGCTAGTAACTAGAGTTAGTATGGAAAGACTAAAACCAATCAATTAGCAAACCCTAATCAAAGACTAAACAAAGCATGAAAATCAATACACTTGCACACAAACACTCCTAGGGTAAAATCCACTTGGTTACCTTACAAAAATGGCCATGTTATGCATGCGAGGTATCTTAGAAAAAACAAGCAAAAATACAAGATCATAGTCCCTCGATGATGCTATCTATGTTGCCTTTTCAAAATAATATTAATCCCTAAAGAAAAATGCTAAGATACCTTGCAACATTGCTAATAATGGTTCTACGATGACCCACACCTATCCCGTTTACATCCAAAGATAGAGTTACTTACCAAATCAATGGTAAGATAACAATGTCAAAGGAGAAAGGAAATAAACATGAAATACTTTTGAGTAGGTAGATTGTTCCTAGATGCTTGCTAAATTTCAAAACAAAAAAAGCATCCTTTCTATTTTCAAAACAAACACCAACATTTTCTAAAACATCTTTCAAGCTTGAAAAATATTTTCAAAAGAACAACACTTTGTATACATTCTTACAAACGAGAATCATTACAAAGTTCGCCTAAACGATGGCACCTTTTCAAAATAATTTCAAAAACCACGTAAAGCACATTTTCAAACAAAAGCAAGTGATCTAGCAAGAAACTAAGAGCCCATGGAAAACCATGGATGAAAAGGGTGCTAATACCTTCCCTTTTCATAATCTAACCCCCGAACTCAAGAAACAATCTCAAAGGTATTTCCTGTGCTTTTTCACCTTTCCTTATTAGATAAAAGAAAAGTAGGTGGCGACTCTTGCTAACCGCAACATTTACGATAAAATGCAAAACAACCAAGTTAGTTCTCCCATCGTATCACAGAACTGGCGACTCTACTGGGGAAATTCTTAAAGTGGGGTTACCTTAGGGTTAAATTACATTTACTTGTTGTCTTTGTTTGACTTGTATGCTTTACATTATGGTTCTTTGTTTTGGTTTGAATCCTCTACCCGGATTTGGGATACCTTATAGGTAAGTAGCAATACATTATGGAAACTGTGGAGGGTATACTAACACGGTCTAAGCAATAGCTACGTTAGTGCGACATATTTGTGGGTACCGGTAGCCCTTGAGTAGTCAAGGAGAATACGGGGCCGCTGAGTGATGTCATGAAGAACTAATGGACTTTTAGAACCTTTACTTGACCAACTTGTACATTAGGACGTAGTGAGATGACCCGCTTTGGTGCAGCCCGAAGTTGGTAGATACTCGATACTACACTCATTGCGGTTTGATTTTTTGGGATATTTTGGTCGCCATTAAAGAGGCTTGCGCTGAAACAATGCCCAAGGAAATAAACCAGTGATATTGAGCTTCTTAGAATCCGATTACTATTACTAGGACAAGTTTAAGCCAACTAAACTTCAAGAGGGTACTTACCTATGGGACTCCATGCAAGCCTAAACCTAAGGACTTGTTTGCTTTGTTTGTGTATATATACTTGTACATAACATCATAAACACCATAACATCATACTCATACTCACTAACCATTTTAAGGATTTTTGGGATTTATCTTTGTTCTGTTTTGTAGGACATGGATTCTATTCGCAGGAAAACCATTCAAGTCAATCTCGTAAGGATCCCTCTTCAACTCAAAGAGTTAACATCAAGGATTCCTGAAAATTCTAATGAAGGTTCTCTTTAAGTTCTTTGATCCTTTACACCATTGCTTCACGTTTCCCGATTATCAACTTGTGCCGACTTTGGAAGAATTCTCCCAACTCTTGAGGATTCCCATTCTCAATCAACTACCTTTCAACGGTACGGAAAGAGATCCAAAGCTAGAAGAGATTTCTCAAACTCTACACATACAACCATCTGATATCACAACTAATTGGGAAACAAGGAGTGGTGTCAAAGGTTTCCTAGCAAAGTTCTTGTTTGAGAAAGCCCAAAACTGTTGGAACTCTTTGGATTTGCAAGCCTTTGAGGAAATTGTGGCTCTCCTCATCTATGGTATGGTTTTGTTTCCAAATCCTGACCAACTCAGAGATGTGAACGCTGTCAAAATCTTCATGTCTCGTAACCCGGTGCCTACTTTGCTAGGGGACATCCTACATTCCTTTCACACTCGTACTATGAGGAAATGAGGTATCCTTATGTGTTGTACTCCTCTCTTGGCAAGATGGTTTATTTTGCATCTTCCCCAATCTGTGTTGAAGAACGAGCAAGGTTCAATGTGGTCATATAGGTTGATGATGCTCAGATATTCATTAGTGTTCCCGCTCTTTGGAGAATGTTACTATTGTCGACCGTTGTGGAGAATTCTCTAATGTCCCTTTGCTTGGCATTAGGGGAGGTATAACTTACAACCCTTTCTTAGCCTTAAGACAATTTGGTTACGCCCGGTGGGATGGTCCCCACGAGATGCTTATTCAAGGTTTGGTATTTGACTACGAGAGCGACGATCAAGGTCACCGCTAGAGATTTATCCAAGCTTGGAGGATGTTGAATAAGGTGGATAGAAATACACTAGGACACAATAATTCCATTCCCCTCGAGCCTTACCTCAAATGGGTACGAACTCGTGCTCAGAAACTTGTGGTGCCTTATCCCTCTATCTTACCAGTCATCATAGAGCCTGTAGTTGAAGGAGATGTTCCCTAAACTATCCTCCATCCCGACATGCCTACCTCTCTCGAAGACTTACAAAAGGTTTGGATCAAGCTAAAGGAAGAACGATATACTTTCGAGGCTCAATTCTATGCTAGTGAAAAGAGGGTCTTGGAGCTTACGAAGCAGCTACAAGAAGAGAAAAGTGTGAACTCTTATCTCGCACCGAAGAGGATGCATTCAGTCTTTTTATCTTAGAAATTTATTTTTGTAAGCCCAAGAGGCATGATATAATCTTTCTTGTTTTGTCTAATGAAAATTAAAGTTTGTTCATTCTTTTTGTCTATACAAATTTAAATCTCATTAATCCTTGAAATCATTTGCATGTACATATTCCATGCATCATAACACGACAGGTTTTTGCATAACAGGTTTCCTTATCTTTCTGCTGTTTATTTCAGCAAGATGGATCTAGAGAAAACTGTGACGGATCTCCAAGCCCATAATTCCCAGTTTAAGGAAGCTCTACTAGCCCTAGCCAAGGGGCAGCATGATATGATGGCTTTGCTGGCCGTTAAGAAGAAGCCAAAGAAGAAAGCTCTACTCAACATGGGTAGAAGGTTCAAGGAGACAATCCGTCAAATCCCAGTAGGAGGAGACTCATCTGAAGAGGATGAGAACCAGGTTGGCGAGGTCAAGAGTACTCAAGCTGAATGTGATAATGATCAAGAATCTGATGATGATTATTTCAATGAGTAGTATCCACCCGCTGATATCAAATACAACCAGTTAGAAGACAAATTGAAAGCTGTTGATATCCAAGCCGTCCCTGATTTAGATTTTGATAATTTGGGTTTGATCTCTGGGGCAGTCATTCCCCACAAATTCAAAATACCAATCTTTGCAAAGTACGATGGGTTTCTTGTCCAAAACTCCATTGGAAATCTTATGTGTGCAAGATACAGCCGCACACTGCTGATAAGAAGCTATGGGTTCACTTTTTCCAAGAGAGCTTGGCTGAAACACAACTTGAATGGTTTTATTAGTTATATGGTTCTCGTATCAATAATTGGGCAGATTTAGCTATTGCCTTCTACCATCAGTATCAGTACAATATCGACATGGCGCCAACGAGGGTTCAGTTGCAAGATATGACCATGGGGGAAAATGAAGGATTTAAGGAATATGTGCAGAAGTGGAGAGACCTTGCTAGTAGTGTCCAACCTCCCTTGACTGATAGGGAGCACATCGACATGTTCATGGGCACTTTATCTGGTCATTTCTTTAATCTGTTGGTTGACTGCTCTTCTTCTGGTTTCCACGAATTAATCTTAACCAGTGAAAGAGTTGAAAGTGGCATCAAAAGTGGGAAGATCTCTGTGGCATCTACCTCCACTCCGAATCCTATCAAGAAACCTTTTGCTGCAAAGAAGGAAGTCAATGTTGTGTACGGGGCAAGGGCCCATACCAAGAAGAATGATCATTCGTCTGTAAATTCTGTCTGAATATAGAATCCAACTCCTACTCCAAGACCACATGCAAATCATCAATGTTTTGAAACTCGAAGAATAAAATATACAAGGTTAGGCATGTCACTGTCTCAAGCCCTTCAACATTTGCTCAAGGCTAATTTAGTGACATTGCGCGATCCTCCCGCCAACCCTGACACCTCGTCACCAAAGTATAACCCGAACGCTAAGTGTGCTTAACATTCAAGCAGCCCCGGGCACGAGACTGACCAATGTTGGGCGTTGAAGAATAAAATCCAGGATCTGATTGACAACAAGACTATTGAGTTTGATCCCCCTCCAACTCCGAATGTAATTACCGCTCCGATGCCGAAACATGACAAGAGTGTTAATGTTGTTGAAGGTACAATTTTTGTTGCCTCTGTTGAAGAATTGACTACTCCGCTGAATGTAATAAAAAACGATCTATTGAAGGTTGGGATCTTCCCTGGCTGTGTAAAAATGTGTGTGCTGTACCCAATAACTCAATGGATGTGAAGGGCTAAAGAAAGGCATTCAACTCCTGATGGATAGCCACGAAATTCTATTTGAGAAAACCCCACTTCTAGGCTTTGTTGTCAGCAATAAAGGCATTGAAGTTGATCCTGCCAAGGTAAAGGCCATCCAAGAAATGCCAGTCCCTCATTCTGAAAAAGAAGTCAGAGGATTCTTGGGTCGTCTCAATTACATTGCTCGCTTCATATCACACTTAACTGCTACTTGTGAGCCACTCTTCAAACTCTTGAAGAAAGATCAGGTAGTCAGATGGAACGATGAGTGCCAGATTTCCTTTGACAAAATCAAAGAATACCTACAAGAACCTCATATTCTCATGCCTCCAGTTGAAGGAAGACCCTTGATCATGTGCTTGACAGTATTAGAGAACTTTATGGGGTGTGTTTTGGGCCAACATGACGAGTCTGGCCGAAAAGAGCATGCTATTTATTACCTGAGCAAAAAGTTTACCGACTGTGAAACCAAATATTCACTGCTCGAGAAAACTTGTTGCGCTCTAGCATGGGCTGCTCGCCGGCTAATACAGTATATGTGGACTCATACCACTCTATTGATTTCTAATATGGACCCAATCAAGTACATCTTCGAGAAAACTGCCCTTTCCGGACGAAAGCCAGATGGCAAATGATCTTGAGTGAGTACGACATTTAATGCATGACTCAAAAGGCCATAAAAGGAAGTGTACTAGAAGATCATTTGGCCCATCAAGCTGTGGATGATTATCAGTCAATGAACTTCGACTTCCCTGATGAGAACATCATGCTGGTAACCGACTGTGCAAAACCTGGACCATATGACGGACCTGAACAAGGATCCCGATGGACTATGGTATTCGATGGGGCTTCAAACGCCTTAGGTAACAACATTGGTGTTGTGATCATCTCTCCTGAAGGTTTCCACACTCCTTTCACTGCCAGACTATGCTTCGATTGCACAAACAATATGGCCGAGTATGAAGCATGCATCTTAGGTCTGAAAGCTGCTATTGACTTAAGGATCAAGCATTTAGATGTGTTTGAGGATTCCGCCTTAGTGATCAGCCAAGTAAAAGGAGATTGGGACACTAAACACCCTAATATTATCCCTTACAAGGAACTTGTGCTATCCCTAATTCCTTATTTTGAAGAGGTCATTTTTAAGCACTTACCTAGGGAAGAAAACCAGTTGGTTGACGCTTTGGCAACCATGTCTTCAATGTTCAAGGTCAGATGGGACAATGAAGCCCCTATGATAACAATTGAAAGATTCGGTGAACCTGCACATTATTATAAGCTGGACACCGACGCGGAAAAGCCATGGTACCATCAGGTGATAAGATTCCTTGAAGCACAAGAATATCCATAGGGGGCATCTATCAATGACATAAAGTTCTTGCGATGATTTGTAGCCAAATTCTTCCTAAGTAATAGGATATTGTACAAGCGCAACCATGATTCAACTCTACTCCGATGTGTGGACAAGAAGGAGGCAGAGGAGATCATGGAAGACATGCACGATGGTCTCTTCGGTACTCACTCAAGTGGACATACGATGTCTAAGAAAATCTTAAGAGTCGGTTACTATTGGTCAACAATGGAGACCGATTGCCATCAATATTCAAGAACTTGTCATAAATGCCAAATTTATGCTGACAAGGTCCATGTGCCTCTTATCCCCCTGAATGTCATGACCGCTCCGTGGCCATTTGCAATATGGGGCATTGACATGATTGGAGAGATCAAGCCCACAACTTTCAACGGACATCACTTCATTCTTGTTGCTATCGACTATTTTACCAAATGGGTCGAAGCCGCCTCGTTTGCCTCAGTCACCAAGAATGTGGTAGCCAGATTCATTAGACACAACCTCATCTTCCGTTATGGTATCCCCGAAAGGATCATCACCGAAAATGGGACTAATCTCAACAATGCTATGATCACTAAGCTTTGCACTCAGTTTAAGATCAAGCATCACAATTCTTCTCCATATATACCGAAAATGAATGGCACAGTCGAAGCGGCCAACAAAAATATCAAGAAGATTGTGCAGAAAATGGTAGTAACCTATAAGGATTGGCATGAGATGTTGTCGTTTGCTCTGCATGGCTACCGTACTTCAGCTAGAACATCAACTGGGGCAACTCCCTTTTCTCTAGTCTATGGCATGGAAGCTGTTTTTCCAGTGGAAGTTTAGATTCCCTCTACATTCCACAGAGACATGTAATGCCTCGTTGTGCTTCCTTCCCCTTGGTGTCAGATCAGCATCCGAGAACCTAGGCCGTTATCTGCCGTCAAACTGGCCACACAATCTTGAAATTGGTCAGCAGACGTCTCTTGAGGCACATGGGCTATCTTCAGAAACTTCACCAGAGCTTTTGCATGTGCCTCTGAGCACAGTAACAATGCTAACATGGAGATATTGGAGGGAGTTTGCCCCAACTGTTCAACCACGTCGTAGTCACTCTTCTTTATTATTCTTAGGATCTCCTCCATTTCCTTCTTGGAGGTTTCGGGGATAGTCAGCAGTTGAGCCTTCGTCCGGACATACTCTTCTTGAATACTTTTCCCTCGAGTTTAAGCAGTAGGATTGTTGGTAGGAATAACAACAGGGGTTGTGTTGTTTTTGTCAATAGGAGCACTTGCAGATATGGTTATTGGTACGGAGGTAACCTTTGGAACAGCCACGGGTCCAAAAACTTCCTTTGGAGGGGAAATTTCTGGAGAGAAGATTCTACCGCTATGGGTAATCTTACTAGTTCTAGCAATATTGCTAATGTTGGAGTCTTCTTCTTCAGAGCTCATTTCTTCGGTGGCCAGCCCATCTTGTTTGATACCATGGTAGTAGATGTCTCCACTATAATTCCACGACATTGTTTTGTCTGATTCATAAGGGACCGGCCCGGGCATTGTGATTATAAGAGGAGTAGTTTTTGGAACCGATGTAATCCTAACAGGTCGTTTGGGGACCCTGGAAGAATTGGCGGAGATAGTTATGATTGAAACGTCTTCAACAGGAACAGGTGAAATAGGAGCACTTTCAAACAGAATATCTTGGTTGTCTATCAAGCGTTGAATGCCTGTCTTCAACAAAGGGCAAACAATTGGTGAGGATAAGCAAAGATGGCAGTCTTCATTACAACCTGGGAATACACCAGCTTTCAACAAGTTTATCTTAATGATTGGGAGTGGAGTCAAGAGTTCATCAACTGTGGTAGCAAACAAATCTTCTTCGATAGCATTGGTGTTGTGACCATGCCTAGGCATAGGAGCAGAAATGACGTTTGGCTTCTCGGGTGCATCAAACTCAATCTCTTTTGCATCTATAAGATCTTGAATTTTGTTTTTCAGGGCCCAACAGTTGTTAGTGTCGTGACCCGGACTTTCAAAATGATATGTGCTTCGGCATTTGGGTGATAATGAGGGAACACCGTGTTGGGGTTCTTTGGATCTTCCTTCAGAGTTACCAAATTGGATTTTAGAAGGTGCGGTAAAACCTGGGATAGAGTCATATTAATTCTGGTGAATTGCGGACTGGCCTTTCCACCCTCGGCTAGTTACTTCTTGGTTGATCAGATGTAGGCTTTGGGATCATAACAGCTCCTACCATTGGTCGACGTTCAGCTCTCCCTTGGTTCCTTTATGGATAAACAATAGATACCTCCTTCTTCCCACTGAAAGGCTTTCTCACAGCTGCAGAGGCAGATGAATCCTTCTGAATCTTTCCACTTTCTATGCCAGCTTCCACCCTTTCTCCGGTTAGTATTAACTCAGAAAATCCTGCGGATGAGCTTCCAATCAGATGGTTGAAGAAAGGACTCAATAAAGTGCCTAAGAACATATCCACCAACTCCCTTTCATACAGAGGGGGTTGTACTCTCCCAGCTAGATCTCTCCATTTCTGCGCGTAATCCTTGAAACCCTCATTTGAAGCCATAGCCATACTCTGAAGTTAAGTACGGGTAGGCGCCAAATCTGCATTATACTGGTATTGCTTATAGAAAGTTGCGGCAAGGTCTTCCCAGTTGTGGACGTCGGCTCTTTCCAATTGGTAAAACTAATCGAGTTATGTTCCAGATAGGCTATCTTGGAAAAAATGGACCCATAGGTCTTTGTCGGCGGAGTGCTGCTGGATCTTTCTCATATATGATCGGAGGTGCATCTTAGGACATGAAACCCCCATCATATTTTGCAAAAAAATGGCACTTTGAACTTCGGTGGGATTACAATTCCCGATACTAGTCCCAATTCTTCAAAGTCTAGACCTGGCACCTTTTATATTTCCATAGCGCTCAAACGCTCTTCAAGATGTCTGTACTTATCATCTGCAGGAGGATACTGTTCCTTAGAGTAGTCTTCCTCTTCTTTCTCCTCTTCAGATTCTGACAGAACCACTGTCTCTTTTCCTTTCCCCTCTCCTTCCCTGGAAGTGGTTGCAAAATTCAAGGTTCTTCTAGTCTGTCCCTGAAACCTTCTCCCCATGTTCAAAACCCCAGTGGTTTTCTTTGTTTTCTTCTTTCTTTCTTCAACTAACAGAGTCTTTAACTCTTCTTGCCCCTTGGCTAGGGTCATGAGCAACTGTTGAAACTGCGTGTTTTGAACTTGAAGATCTTTGACTGTCTGTTCGAGATCCATCTTACTGAAATAAACAGTAGAGAGACGAGGAAACTCGTTGCAAAAGACCTGCTTATGTCATGATGAATGATATGTGCATATGTAATGTTTTCAAGGATTTTAAAAGATTCAAGTTCGTTTTAGACAAAAAGAAAACACACGTTATATTAATAAGATAGAGTTTGAGTACATCAATGCCCCTTGGACAAAATAATACGAAACTTCTAAGATAAAAAAGTAGTGTGCATCCTCTTTGGTGCAATGTAGGCATTTAGAGTATGCTCCTCATGAAGTAGTCGAGTGAGTTCCAAAACCTTCTTCTCGCTTGTGTAGAATTGGGCTTCGAAAGTATCTACCTCTCCCTTGAGCTGTATCCAATCCCTTTGTAGGTCTTCAAGAGATGTGGGCATGTCAGGATGTAGGATAGTGTATGGAACATCTCCTTCCTTAACAGGCTCAAAGATCATCGGGAGAATTGAAGGATAAGGCATCATAAGACTTTGAGCGTGGGTTCGTACCCACTTGAGGTAAGTCTCAAGAGGGATGGAATTCTTGTGTCCCAAAGTCTTGCTATCCACCTTGTTTAGCATCCTCCAAGCTCGGATGAATCTCTGGCGAAGACCTTGATCGTTGTTGTCGTAGTCGAATACCAAGCCTTGAATCAACATCTTATGCAGGCCATCCCTTCGGGCATAACCAAACTGTCTTAGAGCTAAGCATGGGTTGTAGGTGATGCCTCCCCTAATTCCAAGTAGAGGGACATTAGGGAATTCCCCACAACGGTCAACAATGATAACATTCTCTTTGGATCGAGAACACCAATGGATATCCGAATGTTTGAGCGTCATTAACCTTTGTGACTCCCTTAATCCTTGCTCATTCTTTAAGACTGATTGGGGAAGATGAGAAATAAACCACCTTTCCAGGAGAGGAGTGAAACACATAAGGATACCTCTTTTCCTCATTGTGCGAGTGTGAAAAGAGTGTAGGATATCCCTTAGCAACGTAGGCACCTAATTGTGTGACATGAAGATTTTGACGGCACTCACATCTATGATTTGGTCAGGATTGGGGAACAAGACCATCCCATAGATAAGAAGAGCCACAATTTCCTCGAAGGCTTGCAAGTCTAAGGAATTCCAACATCTTTGGACTTTCTCAAACAGAAACTTTGCTAAGAAGCCTTTGACACCACTTCTAGTTTCCCAATGAGTTGTGACATCAGATGAGTGCAAGTGTAGAGCTTGAGAAATCTCTTCTAGCTTTGGGTCTCTTTCCGTACCATTGAAAGGTAGTTGATTGAGAATGGGAATCCTCAAGAGTTGAGAGAATTCTTCCAAAGTAGGCACAAGCTGATAGTCGGGAAATGTGAAGTAATGGTGCAAAGGGTCAAAGAACTAAAAGAGTACTTTCATCATATCCTCATCTGTGTTGGAGGTGACCAAGTTGAGAAGACGACCATGCCTCTCGGTGAACAGAGAGTTCTCAGGGATCCTTGAAGCTAGCTCCTTGAGTTATGGAGGAATTATTACAAGGTTGACTTGGATAGTTTTCCTGCAAAGTGAATCCATATCTTATAAAACAAGAACAAATATGAATCTCCAAAAATCCTTGAAATGGTTAGTGGATGCATATGATGCTCATGATGTCCATGATGTTATGTACAAGTATGCATATACAAGCAAAACAAACAAATTCTTAGTTTAGGCTTGCATGGAGTTTTATAGGTAAGTACCCTCTTGAAGTTTAGTTGGCTTAAACCTGTCCTAGTAATAGTAACCGGGTTCTAAGGAGCTCAATATCACCGGATTGTTTCCTTGGTCATTGTTTCAGCTCAAGCCTCTTTAATGGCGACCAAAATATCCCAAGAAACCAACCCTTAATGAGTGTAGTATCGAGTATCTACCAACTTCGGACTGCACCAAAATCGGTCATCTCACTACATCCTAAAGGCCAAGTTGGTCAAGTAAAGGGTTCTAGAAGTTCATTAGTGCTTCATGACATCACTTAGCGGCCCCGTATTCTCTTTGATTGACTCAAAGTCTACCGGTACCCACAAATATGTCACACTAACATAGCTATTGCTTAGACCATGTCAGTATACCCCGCACAGTTTCCACAATGTATTGCTATTTACTTATAATGTTTCCGAAATCCGGGTGGAGGATTCAAACCCAAATAAAGAACCATAATGTAAAGCAAACAAATCAAACAATGTAAGCAAATAAATGTGATCTAGCCCTAAGGTAACCCCACTTTCAAATAAATCCCCAGTAGAGTCGCCAGTTCTGTGATACGGTGGGAGAACTGACTTGAGGTTTTTGCGTTTTATCGCAAATGTTGCGGTTAGCAAGAGTCGCCGCCGACTTTTCTTTTATCCAAAAGGAAAGGTGACAAAGCACAGGAAATACCTTTGAGATTTATTCTTGAGTTCAGGGGGTAGATTATGAAAAGGGAAGGTATTAGCACCCTTTTCATCCATGGTTTTCCATTGGCTCTTAGTTACTTGCTAGATCACTTGCTTTTGTTGTTTGAAAATGTGTTTGGTGTCGTTTTGAAAGTATTTTGTAAAAGAGGCCATTCGTTTAGGAAATCTTTGTAATGATTCTCGTTCGTAAGAATGTATACAAAGATGTTTATCTTTTTGAAAATGTTTTCAATGTTTGTAAAATGTTTGGAAATGTGTGTGTTTGTTTTGAAAATAGCAAGGATAGTTGCTTTGAAATAGAGCAAGTAACTAGGAGTAATCTACCTACTCAAATGTCTTTCTTGTGAATTTTCTATTCGTTTGACATTGTTGTCTTACCATTGATTTGGTAAGCAACCCTATCTTTGGATGTAAACGGGACGGACGTGGGTCATCGTATAACCATGATTAGCAATGTTGCAAAGTATCTTATCATTTTTGTGGGACCAATATCATTTTGTAAGGCAACTTTGAATAGCTTCATCGAGGAACTATGATCTTTATATTTATTTGTTTTGCCAAGATACTTCGCATGCGTAATATGACTATTTTTATATAAGGCAACCAAGTGGAGAAACCCTAAGGATGCTTGTGTGCATGTGTGTTATTTTCATGCTTTGATTTTGTCTTGTATTAGGGTTTTCTATTTGATTTGTTTTAATCTTGCTATACAAACCCTAATTACTAACATGGCATATAAAGCGGTAAATTGCGTAATGTAAAGGTTACTAAGCTATTACAACAATTTATGGGAGGGGGGAATACAAATTTGAATGGGGATTTGCAAGAATATAAATCTAAATAAGCTATTACAACCAAATCGAATTTGTACGAATATTGGAATAAACAAATACAATATTTAAATATGCAATATTATGTATACGCAAGAAAAGATTTTGTTTTATTTTTTTTATGTGAAAAGGAATTTTAACCTAATCCTAAAGATATAAGGAAAAGAAATTAATTCTTGAAAAAAAAACAAAGTTAACCCTAATTTCTAGTTAAAAGAAAATAAAGTTCTTATGTATTATTTTTATGTATTTTTTGTATTTAAAATAATATTTAATATTTTAGGAAAATATTTAGAATTTGTATATACCAAAATAAATATTTACAAGTATGGAATGAAAAGAAAATAAAACAAATTAAACTAAACCTATTTTATTTATGTTTACAAGTTTATTTAAGAAAAAGTATTAATATATAGTTTAATAAAAATATTTTTTAATGTGAAAATAAAATAAAATAAACAAAATGCAAAATTGTCATATTTTATATTTTTCATGATTTTTATGTATTTAAGAAAATATTTAATAAACAAAAAAAGAAAATAAAACAAATAAATAAAAGTATGGGCCAAGGGTGCTGTAAGGAGACAAGGAGTAATATGTTAGCAAAAACACTAAGGCCCAAAGAATCAAGCCCATCCCGCAAAACAACAAAAAAACGGAAAAGAAAAAATATGAAAAAAAACAAAAGGTAGCGCCAAGGTTCGAACCCATGACTTGGGCCTCACCAGCGCGCTACCTTGCCACTGGAGTGGCTATACATCCGTTGATTAATGTGAAATAAAAACAACATAACACAAACAAGGTCCTTGCCCTATACTTCATCTTCTTCCTCTAGCCAGCCAGAAGCTCTGTAAATTTCTCATCTCTCAATAAAAATGGAAACTGATAACATGAATGTTGTAGCATTTTGTCTCACGATTCTAACCATGTAAATCATGTAAGCTAATAATCAAAGATCAAAATGAATTTTAAAAGCCCTAAATTTAAACCTAATTTTTACAGGAATTTGAACTTCAAAATTCTCTCAACTCAGGCCAAATAAATGCAAGATATATATATGTACAGCTTCGTAGCTATGAGGTCTACATTGTTTATTCACAAATTGTGGCCAATGGATGCTTGTATGAAGAGATAGAAGTTGAGATTCTTACCTCTTTTAGTTGAAATCGTGAATGGAGTTTGAGTGAGATTTATGAAGGCCTGACGATTTCTTGAGCTTGCTTGAACCTCCCTGAGTGTGTTCCAACCCTTGCCTTGCTTTGGAAGTTCCCGGAACTCTCTATCCAAGTCAACCCACAAGCTTTGAAAACAAAAATGGAAGATGAAGAAGGAGGAGTTATAGTGCAGGGATGATGGTCTGGAACACTTAGATATCAAGTAGGTAAAGTGTTTTGATGGTTAAAACTTGAAACGCACGAGCCAAATGATGGATTGCTATGCTTATGCAAAAACTGAAAGTTTTGACAGTTTTTTGGTGATATGGAGTGTTTGAATGTTTCAGGCCTTTTGCAATCTTCCTTTCAAGTGTAATGTGTTTGTATATTTGTATAGAAAAGATTTCAAGTCAGCTCCCCAACAGATTTGTGAGCTCTAGCCTTTTTGCATACTTTCTTGCTTTTGAAGCAAAGTGAAGAGACAAGTCTTCACATGCTTGTACTGGCCTGCTTGGGGTTGGTATGAGCTTTGTACAAGTTGCCTTAGGCCTGGAGGATTTGTGTGTGCAGAGAGGACAAGTCCAATGCTCAAGATTTGTAAAGTTGCAAAAGTGAAACTTTTTCAAAATGGCAATTGCCACTTTATGCCATTTATGGAATTACAACTTGGACAAAAGCTCTTGAGCTTGACTTAAAGCTTTGTCAACTGAATAAGTATTAAATTATGAAGTGAGAAATAAGTTAGATACCTGTAAAGCATGGATAAGGCAGCATAGGTACTGATTTTAATTTTGTTCTTCATGAAATGGCTTGAATTCAAAGTGAGAAATTGCCAACTTCATCTCTTCGATTATCCCTACTCAAAAATGATCTCAATGAGTTCTTGGACATTTTGGAAAGCTTGCAATGTGCTCTATAACTCTTCTTTGAAATTAAATTCAAGAATCCTCTTGGAACTAGGTGAAAAATTTCCATGAAGTTGGGTCCAAAACCTGCCTAAATTAGGGCAAAATTTCACTAAGTTATCTAGTTCATGAGCATGTATTCATAAAATTATATCTTGAGATAAAAGCATCTTTAGGGAAACATGTGTGAAGAAATTTTTTATATTTCATGGATATCTACAACTTTCATGTTGGGAACTTTCCTTGAATCATCTTGTATCATAGTGAAACAATGGCTTAAAGTTGAGAAAAAATAAGAAATTTTCTATACTTAGAAAATTTTCTAAGTTAAGAAAATTTCCAATTTTAAAACCTAATCTTCAATCCTTGATTTCTTGATGAACAAGTTTCACATTTTGACATGTTTTTATGAATTGTGACCCTTGGCACTTGATTTTGACCAGAAAGTCAAAGTTTGACTTTTTAGTATACAGTTGACTTTTGATCAGTTGATTGCAAATTTCATTTGTCAATCCAATGAAATTGAAATGTTTTGAACCATGTAATTAGGTAAAGATGAAATAAATGAACCCTTGAAATCATGCTTCAAATCAACTGGTAATTTTCTAGGTCAAAAATCAGAAATTGCCCTTTCTCAGTCAAAACCCTAATTTTGACCATTTTGCCCTTTTGATGATTAGATCAAACTTCTTGAGGAATTATGATCCAAACTTGATCAAATGATACATATGAGCCTAAAATGTTGATGTGGATAAAAAATTATGAAGTTTGACTGTAAATTGGCCATGGTTGACTTTTTCCTCAATACAATTGATTTTTAGGTCAACTGTCCAATTGACTGATCAAAAATGTGGTTCAAGGCCTGAAACTTGTCATGAGTAATCTTAGGGGTCCATAATGATGTTTAAAAGTCATATGAAGCATTGATAGTTCAAAAATCCTTGTGCAATCTCAAACTCTAATTCTGGGTCATTAATGCATGATGAGATGTCCTGAGCTGATCAAACCCTAATCCAGTCTCGAGTTTAAGAGATCTTGTGAGAATAATATTGATAAATAAGAGGGTAAATTTTGGGGTATAACAGACTCCATGCAAGCCTAAACCTAAGGACTTGTTTGCTTTGTTTGTGTATATATACTTGTACTTAACATCATAAACATCATAACATCATACTCATACTCACTAACCATTTCAAGGATTTCTGGGATTCATCTTTGTTCTGTTTTGTAGGATATGGATTCTATTCGTAGGAAAACCATTCAAGTAAATCTCGTAAGGATCCATCTTCAACTCAAAGAGTTAACATTAAGGATTCCTGAAAACTCTCCATTTACCGAAAGACATGGTCGCATACTAAACTTGGTTACCTCCAACACTGATGAAGATATGATGAAGGTGCTATTTCAGTTCTTTGATCCTTTACACCATTGCTTCACATTTCCTGATTATCAACTTGTGCCGACTTTGGAAGAATTCTCCCAACTCTTGAGGATTCCCATTCTTAATCAACTACCTTTCATCGGTACAGAAAGAGATCCAAATCCAGAAGAGATTGCTCAAGCTCTACACTTGCAACCATCTGATATCAGAACTAATTGGGAAACAAGGAGTGGTGTCAAAGGTTTCCTAGAAAAGTTCTTGTTTGAGAAAGCCCAAAACTATCGTAACTCTTTGAATTTGCAAGCATTTGAGGAAATTGTGGCTCTCCTCATCTATGGGATGGTTTTGTTTCCAAATCCTGACCAACTCATAGATGTGAACACCGTCAAAATCTTCATGTCTCGTAACCCGGTGCCTACTTTGCTAGGGGACATCCTACATTCCTTTCACACTCGTACTATGAGGAAAATAGGTATCCTTATGTGTTGTACTCCTCTATTGGCAAGATGGTTTATTTTGCATCTTCCCCAATCTGTGTTGAAGAATGAGCAAGGTTCAAGGTGGTCTCATAGGTGTATGACGCTTAGACATTCAAATATTTATTGGTGTTCCCGCTCTTTGGAGAATGTTACTATCATCGACCGTTGTGGAGAATTACCTAATGTCCCTTTTCTTGGAATTAGGGGAGGTATAACTTACAACCCTTGCTTAGTGTTATACCCCAAAATTTGCCCTCCCATATTCTTCAAGAAATTGCCAAGCCAAGTCACAAAATTCCCCAAGGGTTGCACAGTGCAAGGGCCTCCTAAACAGTCAAAATTAGGGTTTTGAGTCTGATCAAGAAAATGAAGTTTTCAAAGGCTCAATCAAGTCTCATATGCTTACAAACATGGTCAAGCATCCTCATATCAAGTTTCAAGGCATTCAGCTCAAGATTGCACAGTCAAAACCCTAAATTGCACTACAGTCAACTGTAGGGGCAAAATGGTCATTTGACAGTCAAAAGTTCAAATTTTTGGTCAACATATCATTTTGAAGCCACAAACATCATTTGATCAATGCTTGATCATGATTCTCAAAATTTGGCTCAGAAATCATCAAAGATGCAAAAGTTGCTATATTTGGACAGCTGAAAAAGTCAACTGAAATTGACCAGGGCATAACTTTCACATGGATTATCAGAAAAATTCCATCCAAAGCTCATTTTGAAGAGAAAGACATTTCCTACAACTCATCTTCATATTTCAAGTCCAAGAAATGCTCTCACAAAAAGTTATCAATTTCAACATTATAGGTCATTTTCAAAAGTCAACAAAAAGGGACTTTAAGTCAAAGGCCATAACTTGAGATTGGTAAATCAAAATGACATGGGACCAAAGGCATTGGTTAAAGGACTCAAAGACCTTTCCAAAATGTCCAAGAACATGTGAAAAGCTTAAACATTGAGCAAGTTATGCCTTGTAGAAGTTGGGAAATTTTTGTGAAATGGCAAAAGTCAACTATCCTTGAAACTCCAATTTTTGACAAAAGGGCCCACTTTTTCCACTTGGTTCATCCTTGTCATGCCACACACGTGTCCCATGGTTAATTTCAAGACCAAATATTGATTTTTTTATTTTATTTAATTTTTGATAATTTAATTCATTTTAAATCTTTGAAAATTCAAATAAAATTCAAAAACCAATGGAATAGTGTCATGTGAATTTGGACAACTTCCATGTATCATGGGCCAACTCAAAAACTCAGGCTAGGGTTAAGTTACACACTAAGTCTAGGTCTTGGCTTAAAAGAAGGAAAAGTGGTTAATGGTGGAAACCCTAAGACTAATTCCCTCATGAGCATGAATCTAGGTCAGTTAGCAAGCCAATTCCCTTCCAGCATAAGCCCTAAGTCAAACCCTAACCACAATATGCCATATGCTGCGCTGAAAAGCCTATTGACATTTTGAAAAATTGGCCATATAATGCAAAACTGATTTCAAAGTTAGGGGGAATTTTAGGCCTTAATTCTTTTTCCAATAGCATCCTGGACAAATTCTGAACGCATCCCAACTCCAAACATCTTTCAAAACCCCAGGAATTGGTAGGGAGAACTCAAACCGTGTCACATAATTTTTGAGATTGCATATCACGATTCATACGTCCTTTTGCATTTTTACTGATGAATCCTTGTTCCTTACCAAGTTTCTAAGCTCTCCATTGGGTTTAATTGCATTTTTGGTGATCATACGTGATTCTACCATTTTCATATTCTAGGGTTTTGTAGAACTCAATTTAGGGCTTTTGCAAATAAGAAAAATCAGAGCTCAAGACCATTGCCATTGCACTCAGTACATCCAAACGAAAAGATTCCAACCCTCGCGCTCAATTTATGAGCGACGAGGGGCTCTTCGCTATTTTCTGTTAGGTGGTATTAGGCAACGTTTGCCAAACTGTTGCCTTTGAGTTTGTATTACAGGGGACACGAGGAAGAAGAACGTCGTGGCGAAGCGTGATTCGTTCATTTGAATTTCGCGCGCCCTCCACTAACGTATCTGTTTTTTTTCTTTTTATTATTTATGTGCCATAATATATTAACTAACGCGTGGTAGCTCAGCTGGCAGGGACATACGCTGTTGACCTTCATGACCTGGGTTCAAGTCCCAGGTCTACACAATTTCATATTATTTTTCACTTCAAGTTTCCATGCAGCGCTAACGTTAAGACACACCATATGCCTCCATCCTCAAGATATACACGTGTCCTAGGAGATCTATCAAAGGGCTCAGAACAAAGGCGTATGGTAGATGCCAGTCAACATGCCACACCTGATCCAGAAAGGTCAATGAATTCAAGCAAATGGGCCTTAATCTTCCAGGCCTGAACCTCATAATCTGGGGCTACACCCCACCCTGGTTTGCCAAATTTATTTATTTTATATCTTTATTTATTATTTTAATTTTTATGTTTATTTTAATTATTGTTTTATTTAATTTTTAATCAAAATATAAAAACATTCAAAAATCAGAAAAGACCAAAAAATATAATTTTTATTTTATTATTTCCATAAATAAATTATATGTAAATTATTTAGTTTAATTAGGGTATAATTTTAATCCTTTTTAATAAAAATCCAAAAAATTGAATTTAGGTTTAAATAACTTTTTATTTTCTTTTTAATTTTCCCCTTTTTCAGAATAATAATATTATTTATTTATTTTCATAAATTAAAAATTGTACATAAATTAGTTTAGATTTAAATTAGGTTAAAAATTAAATCTTTTTCTTAATAACTTAACAAACATTAGAATTAGGGTTTACAACCAATTTTTTTGTTTTAATTAATTCTTTTTCTCTTAAATCTTAAAAAACACAAAAATACCAAGACATTTAATTGTAATCTTAATTCTTCATTAATTTTAACTTATTGCAAAAAGGGTCCAACGCCCTAGTTTTGTTTTTAATTCCTTTATTTCGCGCATTTATTTTATATCGTTTAAATAATTATGTATATGCCCCAAAGCCTTGTAATAATTTTTACCTTATTTCTCGCACTTTTATTTTATTGCTCTTTACTTTCAGTCAAATCGGGTTCGGTTTATTTTGGCGATGTGGACCCGCGCCATTTGTAATAGTTTAGATTTATTTTTTCGCAAACTTTATAACTGTTAAATGCATGCAAGAATGAATGGCCCTAACTAAAATCAAGCGTAGATCACAACAAACATGACAAGACAAAATAATTGAAACATGACACACGGACCGCACACACCACCCCTAGGGTACGCCTCACTGTTGCCTTTCGAAAGGTGATCGTCGAGTAGAGGACGTCTTAGTAAGTCCTCATGATCCGGGAACCTGGCATGAGGGTAGCTTCTAAGGTGTCTTCCCATTGCTCTGGTGATCACCACGTCCCTAAAACTCGAATTGACCCGAACACCTCCAACGGTGGTGCTACCTACCTCTCAATGGTGGGATGGCACTACTTTAAAGGACATTTACACAGACGAATTCCTTAGGGTAGGTAGGTTCTCATGGATACTTGCTCTCTTCAAAAACAAACAAAAAAAACCTTTTCACACCAACACTTTTCAAAAGCTTTCAAAGCAAATTTTTCAAACACTCTGACGTACGAGTCGAACTGAAATTTTTCAAAGAAACTTTTTTAAAACCCACATTGAAAAGCAAACAAACATTTTTTGAAAACACAATGAGCAAGTATCTAAGAGCCCATGGATAACCATGGATAGAAAGGGTGCTAACACCTTCCCTTTCTATAACCTACCTCCCGAACCGAGAGCAATCTCTTTAAGGAATTTTTCTGTGCTTTTGTCCTTTCCATTTGGAGAAAATAAAAGACGGTGGCGACTCTTGCTTCCGCGACATTTCGCGAACCAGCTTTAAAACAGTCAGTTCCAGATCCACCGATAACAGAACTGGCGACTCTGCTGGGGATAAACTTAAAGTGAGGTGTACCTTAGGGCTAGCTCATAACTATGTTTTCAATTGTTTTCCTTGTGTGCTTTAAATTGTGGGTTGCTTGGGAGTTCTATAGATCCTAACCCGGATCTGGGGGATACCTTCTTAGAAAGTAGCAACAAGGCTGTGAGGGAACTGTGCGGGGTATACCGACATGGTTGAAACAGTCTGCTACGTTGATGTGGCACTTTGGTGTGTACCGGTAACCCTTGAGTTCAGTCAAGGAGAGTACGGGGCCTCCGCGTGGTGTCGTGAAGCATCAACAGACCTTAGGAACCTTAATTGAACAATCTTGGCCTCTTTAGGGTAGTGAGATAACTGACTTTGGTGCAGTCCGAGGTTGGTTGATACTCGATACTACACTCAATTAAGGGTTGCTTTCCTGGAATATTTCGGTCGCCAGTTCAGTGGCTAAATCGAAACGATGAACAATGAAAGCAATCCCGTGATATTGGGAACCTTAGAACCCGGTTACTTTGATTAGGACAGGTTGAACCCACCAACTTCAAGAGGGTACTACCCAGACCCCATGCTGGCCTTAAACCTTAAGGGCCTGTCTTGTGTGCCTTGTGTGCCTTACATGTTTGTCTTTGTAAATATCTGTGGTGTGTTTAATCATAGCATCATGACATCATCCAGCATCATACGCATTGACTAACCATTTCAGGGGTTCGAATTTTCATCTTTGTTCTTGTTTTGTAGGACATGGAAACTGTTCGTAGAAAGACAATTCCAATCAGTCTTGTAAGGATCCCTCCTCAGCTTAAGGAGCTTATGTCCAGGATTCCCGAGAACTCTTCATTCAGTGAAAGGCATGGAAGTCTCATCAGCTTGGTCAATACCAACATTGAGGAAGATATGATGAAGGTCCTGTTCCAATTTTTTGACCCTCTGCATCACTGTTTCACCTTCTTGGACTATCAGTTGGTACCTACATTGGAGGAGTTCTCCCGACTCCTGAAGATCCCTATCCTTGATCAACTACCCTTCAACGGTACAGAAAAGGAACCTAAGCTTGAAGAGATTGCTAAAGCCTTGCACCTACAATCATCTGACCTCAAGGGACATTGGGAAATCAGAAGTGGTATTAAAGGGTTCTTAGCCAGGTTTCTGTTTGAAAAGGCCTATGAATGTTGGAACTCCCTTGACTTACAAGCTTTTGAAGAGGTTGTGGCCCTCCTTGTTTATGGTTTGGTGTTGTTCCCTAACCCAGACCAGCTCATTGATATCAGTGCTGTCCAGATCTTTATGTCCAGGAATCCTATACCTACGTTGCTGGGGGACCTCCTTCACTCATGTTACACTCGAACCATGAGAAAAAGAGGTGTCCTTATGTGTTGCACTCCTCTCCTGGGAAAGTGGTTTATTTCGCACCTTCCACAATCAGTCCTGAAGAACGAGCGGGGTTTGAGATGGTCACAACAGTTGATGACTCTTACACATGCAGATATACATTGGTGCCCTAGGTCCAGAGAAGAGGTCACTATCATTGATCGTTGCGGGGAGTATCCCAATGTTCCTTTACTTGGAATCAGAGGGGGTATTACTTATAGTCCATGCTTGGCTTGGAGACAATTTGGTTATGCTCGGAGGGATGGTCCTCATGACATGTTGATACCTGACATAGTTTTTGACTTCGACAACGATACTCACGGACTTCGCCAGAGATTTATCAGAGCCTGGAGGATGCCTAGTAGGATAGACAGCAAGACACTGGGGCACAGGAACTCCATCCCTTTGGAGCCTTACCTCAAGTGGGTACGAGCCCGCTCTCAGAAATTAGTAATGCCTTATCCTCACATGCTTCCAGTAATCAAAGAGCCTGCCTTGGAAGGAGAGGTGTCTCATGTTATTCAGCACCCTGATATGCCCACATCCTGGGAAGAGATGCAGAAGAGCTGGATCCAGCTTAAGGAAGAGCGGAATTCTCTTGAGACTAGTTTGCATGCCAGTGAAAAGAAAGTCCTGGAGCTCACCCGCCTGTTGCATGAGGAAAGGAACCTCAACACTTACATAGCTCCAAAGAAGATGCGCAACATATTTTGGGATTGATTTGATCTTTTTTGTATTTTTGCCCATGAGGCTTTGATGTATTAAACAATGATTTTCTTAATAATAACGTGCGTTCCTTTTGGTCTACAACAAATTTGAATTTTCGAACTCTTGAATGCATTGCATAAACACATATCATTCATCATGTGCATCATAGGTACTCTTCTTTTCAGGTTGTTTACTGTTCTTCGCTGTTTATTTCAGCATCATGAATCCTGAATCATCAACCGAGGCATCTATCAAGGCTCTTCAGGCGCAAAACGTCCAGTTTCAGGCGCAAAACGCCCAATTTCAGGAGCTGATCAAGGGCTTGGCTCAGGGTCAACAAGAGTTGAAGACCATGCTTCTGAAGAAGACTAAGAAGAAGAGGAGGACTGTGCTATTTAACACTGGGCGCAGACTCGGGAACACTTTGGTTGAAGCTGAAAGGACTCCTCCATCTGTGACGGAAGGTAGTCACCAAGAAAGGGAGGTCACTACTCCTGTGGGCTCTGATACTGAAACAGACTTCAACGACGAACAGTACCCTCCTGCTGAAGACCGGTACAAACAACTGGAAGACAGATTAAAGGCTATGGAAGTTCAGCGGGTGCCTGGATTGGATTTCGGAGACTTGGGGTTATCTACTGGAGTGGTGATCCCACACAAGTTCAAAACACCTGCCTTCGTGAAGTATGATGGGGCTTCCTGTCCCAAGATGCACCTCCGTTCTTATGTAAGGAAGATCCAGCCTTACACAGCAGACAAGAACCTTTGGATCCACTTCTTCCAGGAGAGTCTTTCAGGGACTCACCTCGATTGGTTCTATCAGCTGGATGGAATCAGCATTCGTAACTGGGAGGATCTGGCCACTGCTTTTTATAAGCAGTATCAGTATAATGCCGACCTCGCTCCTACGCGTACCCAGCTCCAGGGTATGTCGCTAGGGTCGGGTGAAGGTTTTAAGGAGTACGCCCAGAAATGGAGAGACCTGGCTGGCAGGGTGCAGCCACCATTGACGGATCGGGAGCTGGTAGATATGTTCTTGGGGACCCTATCCGGTCCATTTTTCAATCATCTCATTGGTAATTCCTCTGCTGGGTTTACTGATCTGATCCTGACTGGTGAAAGGATCGAGGCCGGTATAAAATCGGGGAAGATACAGAAAGTTGCCTCCTCCAGTACTGAGAAGAAACCCTTCAAAAAGGAGGCTAGTGCTGTATATAGCTCCCGGAGAACAGAGCGACCTGAACACCGCCAATCTGTCAGTGCGGTAATGATTGCCAAACCTGCTGCCGCCCCTCGGCCAACTAATCCTCAAAAGTTTGAAAGACCCCGGAGAGAGTTTGCCCGGTTAAGCATGACCTTATCACAGATCCTGCCACAGTTGCTATCCACCAATTTAGTGACTGTCAGGGAGGCTCCAAAGTTTCCCAATACTGCATCCCCCAAGTTCAATCCAAATGCTCGCTGTGCTTATCACTCTGATAGCCCGGGGCATAACACAGATGACTGTTGGGCCCTAAAGAATAAGGTTCAAGACCTTATTGATACAAAGGAAATACAGTTTGAGGCGCCCGAGAGGCCGAATGTTGTAACTGCTCCCATGCCCCAGCATGGAGTGAATGCTGTTGAGGAGGATTTGTATGTAGATTCGGTGGATGACGTTGCTACTCCGTTGCTGATGGTCAAGAGGAATCTGTTGCTAGCCGGTTTATTTCCGGGATGTAGCGAAAGTTGCCCTCTATGTGTTGCTTTCCCTGCTGGTTGTTCTCTTCTGAAGTCAGGCGTCCAAAACCTGATAGATAGTAGAGAGATTTTGTTCATAAAGACTGTTGTTCCTGCTGCTCCTGTTGAAGAAGTGTCAATCGTTACCATACTCAACAACCATTCCAAGGCTCCTTCAAAGAAGCCTATACAAATTTTGTCAGTTCACAAGAGTGCTCCCATCACCATTACTGTTCCGGGGCCTATACCCTACAAATCTGATAAGGCTGTCCCATGGCACTATGGGGCGGATGTTTATGTTCTGGGTGTGAAACAAGAGTGCAACATTGATACTGGTGTCTCCAACATCACCGGGCCTGCTAAGGTCACTCGTAGTGGAAGACTGTTCTCGCCAGACATTGCTCCTCCGGCAATTCATAGGCCTTTGATCTTCACACCTGCCAGGGTGCCTGTTTCTCCCCCTGACCAAGTATCCACCCCTGCTACTAATTCATCTGATACTCGGGGCAAGGGAATTGCTGCTGATATGCCTGCCAGGACGGAGGCGCCAAAGACCATTGTTGAGGCTTCCAAGCAGGAAATGGAAGAAATCCTCAAGATAATAAAGAAAAGTGATTTCAACGTTGTAGAACAGCTGGGGCACACCCCCTCTAAAATCTCCATGTTGTCACTGCTGCTGTGTTCAGAGGCCCATGCAAAGGCTCTGATTGCTTTCTTAAAGACAGCCCACGTACCCCAAGAGACGACTGCTGACCAGTTCACCGACTGTGTGGCCAACCTAACCGCTGATAATGGCCTGGGTTTCTCTGATGCCGATCTGACAGCAAAGGGGAAGAACCATAATGATGCTCTGCATGTCTCCATTGAATGCAGAGGCACTACTCTTGCTCATGTGCTGGTTGACACAGGTTCTTCATTAAACGTGCTGCCCAAGAAGGCTCTGGATAGGCTGGATTGTGAGGGTCTAGAGCTCAAACCAACTCACATTGTTGTCCGGGCCTTTGACGGGTCCAAAAGAATGGTACATGGTGAAGTGGACATCCCAATCAGGGTTGGGTCACAAGTATTTGATTCAAAATTCTATGTGATGGACATCCATCCGTCCTATTCTTGTTTGCTGGGTCGCCCATGGATCCACAAGGCTGGAGCTGTGACCTCCACATTGCATCAGAAGCTCAAGTACCCGGTCAGGGGGAAGATCGTAACAGTGCAAGGGGAGGAGGAATACATGGTCAGCCACCTCAACTCTTTCAGATACGTAGAAATGGATGGGGAGTTCATTGAAACCCCCTTTCAACATTTTGAGGAAGTACCACAAACCTTGGCAGCAGCAGAAGCAGATGAAGAGGTTTCTCCTATGAAGATGGCCTCCTTAAAGGACGCCCGGGCTGTGATCGGAAAAGGTGAATGTGCAAACTGGGGCAAGCTCCCTGATCTTACTCCTAAGACTAACAAGTTTGGGCTGGGTTTCACCACAGAAGCTCAGAAAGCGGTGCGCAAGGCAAGAATTGGAAGACCTCCGGTGCTCATCACTCACTCAGAAGTGAATGCTATTGGAGAGGAAGATGAAATAGAAGAGTCAGAGTTCGATAGCTGGATCTACCCGACGGCCGACGGTGGATTGACCAATTGGACTGCTAAAGATTTTACACCCATAACTTTTGTTCCTCAGTAATGAATTTCTTTGTTTTTGATTTGTAATAAACAATAATTTGAAACTATATGGCCCGGTGTCTTACCCGGGGCACCGTGGTTTTATTTGTGAGGGCTTTTGTTTGTCACTATCATATATCATGAATAAAAGCATTGGACGTTTTTCACACTTCAAATTTTGCGCTCCTTTTCTTTCCTTTCTTTACATATTGCAAAACAGCTGTATTTACACACACTCACTCATACAGGTTTCAATCCACTCTGGATCTCACTAGTAACGACTCTGCTACTGCCGGTTATGACTTCGAAAATCCGATCAACTTAGCCGAAGACGAAGGTGAAGATGATTGCGAAGTGCCTGGTGAGCTTGCAAGACTGTTACAACAGGAGGAGAGGGCAATTCAACCCCATGAAGAGCCAGTGGAAATAATAAACTTGGGTACTGAGGAAGACAAGAAAGAGGTGAAGATTGGTGCCAACCTAGAACTCAGCGTGAAGCAACGGTTGACTCAGATGCTGCATGACTATAAAGAAATCTTTGCCTGGTCCTACGAAGATATGCCCGGATTAGATACCGACATTGTGGTCCATCACTTACCAACTAAAGAAGACTGCCCTCCGGTTAAGCAAAAGGTCCGCCGTATGCGTCCAGAGATGTCTGAGAAGATTAAAGCCGAGGTGATGAAGCAGTTTGATGCCGGGTTTCTTGCAGTGACTTCTTACCCTCAGTGGGTCGCTAATGTAGTGCCGGTACCTAAGAAGGACGGCAAGGTCAGGATGTGTGTCGATTACAGGGATCTGAACAGGGCCAGCCCCAAGGATGACTTCCCTCTACCCCACATTGATGTCCTTGTTGATAATACAGCTCAGCATAAAGTGTTCTCTTTCATGGATGGTTTTTCAGGCTACAATCAGATCAAGATGGCTCCGGAAGACATGGAAAAGACTACGTTTGTTACTCAGTGGGGCACCTTCTGCTACAAAGTCATGCCTTTTGGACTAAAGAATGCTGGGGCAACCTACCAACGTGCCATGGTTGCTTTATTTCATGACATGATTCATCATGAGATAGAAGTGTATGTTGACGACATGATCGCTAGGTCCCAGACTGAGGAAGAACACCTTGATCATCTACAGAAACTGTTTGACCGTTTGAAACTGTACAAGCTGAGGTTGAACCCGAACAAGTGCACCTTCGGGGTAAGATCTGGGAAGTTGCTAGGCTTCGTGGTCAGTGATAAAGGCATTCAAGTGGACCCAGCTAAGGTCAAAGCTATTCAAGAGATGCCAGTTCCTAAGACAGAAAAGGAGGTCAGAGGCTTTCTAGGACGTCTGAATTACATTGCTCGGTTCATCTCACACTTGACTGCTACCTGTGAGCCAATCTTCAAGCTGCTGAAGAAAGATCAGGTAGTACGCTGGAATGATGAATGTCAGGCTGCTTTTGACAGAATCAAAGAATATCTCCAAGAACCACCCATCCTTATGCCACCAGTTGAAGGGAGACCTTTGATACTTTACCTGACAGTGCTTGATAATGCAATGGGGTGTGTGCTGGGGCAGCATGACGAGTCTGGCCGAAAAGAGCATGCCATTTATTACCTTAGCAAAAAGTTTACCGACTGTGAGACCCGATACTCACTGCTTGAGAAAACTTGCTGCGCTTTGGTATGGGCTGCTCGCCGGCTGAGACAGTATATGCTGACTCACACTACCTTGTTAATCTCAAAAATGGATCCTATAAAGTACATATTCGAAAAGCCTGCTCTGTCTGGGAGAATTGCAAGATGGCAGATGATCTTGACGGAATACGACATTCAGTACACGACCCAAAAAGCATCAAGGGAAGTGTATTGGCAGACCACTTAGCACATCAAGCTGTGGATGACTACCAATCAATGAACTTCGAGTTTCCAGATGAAAGCATTATGATAGTAACTGACTGTGAAATACCTGGACCGGATGAAGGACCTGAACCAGGATCCCGATGGTCTATGCACTTTGACGGAGCCTCCAATGCTTTGGGAAATGGTATCGGCGCCATAATCGTATCTCCACAAGGTATTCATACTCCACTCACCGCCCGGCTGTGTTTCAACTGTACCAATAACATGGCGGAGTATGAAGCGTGTATTATGGGTCTTCAAGCTGCGATCGACCTGAGGATCAAATTTCTGAGTGTCTTCGGAGATTCCGCTCTCGTGATCAATCAGATCAAAGGAGAGTGGGATACGAAACATCCAAACTTGATTCCTTACAGAGAATGCGTGTTGGCCCTGATCCCCCACTTCACAGAGATAACATTTGAGCACTTTCCAAGAGAAGAGAATCAGCTGGCGGACGCGTTAGCTACAATGTCTTCAATGTTCAAGGTTAAATGGGATAATGAAGCTCCCCGGATCATCATCTGGAAACTGGACGAACCGGCATACTGTTGTGATCTCGAAACCGAATTGGTGACTGAGAAGCCTTGGTACCACGAAGTGAAGAGATACCTAGAAGCTCAGGAATACCCTGAAGGAGCATCTGTCAATGATAAGAAGTTTCTGAGGAGGTTTGCAGCCAAGTTCTTTCTTAGCAACGGCATTTTGTACAAGCGAAACCAGGATTCAACCCTACTGCGTTGTGTAGATAAGACTGAAGCAGAAAAAATCATGGAAGAGCTACATGAAGGGACCTTTGGTACACACTCCAGTGGACATACCATGGCAAAGAAGATTCTACGGGCAGGGTATTACTGGTCCACCATGGAAGCTGATTGTTACCAACATTCTAGGACATGCCATAAATGCCAGATCTACGCAGACAAGGTGCATGTTCCTCCGGTTCCCCTGAATGTTCTGACTGCGCCTTGGCCATTTGCAATGTGGGGCATAGACATGATCGGTGAGATTAAACCTACGGCATCCAATGGACATCGCTTCATCCTAGTGGCGATTGATTATTTTACGAAGTGGGTTGAGGCAGCATCCTATGCTACGGTGACTAAGACTGTTGTGGCACGGTTCATTCGGCAAAACCTGATCTGTCGGTACGGTGTCCCTGAGCAGATTATTACAGACAACGGTACCAATCTGAACAATAAGATGATCGCTGAGCTCTGCGAACAGTTCAAGATACAGCACCACAATTCTTCTCCTTACAGACCGAAGATGAATGGGGCTGTAGAAGCAGCTAATAAAAACATCAAGAAGATCGTGCAGAAGATGACAGTAACGTATAAAGATTGGCACGAGATGTTACCATTCGCTCTGCATGGGTATCGTACTTCAGCTAGGACGTCAACCGGGGCAACTCCTTTCTCTCTGGTTTATGGCATGGAGGCAGTCTTGCCGATTGAAGTACAAATTCCTTCTCTCCGGATAATGAAGGATGCAAATCTGAATGAAGATGATTGGATCCAGACACGACTTGATCAGCTCAACCTTATTGACGAAAAGAGACTTGCTGCTATCTGTCATGGTCAGACGTATCAGAAGCGAATGATCAGGGCATTTAACAAAAAGGTCAGACCACGGGAATATCAAGTCGGGGATCTGGTGATCAAGCGAATCATCCTTCCCTAGAGTGATCCAAGGGGCAAATGGACCCCTACGTACGAAGGGCCATTTGTGGTTAAGCATGTGTTCTCAGGAGGAGCAATGATATTAACCAACATGGATGGTGACGACCTTCCTCACCCCGCCAATGCAGACATAGTTAAAAAATACTACGCATGAAAAAAGACCCGCTAGGCTGACATGTCTAGGCAAAATTTAGGGCTTCCCGTCGAACCAAAAGGGTTCGGGCAAAATGAAGGGATGAAAATGAAAAATCTGTACACCCGGCAAGTCGAAAACCTGAAAAGGCGGCTTGGGCAAAAATGGGTATCCCGGTGGACTGAAAACCCGAAAGGGCAGTCCAGGCAAAAGTTAGGGATAAAAGCGTAATACTATGTCTCATTGGATCACTTTGCATCCAGAATCCGGTATCTACATCAAGTTCAGACGGCATCGATCAGTCAGCTTCACCTTCAACCAAGGTCATCAAGTGATGAGACGCACGGAGCGTAAAGGCAATAGCAGAGTTGAAACCCAGTGGATCATTCATCTTTCACACAGCTGTTTTATTTTCTTTTGTACAAAACTTGTATAAATTCCCTTGTTCGGCGACATTTCTCTTACTAGGATGACAGTCTCTTGTACACAAAACGCCTATTCACAGGCTATTCAAAATCAATACAAATATACTTTTCAGTTAAACGTGCCAACTGTGTTTTCTTTTTCTGTTTTGTTTTGCGAAGAACGTCCAAGGTTCAATTTGTGATATATGGATTGACAATAATTTGCTAGCTCATAAATATTTGCATACGAAACAAAGAATTAATTGCAGGTGACACTAGAAACAGGGGCAATAAAGAGTTGTCTGAGCAGTCTAATTGTTCTATCCTCCAAGGTACCAAGGTAGGTTCAGCTAAAAAAACCTAACCAGGCATCTTAAATTCCCCAGAGAGTGAGACAGCAAGCAGTATACTCCCCTCAAGTAAAACAGTTATCAACCTTACGGAAGTTGGGTGTCCTCCAGTAGATCCCAATATTCCCCTAGCAGCATATATTCTTAACAAGCATCCCCGGCAGTCTTGGTCTAAAGATTGTTCCCCGGCGGCATACATCGACATTCAAAAGAATCACTTCCCCAGCATATCAAAACTTCCCCAGGAGAGTCCCATCCAAGTTCCCCAGGAAAGATGGAATTCATCACCCAAGCAGATATAACTGGGTTATCCTCAGCCAAAAGCCACAGAAAAAGCGTCCTCGACGAAGTCTTCTCACCCCAGCGAAGTCCATTCACACTTCCAACAACAAGACATCCTCAGCAAATTCCCAACATTCAGCGAAGTATTTCTCTCCCCACAGAGTATTGCTTCCCAGCATGGTCGTCAGAGTATCTTTTCTCCCCGCAGAATCGTCCTTGCCAAGTTTATTCCGCAACGGAGTCATCTTCTCCTACCGGTATTCTTGCAACTATCATCCCCAGCGGAAGTACAAGTTTATTCCTCAATATCAGCCCAGGATACGACTCCCCGGCACCCGTCAAGGATTTATTTTCCTAGACGAAAACATACATAAAACGTCACATACATCATTATAGCATGCATAACGCACTGCATCATACAAATCTCATTTATGTTGAGAACATCATTGCTTGATCCATATCACGCATTGCATATGACTGACTCTTACCTTTCAGGAAAGATCCAGTTAAGTTCTCAAGCTACATTTCAAGACCTAGACCGGTTCAGTTAAATCGTCCCAAGATTTTCCTGATGCTTATCCAGTCAAAGGCCTTCTCTGGTTCAGTTAAATCGTCCCAAGATTTTCCTGATGCTTATCCAGTTGAAGACATTTCAAGACCTAGACCGGTTCAGTTAAATCATCCCAAGATTTTCCTGATGCTTATCCAGTCAAAGGCCTTCTCTGGTTCAGTCAGATCGACCCTAAGATCTCCCTGATGCTTATCCAGTTGAAGACATTTCAAGACCTAGACCGGTTCAGTTAAATCGCCCCAAGATTTTCCTGATGCTTATCCAGTCAAAGGCCTTCTCTGGTTCAGTCAGATCGACCCTAAGATCTCCCTGATGCTTATCCAGTTGAAGACATTTCAAGACCTAGACCGGTTCAGTTAAATCGACCCTAAGATTTTCCTGATTCTTACCCAGTCAAAGGCCTCTCTGGTTCAGTCAGATCGACCCTAAGATCTCCCTGATTCTTATCCCAGTAGAAGACACCCCAGATTTTTCTCAACGAGCGTTGTTGAAGTTAAAATCCCCCAGATCTTTTCTCAACGAGCGTCGTTGAAGTTAAAATCACCAAGATTTTTCTCAAAAATCAGCTCCTGCAACGTGTCAGGTACTCATTTTTCTTTTGCAGGTATGCAGGTTCTCGCCAAGGAATCTCTTACGCAATCAAACATCCAGATGGCATCTATAAGCCCATTCCCATCATTGCTAACATGTGAGCGCAAATTTCCGGGCACTCTAGTGTCCAATCATCTTTTACCCTCGGATTACGAAAGGCACGTCAGCCAATCTGCATCCTCAGGTCTAAGAAGATTGAACAGGGGCAACTGTTATACCCCAAAATTTTCCCTCCCATATTCTTCAAGAAATTGCCAAGCCAAGTCACAAAATTCCCCAAGGGTTGCACAGTGCAAGGGCCTCCTAAACAGTCAAAATTAGGGTTTTGAGTCTGATCAAGAAAATGAAGTTTTCAAAGGCTCAATCAAGTCTCATATGCTTACAAACATGGTCAAGCATCCTCATATCAAGTTTCAAGGCATTCAGCTCAAGATTGCACAGTCAAAACCCTAAATTGCACTACAGTCAACTGTAGGGGCAAAATGGTCATTTGACAGTCAAAAGTTCAAATTTTTGGTCAACATATCATTTTGAAGCCACAAACATCATTTGATCAATGCTTGATCATGATTCTCAAAATTTGGCTCAGAAATCATCAAAGATGCAAAAGTTGCTATATTTGGACAGCTGAAAAAGTCAACTGAAATTGACCAGGGCATAACTTTCACATGGATTATCAGAAAAATTCCATCCAAAGCTCATTTTGAAGAGAAAGACATTTCCTACAACTCATCTTCATATTTCAAGTCCAAGAAATGCTCTCACAAAAAGTTATCAATTTCAACATTATAGGTCATTTTCAAAAGTCAACAAAAAGGGACTTTAAGTCAAAGGCCATAACTTGAGATTGGTAAATCAAAATGACATGGGACCAAAGGCATTGGTTAAAGGACTCAAAGACCTTTCCAAAATGTCCAAGAACATGTGAAAAGCTTAAACATTGAGCAAGTTATGCCTTGTAGAAGTTGGGAAATTTTTGTGAAATGGCAAAAGTCAACTATCCTTGAAACTCCAATTTTTGACAAAAGGGCCCACTTTTTCCACTTGGTTCATCCTTGTCATGCCACACACGTGTCCCATGGTTAATTTCAAGACCAAATATTGATTTTTTTATTTTATTTAATTTTTGATAATTTAATTCATTTTAAATCTTTGAAAATTCAAATAAAATTCAAAAACCAATGGAATAGTGTCATGTGAATTTGGACAACTTCCATGTATCATGGGCCAACTCAAAAACTCAGGCTAGGGTTAAGTTACACACTAAGTCTAGGTCTTGGCTTAAAAGAAGGAAAAGTGGTTAATGGTGGAAACCCTAAGACTAATTCCCTCATGAGCATGAATCTAGGTCAGTTAGCAAGCCAATTCCCTTCCAGCATAAGCCCTAAGTCAAACCCTAACCACAATATGCCATATGCTGCGCTGAAAAGCCTATTGACATTTTGAAAAATTGGCCATATAATGCAAAACTGATTTCAAAGTTAGGGGGAATTTTAGGCCTTAATTCTTTTTCCAATAGCATCCTGGACAAATTCTGAACGCATCCCAACTCCAAACATCTTTCAAAACCCCAGGAATTGGTAGGGAGAACTCAAACCGTGTCACATAATTTTTGAGATTGCATATCACGATTCATACGTCCTTTTGCATTTTTACTGATGAATCCTTGTTCCTTACCAAGTTTCTAAGCTCTCCATTGGGTTTAATTGCATTTTTGGTGATCATACGTGATTCTACCATTTTCATATTCTAGGGTTTTGTAGAACTCAATTTAGGGCTTTTGCAAATAAGAAAAATCAGAGCTCAAGACCATTGCCATTGCACTCAGTACATCCAAACGAAAAGATTCCAACCCTCGCGCTCAATTTATGAGCGACGAGGGGCTCTTCGCTATTTTCTGTTAGGTGGTATTAGGCAACGTTTGCCAAACTGTTGCCTTTGAGTTTGTATTACAGGGGACACGAGGAAGAAGAACGTCGTGGCGAAGCGTGATTCGTTCATTTGAATTTCGCGCGCCCTCCACTAACGTATCTGTTTTTTTTCTTTTTATTATTTATGTGCCATAATATATTAACTAACGCGTGGTAGCTCAGCTGGCAGGGACATACGCTGTTGACCTTCATGACCTGGGTTCAAGTCCCAGGTCTACACAATTTCATATTATTTTTCACTTCAAGTTTCCATGCAGCGCTAACGTTAAGACACACCATATGCCTCCATCCTCAAGATATACACGTGTCCTAGGAGATCTATCAAAGGGCTCAGAACAAAGGCGTATGGTAGATGCCAGTCAACATGCCACACCTGATCCAGAAAGGTCAATGAATTCAAGCAAATGGGCCTTAATCTTCCAGGCCTGAACCTCCTAATCTGGGGCTACACCCCACCCTGGTTTGCCAAATTTATTTATTTTATATCTTTATTTATTATTTTAATTTTTATGTTTATTTTAATTATTGTTTTATTTAATTTTTAATCAAAATATAAAAACATTCAAAAATCAGAAAAGACCAAAAAATATAATTTTTATTTTATTATTTCCATAAATAAATTATATGTAAATTATTTAGTTTAATTAGGGTATAATTTTAATCCTTTTTAATAAAAATCCAAAAAATTGAATTTAGGTTTAAATAACTTTTTATTTTCTTTTTAATTTTCCCCTTTTTCAGAATAATAATATTATTTATTTATTTTCATAAATTAAAAATTGTACATAAATTAGTTTAGATTTAAATTAGGTTAAAAATTAAATCTTTTTCTTAATAACTTAACAAACATTAGAATTAGGGTTTACAACCAATTTTTTTGTTTTAATTAATTCTTTTTCTCTTAAATCTTAAAAAACACAAAAATACCAAGACATTTAATTGTAATCTTAATTCTTCATTAATTTTAACTTATTGCAAAAAGGGTCCAACGCCCTAGTTTTGTTTTTAATTCCTTTATTTCGCGCATTTATTTTATATCGTTTAAATAATTATGTATATGCCCCAAAGCCTTGTAATAATTTTTACCTTATTTCTCGCACTTTTATTTTATTGCTCTTTACTTTCAGTCAAATCGGGTTCGGTTTATTTTGGCGATGTGGACCCGCGCCATTTGTAATAGTTTAGATTTATTTTTTCGCAAACTTTATAACTGTTAAATGCATGCAAGAATGAATGGCCCTAACTAAAATCAAGCGTAGATCACAACAAACATGACAAGACAAAATAATTGAAACATGACACACGGACCGCACACACCACCCCTAGGGTACGCCTCACTGTTGCCTTTCGAAAGGTGATCGTCGAGTAGAGGACGTCTTAGTAAGTCCTCATGATCCGGGAACCTGGCATGAGGGTAGCTTCTAAGGTGTCTTCCCATTGCTCTGGTGATCACCACGTCCCTAAAACTCGAATTGACCCGAACACCTCCAACGGTGGTGCTACCTACCTCTCAATGGTGGGATGGCACTACTTTAAAGGACATTTACACAGACGAATTCCTTAGGGTAGGTAGGTTCTCATGGATACTTGCTCTCTTCAAAAACAAACAAAAAAAACCTTTTCACACCAACACTTTTCAAAAGCTTTCAAAGCAAATTTTTCAAACACTCTGACGTACGAGTCGAACTGAAATTTTTCAAAGAAACTTTTTTAAAACCCACATTGAAAAGCAAACAAACATTTTTTGAAAACACAATGAGCAAGTATCTAAGAGCCCATGGATAACCATGGATAGAAAGGGTGCTAACACCTTCCCTTTCTATAACCTACCTCTCGAACCGAGAGCAATCTCTTTAAGGAATTTTTCTGTGCTTTTGTCCTTTCCATTTGGAGAAAATAAAAGACGGTGGCGACTCTTGCTTCCGCGACATTTCGCGAACCAACTTTAAAACAGTCAGTTCCAGATCCACCGATAACACTTAGCCTTAAGACAGTTTGGTTATGCCCGGAGGGATGGTCCCCATGAGATGCTTATTCAAGGTTTGGTATTTGACTATGAGAGCGACGATCAAGGTCACCGCCAGAGATTTATCTGAGCTTGGAGGATGTTGAATAAGGTGGATAGCAAGACACTAGGACACAAGAATTCCATTCCCTTAAAGCCTTACCTCAAATGGGTACGAACTCGTGCTCAAAAACTTGTGATGCCTTATCCCTCTATCTTACCAGTCATCATGGAGCCTGTAATTGAAGGAGATGTTCCCTACACTATCCTCCATCCTGACATGCCTACCTCTCTCGAAGACTTACAAAAGGGTTGGATCCAGCTGAAGTAAGAACGAGATACTTTCGAGGCTCAATTATATGCTAGTGAAAAGAGGGTCTTGGAGCTTATGAAGCAGCTACAAGAAGAGCAAAGTGTGAACGCTTATCTCGCGTCGAAGAGGATGCGTTCGGTCTTTTTATCTTAGAAAGTTATTTTTGTAAGCCCAAGAGGCATGATGTAATCTTTCTTGTTTTGTCTAATGAAAATTAATGTTTGTTCATTCTTTTTGTCTATACAAATTTAAATCTCATTAATCCTTGAAATCATTTGCATGTACATATTCCATGCATCATAACACGACAAGTTTTCGCATAACAGGTTTCTTATCTTTCTGCTGTTTATTTCAGCAAGATGGATCTAGAGAATACTGTGACGGATCTCCAAGCCCAGAATTCCCAGTTTCTGGAAGCTCTACTAGCCCTAGCCAAGGGGCAGCAAGATATGATGGCTTCGCTAGCCGTTAAGAAGAAGCCAAAGAAGAAAACTCAACTCAACATAGGTAGAAGGTTCAAGGATACAATCCGTTAAATCCCAGTAGAAGGAGACTCATATGAAGAGGACGAGAACCAGGTTGGTGAGGTCAAGAGTACTCAGGCTGAATGTGCTAATGATCAAGAATCTGATGATGATTATTTCAACGAGCAGTATCCACCCGCTGATATCAAATACAAGCAGTTAGAAGACAAATTGAAAGCTGTTGAAATCCAAGTCGTCCCCGGTTTAGATTTTGATGATTTGGGTTATATCTCTAGGGCAGTCATTCCCCCATAAATTCAAAATACCAATCTTTTCAAAGTACGATGGAGTTTCTTGTTCAAAACTCCATTTGAAATCTTATGTGCGCAAGATACAGCCGCAGACTGCTGATAAGAAGCTCTGGGTTCACTTTTTCCAAGAGAGCCTGGCTAGAACACAACTTGAATGGTTTTATCAGTTAGATGGTTCTCGTATCAATAATTGGGCGGATTTAGCTACTGCCTTCTACCATCAGTATCAGTACAACACCGACTTGGCGCCAACGAGGGTTCAGTTGCAAGATATGACCATGAGGAAAAATGAAGGATTTAAGGAATATGCACAGAAGTGGAGAGACCTTGCTAGTAGGGTCCAACTTCCCTTGACTGATTGGGAGCACATCGACATGTTCATGGGCACTTTATCTGGTCCTTTCTTTAATCTGTTGGTTGGCTGCTCTTCTTCTGGTTTCACCGAATTAATCTTAAACGGTGAAAGAGTTGAAAGTGTCATCAAAAGTGGGAAGATCTCTGTGGCATCTACCTCCACTCACAATCCTATCAAGAAACCTTTTGCTGCAAAGAAGGAAGTCAATGATGTGTACGGGGCAAGGGCCCATACCAAGAAGAATGATCATCCGTCTGTAAATGCTGTCTGAATCTCCAATCTAACTCCTACTCCAAGACCATCTGCAAATCATCAACATTTTGAAACTCCAAGAAGACAATTTACAAGGTTAGGCATCTCACTGTCTCAAGCCCTTCAACATTTGCTCAAGGCTAATTTAGTGACATTGTGCGATCCTTCCACCAACCCTGACACCTCGTCACCAAAGTATAATCCGAACGCTAAGTGTGCTTACCATTCAAGCAGCCCCGAGCATGAGATTGACCAGTGTTGGGCCTTGAAGAATAAAATCCAGGATCTGATTGACAACAAGACTATTGAGTTTGATCCTCCTCCAATGCCGAATGTAATTACCACTCCAATGCCGAAACATGACAAGAGTGTTAATATTGTTGAAGATACAATTTTTGTTGCCTCTGTTGAAGAATTGACTACTCCGCTGGATGTAATCAAAAACGATCTGTTGAAAGTTGGGATCTTCCCTGTGCGATCGGTGGATCTGGAACTGACTGTTTAAAGCTGGTTCGCGAAATGTCGCGGAAGCAAGAGTCGTCACTGTCTTTTATTTTCTCCAACAAGGAAAGGACAAAAGCACAGAAAAATTCCTTTTGAGATTTGTCTCTCGGTTCGGGAGGTAGATTTATAGAAAGGGAAGGTGTTAGCACCCTTTCTATCCATGGTTATCCACGGGCTCTTAGATACTTGCTCATTTGTGTTTTCAAAATGTTTTTTTGCTTTTCAATTGTGAGTGGGTTTGAAAAAGTTTCGTTTGAAAAATTTCTAGGTAACTCTTGTATCAGTCCTCAAGAGTGTTTGAAAAATTGTTTTGAAAGCTTTTTGAAAAGTGTCGGTGTGAAAAGAGTTTTTGATTGTTTTTGAAATAGAGCAAGTATCTATGAGTCATCTACCTACCCTAAGGAATTAGGCTGTGTAGAAGTCTCTAAGGTAGTGCCATCCCACCATTGAGAGGTAGGTAGCACCACCGTTGGAGGTGTTCGGGTCAATTCGAGGGTTAGGGACAGTGTGGTCACCGAGAAACAGTAAGACACCTTAGAAGCTACCCTTATGCCATTGATCTTTTTATTCCGAGGCAACTATTCCGAGGCAACTTGTTTCGAGGCAACTTGTTCCGAGGCAACCGTTTCGAGGCAACTAGATCAATGGAACATAAGGACTCACTAAGACGTCCTATACTCGACGACCACGTTTCGAGGGGCAAGGCAACATTGTGGTCACCAGAGCAATAGTAGGACACCTTAGAAGCTACCCTTATGCCATGTTCATGGACATAAGGACTTACTAAAACATCCTATGCTCGACGACCACGGTTCGAAGGGCAAGGCAACAGTGAGGCGCACCCTAAGAGTGGTGTGTGAATTGTGTGTCATTTTCAGATAATATTTGTCTTGTCATGCATTGGGTGATCTATGCTTTGATTTTATTTGGGCATACATTCTTTCATGTGATTAACAGTTTAAAGGTGCGGAATTTAAAGTGCGGAAAATAAAAGTCCTACGCTATTACAAGGCGCGGGTCTATACATCGCCAAATTAACAAAGACCCGATTTTAAATAAAATGCGGAAAGTAAATGTCCTAATCACTATTACAAGGCTTTGGGGCAATTACATAATATTAAAAATGAAAAATAAAGACAAACGCGCGAAAGGAAATTGGAATCGAAAGTGCGAGGGCGTTGGACCCTTTAAAGAAATTAAATCGAAATTACAAATTAATTAAATTAAATAAAGGAAAGAACTTATTTTTTGATGTTTTTGTATTTAATGGAAATAAAGAAAATTAATTGGAATTTGAAATTAAATAAAACCCTAGTTCTAAATTTGTTTTTAATTATTAAAGAAAATTGTTTAAGTTTAACCTAATTTAACCCTAATTAATTAATTACAAGTTTATTTACAAAAATAATTAATTATTAATAATAATGATGATAAGGAAATAAACTATTTATTAAGAAAAAAAAGAATAACAATGCTAAAACCTAATTTTTATGTTTTTTAGTTTATTTACGAAAACATTAAAGTTAAACCTAAAATTAAACTAAATTGATTTTTGGAATTTATTTACAAAATTAATAGAAACTAATATTAATAAAACATATTTTTTGTTTTGATTTCTGATTTTATTATTGTGAAAATTATATTTTTGTGAATTAAATAAAACAAAAGAAAGACAATTAAAATAAAAAGAAGAAAAAAAAAGGAAAAAGAAAATGCAAACCCTGGGGGTGTTGGCCTTTTTTGGAGGTTAATTTGCAGCAATTAGGCCCATTGAAATGCAAGGCCCTTTGGACTTTATGGGATTACGTGTGCATCAGCTGACCAGTGTGCATGGTGGACTGCTTTTGTGACCATTGGATTGATCAATCAGATTGCGTGGCAAGCAGAGGCATATGCGTTGTATGGTGGGTCACAGGGAGCGTACTGCACAAAATCATGTTACAACAAAAATTATAGGGAAATATGGGGGACCTGGGAATCGAACCCAGGTCCCAGTACCTGCATGACAGCTAAGCTACCAATCCAACCAAAGCGTTTCTTTGTTAATTTAATGGAATAGAAATAATATAAGAGAACAACACGCTTATGGTACATCACGCGCCAAAAATTCAAATGAGCCAGTCATCCTGGGACACGTACACCTTCTTCTTCGTTTGCCTGGAATCACAAAATAGATAGCGGGGGTTTTAAACCCCCACTAAATGGTACCTGCGAATAATAGCGAATAGGGCATGGTGAAATAGAAATTAGGTGCAATGTGATCAATAGTTTCGTCTGAATGTCCTGAGTCCAATGGTATATGTGTGATTGGCCAATTTTTCCAGAGGAACGAAACCCTCTTTCAAAGTCTCTAAAACCCTAAAAAGCTCTCATGGTAACTTTGCATACAGGCAATAGTAATTCAATTAAATAGCACCAATAGATTCAGAATGTCCATGTTAGTGTAAACCAATGGTTAAAAATCACAAATAATGCATATAAATGGAAACACGATTATGAATTTTTTGTGAAAAAGTGCAACATGTTTATACCAATTCCTTGTGCGTGGAGACTGGAAAAGTATTGAGTCACGTTCAGGAAGGTCCCAGCAATCGTTTGGAATGCTTATTGAGCTTTGAATCACACTGCAACTATGTTTTCAGTTTTGATATTTTTGTGAAAAAAATGCAAATGTGTTCTTGTGCTTGAGGCGCAGCTTCTTTGTCCTTAGGATTAGGTTTATGTTCCTGCATATATGTGGAGTGAATTAGGTTAACAATCCAAGCCCAAAGTCCTTGCATTCATGTTTTTGAGATTTGATTTTTCCATATCTTTTTCAATCCTTTTTCCATTGAAATCTTGCCAAATTTAGATGATTTTGTCCCCTTGAGAAGGTGCACGAAATCTCTATCACATGTGGAAGGTATTTGCTGCATAAAAGGATTTAAAAACATTGATTTGCTATTTTTGTCATGTTTAATTTTAATTAAATGAATTAATAATAATAATAATTCAAATAATTAATCAAAAATGATAAAATAACTCCCTTGGATGTCAATGGGTCGTGCATAGCTTTTTGGTGATGATTCTTGGAAGAAATTGAGGCCCATTAGCAATTTTGAGGCATTTGAAGCAAAGTTGACTTTTCAAAATTCCCAAAATTTCCCAACTTCCACAAGGCATATCTTGCTCAATTTTTAAGCTTTGATCATGTTATTGGACATTTTGGAAAGGTCTTGAAGTCCTCTAACCAATGCCTTTGGTCCCATGTCATTTTGATTTACCAATCTCAAGTTATGGTCTTTGACTTAAAGTGCCTTTTTGTTGACTTTTGAAAATGACCTATAATGTTGAGATTGATAACTTTTTGTGAGGGAATTTATTGGACTTGAAGTGTGAAGATGAGTTGTAGGAAATGTCATTCTCTTCAAAATGAGATTTGGATGGAATTTTTATGATAAACCATGTGGAAGTTATGCCCTGGTCAATTTGCAGTTGACTTTTTCAACTGTCCAAATATAGAAACTTTTGCATCTTGAGACTCTTTGAGCCATGCCTTGAGAATCATGACCAAGAATTGATCAAATGATGTTTGTGGCTTCAAAATAAGATGTTGACCAAAAATTTGGACTTTTGACTGTCAAATGACCGTTTTGCCCCTGCAGTTGACTGTGAAGCAATTAGGGTTTTTGACTGTGCAATTTTGTGCTGTGAGTCTTGAAACTTAGCATATGGATGCTTGACCATGTTTGTAGGCATGTGGGACTTGTTTGGACCTTTGGAAACTTCAATTTCTTTGCCAGAACCAAAACCCTAATTTTTGACTGTTAGGAGGCCATTGGACTGTGCAACCCTTGAGAGATTTTGAAGCATGATCATAGCAAATCTTGAAGAATATGGGAGGGCAAATTTTGGGGTACAACACCCTGGCTGTGTAAAAAAATGTGTGTGTTGTACCCAACAACTCAATGGATGTGAAGGGATGAAGAAAGGCATTCAACACCTGATGGATAGCCACGAAATTCTATTTGAGAAAACCCCGCTGGCCAAAAGTTTGATTAACAAATGTGAAGACCTCTCCATTATTACCATCTCAAACAAACCTCTTAGGATCACCTCCAAAGGTCCTATCAGGATTTCAAATGAACCCACTATTTCTCCCTTAATAATTACCAATCCCGAACCGATTCCCTACTGTTCAAATAAGGCAGTACCCTGGAATTATGGCGCTGAGGTGTTTTATCACGTGATTAAACAAGACGCGCAGATTGGAGAATAAAAAGATGACAATGTTGGTAACATAGCTGGCTCAAGAAAAGTAACTAGAACTGGGAGAATATTTTCACCCAATATCTCACCACCAGTCGTTACAAGGACGCCCATCCGCATTACTGCTGCCAAGCCAAGTACCGATACAAGAGGGAAGGAGAAGGTTGTTGAGCCTGATGTGAATGAAGTACCATCCAAGGACGTAGTTGATGAAGAACCCTCCGCCCGTGAGATGGACGAGATTTTAAAGATCATAAAGAGAAGCGACTTCAAGATTGTAGAACAGTTGGGGAAAACCCCTTCATTAATTTCAATGTTGTCATTGCTTCTTTGCTCCGATGCCCATGCTCGGAAATTAAATCAAGTTCCTAAAAAAATCTCATGTCCCCCATGATACAACAATAGACCAATTTGAGAATTGCGTTGCTAGCCTGACAGCTGATAAGGGCTTGGGATTTTTAGATGCTGACTTAACGCCTCTTGGGAAGAATCACAATTAAGCTTTACATGTTTCTGTCGAGTGAAAAGGGACTACCTTAGCACATGTGATAGTAGACACTGGTGCTTCTCTGAATGTATTACCCAAGGGGGCATTAGACCGTCTTGACTGTGAATAATTAGTCTTGAAGCCAAGTGATATCATTGTAAGGGCGTTTGATGGATCAAGGAGGACTGTTCATGGGGAGGTAGATCTTCCAATCAAAGTGGGCTCCCAAATCTTTAACTTCACCTTCTATATTATGGATATTCGTCCTGCCTATTCTTGTCTGTTAGGTCTCCCGTGGATCCATAAAGCTGGGGCAGTAACCTCAACCCTCCACCAGAAACTCAAATATCCAGTCAAGGGCAGAATAGTCATTGTCCATGGAGAAGAAGAGTTTATGGTGAGTCACCTTAACTCGTTCAAATACATAGAGATGGATAGAGAATTCATTGAAACCCCATGTCAAGCCTTTGAAGTCATTCCACCGATGATCGCTGCTACCAAATGTTCTTCTGATGAGTCTAAAGTTGTTAAGGCCACGCCAAAGATGGTTTCAGTCAAGGATGCCCGCGCGAAAATTGAAGAAGGAAACTGTGATACTTGGGGGCAACTCCTCGATATCCCATTTAAAGCGGACAAGTTTGATTTTGGGCTTCACCGTTAAAGCTCAAAAAGAAATGAGGCGTGCTCGTGCTGGAAAGCCACCTCTCTGCATTGGAAGCCATGAAGTCAACGTCGTAGGTGATTCTGATTAAGAAGCTTCATTTGAAGAGTGGGTGTATCCAACTACAACGGAGCTGAAGAATTTGCATACAAAGGACTTTGTGCCCATCTCCTTCATTGAGGAGTAATCTACTTGTTATTGCTTTTCTTTCAATTCAAGAACATGTTGTCTGTAATATTTTAACAATGACTTTTCAGCCATTTGCCTGGCCCGGGGCACTTTGGTCCATTTGTCAAGGGTTTTATTTATTTTCATCTAATCATATGATCATTAAGTACATTGGACTCTTTTGCATTCAAATATTTATGTTCATTGTCTTTCTTTTCTTTCAAAATACATTTTTCAAAAAAAATAGTCATGTATCTTACATGCGCACACACATACACTCTTGCAGGTCCACATCCACTCTGGATCCTATTTCCAATGACTATATTATTGCTGATTATGACTTTAAATGTCCTATCAAGCAAGCCGAAGATGAAGGCGAGGAAGATTATGACATACTGGGAGAGCTATCCAGACTTCTATTACAAGAGGAAAGAGCTATTCAACCGCACGAAGAGTCAGTTAAAGTTATCAATCTGGGTACTGAGGTAGATAAGAAGGAAATCCAGATCGACACTAATTTGGAAATCAGTGTCAAGAGCAGGTTGGTTCCGATTTTGCGTGATTATTTGGAAGTATTTGCTTGGTCTTATGAAGATAGGCCTGGGTTGGATACCGACATCGTAGTTCATCGTCTGCCGACAAGAGAAGACTGCCCTCCTGTTAAACAAAAGGTTCGTCGCATGAGGCCTGATATGTCCGAAAAGACAAAAGTTGAAGTGATGAAACAATTTGATGCAGGGTTCCTAGCTGTAACATCCTATCCTCAATGGGTTACCAATGTGGTGCCAGTGCTAAAGTGTGATACGGTGGCAGAACCGACTATTTTGGAAAATGCTGGTTTGCGTTTTGCGTTTATATTCGCAAAATGTCGCGGTAAGCAAGACTCGCCACCGAATTTTATTTTATCCAACTGGAAAGGACAAAAGCACAAAAAAAATTCCTTTTTTGAGATTTTGAGTACGGGGATAGATTATAGAAAGGGAAGGTATTAGCACCCTTTCTATCAGTGGTTTTCCACGGGCTCTTAGGTACTAGCTCATCTTTTGAAAATTGCTTATGTGTGTTTGTTTTGAAAAGTTTTTGTTTTTACTTTGTTTTAACCCTTGCTTCTGTCTTCAAGAGTGTTACGAAGTGTTTTTGGAAACTTTGTTTGAAAAAGTGTAAGTGTGAAAAAGTTTGATTTTTGAGCAAGTACCTACTAGTATCTACCTACTCGAAAAAGATTATTTATGTTCTTGTTTCCTTTAGACAATGCTATCCTACTATTTAGAAATAGGTAGCACCGTCGTTGGAGTTGTAAGGGTCAATTCGTAAGGGACGTGTGATACGATGGGAGAACTGACTTGGGTTTTGCGTTTGTTTTCGCAAATGTTTCGGTTGAGCAAGAGTCACCACCAACTTTTTATTTTATCCTAAGGAAAGGTTAAAAAGAACAGGAAAAACCTTTGAGATGTTTTCGTGGGTTAGGGGAGTAGATCATAGAAAGGGAAGGTATTAGCACCCTTTCTATCCATGGTTATCCATGGGCTCTTAGTTACTTGCTTAGATCACTTGCCTTTGCTTTTCAATTGTTTGAAATGGTGCTTTGTGTGTGGTTTTGAAAATGTTTTGAAAAAGATGCCTTGTCTAGGCAACCATTGTAACAATTCTTTACTCGAATGTTTTACAAAGGTGTTTGTCTTTTTGAAAAGATGTTTCAATGTTTTTGAAAGTTTGTTTTGAAATTGTGTTGTGATGTGTATTTTGAAAAAAATGCAAGGATTGTTTTGCAAGTTTGGTCAAGTAACCAAGAGCTATCTACCCTAAATTTCTCAAAGATCTTTCCCATGTTATAACCCTTTTAACAGTATTGTTCCACCATTGTATTTGGTGGACAATCTTGTGTTAGGATGTTAACGGGACGGGCGCGGGTCATCGTTTAGACCATGAATGCAATAGTGCCAAGTGTCTTTGGCAATTTTTTTAAGGGACTTGATCATTTTTTAGGCAACTTGAGAAAGCGTCATCGAGGGACTATGATCATTTGATTTGTTTTTGTTTTGCCAAAGACACTCAACATGCAACATGGCCCATTTTTAAAGGCAACAAGTGGAGTAACCCTAAGGGTGCAAGTGTGCATGGTGTTGTCCATTTTCATGCTTGTTTATCTTTGAATTAGGTCAAGCTATTTGTTGATTTTATTTGCATACAAACCCTAGGTCTATCATGGCATAATTGAAAGCTTTTGAATGCGGAAATTTAAATGCTAAGCTATTACAACAATGATTATGGGGATGGGGGTACAAGTTTGAATTTGGGGATATTTGACAAGAAATTAAATTCTAAGCTATTACATTCATATCGAATATACAAATATTTAATTGTACGATATTTGAATAAATACAATAAATATGCAAAATGTAGTATGCACAAAAATGATTTTTTATGTATGTGAAAGTGTTTTTCAATGTGAGATATAAACAAAAATAAAAAGGTCAAATTTTGAATATTTTTGTTATTTAGGGCTAAACCCTAGTTTTTTGAATAAATAGTATTTATTTATTAATTATATACAATATTTATATAAAAAATAAGAAGTATATTGTAAAAAAGTATTTTTGATGTCAAATATTAAATAAAAATAAAAATGTATTATTTTCATATTTTTATCCTAAGTATTCTAATAAAATATACAAGTATTTATATATTAAATATACTAAATATATACAAAAAATAAGATATTAATTATTTACAAAAAAAAGTATATTTTAGAAAATGTTTTCAAAATGTAAACAAAAAATAATAACTGAAAAATAAATATTTTTGTATTAGTTTCTAGGGTTTTTAAATAAAAAGTATATATATTTATTTACACACATATGTTAAATAAAACAAATAAATGCCAAATAAATGCAAAAAAAAGGTGGAAAAATATTTTTAATGTTTTTTATGTTTGGACAAAAAATATCAAGTCAGAAAAAAAATAAAAAGTCAAAAATAATGAATATTTCACACAATGGGCCAGGGGGTGCAAATGGAAAAAGGGGGTGTGAACAACAAGTTGACTCAGGCCCAGTCCAAGTCAACTTTGTCTTCAACCTCCAGCAACCTGTTTGAAAAAACGCGCGCTTCTCCTTGTCCAACACAAACTGCTGATTCCTTGACTTTTAGAAAAAACTCATAACACAAACATTATAGAGCATCAAGAGACGCATTCAGACATATAAAATACTTGACCTAACTCTAAGAAACAAAGGAGAATTTCTTCATCCCCAATTTCTGACCTAATTTTTCTTCAATGTTCATGGCCAAAATTCTCACAGCATACTCAATATAAATGAAAAGTAATCATATGTATGGCTTCAGGGCTATGAGTAGAGCATGTTTCATTCACAAACCTAAGCCTAACTCTTCCTAGATTGAGAGATAGAAGTCCATGGTTTTACCTGTTTCAGCTTGAATCGTGTACAACAATGTGGTTAACTTCAATGGAGTTTGAGCTTCTGTACAGCTTGCCTGAAGTCCAAGGAAGCTTCTCCAACACCTAGCTTGCTTTGAATCACTCTGAATCGTGCTATGGAAGTTCACCTGCAAAACTGAAAAGTGAAAATGGCAGATGAGGTTAGGGGTGTTACAGCTTGTGTTTGAGGCTTGGGATAGTTTCAATAGATGATATGGAATGTGTTTGCAAGGTTTTTAGTCAAAGTGCACGAGCAAACTGAGTTGTGCAACTCAATCTGCAGGGATGCCCTGTTTTTTGCAACAAAATGGGGTTTCTGAGTTTTGGGAGGTATGAGGGACCAATCAATCGTGCTTTAGGTTAGTTAGGAGGTATGGAAGGTGAGAACAAAGTTTGTGTTTGGCTGTGCTTGCAGGAAGTGAGAGTTGTGTCTATTTTGCAAACTTGCTTGTTTTTGAAGTAAGAAGGTTCAAGTTCTTATGCAGGCCTGTGTACCCTCTCTATCTATGCTGCACAAATTACTCTTGATCAGTGGGATTTGTATACAAACTCTTGCCTCAAAATATCTGGCCCATGCCTCTTGGATTTGGTATTTGACATAAAGCACTACTTTTCAAAAATGGCAAGTTTGCTTTTTCTACTTAAGGGATAATTCTATGTGTAATGACCAAATGCACAAAACAATGCTTGAACACAATGGTTAGGCATTTAATTATGGAGTGAAAACTTGGTTTAGAGGCCTGCAAGCAAATACCAAGCATGCTGATTTGAAAATGAAACTTGTATGAACATGCATTTGGTTATGAACAAAAGTGAATTTTGCCCAACTTTGCAAATTCGATTCTCCCTAACCACAAGGGTGTTTGAGAAGTTATTGGACAATTTGGAAATCTTGGAATGTGTACTACAATCCATCTTTGTAATGAAAATTGAAACTCCAAGTGGAAGCATGTGAAAAATGGCCAAGAAGTTGGACAAAAATCCTACCTAGACCAGGTCAAAATTTCTCTAAGTTAAAAATGTTTTGCACCCTTGTTCCAAAAATCATAACTTGAGCTACAAGCTTCCTTTGAGAAAACTTTGTGAATCAAAGTTGTAGATTTTGTAATGTACTATAACTTTCATGTTTCAATTTTTGTTTGAATCCATTTGCATCTTGGTGAAAAAATGGGACAAAGTTAGGAAAAAATAAGGAAGTTTCATGACTTAGAAAAATTCTAAGTTATGCAATTTTCTCATTTTAAACCCTAATTTGCAATTTTGAATTTCTTGATGAACAAGTTTCATAATTTGACATGTCTTGATGAAAAATGAATCTTGGCACTTGATTTTGACCAAAAAGTCAAAGTTTGACTTTTCAGTATACAATCAAATTTTGATCAGTTGACTGAAAAATTCATCTGTCAATCCTGTGCATTTGAGATCTTTTGAACTTGTTGAATGGGTCAATACAATGCCATTGAGTTCTTGAGTCCATATGTGAGCTTGGTTTGCCATTGGTTAGGTCAAACAGTCAAAACTTACCTTTGTGCAGTCACAACCCTAAAAATGACCATTTTGCCCTTTTGGTGATCTGATCAAATTTCTTGTGGAATTGTGATCCAAACTTGACCAAATGGTTCATGTGAGTTCATTATGTTGATGTGGGTCAAAAATCATGAGGTTTGACTGTCAATTGGCCATAGTTGACTTTTTTCCCAATACAGCTGATTTCTAGGTCAACTGTCCAATTGACTGGGCAAAGATTGGAATCAAAGCTTGAAACTTGGTATGGATAAACTTGTGAGTTCAACATGAAGCACGCAAGTTACTTTGGGCATTTTAGGTAAAGACATCCCTGTGCAAACTCAAACCCTAATTTGGGTTAACAATGCAAGGAGGGGTCTTGAGCAGAGCAAACCCTAACTTGATCTTGAGCTCCAAGAGTCTTGTGGTGAGAAAATGTTGATGAAAAGGGAGGGCAAATTTTGGGGTACAACAGTTGCCCCTGTTCAATCTTCTTGAACCTGATGAGTTAGATTGGCAAGTTTGCCTTTCGCGTCTCGAAGGTAAAAGGAGATTGGACACTAGAGTGCCCGTAAATTTGCACTCGTCAAGACATGGATGCGGGAATGGGCTTAAAGATGCCATTTGGAGATGGGCTTAGAGATGCCATCTGGAGATGTGACATAATCTTGTCAGGGGATGGGTTTAAAGATGCCATCTGGAATGCCTGTTGAACTGTATGTCATTGATGAGTGAGTGAGTATCAGAAAGGTATCGATGTTTGGAACATCTCTGAGCTGGGGGTCTGAATAAGCAATAGATTGACATCCGTGTTGGGGAAGCGTCTGTAAACTGTTTTCAAAGGTCTTGAATCTGAACAAGCGATAGATTAACATCCATATCTAGAGAACCTGTAAACTGTTTTTAGTAGTGTTGAATCTGAACAAGTGATAGGTTAACATCCGTATCTGGAGAACCCGTGAACTGTTTTCAGAAGTCTTGAAATTGAATAAGCAATAGATCAACATCCATGCTGGGAAGCGTCCATAAACTATTTTCAAAAGTTGAGTCCGAACAAGCGATAAATTAACATCCGTGTTTGGAGAATCCGTAAACTGTTTTCAGAAGTCTTGAATCTGAACAAGCGATAGATTAACATCCGTGTTTGGAGAATCCGTAAACTGTTTTCAGTAGTGTTGAATCTGAACAAGTGATAGGTTAACATCCGTATCTGGAGAACGCGTGAACTGTTTTCAGAAGTTGAAGAATCTGAACAAGCGATAGGTTAACATCCGTGTCTGGAGAGCCCGTAAACTGTTTTCAGAAGTTGAAGAATCTGAACAAGCGATAGGTTAACATCCGTGTCTGGAGAACCCGTAAACTGTTTTCAGAAGTTGAAGAATCTGAACAAGCGATAGGTTAACATCCGTGTCTGTAGAACCGGTAAACTGTTTTCAGAAGTTTTGAAATTAAAGAAGCAATAGATCAACATGCATGCTAGGAAGTGTCCGTAAACCGTTTTCAAAAGTGTTGAATCTGAACAAGCGATAGATTAACATCCGTGTTTGGAGAATCCGTGAACTGTTTTCAGAAGTTGAAGAATCTGAACAAGTGATAGGTTAACATCCGTATCTGGAGAACCCGTGAACTGTTTTCAGAAGTCTTGAAATTGAATAATCAATAGATCAGCATCCATGCTAGGAAGCGTCCGTAAACTGTTTTCAAAAGTTGAGTCTGAACAAGCGATAGATTAACATCCGTGTTTGGAGAATCCGTAAACTGTTTTCAGAAGTTGAAGAATCTGAACAAGCGATAGGTTAACATCCGTGTCTGGAGAACCCGTAAACTGTTTTCAGAAGTCTTGAGTTGAAGCTTATTAATCTTATCCTAAAAAGGGTAAAATATTAGCTGAAACACTAAGTTATGTTGTATGTATGATGCAATACATGTTATATCAATGTTTATGATATGAATGTAATGAATGCGCATGTAAGCTGATGAGCTGTCTTGCTGTGGATAGAGGAATCCTGGATAGCCGGAGATAATAGAATCTTGACTGCTGCCAGGGAAAGTGAATCCTTGCTGCTGCAGGAGAGTGTAAGAATCTTTGATTGTGAGGATGAGACATCCTTGTTGACTTCTGACTGCTTGGGGAATAAGATCTTAAATTGTTGAGGGATCTTAGGACCACTGATGGGGATTGGAACTCCTTGGTGACTTGTAGGGAACTATAATTCTGATGATCTCTACTGGGGAGTCCAGAACCTGGTAGACTTAAGCTGGAGAAGTAAAAATGAGAATCTTCAATCTGATGGGAAGTATCTCTGTGGGGAGAAGGTTCACTAGTCTGGTTCTGCTGGGGATTGATAGTTGGAAGTTTTAGCTCGCTGGGGTTTAACAGCTTTGACTTTGCTGGGGATAGGATTTTCAGATTTTAGGGCTCCACTGGGGATACTGAAATTTAACTCTGAGGGGAATGAAGTTCTTGGAAGGCTCTATTAGCTGGGGAAGTCAGTTTTGTGAAAGCTTTTGCTCTGCTGAGGATTCTGAAGTTTAACTCTGTTTGGAGAATTAAGTTATGGATTGAGGAATTTGGAGTTTAAATCTGCTGGGGATTTCCTCTGAAAGGGCATCAAGATACCTATATGTACCTTCAAACCACCAGCAATCATTTTTCTTGATTTGTAAGAAAATGATTATGTTCAAATGCATATGCCTATTTAACAAAACATTGGACGTTTCTCAAATAAAACATAAGTGTGAAAAAGAAACAGAAGACAAGGCAAATTTATGTATTTGGAAAAGTATTTGTATTAACTTTTTATGAGTATCTTTGTACAAAGGGGACAGGCATCCTAGTAAGAAGATGTTGTCGTAAAAAATTGAAAATTTTATACAAAAGAAAGATGGCTATGTGTAACAATTCCATGGGATTCCATTCTGTTATAGCCTTCATAACTCTGAATATCTTGTCCATCCAATGCTTCGTTCACCGATGATTGGATTGATCAGAAGTTCGGAGCTTGTTGATGAAGAGATTGTTCTTTTAAAGTGATCCGACGAGACACAGTCATACGCTTTAATTCCCTAACTTTTGCCTGGATCGCCCTTTCGGGTTTTCGATCCACCGGGAAACCCTTTTTTGCCCAAGCCGCCCTTTCGAGTTTTCAACTTGCCGGGTGTACAGATTTTTTCGTTTTATCCCTAATTTTTTCCTGAACCGCCCTTTCGGGTTTTTCGGTTCACCGGGATGCCCATTTTTGCCCAAGTCGCCCTTTCGGGTTTTCGACTTGTCGGGTTGTTTCATGCGTAGTATCTTTTGACTATGCCTGCGTTCGCAGGGTGCGGAAAATCGTCGCCGTCCATGGTGGTCAGAATCATTGCACCACCAGAAAAGATGCTCTTGATTACAAACGGTCCTTCGTAAGTAGGAGTCCATTTTCCCCTAGGATCACTTTGCGGCAAGATGATCCACTTGATTACAAGATCTCCGACTTGATATGCTTGACGTCTGACTTTCTTGTTGAAAGCCTTGATCATCCGTTTTTGGTACGTCTGACCATGGCAAACAGCAGTGAGTCATTTCTCGTCGATCAAATTGAGTTTATCAAGTCGGGTCTGAATCCAATCGTCTTCATTCAAACCATAGTCCTTCATAATCCTTAAAGAAGGAATCTGAACTTCCATGGGTAGGACAGCTTCCATACCATATACCAAAGAAAATGGGGTTGCCCCTGTCGAAGTACGTGCCGTGGTACGGTATCCATGCAGAGCAAACGGTAACATCTCATGCCAGTCCTTGTAGGTAACTGTCATTTTCTGAATGATCTTCTTGATGTTTTTGTTCGCAGCTTCAACAACACCGTTCATCTTCGGCCGATAGGGAGATGAATTGTGATGATAAATCTTGAACTGTTCGCATAGAGCGGTGATCATAGTATTGTTCAGATTGGTTCCGTTGTCTGTGATGATCCTGTCGGGGACACCATACCGGCATATGAGGTTTTTCTTGATGAAGCGGGCAACCACATTTTTCGTAACGGAGGCAAAAGAAGCTGCTTCGACCCACTTGGTGAAATAGTCAATAGCGACCAGGATGAAGCGATGCCCATTAGATGCCGTGGGCTTGATCTCTCCAATCATGTCAATGCCCCACATTGCGAATGGCCAAGGAGCTGTCAGAATGTTGAGAGGGACAGGAGGAATATGAATCTTGTCAGCGTAGACCTGACATTTGTGGCAAGTACGGGAATATTGATGACAATCAGCTTCCATGGTGGACCAGTAATAGCCTGCCCTTAGAATCTTCTTAGCCATCGTATGTCCGCTCAAGTGGGTGCCAAATGTGGCGCTGTGTATCTCAGTCATGATCAACTCTGCTTCAACTTTGTCTACACACCGGAGTAAAACACAATCATGGCTGCGTTTATAGAGGATGCCGTTGCTCGGGAAGAACTTGGAAGCAAATCTCCTTAGGAACTTCTTGTCATTTACGGAAGCTCCTTCGGGATATTCTCTAGTCTGGAGATACCTTTTGATTTCGTGAAACCAGGGTTGTTCCACTACTTCTTCGGTATTAATCTCATGACAATGCGCATGTTCATCCATTCGCTCGATGGTGATTTGGGGAGCCTCATTATCCCAGTTGAGTTTAAACATGGAGGACATTGTAGCCAAAGCATCTGTTAGCTGATTCTCCTCTCGCGGGAAATGCTCGAAGGTGATCTGCTCGAAATGAGGCAACAATATCAGGACATGTTCTTTGTATGGGATAAGATTAGGATGCTTGGTATCCCACTCTCCTTTGATTTGACTGATAACCAAAGCCGAGTCCCCAAATACGATCAAAGATTTGATCCCCAAGTCTATAGCAGCCTTGAGACCAAAGATGCAAGCTTCATATTCAGCCATGTTGTTGGTACAGCTGAAACAAAGTCGGGCCGTGAAAGGTGTATGGAAACCTTCCGGGGAGATGAGTACCGCACCGATACCGTTTCCAAGTGCATTTGAAGCACCATCAAAGTACAGGGTCCATCGGGATCCATTTTCAGGTCCGTCATACGGTCTGTTACCTTCAATGTTGTCCAAAGTCATGATGTCCTCGTCCGGGAAGTCGAATCTCATGGATTGATAATCTTCGATAGCTTGATGAGCTAGATGGTCAGCTAGTACACTCCTTTTTATAGCTTTTTGGGTAGTATACTGGATGTCATACTCAGTCAGGATCATTTTCCATCTAGCGATTCTTCCAGATAAAGCAGGCTTCATGAAGATATACTTGATAGGATCCATTTTGGAAATCAACAGAGTGGTATGAGTCAACATATACTGCCTTAGTCGGCGAGCAGCCCATACCAAAGCGCATCAAGTTTTCTTGAGCAGTGATTAGCGAGTCTCACAGTCGGTAAACTTTTTGCTAAGGTAATAAATGGCATGCTCTTTTCGACCAGACTCGTCATGCTGGCCCAGTACACATCCCATTGAGTTGTCCAAAACAGTCAGATACATGATCAGCGGCCTTCCCTCAACGGCTGGCATCAGAATAGGGGGTTCTAGCAAATACTCCTTGATCTTATCAAAAGAAATTTGATAATCATCGTTCCATTCGACTACCTGATCTTTCTTTAATAGTTTGAAAATTGGCTCACAGGTAGACGTCAGATGAGAGATGAATCTGGCAATATAGTTCAAGCGTCCCAAGAACCCTCTAACCTCCTTTTCAGTACGGGGGGAAGGCATTTCTTGTATAGCCTTTACTTTTGCTGGATCGACCTCAATGCCTTTGTTGCTGACAATAAATCCTAGAAGTTTACCAGACCTAACTCCAAAAGTGCACTTACTTAGATTCAGCCTGAGTTTGTACTCCTTCAACCTGACAAACAGATTTTGAAAATGTTCAAGGTGTTCCTCCTCTGTTTGTGATCGAGCTATCATGTCGTCTACGTAAACTTCGATCTCATGATGTATCATATCATGAAACAAAGCTACCATGGCGCGTTGATAAGTTGCCCCTGCGTTCTTCAGTCCGAACGGCATCACCTTGTAGCAGAAGGTACCCCATTGTGTAACAAAGGTTGTTTTCTCCATGTCCTCGGGGGCCATTTTAATCTGGTTGTAGCCCGAGAATCCGTCCATGAAGGAAAATACCTTGTGCTGAGCCGTGTTGTCAATCAAAATGTCGATATGTGGTAGCGGAAAATCATCTTTAGGGTTGGCCTTGTTCAAATCCCGGTAGTCCACACACATTCTGACCTTGCCGTCTTTTTTAGGTACTGGCATAATGTTAGCAACCCATTGTGGATAGGATGTAACAGCCAGAAAGCCAGCATTGAATTGCTTCATTACTTCAGCTTTAATCTTCTCAGACATGCCAGGCCTCATTCGGCGGACTTTTTGCTTGATCGGTGGACAATCCTCTCTTGTAGGGAGACGGTGAACCACAATATCTGTGTCTAAACCTGGCATGTCTTCATAAGACCAGGCGAAGATTTCAACGTATTCATTCAACAGCTTTATTAAGCGCTCCTTGACACTTGGTTCCAGATTGGAACCCACTTGTACTTCTTTCCTGTCTTCCTCTGTTCCTAAGTTGACTGTTTCCAACAACTCTTCATGAGGTAAGATGGCCCTCTCTTCTTGTTGTAGAAGTCTGGCTAGCTCTCCTGGTACTTCAGAATCTTCGTCATCTTCATACTCAGCCTGATTAACCAAATCTTCAGAGTTATTTTAGGATACAACAAAATAGTCATCCATAGAATCCAGAGTGGATAGGTACCTACATTTGTGAGTGTGGGTGTGTGTAAGGGATAACCATCCTTTAAACAAACAAAAATGCAAAAGGAAAGAAAATGAACGCAACAGTTTATAAATGAAAAACGTCCAATGATTCATTAAACATGGCATATGATTATGAAGGAAAATCAAGCCCTTACAAATGGACCTACATGCCCCGGGCAAGGCATGAGGTGAAAAATAGTGTGCATATTGTTTTAGTAATTATTACAGACCAACAGGAAATGTTCGAGAGATAAATTAATGATTAACGAAAGTAATGGGAACGAAGTCTTTCTCCTCCCAGTTGTGCAGTCCCCCTTCAATGGTTGGGAATATCCAATCTTCAACGTTACCCTCTTCGTCTTCGTCTTCTAAAGCATTGATTCCATAAGGAGAAATCTTGATGGGTGTCTTTTCAATTTTGGAGCGACGCATAGCCTTTTGCCCCGCAACGGTAAATCCCAAACCAAACTTGTCTGTTTTGTGGGGAAAGTCAGGCAACTGACCCCATGTTGAGCTCTTCCCCTCCTTCATTGCAGCCTTTGCATCTTTCAGAGATGCCATCCTGGCCACCTGCTTGGGTACCTCAGCTACTGCCTTTGCTACCGCAACCTCGGGAGAAACTTCCTCGAAGTGCTGAAAGGGTGTTTCAATGAATTCACCGTCCACTTCCACATACCGAAAAGAATTCAAATGACTGATCATGTACTCCTCCTCACCGTGTACAATTATGATTTTTCCCTTAACAGGGTACTTCAGCATCTGGTGTAGGGAAGAAGTGACTGCCCCAGCATTATGTATCCATGGTCTTCCTAGAAAGCAAGAGTATGATGGGCGGATGTCCATCACATAGAAGGTTGAGTGGAACACTTCAGTGCCTACCTTGATAGGAATGTCTACCTCCCCATGAACCATTCTTTTAGACCCGTCAAAGGCCCTGACAATGATATTACTTGGTTTCAGCTCCAAGCCTTCACAATCCAACCGGTCTAGAGCTTTCTTAGGCAACACGTTTAAAGAAGAACCAGTGTCGACCAAGACATGGGCGAGAGTGGTTCCTCGGAATTCAACTGACACATGCAATGTGTCATTGTGCTTTCTTCCCTTTGGAGTCAGGTCAGCATCAGAGAAACCCAGGCCGTTGTCAGCGGTAAGGCTGGCTACACAATCCTGGAATTGATCGGCTGAGGTTTCTTGGGGCACATGGGCTGTTTTCAAAAACCTTATCAAAGCTTTGGCATGAGCCTCCGAACAAAGCAACAAAGCTAACATGGAGATCTTCGAGGGGGTTTTCCCCAGTTGCTCTACAACGTCATAATCACTTTTCTTTATTATTTTCAGAATCTCCTCCATTTCTTTCTTAGAGGTTTCGGGGATGACCAATGGTTGAGCCCTCGTCCTGACGAGCTCTTCTTGGATCCCTTTCCCCTTATCAGCAGAAGTAGGAGGGACAACCACAGGAGTAACAACTTCTTCAATCAACGGAGTTCTTGCAAAAAGTTTTATCGGTGCAGGAGTAACCTTGGCAGCAGCTGAGGGTCCAAAGATTGCTTTTGGAGGGGCAATCTCTGGAGAGAAAATTTTCCCACTTCGGGTAATCTTACTCGTACTGGCAATGTTTCCAATGTCGATAGTTTCTTCGTCAGAGCTCTCTCCAGTTATCTCAATTTGTTTAACACCGTGGTAGTAGATTTCTCCACCATAATTCCATGGTATTGATTTGTCAGATTTGTATGGGACGGGCCCAGGCATGGTTATCTTCAAGGGAACAATCTTCGTAGCGGATGTAATCTTAACAGGCCTTTTGGGGACCTTGGAAAGATTGGTGGGAATGGTGATTATTGAGACTTCATTGATAGGAGTTGGAGTAACAGGAGTCTTTTCGAAAAGAATTTGTTGGTTGTCCATTAGGCGTTGGATGCCTATCTTCAGCAATGGACAGTCGATTGGTAGGGAGGAACAAAAGTAGCAATCTTCTTTACATCCTGGGAAAATCCCAGCCTTCAACAGATTCAACTTGATTGTTAGTAGTGGAGTTACCAGATCATCAACAGTAGAAACAAACAGATCTTCTTCAACAGCATGGACATTGCGACCATGCTTTGGCATCGGAGCGGATATTACATTCGGCTTCTCTGGGGCGTCAAACTCAACCTCTTTTTCATCTATTAAATCTTGAATTTTATGCTTAAGTGCCCAGCAATCGTTGGTGTCATGCCCGATGCTGTCAGAATGATAGGCACATTTAGCATTGGGATGATAATGCGGGGAAGTTGTATTCACATTTTTTGGTGCCTCTTTGATATTGGTGAGATTCAGCTTCAACAAATGGGGAAGAACTTGTGCGGGCGTCATGTTGATGCGGGTGAACTGCCGTTGTGGCCGTTCTCCCCATTGCTGTTTAGGTCTAGACTGATTGTTACGAGGCTGGTCATTTGACGAATTTTGAATCATCACGGCCCCTACAATCGGCCGGCGCTCAGTTCTTCCCGATCCTTTCTGAGAGTACACAACAACTGCTTCCTTCTTGGCCGGAAATGATTTCTTAACAGTTGTGGATGCAGAGGCATCCCTTTGAATCTTCCCACTCTTAATACCAGCTTCCACCCGTTCGCCAGTCAGAATCAATTCAGTAAACCCTGCGGAAGAGCTCCCGATCAAATGGATAAAGAACGGGCCAGATAGGGTCCCCAAGAAAATATCAACTAGTTCCCTATCTGAAAGAGGTGGCTGCACTCTTCCGACCAAGTCGCGCCATTTCTGGGTGTATTCTTTGAATCCCTCATTTGAGGCCATCCCCATACTTTGTAACTGAGTACGGGTTGGCGCCAAGTCAGCGTTATATTGATACCGGCGATAAAAGGCAGCTGCCAAATCCTCTCAACTATGCACGTATGACCTCTCAAGCTGGTAAAACCAATCAAGCTGTGTACCAGACAAGCTGTCTGGAAGAAGTGTACCCAAAGATTTCTATCGGATGAGTGAGGTTGAATTCTTCTGACATACGACCTCAGGTGCATCTTCGGGCAAGACAGACCATCTTATTTTGCAAAAGTTGGCACCTTAAACTTTGGAGGGATCACAATCCCAGCAATCAATCCCAATTCTTCAAAATCTAACCCGGGAACCCTTTGCAACTCCATAGCTGCCAGTCTATCCTCTAGGTTTTTGTATTTGTCGTCCGCTGGTGGGTATTGCTGCTCTGAATAATCTTCATCTTCCTCAACCTCTTCCTCTTCAGCCTCGAACTCAGAAGGTAATGCAGCTCCTTTTCCTTTACTGGTCCCCTCATCAGATGTGGAGGGGAATTCAAGAACTCTCCTCGCTTCATTCTCAAATCTTCTTCCCAGTGTAGCTACCCCAACTCTTTTCTTCTTCTTTTTTCCTTTTTCTTGTTCTTTATTCCCTAATAGTGCTTTAAGATCCTCCTGACCCTTTGCCAAGGTCATAAGGAGCTGTTGAAACTGCGAGTTTTGTGACTGCAGATCTTTGACCGTCTGTTCAAGATCCATCTTACTGAAATAAACATCATAAAGATAAGGAAACATGGTGTGAAGACCTGTTTATGCATATGATGAATGATATGTTTATTCATGCAATGCATTCAAGGATTTAGAAATTCAAAATTGTTGCAGACAAAAAGAACACACATCACATTAATAAGAAGAAATTTTGTCAGTACATAAATGCCCCATGGGCCAAATATTACAAAAACTTCTTAAGGTAAAAATATGTTGCGCATCCTCTTTGGTGCGATGTAAGTGTTGAGGGTCTCCTCCCCGTGAAGTCGGCGGGTAAGCTCCAAAACCTTCTTCTCACTCGTGTAGAAGCTGGCTTCAAAAGTATTCCGTTCTTCCTTGAGTTGGATCCAACTCTTTTGCATTTCCTCCCATGATGTTGGCATGTCAGGATGTAGGATGGTGTAGGGAACCTCTCCTTCCTTAACAGGCTCTTTAATCAAAGGGAGAAGGTGAGGGTAAGGCATCATAAGACTCTGGGCGCGGGTTTGTACCCACTTGAGATAATGCTCAAGAGGGATGGAGTTCTTGTGCCCCAGTGTCTTGCTATCTACCTTGTTAGGCATCCTCCAAGCTCTGATGAATCTTTGGCGAAGTCCTTGCGCATCGTTGTCAAAGTCGAAAACTAGGTCAAGAATCAACATGTCATGAGGGCCATCCCTCCGTGCATATCCAAATTATCTCAAAGCTAGACAAGGGTTGTAGGTAATGCCTCCCTTAATTCCAAGTAATGGAACATTAGGGAACTCACCACAACGATCGACGATGATGACATTTTCTCTGGACTGAGAACACCAATGTACATCAAAATGTGTGAGGGTCATCAGCCGTTGTGACCACCTTAAGCCTTGTTCATTCTTCAAAACAGATTGTGGAAGGTGAGAAATAAACCACCTTGCAAGGAGAGGAGTACAACACATGAGAACACCTCTCTTTCTCATTGTTCGTGTGTAAAATGAATGGAGGATGTCCCTAAGCAATGTAGGTATGGGATTCTTGGATAGGAAAATCTTGACAGCATTGACATCTATAAGTTGGTCAGGATTTGGGAACAAGACCAATCATAAATAAGGAGTGCCACAATCTCTTCAAAGGCTTGCAGATCCAGGGAATTCCAACACTCTTGTGCCTTCTCAAACAAGAATTTTGCCAAGAAGCCTTTGACACCACTTCTAGTCTCCCAATTCCCCTTGATTTCAGATGGTTGCAAGCGTAGTGCTTGAGCAACATCTTCAGGCTTTGGTTCTTTTTTCATACCGTTGCAGGGTAGTTGATTAAGAATAGGGATTCTCAGGAGTTGAGAAAATTCCTCCAAAGTAGGCACCAATTGGTAGTCGGGGAATGTGAAACAGTGATGAAGGGGGTCAAAGAACTGGAACAACACTTTCACCATGTCTTCTTCAATACTGGTGTTGACTAGGCTGAGCAGTCTACCATATCTTTCACTGAAGAGAGAGCTTTCCGGAATTTTGGATGTAAGCTCCTTGAGTTGAGGAGGGATTCTCACAAGGTTGACTTGGATGGTTTTCCTGCGAAGAATTTCCATGACCTACAAAACAAGAACAAAGATGAAGATCCAAACCCTTGAAATGGTTAGTGGATGCATATTATGCTTTATGATGTTCATGATGTATGCACAAACATATGTACAAGCAAGTCACACAAAACCCTAGCTTCAGGCTTGCATGGGGTTTCATAGGTAAGTACCCTCTTGAGTGTAGTTGGCTTAAAAACCTGTCCTATAAATAGTAACCGGGTTCTAAGGAGCTCAATATCACTGGATTATTTTCTATGTTCATTGTTTTGGTTTAGCCACTTAACTAGCGACCAAAATATTCCAAGAAAACAACCCTCAATGAGTGTAGTATCGAGTATCTACCAACTTCGGACTGCACCAAAGCCGGTCATCTCACTACCCCTAATAAAAGGCCAAGATGGTCAAGTAAGGTTCTAGGTCATTAGTGCTTAGTGACATCACTCAGCGGCCCCGTACTCTCCTTGATTGAACTCAAGGGTTACCGGTACTCACAAATATGTCGCACTAATATAGCTATTGTTTCAACCGTGTCGGTATACCCCGCACAGTTTCCACAACGTATTGCTATCTATGAACGTTTCCCAAATCCGGGTGTAGGATTTCAAGCCCAAACAAGAGAACCAAAATGTAAAGCAATCAAAACAAACAATTAGTCATGCAAAAGGGTGATCTAGACCCTAAGGTTACTCCACTTTTATTCTTTTCCCCAGCAGAGTCTCTAGTTCTGTGATACGGTAGGAGAACTGACTTGGGTTTTGCGTTTGTTTTCGCAAATGTTTCGGTTGAGCAAGAGTCGCCACCGACTTTTTATTTTATCCTAAGGAAAGGTTAAAAAGCACAGGAAAAACCTTTGAGATGTTTTCGTGGGTTCGGGGAGTAGATTATAGAAAGGGAAGGTATTAGCACCCTTTCTATCCATGGTTATCCATGGGCTCTTAGTTACTTGCATAGATCACTTGCCTTTGCTTTTCAATTGTTTGAAATGGTGCTTTGTGTGTGGTTTTGAAAATGTTTTGAAAAAGATGCCTTGTCTAGGCAACCATTGTAACAATTTTTTACTCGAATGTTTTACAAAGGTGTTTATCTTTTTGAAAAGATGTTTCAATGTTTTTGAAAGTTTGTTTTGAAATTGTGTTGTGATGTGTATTTTGAAAAAAAGGCAAGGATTGTTTTGCAAGTTTGGTCAAGTAACCAAGAGCTATCTACCCTAAATTTCTCAAAGATATTTCCCATGTTTTAACCCTTTTAACAGTATTGTTCCACCATTGTATTTGGTGGACAATCTTGTGTTAGGATGTTAACGGGACGGGCGCGGGTCATCGTTTAGACCATGAATGCAATAGTGCCAAGTGTCTTTGGCAATTTTTTTTAAGGGACTTGATCATTTTTTAGGCAACTTGAGAAAGCGTCATCGAGGGACTATGATCATTTGATTTGTTTTTGTTTTGCCAAAGACACTCAACATGCAACATGGCCCATTTTTGAAGGCAACAAGTGGAGTAACCCTAAGGGTGCAAGTGTGCATGGTGTTGTCCATTTTCATGCTTGTTTATCTTTGAATTAGGTCAAGCTATTTGTTGATTTTATTTGCATACAAACCCTAGGTCTATCATGGCATAATTGAAAGCTTTTGAATGCGGAAATTTAAATGCTAAGCTATTACAACAATGATTATGGGGATGGGGGTACAAGTTTGAATTTGGGGATATTTGACAAGAAATTAAATTCTAAGCTATTACATCCATATCGAATATACAAATATTTAATTGTACGATATTTGAATAAATACAATAAATATGCAAAATATAGTATGCACAAAAATGATTTTTTATGTATGTGAAAGTGTTTTTCAATGTGAGATATAAACAAAAATAAAAAGGTCAAATTTTGAATATTTTTGTTATTTAGGGCAAAACCCTAGTTTTTTGAATAAATAGTATTTATTTATTAATTATATACAATATTTATATAAAAAATAAGAAGTATATTGTAAAAAAGTATTTTTGATGTCAAATATTAAATAAAAATAAAAATGTATTATTTTCATATTTTTATCCTAAGTATTCTAATAAAATATACAAGTATTTATATTATATATTAAATATACTAAATATATACAAAAAATAAGATATTAATTATTTACAAAAAAAAGTATATTTTAGAAAATGTTTTCAAAATGTAAACAAAAAATAATAACTGAAAAATAAATATTTTTGTATTATTTTCTAGGGTTTTTAAATAAAAAGTATATATATTTATTTACATACATATCTTAAATAAAACAAACAAATGCAAAAAAAAAGGTGGAAAAATATTTTTAATGTTTTTTATGTTTGGACAAAAAATATCAAGTCAGAATAAAAAATAAAAAGTCAAAAATAATGAATATTTCACACAATGGGCCAGGGGGGTGCAAATGGAAAAAGGGGGTGTGAACATCATGTTGACTCAGGCCCAGCCCAAGTCAACTTTGTCTTCAACCTCCAACAACCTGTTTGAAAAAACGCGTGCTTCTCCTTGTCCAACACAAACTCCTGATTCCTTGACTTTTAGCAAAATCTCATAACACAAACATTATAGAGCATCAAGAGACGAATTCAGACATATAAAATACTTGACCTAACTCTAAGAAACGAAGGAGAATTTCTTCATCCCCAAATTCTGACCAAATTTTTCTTCAATGTTCAAGGCCAAAATTCTCACAGCATACTCAATATAAATGAAAAGTAATCATATGTATGGCTTCAGGGCTATGAGTAGAGCATGTTTCATTCACAAACCTAAGCCTAACTCTTCCTAGATTGAGAGATAGAAGTCCATGGTTTTACCTGTTTCAGCTTGAATCGTGTACATCAATGTGGTTAACTTCAATGGAGTTTGAACTTCTGTACAGCTTGCCTGAAGTCCAAGGAAGCTTCTCCAACACCTAGCTTGCTTTGAATCACTCTGAATCACGCTATGGAAGTTCACCTGCAAAACTGAAAAGTGAAAATGGCAGATGAGGTTAGGGGTGTTACAGCTTGTGTTTGAAGCTTGGGGTAGTTTCAATAGATGATATGGAATGTGTTTGCAAGGTTTTTAGTTAAAGTGCACGAGCAAACTGAGTTGTGCAACTCAATCTGCAGGGATGCCCTGTTTTTTGCAACAAAATGGGGTTTCTGAGTTTTGGGAGGTATGAGGGACCAATCAATCGTGCTTTAGGTTAGTTGGGAGGTATGGAAGGTGAGAACAAAGTTTGTGTTTGGCTGTGCTTGCAGGAAGTGAGAGTTGTGTCTATTTTGCAAACTTGCTTGTTTTTGAAGTAAGAAGGTTCAAGTTCTTATGCAGGCCTGTGTACCCTCTCTATCTATGCTGCACAAATTACTCTTGATCAGTGGGATTTGTATACAAACTCTTGCCTCAAAAGATCTGGCCCATGCCTCTTGGATTTGGTATTTGACATAAAGCACTACTTTTCAAAAATGGCAAGTTTACTTTTTCTACTTAAGGGATAATTCTATGTGTAATGACCAAATGCACAAAACAATTCTTGAACACAATGGTTAGGCATTTAATTATGGAGTGCAAACTTGGTTTAGAGGCCTGCAAGCAAGTACCAAGCATGCTGATTTGAAAATGAAACTTGTATGAACATGCATTTGGTTATGAACAAAAGTGAATTTTGCCCAACTTTGCAAATTCGATTCTCCCTAACCACAAGGGTGTTTGAGAAGTTATTGGACAATTTGGAAATCTTGGAATGTGTACTACAATTCATCTTTGTAATGAAAATTGAAACTCCAAGTGGAAGCATGTGAAAAATGGCCAAGAAGTTGGACAAAAATCCTACCTAGACCAGGTCAAAATTTCTCTAAGTTAAAAATGTTTTGCACCCTTGTTCCAAAAATCATAACTTGAGCTACAAGCTTGCTTTGAGAAAACTTTGTGAATCAAAGTTGTAGATTTTGTAATGTACTATAACTTTCATGTTTCAAGTTTTGTTTGAATCCATTTGCATCTTGGTGAAAAAATGGGACAAAGTTAGGAAAAAATAAGGAAGTTTCATGACTTAGAAAAATTCTAAGTTATGAAATTTTCTCATTTTAAACCCTAATTTGCAATTTTGAATTTCTTGATGAACAAGTTTCATAATTTGACATGTCTTGATGAAAAATGAATCTTGGCACTTGATTTTGACCAAAAAGTCAAAGTTTGACTTTTCAGTATACAGTCAAATTTTGATCAGTTGACTGAAAAATTCATTTGTCAATCCTGTGCATTTGAGATCTTTTGAACTTGTTGAATGGGTCAAGACAATGCCATTGAGTTCTTGAGTCCATATGTGAGCTTGGTTTGCCATTGATTAGGTCAAACAGTAAAAAATTACCTTTGTGCAGTCACAACCCTAAAAATGACCATTTTGCCCTTTTGGTGATCTGATCAAATTTCTTGTGGAATTGTGATCCAAACTTGACCAAATGGTTCATGTGAGTTCATTATGTTGATGTGGGTCAAAAATCATGAGGTTTGACTGTCAATTGGCCACAGTTGACTTTTTCCCCAATACAGTTGATTTCTAGGTCAACTGTCCAATTGACTGGGCAAAGATTGGAATCAAAGCTTGAAACTTGGTATGGATAAACTTGTGAGTTCAACATGAAGCACGAAAGTTACTTTGGGCATTTTAGGTCAAGACATCCCTGTGCAAACTCAAACCCTAATTCGGGTTAACAATGCAAGGAGGGGTCTTGAGCAGAGCAAACCCTAACTTGATCTTGAGCTCCAAGAGTCTTGTGGTGAGAAAATGTTGATGAAAAGGGAGGGAAAATTTTGGGGTACAACAGGACGTACAATCACTAAAGCAATGTTAGGACGTCTTAGTAATAACCCTAATGTCTTAAGATCATATTAGAGGCAACATTTCCGAGGCAACCATTCCGAGGCAACATTTCCGAATGGGACATTTGATCTTTGTTTAGACAGAAGGGAGACCAATAAAATACCCTATACTTAATGATCGTTTACTGAAGGCAACCGAAGTGAGAGTATACACTAAGAGTGCACATGTGCGAGTGATTTGATTTCAGTTATTATCTTTGCACATAAGGGTTTGCTAGCCATTTTAAATTAACATGCAGTCTTGTCATACAATCCTATTATCATACATATAACAGTTAATATTTGCGAGAATTAGAATGCGAGAAATAAAAACCTACGCTATTACAAGGCTTCGGGGTAGGGGATTAATTACATAGCCAAAAACCCATAAAACGATAAATAAAAGGAAATCCTAATTAAACTATTACATACCATAAGCAGTTACATTAATATTTGCAAAAATAATAAATGCGCGCGATGAAACGAGAACGAGAAAATTAGGGTTTTGACCCCGTCTAATCCTAATTGAACTTAAGAAGAAAAATCATTTTTTGTTGTTTTCGATATTTTTGAGAAAATAAAGTTTTAATTGAATAAATAAAAAAAGCTAATCACTAATTAATTTATATTAAGAAAAAAATAATTAGTTTGACCTATTTTTGTATTTTTTATTTTATTGAGAAAAAAAATATAAATTAAATCAAAAGCAACCCTAATATTTCTAATTTGATTTTAATTATTTACAAAAAGCTAGAATTACCTAAAATTAAATTTAACTAAAATTAAATTTGATAAAATAAAATAAAACCTAAGTTCTAAATTGGTGAAATTGATTTTATGATTTTTTTTTTGTAAAAAAAGAAATTAATTTGTGTGAGGAAATAATTAAATAAAGAAAGAAAAAAAAGAAAAATTAGAAAAGAAAATAGAATGGGCCTGGTGGTATGCTAGCAAACAAGGGGGTGAGACTTGCAATTCTGGGCCCAAAAGCGCCTGGCCTTTTTGACTTTTCCTGATCTCATGCACGCACTTGACTTGGGTGTATTGTGGACTCTCAGGGATAAGGCATTGGATCTGCCTTGTTGAAGCTCTGTTGGCTGGATATTGTTGGTGTATGGAAGGCTCATTGTATGCACGTGTACCTGATTACACAAGGAAAAAATATAGAAAGCAAAGTTGGGGACCTGGGGATCGAACCCAGGCCCTTTGGCATAATCACACTGCACGCTTACCAGCTGGGCTGGCTTGATTAGTTGTACAAGGAATGACAAACAATCATTATATGTAAAAAAAGAAATAATATATTACAAACGCGCGAGATTTTGAATGGGCAAGTCAGGGAGTGACACGTTGCCTTCTTCTTCCTCCCACCGTTGCTAAAAGTTCCCTGACTTTTACCTACAGTCGCCTGGGTGTAGGTATAACCCTATGCCTTTCCAAAATCCTATACAGGCGTGATAAATGCAAAATAATGGTACCAATCAACTCGTGGAAACCTCACGAGCATCATGGTACCCTTATCCATGGCCAATTTTACTTGTATGAAGAATCCCTAAAAACGAAGCATAAACCCTAGCCATGGCATCTTTGTATACAGTCAATAAAAACGCAATTAAATACAACCATTAGCTTGCAAATGATTCAAGGATTAAGAATATGCAAATAAATCATGCTAAAAGTGCCAGAATTGTGATATTCAATTTCAAGAAGTATGGAAATCGTGGGACACTTACAGTGCGTTTCTGGGCTTGAGGGAGCTTGCTAATGATTGGAATAGGATCCTAGATCATCCAGGAAACGATTTGTGTGACTGGAATGGCTTGAGGAAGCCTGGAACTGGGAAATTAGTTTGCAACTTTTCTTGATTTTTTTGAAAGTTGCTTTCACCTTTGCACGCCTCTAAATCCCTTGTTTTTGATCTGAACATCTTCCTTATGTACCCAAGAATGAATTAGGGTTGCAATTTGGTTTCAAAACTTCTCCAATAATGATCATTGATTCATGATTTGATTCTTAGTGAAAATCTTTCTAAATTGAGAAAATACAATCTTTTTATGTCCAAATGAAGCTTGCACGATTTGATTCCATCTTCAGTTGTATAATAGACCTAAACATGCACAAAATCTCAAGCTTTGATTAGTTTTTGATATTTTCATGATTTTATTTGATTTAATTGAAATAAAATCAAAATAAATGACAAAAATAAAAGAATGACAAATAGAAAGGATCATGGGTCGTGGGTCACATTACAAACTCAATGCAAGCATAAAAAGTTGGGCCCATTTGACAAAAATTGCAATTTTGGCCACATTTGACTTTTGGCAATTTTGCAAAAAGGGTCAACTTCACCAATGCATAACTCCTTCAATTTTGACCCTAGAGATGTGTTCTTGAACTTTTTAGAAATTTTAAGATGTCCTATAAGCAACCCATTAGGTCTCATCTCAATTGAGTCTTCCATGTTCATGTATGAAGCTTTGAAAAAAAGGTGTTTTTGTTGACTTTTCAAAATGACCTATAATGTCCAAATTTATATCTTCTTGTGAGTGCATATTTTGAACTTGGGAGATGAATATGAATTGTATGGAATTGCATCCTCTTAAAAATGAGCTTTGGATGGGTCAATTTTGATAAAGTATGATAAAGTTATGCTTGGTCAAAGTTGAGTTAACTTTTCCTACAAAACCCTAATTTAGCAACTTTTGGGTTTTGATGAATTGTGAGCAATCCTTGAGTAATCATGATCAACCCTTTATCAAATGATGAATAATACTTCAAAAGGAGGATGTTGAAAAAAAATATTGAAGTTTGACTGTATGTGGGCCACAATTAACTTTTGCCCTAGCATAGTCGATTTCCAGGCCTTTGAGCAATTGACTGAGCAAACTTCCTCTGCAAGGCTTGAAACTTGACACGGATGATCTTGTGAACATATTAGGACAATGGTTAGAACTTGGAATCCTTTGGACTCAAACATCTTGATTCAAACTGAAACCCTAATTTGAGGTAGACTGCCTTAGGAGAGAGTCTGTCTGGCCAACCCTTGGACTTCCTTGAGCAATTTGAGGACCTCACTTGACATGTATTTAGAAATATGGGAGGGAAAATTTTGGGTTACAATAACTGCCCCTGTTCAATCTTCTTAAACCTGAGGATGTAGATTGGCTTGTCTGCCTTTCGTGATCCGAAGGTAGAAGATGATTAAACACTAGAGTGCCCAGAAATTTGCACTCGCATGAAGTGGTACTGGCCTTGCGATGTAGGGAATGGGCTTATAGATGCCATTTGGAGATTGATGTTAGAAGATGGGCTTAAAGATGCCATCAGAAGAAGTTTCGATCGCATAAGAGATTCCTTCGCGATAGCCCATATGCCTATTGTCGAGGAGGACTACGCTGGGGGGTGCTAGTCTCTGTCTTGGTAAAAGTAGAATTTTAGGAGCTTCAGTCGTTTGTTATTCTACTGGGGAATCATATCTTAGTCGGAGAGGTGAAAAAGAATTGCTATCTGGTCGTGCTCCAGGCTTCACAGTGATTTGCTGAGAAAAATAAGATCGACTGCTATCTGGTCGTGCTCCAGGCTTCACAGTGACTTACTGGGGGGGATGAGATTAAACTTGCTATCTGGTTGTTATCTAGGCTTTGCAATTTCTCACTTCTTATCTGGTCGTGCTCCAGGCTTCAGAAGGAATCAAGTTGTTATCCGGTCGCATCTGGGCTTCAATATGAATTTAAGGCATACTGATATCCGGTCGATTTTCGGGCTTCTTAGTAATTGGCTGAGTAAATTGCTTATTTGGTCGAAATCCAAGCTTCGTAATGTCTTATACTGTTATCTGGTCGTGATCTAGGCTTCAGTTTCCTTTACCGATATCTGGTTGTGATCCAGGATTCACGGTGTCTTATACCATTATCTGGTCGAGTCCAGGCTTCATGGTATCTTGTTTTGCTATCTGGTCGATTTCCAGGCTTCACAATAACTTGTTGGGGGTTAAGCTGTTTTCTGGTCGATTTCTGGGCTTCAAGCTTGTATCTAAGACATACCACTATCTGGTTGATTCCAGGCTTCATAGTATTCTGGAGATATCAAGATATTATCCGGTCGAATCCAGGCTTCATAGCTTGAATTTAAGATATACCACTATCTGGTTGATTCCAGGCTTCATGGTGTTTTGGAGAAATCAAGATATTATCCAGTCGAATCCGAGCTTCATAACTTGAACTGGAACAGAAATCTTAGCCTTGATTTGACTGAACCAGAGAAAACTTGTGAGAACTTGATTGTATCTTTTCCTGAAAGGTAAAGAGTTAGTCGTATGTAATGGCATGATGTATGAAATGTATTGATTAATGATGTTCTCAAAATAAATGAGATTGTGTTGTATGATGCGTATGCGCATGCCATGATGTATGGATATGCAATGTTTTTTGTGATGTTCACTAGCTGGGGAGAATAAATCCCGGACTACTGTTGAAGAGTTCAAGGAGTTGAGTTCTTCGCGCTCTGCTCGAGAACAAACCGCCAGAAGAGACTCTTGGAGAATAATCTTGTGGGAGAATGACTTTGTGGGGAAGAGATACTCTGTTGGACTATCTGCTGATTTTGAGAAATAACTCCGTTGGGGATGAATTACCATTGCTGGTGATAATGAACCTTGTCGGGGATTGAATTTCTGCTTGTGGAAGAACTAAACTCAGCTGATGGTGAACTTCTATTGCTGGTGGTAGATAAACTCTGCTCGGGGAGAATTAACACCACTATCTTTGGGTACTTCTTACTCTGCAGAGAGTGTATGTACCTTTAGTCATATTCTCCAGTTGGGTCTATCCCCGTATCTGGTGGCTAGAGCAACTGTAAGGTTCAGACATTTCTTGTTTTCCCCTGTTCCTGGAATTACGAGCAATTGTCTTTTGTTTCACATGTAAATATTTATGAGCATCAATTATTGTTAAATGCATATATAAAAAATGAACCATTGGACGTTCTTACAAAACAAAACAGAAAAAGAAAACACAAGTTGAAATTTCTTTGTGAAAATGAATTGTATTTATTTTGAAGTTGGCCTGTGTTGTACCCCAAAATTTGCCCTCCCATATTCTTCAAGATTTGCAAAGAGCATGCTTCAAAATCTCCCCAAGGATTGCACAGTTCAAGGGCCTCCTAACAGTCAAAAACTAGGGTTTTGGTTCTGGCAAAGAAATTGAAGTTTCCAAGGGTCCAATCAAGTCCCACATGCCTATAAACATGGTCAAGCATCCTCATACCAAGTTTCAAGACTTACAGCACAAAATTGCACAGTCAAAAACCCTAATTGCCCTACAGTCAACTGCAGGGGCAAAATGGTCATTTGACAGTCAAAAGTTCAAATTTTTGGTCAACATCTTATTTTGAAGCCACAAACATCATTTGATCAATTCTTGATCATGATTTTCAAGGCATGGCTCAAAAAGTCTCAAGATGCAAAAGTTTCCATATTTGGACAGTTGAAAAAGTCAACTGTAACTTGACCAAGGCACAACTTCCACATGGTTCATCAGAAAAATTCCATCCAAAGCTCATTTTGAAGAGAAAGACATTTCCTACAACTCCTCTTCACACTTCGAGTCCAAGAAATGCTCTCACAAAAAGTTATCAATCTCAACATTATAGGTCATTTTCAAAAGTCAACAAAAAGGCACTTTAAGTCAAAGACCATAACTTGAGATTGGTAAATCAAAATGACATGGGACCAAAGGCGTTGGTTAGAGGACTTCAAGACCTTTCCAAAATGTCCAAGAACATGATCAAAGCTTAAAATTTGAGCAAGATATTCCTTGTGGAAGTTGGGAAATTTTTGGGAATTTTGAAAAGTCAACTTTACTTCAAATGCCTCAAAATTGCTAATGGGCCACATTTTCTTCCAAGAATCATTATCCAAAGGCTATGCACGACCATTTGGCCCAAAGGGAAATTATTTCATCATTTTTTATTATTTATTTGAATTTTTAATCACTATTAATTCATTTAATGAAATAAAATATGACAAAAATAGAAAACTATGTTTTTAATCCCTTTTACAGCATATTCTTTCCAATAAAACCTCAAGATTCGTGCACACCCAATTTGGAAAGGTTTGGCCATGATTGGTACCAAAAACACATGGAAAAGATTTGAAAATATTTCATTAAAGATCAAATATTTGATTTATCAAAACATTGATCTCTTGGCTCAAATTTCTACCCTAATCCATTGGCATACTTAAGCTGATCACAACCCTAATGCTAACAACCTCCAAGATGCGCCTAAAAACTCATACACACTTTGCAATTTTTGGTGAAAAAGTCAAAACTGAAAACTGCATTAGAGGACAATTCAAAGCAAAATAAGGATTCCAATAACTTGCCAAGGCATCAAGGAAGCTTTCTGCATTATTTTCCAGTCCCCACGCATCAAGAAGTGGTATAACAAAGTCAAAATTTCTCATACTTTATGCATAATCGTATCTGAATTTCTAGACATTTTTCATACACTTTGATTGTTGTTTTATACTAACATGGACCTTCTGAGTCTATTGATATTATTTAATTGAGTTTTCATAGCCTATATGCAAAGTTACCATTGGAGCTTGTTAGGTTTTCAAAGCTGTAAAATTAGGGCTTTGCGCTTGGGGAAAAATTGGCCAACAAGACCTGGACCACTGAACTCACGACCTTCATACGAATTGGTTACACTAGTCGCACTCAATTTATGAGCCACCATACGCTAATCGCTATTATCATGTTCTTCATTTAGTGGGGGTTTAAAACCCCCGCTATCCATCTGTTTTTTTTCCAGGCCAAAGCAAACGAGTGGAGAAGAAGATGAGGTGTAAGCCAGCGGTTGGTGCGTTTGAATGTTTGGCGCGTTTATCAGCGTAGTGGATGTTTTCCCATATTATATTTTCTTATTATATTGCATACGAATAAACGTGCTAGCTCAGATGGCTGGATGTGTGTTTGGTAAGTCTTGGGACCTGGGTTCGATTCCCAGGTCCCCTCCCTTTCTCATATTATTTTGTTTTCCATATTCCTACGCAGCGTGCATTCCAGGGGTTCACCATACATCCACTATCCAAGCGTGCCACATGGCCACTGAGATCAATCCAAAAGCCAAGGCATGATTTCTATGGTGCACCTCAGTCCAGGGGTCCACACGTGACCACCAAAAGTCAACCAGGCCACCAATAATTGGGCCTAATTGCTCACAACATAACCTCCAAATTGGGGTCAACACCCCCATTGGTTTGTATTTTTTATTCTCTTTATTTTTTCTATTTTATTTGTTTTTTTAGTTTTATTTTAATTCTTTAAATTAACTTTTCATAACATAAAAATAACAAAAAAATCAGAAACTATGAAAATAAAAAATATGTTTTAATATTTAATTCACTAACATTTTTTTGTAAATAAATCTTATTAATTAATTTAGTTTTGATTCTAGGTTTTAATTTTAATATTTTTTTTAATAAACTAAAAAATGTAGAATTAGGGTTTTAAATACTTTTATTCTTTTTCTTTTCTTTTATCATTAGTAAATATTAATTATTTTTATCAATAAATTGCCATGTAAATAATTAATTAAAACTAGGTCTAATTTAAACACTTTCTTAATAAATTAAAAATAGTAGAATTAGGTTTAATTAATTCTCTTAATTTCATAAAATACAAAAAATACCAAAAAATAATTCTTTCTTTTATTTAAATCCAATTAATTTCATAATTTTAATTTAGTTTCTTTAAAAGGGTCCAACGCCCTCGCATTCCCGACTTTGCTTCTTTTCGCATTTTACTTTTATTTCTTTTGTGAATATAATGTATTTATCCCAAAGCCGTGTAATAGATTAATTAGACATTTATCTTTCCGCATTATTTTTTATTTCAAATCGGGTCTTGGATTAATTTGGCGATGTAGACCCGCGCCTTTGTAATAGCGTAGGACTTTTAAATTCCGCACTTTTTAACTGTTAATAACTTGCATGAAAGAATGAATGCCAAAATAAAAACAAAGCGTAGGTCACCAATGCATGAACAAGACAAATATAATTGAATATGACACATAAATCACACACCACCCCTAGGGCACGCCTCACTGTTGCCTTGCCCCTCGAAAAGTGGTCGTCGAGTAGAGGATGTTTTAGTAAGTCCTCATGTCCATGAACATGGCATGAGGGTAGCTTCTAAGGTGTCTTCCTATTGCCCTGGTGACAACACTATTGCCTTGTCCCTCGAAATGTGGTCGTCGACTATAGGACGTCTTAGTGAGTCCTTATGTCCCATTGATCTGGTTGCCTCAATACAAGTTGCCTCAGAATAGTTGCCTCGGAATAAAAGATCAATGGCATAAGGGTAGCTTCTAAGGTGTCTTACCTTTGCTCGGTGACCACACTGTCCCTAAACTTGAATTGACCCGAACACCTCCAACAGTGGTGCTACCTACCTCTCAATGGTGGGATGGCATTACTTTAAGGACATTTACACAGAAGAATTCCTTAGGGTAGGTAGAGAACTCATAGATACTTGCTCTAATTTCAAAACAAATCAAAAAACTTCTTTTCGCACCGACACTTTCAAAAAGCTTTCGAAAGCAATTTTTCAAACACTCTTGAGGACTGATACAAGAGTCGAACTGAAATTTTCCAAGAAATTTTTTTAAACCCACAATTGAAAAGCAAACAAACATTTTGAAAACACAAGTGAGCAAGTATCTAAGAGCCCATGGATAACCATGGATAGAAAGGGTGCTAACACCTTCCCTTTCTATAAATCTACCTCCCGAACCGAGAACCAATCTCTATAAGGAATTTTTCTGTGCTTTTGTCCTTTCCATTTGGAGAAAATAAAAGACGGTGGCGACTCTTGCTTCCGCTACATTTCGTGAAACCAGCGTTAAACATTCAGTTCCAGATCCACCGATCACAGAACTGGCGACTCTGCTGGGGAGATCTTTTTAAAGTGAGGTGTACCTTAGGATAGTTCATAACTGTGTTTTCAATTGTATTGACTTGTTTGCTTTAAATTGTGGGTTGCATCAGAGTTACATAGATCCTAACCCGGATCTGGGGATACCCTGTGTAGGTAGCATAAGCTGTGAGGGACCTGTCCGGCGTAGACCGACATGGGTGAAGCAGTGGCTACGTTGGTGTGGCACCTTGGTCTGTACCGATATCCCTTGTGTCGCAACGAGGAGAATATGGGTCTTCTGAGGAGTCATTAAGCACCAACAGACCTTAGAACCTTAAATGACACAACTTGGCCATTAGAACAGTAGCAGTATGCTACGCCCATTGAGGCTAAACTCTCGTGATGGTTCTGGCCGCAAGAAAAGATTGCGATGCTGGAGTTATGACCGATTGAGGGTAGTCAATGATATTGGGATCCTCTAAGAACCCGGTTACTTTTGATAGGACAGGTATGAACCAACAAACTGAAAGAGGGTAATACCTAGACCTCATGCTGGCCTAAACTCTAAGGGCTTGTCTTGTGTGACTTGTGTGCCTTTACATGTGTGCCTTTGTAACTATTTGTGGTGTGCTTTATCATAACATCATAACATCATGAGCATTGCATGCATCCTGCATAAGGACTGACTATTTCAAATATAAGAGGGTTTCACCTTTGCTCTGTTTTATAGGACATCATGATGCCTGTGCGAAGGAATACTATCCGGTTCAACTTTGTTCACCCACCTGAGTTGCTTGAAGAGTTGGTTAGCAGGATTCCAAATACCACTTCCTTCATTCAGAGGCATGATTCTCTTCTCAGTTTAGTCACTGCAAAGCGGGATCAACAATTGATGAGTGTCCTGGCCCAATTCTATGACCCTCTGTACCAGTGCTTCACCTTTCAAGACTTCCAGCTGGTCCCTACCCTGGAAGAATTCTCTGATTTACTTGGCATCCCTATCTTGGATCAGACTCCCTTTACTGGTTGGGAAAAGAACCTCGGGCTTGAGGAGGTTGCTGCAGCTCTTCCTTTGACCCATCAAGAAGTAATGGACAACTGGGTGACTAGAAGCGGAATTAAGGGTTTCTTGGCCAAGTTTCTGATTGGTAAAGCTAACAGTTTCTGGAATGACTTGGACTTTAGGGCATATGAAGACATCTTGGCTCTCTTGATCTATGGGCTAGTCTTGTTTCCTAATCCTGACAACTTCATTAATGTCACTGCCATAAGAATCTTTATGTCTCAGAATCCTGTGCCCACTCTCTTGGGTGACATCCTGCAACAACTTTATGCTCGTACTGCCCGAAGACGAGGAACCCTGTGGTGTTGTATCCCTTTGTTGGTGAGGTGGTTTATTTCGCACCTCCCTAAGTTCGTGCTGAAGAACCAAGAAGGAAGAGGTTGGGCTCATAGGTTAATGTCTCTCACTGATAAGGACATCATTTGGACTTTCAGAGGTTTGGATGAGATAGCTGTTATTGATCGTTGCGGGGAATATCCTAATGTTCCTTTGATTGGTACTCAAGGAGGAATCTCTTACAATCCATGTCTAGCTCTCCGCCAGTTTGGAAGAGCCAGAAGAGCAGGGCCTCATGAGATGTTGGTAACTCACATCAGTTTTGAGTTTCAGGTGGATAGCGACGAGCTACGTCGTAGGTTCATCAAGGCTTGGGACAGAGTTCATAAAGCTGATCCACAAGAGTTGGGGCCAAAAACCTCTCTACCTATGGAAGCCTACTGCAAATGGGTCCGCATCCGTGCTCAGAAGTTAGGTATGCCATATGAAGCTGTCATACCCGTCATTCTTGAGTATCCTGACAAAGATGGGGCTCCTCCCACTGTCCTCCCTCCTCAGATACCTACTGATTATGAGACATTAAAGAGGTCTTGGTCGCAACTGCGAGAAGAACGGGATTCTTACCGGGAAAAGTTCAATGAGTAGGAATTAAAGATTCAGAAGCTGACAAAGCAGTTGGAGAATGAGCGAGCTCTGAATGACTACATCCGTACTGAGAAGAGGAGACCATGGGATCAATAAGGAGCTCTGGATGTTCTTTTACAATTTCATTTCCCTTTTCAGTATTTCCCTTTTATGTAACGCCTAAGGGCAACCTGTTGAACAATTTAAGTTTCAAAGTTGAATCTAATGAAGTGTGTTCCTTTTTGTTTACAAAGTTGATTCCCGATTGTCTTTGAAAACATAAATCATACGCATTCCATTCATCATGTGCATAGCAGGTATTCTTCTTTTCAGGTTGCTTACTGTTCTTCGCTGTTTATTTCAGCATCATGAACCCTGACTCATCATCAACCGAGATGTCTATCAAGGCTCTTCATGCGCAGAACGCGCAATTTCAAGAATTGATCATGGGTTTGGCTCAAGGCCAAGAAGAGCTGAAGGCTTTACTCCTGAAGAAGGAGAAGAAGAAGAAGAAGAGAACTGTTCTTTTCAACTCGGGCCGAAGGTTTGGCAACACTCTGCAGAATGAAGAAGCTGGTTCTTCTATAGGCAAGAGTAACCCCCAGGGGGGAGGGGCTCCAAGTCCAGTAGTCTCTGACAACGAGACTGACTTTAATGAGGAACAGTATCCTCCTGCTAAAGACCAGTATAAGCAGTTGGAGGACAGACTGAATGCAATGGAGATCCAACAGGTGCCTGGGCTGGATTTCGGAGACTTGGGCTTATCTACTGGTGTGATTATCCCTCACAAGTTTAAGGCACCATCTTTCACCAAGTATGACGGGGCGTCTTGTCCCAAGCTACACCTCAGATCTTATGTGCGGAAGATTCAACCGTACTCAGTGGACAAGAACTTGTGGATCCACTTCTTCCAGGAGAGTCTTTCAGGGACTCATCTCGAATGGTTCTATCAGCTGGATGGGACCAAAGTTCGTAACTGGGAGGAGTTGGCTACTGCTTTTTATAAGAAGTATCAATATAATGCCGACCTTGCTCCTACACGTACCCAACTCCAGGGTATGTCGCTAGGATCAAGCGAAGGTTTCAAAGAGTACGCACAGAAGTGGAGGGATCTGGCTGGCAGGGTGCAGCCTCCGTTAACTGACCGGGAGTTGGTAGATATGTTCTTGGGGACCCTATCTGGGCCATTTTTCAATCATCTTATCGGTAACTCATCTGCAGGGTTTACTGATCTTATTCTGACTGGAGAGAGAATAGAGGCTGGAATGAAGTCCGGCAAAATTCAGAAGGGTGCATCTTCCAGTTCTGAGAAGAAACCCTTTAAGAAGGAGGCCAGTGCTGTGTATGGGCCTAAAAGACATGATAAACCTGAGTGCCGCCAATCTGTCAACGCGGTGATGATTGCTAAGCCTGCTGCCGCTCCTCGGCAAACCAATCAGCAAAGGGGTGAAAGACCCATAAGAGAGTTTACCCGTCTAAGTATGACCTTATTGCAAATCTTACCACAGTTGCTATCTGTTGTACCCCAAAATTTGCCCTCCCATATTCTTCAAGAAAATGCCAAGTCAAGTCTCAAGATTCCCCAAGGGTTGCACAGTGCAAAGGTCTCCTATACAGTCAAGATTAGGGTTTGTGTTCTGATCAAGAAAATGAAGTTTTCAAAGGTCCAATCAAGTCTCATATGCCTACAAATATGGTCAAGTATCCTCATATCAAGTTTCAAGGCTTTCAGCATAAAACTGCACAGTCAAAAACCCTAATTGCACTACAGTCAACTGTAGGGGCAAAATGGTCATTTGACAGTCAAAAGTTCAAATTTTTGGTCAACATATCATTTTGAAGCCACAAACATCATTTGATCAATGCTTGATCATGATTCTCAAAATTTGGCTCAGAAATCATCAAGATGCAAAAGTTTCCTTATTTGGACAGCTGAAAAAGTCAACTGAAATTGACCAGGGCATAACTTTCACATGGATTATCAGAAAAATTCCATCCAAAGCTCATTTTGAAGAGAAAGACATTTCCTACAACTCATCTTCATACTTCAAGTCCAAGAAATGCTCTCACAAAAAGTTATCAATTTCAACATTATAGGTCATTTTCAAAAGTCAACAAAAAGGGACTTTAAGTCAAGGGCCATAACTTGAGATTGGTAAATCCAAATGACATGGGACCACAGACATTGGTTAGAGGACTCAAATACCTTTCCAAAATGTCCAAGAACATGAGAAAAGCTTAAAAATTGAGCAAGTTATGCCTTGTGGAAGTTGGGAAATTTTTGGATATTTTGAAAAGTCAACATTGATTCAAATGACCTAAAATTGCTAATGGGCCCATTTTTCTTCCATAATTCATCATCCATGACATGTGCACGACCACTTGGCCCAAAGGGAAGTATTTCTTCATTTTTTATTTATTTATTTGAATTTTTATTTATATTAATTCATTTAAATCATTTAAATATATGAAAAATACTTAATTTAACCTAACAAATCTTTTTGCACATGTAACCTACTCAATAATTCGTGCACATTCAAATATGGGAAGATTTGGTTTGATTGGATCCTAATTGACACAAAATTGTATGGAAAATATTTGGAAAATAAAGCTTGAAAATCAAATCTTCAAAACTATGAATGCAATGGATTTGATTGATTCTTTTTGACCTAATTCACTACTACATATGCCAGGATCACAACCCTAATGCAGATGGACACTAAGCTGCGCAAAAGAACACAAAGCAAACTTGAAATTTTTCTCCACAAAGTCAATTCTGAAAACATCCTTCCAGGGCGATTAAAGACCTAATTCTTGTTCCATTAGCTTGCCAGGGTTGCCCAGAAGCGATTACAATCAAAAACCCTCATCAAAGCTCAAGGAATCGGTATATAGGACTCCAAAAATTTCATGAAAAACTCATAATCGTGTTCTCAAATCTAGGCATTTTCATAACATTTTATTCATTGATTCATATTCATTATGAAGTTTTGAAGCTAACCAATGCATTCAATTATGTTTTTATGCTGTATACACGATTTCACCATGTTTGAGTTTTAGGGTTTACAGGACCTCCAATTGGGGATTTTGAAACCAAGACAAATTGGCCTTCAAGAGTACCATGGTTGTAATCAACAAGTCTGGACGATCACAAACCACCCATCGCGCCTAATTTATGAGTGTCCTAGGCCTAATCGTTATTTTCTCAAAACCGGCCTAAAAGAACATTCAGAAAACCGTGGCCTATGTGTTTGGTGTTTCAGGAATAACGAGGAAGATGACTTCGTGGCTGCCAACGATTGGCTAATTTAAATCTCGCGCGCTAACTACCACTAACTATTGTATTCTTATTATATTATTCTTGGTTCATTTAATCTACAGATAAGTAATTCAGCACGGTTGGCAAGCGCGTTGGCTGGTGAAGTGCATGACCTGGGTTCGAGCCCCAGGTCTGTATTATTTCCCATATTATTTTGCTATATATGTTCCCATGCAGTGCCAGCATCAAGACGCACCATATGCCTTCAAGAATCCCACAGCCACGTGCACATTGGAATCAGATCAAAGGCTGAGAGTTGGAGAACACGCTACGCCCCAGTCAACGCGCCATATGTTACTCAAAAAGTCCACCAGGCCTTGCTAAATGGGCCAGATGCTAAAGGCCATACCTCCTAATTTGGGGTCTGAACCCCCTAGGTTTGCATAATTTCTTTGCTTTCTTTATTTTTTTATTATTCTATTTTTATTTTAATTATTACTTTTTAGTTAATTAATTATTTTTATAAAATACAAAATATCATAAAAAATCAGAAAAGATAAAAAAATATAATAAATATTTTATTTTAATATTCTTGTAAATAAATGCATGTAAATTAATTAGTTTAAAATAGGGTTTTAATTTTAATTTCTTTCATAACAAAAATCTAAAAAAATATAGAACTAGGTTTAATTAATGTTTTATTCCTTTTCAATTTTTCTTTTTCATAATAATATTATTTATTTTATTTATTTTCATAATTAAATTTGTATACAAAAATTAGGGTTTAATTTAGGTTTAATTCTAATGTTTTCTTTATAACTTAAAATAAAATAGAATTAGGGTTAGTAGTTAATTTTAATTAATTCTTTATTTTTTCTATTAAGTCTTAAAACACTAAAAAACAAATTCTTGCATTCCTTTAATTTTAATTCCTCATTAATTTTGCAAAAGGGTCCAACGCCCTCGTTCTTAATTTCTTATTTATTCGCATATTTATTTTAGGTCATTTAAATAATTATTTACCTCTCCCGAAGCCTTGTAAATAATTGCTCGCACCTTTTAATTCTTTTATTTTTCTGTCAAATCGGGTCCTGGTTAATTTTGGCGATGTGGACCCGCGCCATTTGTAATAGCTTTAGAATTTACTTTCCCGCAAATATTTTAACTGTTAAACAAAGCATGCAAGAATGAATGTCCAAATAAAAGCAATGCGTAGAACACCAAAAACATGACAAGACAAATACAAATGAAAACGACGCACAAATCGCACACACCACCCCTAGGGTACGCCTCACTGTTGCCTTGCCTCGAAAGGTGATCGTCGAGTAGAGGATGTCTTAGTAAGTCCTCATGATCCGGGAACCTGGCATGAGGGTAGCTTCTAAGGTGTCTTCCTATTGCTCTGGTGATCACCATGTCCCGAACCTCGAATTGACCCGAACACCTCCAACGGTGGTGCTACCTACCTCTCAATGGTGGGATGGCACTACTTTAAAGGACATTTACACAGACGAATTCCTTAGGGTAGGTAGACGACTCGTGGATACTTGCTCTAATTCAAAACAAAACAAATCAAAAATACTTTTCACACCAACACATTTTCAAAAAGCTTTCGAAAGCATTTTTTTCAAACACTCTGGAGGACCGATACAAGAGTCAAACTGGAATTTTCAAAGAAACTTTTTTAAAACCCACAGTTGAAAAGCAAACAAACCATTTTTGAAAACACAAGTGAGCAAGTATCTAAGAGCCCATGGATAACCATGGATAGAAAGGGTGCTAACACCTTCCCTTTCTATAATCTACCTCCCGAACCGAGAGCAATCTCTTTAAGGAATTTTTCTGTGCTTTTGTCCTTTCCATTTGGAGAAAATAAAAGACGGTGGCGACTCTTGCTTCCGCGACATTTCGCGAACCAGCGTTAAACAGTCAGTTCCAGATCCACCGATCACACTATCCACCAATTTGGTGACTGTTAGAGAGGCCCCAAAGGTTGTGAATACGGCTTCTCCCAAGTACAATCTAAATGCCCGCTGTGCTTATCACTCTGATAGCCCGGGGCATTCCACTGATGATTGCTGGGCCTTAAGGAATAAGGTGCAAGACCTTATTGACGCAAAAGAGATACAATTTGAAGCGCCTGAGAGGCCAAATGTGGTGACTGCTCCTATGCCCCAGCATGGAGTGAATGCCGTTGATGAAGATGTGTATGCTGTTTCTGTGAATGATGTAGCTACTCCCTTGATGACTGTTAAGAGGAACCTACTGCTGGCCGGTTTATTTCCGGGTTGTAGTGAAGGTTGCCTTTTCTGTGCTGTTTCCCTTTCTGGTTGTCCTTTGCTGAAGTTGGGCATCCAAAGCCTGATGGACAACAAAGAGATTCTGTTCAAGAAGACTGTTGTTCAGTTCGTTCCTATGGAAGAAGTATCTGTTGTTACCATTTTCCAAAATCCAATCAAGGCTCCCCCGAGGAAGCCAGTTAAAATCATGACTGTCGCACCCATTGTGATTACTGTTCCGGGGCCTCTCCCCTATGAATCTGAGAAGGCTGTCCCATGGCACTATGGGGCAGATGTGTATGTCCATGGAATAAAGCAAGAGTTCAACACTGGCACCAGCGTCAGCAATATCACTGGTCCAGCCAAAGTTACCCGCAGTGGCAGGCTCTTCTCGCCTGACATTGCACCACCAGCTATTCAAAGACCTCTCACTATAACACCTGCAAGTGTACCTGTTCCCAGTTCGGATCGAGTTGTTTCCCCTACTGCCGAGTCATCTAATGCTCGGGGCAAAGGAATTGAAGATGAGCCTGCCCGGATGGAGGCACCAAAATCTGTGAATGCTGAGGCCTCCCAACAAGAGATGGAGGAAATTTTGAAGATAATCAAGAAGAGTGACTTTAATGTTGTTGAGCAGCTGGGGCACACCCCCTCCAAAATCTCTATGCTCTCCTTACTACTGTGCTCAGAGGCCCATGCTAAGGCCCTGATTTCATTTCTCAAGACGGACCATGTGCCACAGGAGACATCTGCAGTCCAGTTTACTGATTGCGTAGCCAATTTGACAGCCGACAATGGTTTGGGTTTCTCAGATGCTGACCTTATTACTAAGGGAAAGGACCACAATGATGCCCTGCATGTCTCTATTGAATGCAGGGGCACTACTCTTGTGCACGTGTTGGTGGACACTGGTTCTTCCCTGAATGTGCTACCCAAAAAGGCCTTAGACCGTTTGGATTGGGAGGGCCTGGAGATGAAACCTAGCAACATCATCGTCAGAGCCTTTGACGGTTCTAAGAGGATGGTTCATGGAGAGGTAGACATTCCTATTCGTGTAGGATCTCAAGTATTCGACTCCACTTTCTATGTGATGGATATCCGTCCATCTTATTCTTGCTTACTGGGTCGACCTTGGATCCACAAAGCTGGGGCAGTGACCTCTACACTGCATCAGAAGCTCAAGTATCCCGTCAGAGGGAAGATTGTCACGGTGCAGAGAGAGGAGGAGTATATGGTGAGCCATTTGAATTCCTTCAGGTATATTGAGATGGACGGGGAGTTCATTGAAACCCCCTTTCAGCATTTCGAAGAAGTACCTCCAACTTTGGCAGCAGCGGAAACAGTGGTGGAAGAGGACTTTCCATAGAAGATAGCTTCCTTGAAGGATGCCCGGGCCGTGATCAAGAAAGGTGAATGTGCTAACTGGGGCAGACTCCCTGATTTTACACCTAAAGCTGACAAGTTTGGACTGGGTTTTACTACAGAGGGTCAGAAGGCTGTGCGCAAGGCAAAGACCAGAAGACCTCCTGTGCTCATTACCAATCCAGGAGTGAATGCTGTTGGGGATGAAGATGATGTGGGATAGTCAGAGTTCAATAGCTGGATCTACCCGACGACTGATGGTGGATTGACCAATTGGATTTCTAAAGATCATACTCCTGTTACTTTTGTTACGCAGTAATAAACTTCTTTGTTTTGTTATTTGTAATAAACAATTAAAACTCTATGGTCCGGTGTCTTACCCGGGGCACCGTGGCTTCATTTGTGAGGGTATATTAATTTTCATTTCATATATCATGAATAAAGATCTTGGACGTTTTCTCGCATTTCAAACCTTATGCTCCTTTTCTTTCTTTCTATTCTTTATATATTGCAAAAAAACAGCTGTATTTACACACACTCACTCATACAGGTTTCAATCCACTCTGGATCTCACTGGTAACGACTCTGCTACTGCCAGTTATGACTTCGAAATTCCGATCAAATTAGCCGAAGACGAAGGTGAAGATGATTGCGAAGTGCCTGGCGAGCTTGCAAGACTGTTACTTCAGGAAGAGAGGGCAATTCAACCACATGAAGAGCCGGTGGAAACAATAAATCAGGGTACTGATACAGACAGAAAGGAGGTAAAGATTAGTGCCAACCTAGAGCTCAGCGTGAAGCAACGGTTGACTCAGATGCTACATGATTATGTGGAGATCTTTGCCTGGTCCTACGAAGACATGCCTGGGTTGGATACCGACATTGTGGTCCATCATTTGCCTACTAAGGAAGACTGCCCTCCAGTTAAACAAAAGGTCCGTCGTATGCGTCCAGAGATGTCTGAGAAGATCAAAGCCGAGGTTATGAACTAATTTGATGCCGGATTCCTTGCAGTGACTTCTTACCCTTAGTGGGTTGCTAATGTGGTGCCGGTACCTAAAAAAGATGGAAAGGTCAGAATGTGTGTTGACTACAGGGATCTGAACAGGGCCAGCCCCAAAGATGACTTCCCCCTACCTCACATTGATGTCCTGGTTGACAATACTGCTCAGCATAAGGTGTTCTCTTTCATGGATGGTTTTTCAGGGTATAATCAGATCAAGATGGCTCCGGAAGACATGGAAAAGACTACCTTTGTTACTCAGTGGGGCACCTTCTGCTACAAGGTCATGCCTTTTGGACTGAAGAATGCTGGGGCAACCTACCAACGTGCCATGGTTGCTTTATTTCATGACATGATCCATCATGAGATAGAAGTTTATGTCGACGACATGATTGCAAGGTCCCAAACTGAGGAAGAACACCTTGATCATCTGTAGAAATTGTTTGACCGTCTGAAATTGTACAAGCTGAGGTTGAACCCGAACAAGTGCACCTTCGGGGTTAGATCTGGAAAGTTGCTAGGCTTCGTTTTAAGTGACAAGGGTATTCAAGTGGACCCTGCCAAGGTCAAAGCCATTCAAGAGATGCCAGTTCCTAAGACAGAGAAAGAGGTCCGAGGCTTTTTAGGACGCCTGAATTACATTGCTCGATTCATCTCGCACCTAACTGCTACTTGTGAACCAATCTTCAAACTGCTGAAGAAAGATCAAGTAGTACGTTGGAATGATGAATGTCAGGCTGCTTTTGACAAAATCAAAGAGTATCTCCAGGAACCACCCATTCTTATGCCACCGGTTGAGGGGAGACTTCTGATATTATACCTGACAGTACTTGACAACTCAATGGGGTGTGTGCTGGGGAAGCATGACGAGTCTGGCCGAAAAGAGCATGCCATTTATTACCTTAGCAAAAAGTTTACCGACTGTGAGACCCGATACTCACTGCTCGAGAAAACTTGCTGCGCTTTGGTATGGGCTGCTCGCCGGCTGAGACAGTATATGCTGACTCACACTACCTTGTTAATCTCAAAGATGGATCCGATAAATTACATATTTGAAAAGCCTGCTCTGTTTGGGAGAATAGCAAGATGGCAAATTATCTTGACGGAATACGACATCCAGTACACAACTCAGAAAGCCATCAAAGGAAGTGTATTGGCAGACCACTTGGCACATCAGGCAGTAGACGACTATCAGTCAATGAACTTCGAGTTTCCAGACGAGAGCATCATGATTGTGACTGATTGTGAAGTACCTGGACCAGATGAAGGACATGAGGAAGGATCCCGATGGTCTATGCACTTTGACGGAGCCTCCAATGCTTTGGGTAACGATATCGGCGCTGTGATCATATCCCCCCAAGGCACTCATACTCCACTTACTTCCCGGCTATGTTTCAACTGTACCAACAACATGGCGGAGTATGAGGCATGCATCATGGGTCTCCAAGCTGCGATCTACCTAAGGATCAAGTTTCTGAGTGTCTTTGGAGATTCCGCTCTCGTGATCAATCAGATCAAAGGAGAGTGGGATACGAAACATCTGAATCTTATTCCTTACAGAGAATATGTACTGACATTGATCCCCCACTTCACAAAGATAACCTTTGAACACTTTCCGGGAGAGGAGAATCAGTTAGCGGACGCGTTAGCTACGATATCTTCCATGTTCAAGGTCAAATGGGACAATGAGGCTCCCCGGATTATCATCTGGAAACTGGACGAACCGGCATACTGTTGTGATCTCGAGACTGAGTTGGTGACTGAGAAGCCTTGGTACCATGAGGTGAAGAGATACTTGGAAGCTCAGGAATACCCTGAAGGTGCATCTGTCAACGATAAGAAGTTTCTGAGAAGGTTCGCAGCGAAGTTCTTCCTTAGCAACGACATCCTATATAAGAGAAACCATGATTCGACCTTACTGCGGTGTGTGGACAAGACTGAAGCAGAAAGGATCATGGAAGAGCTACATGGAGGGACCTTCGGAACACATTCCAGTGGACACACTATGGCGAAGAAAATCCTTCGGGCAGGGTATTTCTGGTCCACCTTGGAAGCTGACTGTTACCAACACTCTCGGACATGCCATAAATGCCAGATATATGCAGATAAGGTGCATGTTCCTCCAGTTCCTCTAAATGTCCTGACAGCGCCTTGGCCGTTTGCAATGTGGGTCATATACATGATCGGTGAGATTAAACCTACGGCATCCAACGGGCATCGCTTCATCCTAGTGGCGATTGATTACTTCACGAAGTGGGTTGAAGCAGCTTCTTACGCTACGGTAACCAAGACTGTTGTAGCACGGTTCATTCGGCATAATCTGATATGTCGATACGGCGTCCCAGAAAGGATCATTACAGACAACAGTACCAATCTCAATAACAAGATAATCACTGAGCTCTGCGAGCAGTTTAAGATACAGCACCACAACTCTTCTCCTTACAGACCGAAGATGAATGGGGCTGTAGAAGCAGCAAATAAGAACATTAAGAAAATTGTGCAGAAGATGACAGTCACTTATAAATATTGGCCCGAGATGTTACCGTTCGCTCTACATGGATACCGTACCTCAGCAAGGACGTCAACCGGGGCAACTCCTTTCTCCTTGGTCTACGGTATGGAGGCAGTCTTACCGATCGAAGTGCAGATACCCTCTCTCTGGATAATGAAGGATGCAGATCTGAGTGAAGATGATTGGATCCAGACACGACTTGATCAGCTAAACCTTATTGACGAAAAGAGACTCGCTGCTATTTGTCATGGTCAGACGTATCAAAAACGGATGATTAGGGCATTTAACAAAAAGGTCAGACCACAAGAGTATCAAGTCGGGGATCTGGTAATCAAGCGTATCATCCTTCCTCAAAGTGATCCAAAGGGCAAATGGACCCCTACGTACGAAGGGCCATTTGTGGTTAAACATGTGTTCTCAGGAGGAGCCATGATTCTAACCAACATGGATGGTGACGACCTTCCTCATCCCGCCAATGCAGACATAGTAAAAAGATACTACGCATGAAAAAAGACCCGCTAGGTTGACATACCTAGGCAAAAATTAGGGCTTCCCGGCGAACCAAAAGGGTTCGGGCAAAATGAAGGGGTGAAATGAAAAAAAATCTGTACACCCGGCAAGTCGAAAACCTGAAAAGGCTGCTTGGGCAAAAATGGGTATCCCGGTGGACTGAAAACCCGAAAGGGCGGTCCAGACAAAAGTTAGGGATAAAGCGTAATACTATGTCTCATTGGATCAATTTGCATCCAGAATCCGGTATCTGCATCAAGTTCAGACGACATCGATCAATCAGCTTCATCCTCGACTAGGTCATCAAGTGATGAGACGCTCGAAGATATAAAGGCAATAGCAGAGTTGGAACCCAGTGGGATCATTCATTTCACACATCTGTTTTATTTTCTTTTGTACAAATTTGTATAAACTCTCTTGTTCGGCGGCGTTCTCTTACTAGGACGTCAGCCTCTTGTACATAAACGCCTATTTTACAGGCAAATTCAAAAATCAATACAAAGATCACTTTTCAGCTACAAGTTGCCTTTTGTTTTTCCTTTTTCTATTTTGTTTTGCGAAGAACGTCCAAGGTTCAATTTGTGATATATGCATTGGCAATAATTTGCTAACTCATGAATATTTGCATACGAAACAAAGGATTAATTACAGGTAACATTAGAAACAGGGGCAATAAAGAGTTGTCTAAGCAATCTAATTGTTCTGTCCTCCAAGGTATCAAGGTAGGTTCAGCAGAAGAACATAACCATTATATCTTAATTCCCCAGAGAGTGAGCCAGCAAGCCAATGCACTCTCCCCAAGCAAAGCTATTATCAGCCTTAGGGAAGTTGGGTATCCTCTAGCAGATCTCAACATTCCCCAACAATATACGAATATTTTTAACAAGCATCCCCGACAGTCTTGACCTAAAGATTGTTCCCCGGCGGTATATCAAGCATTCAGTGGAGTTACTTCCAGTATAGTTCAAAACTTCCCCAGGAGAGTCCAATCCAGTTTCCCCAGGAGAGTCCAATCCAGTTTCCCCCAGGAAAGTTGGAATCCATCTCCCCAAGCAGTAAGCTTATCCCCAGTAGACTCTGGAAGCTTGTCATCCGCAGAGCACGAACGCGTCTCCCGGCTTTATTCAAAGGTTATTTCCCTACCAGGATATAACTGGGTTATCCTCAACCAAGTGCCACGGAAAGATCGTCCTCGGCGAAGTCTTCTTATCCCCAGCGAAGTCTATTAAAACTTCCAACATAACAATGGTATCCCCAACGAAGTTACCATCAACATTCCAACAAAGTACCTCTCTCCCCACAGAGTACTGTTCCCCAGCAAGATCACTAGAGTATTTTCTCCCCGCAGAGTAATCTATTCGCCAAGTTTATTCCCCAACGGAGTTATCTTCTCCTACCGGTATGCTTGCAACTATCATCCCCAGCGGAGACAACAAAGCACTATTCTCAAACATCAGCCCAGGATGTGACTTCCCGGCACCCGTCAAGGATTCATTTTCCTAAGACAAAAAGATACATAAACATCACATTTTCATACATTATAGAATGCATATATGCATCATATCTTACAAATCTCATTTATGTTGAGAACATCATCGCTTGATTCATATCATGCCTTGCATATGATTGACCTTTACCTTTCAGGAGAGATCCAGTTAAATTCTCAGCTATATTCCAAGACCTAGCCTGGTTCAGTTAAATCGACCCTAAGATTTTCCTGATTCTTATCCAGTCAAAGGCCTTCTCTGGTTCAGTCAGATCGACCCTAAGATCTCCCTGATTCTTATCCAGTTGAAGATTTCAAGACCTTGTCCGGTTCAGTTAAATTGACCCTAAGATTTTCCTGACTCTTATCCCGTCAAAGGCCTTCTCTGGTTCAGTCAGATCGACCCTAAGATCTCCCTGATTCTTATCCAGTTGAAGATATTCCAAGACTTTTCCCGGTTCAGTTAAATCGACCCTAAGATTTTCCTGATTCTTATCCCGTCAAAGGCCTTCTCTGGTTCAGTCAGATCGACCCTAAGATCTCCCTGATTCTTATCCCAGTAGAAGACATCCAAGATTCTCTCAGCGTTACTGTTGAGGTTGAAGTCGCCCAAGATTCTCTCAGCGTTACTGTTGAGGTTGAAGTCGCCCAAGATTCTCTCAGCGTTACTGTTGAGGTTGAAGTCGCCTATGATTCTCTCAGCGTTACTATTGAGGTTGAAGTCGCCCAAGATTCTCTCAGCGTTACTGTTGAGGTTGAAGTCGCCCAAGATTCTATCAGCGTTACTGTTGAGGTTGAAGTCGCCCAAGATTCTCTCAGCGTTACTATTGAGAATGAAGTCGCCTATGATTCTCTCAGCGTTACTGTTGAGGTTGAAGTCGCCCAAGATTCTCTCAGCGTTACTGTTGAGGTTGAAGTCGCCCCAGATTCTCTCAGCGTTACTGTTGAGGTTGAAGTCGCCCCAGATTCTCTCAGCGTTACTGTTGAGGTTGAAGTCGCCCCAGATTCTCTCAGCGTTACTGTTGAGGTTGAAGTCGCCTATGATTCTCTCAGCGTTCCTGTTGAGGTAGTAATCATCCAAGGTTCTCTCAGCGTTCCTGTTGAGGTAGTAATTGTCCAAGGTTCTCTCACCGTCCCGTTGAGGTAGTAACCATCCCTGGTTCATTCATAACCGTTTGAAGCTCCAGACCCAGTCCCTGTAACTAGTCAGGGTACATCTACACAAAGAGTTTGAAAACCAGCTCCTGTAACAGGCCATGTAATCATCTTTCGTTTTCAGGTACGCAAGTTATCGCTAAGGAATCTCTTATGCGATCGACATCCAAATGGCGTCTATAAGCCCATCCACCTTCCATCATCTCTTAGCATGGCATCTATAAGCCCATCATCCTATCCATCAATCTCCAAATGGCATCTATGAGCCCATTCCCACCATCACACTACTATGTGAGCGCAAATTTCTGGGCACTCTAGTGTTCAATCATCTTCCACCCTCGGATTACGAAAGGCACGCCAGCCAATCTACATCCTCAGGTCTAAGAATATTGAACAGGGGCAACTGTTGTACCCCAAAATTTGCCCTCCCATATTCTTCAAGATTTGCAAAGAGCATGCTTCAAAATCTCCCCAAGGGTTGCACAGTTCAAGGGCCTCCTAACAGTCAAAAACTAGGGTTTTGGTTCTGGAAAAGAAATTGAAGTTTCCAAGGGTCCAATCAAGTCCCACATGCCTATAAACATGGTCAAGCATCCTCATACCAAGTTTCAAGACTTACAGCACAAAATTGCACAGTCAAAAACCCTAATTGCCCTACAGTCAACTGCAGGGGCAAAATGGTCATTTGACAGTCAAAAGTTCAAATTTTTGGTCAACATCTTATTTTGAAGCCACTAACATCATTTGATCAATTCTTGATCATGATTTTCAAGGCATGGCTCAAAAAGTCTCAAGATGCAAAAGTTTCCATATTTGGACAGTTGAAAAAGTCAACTGTAACTTGACCAAGGCACAACTTCCACATGGTTCATCATAAAAATTCCATCCAAAGCTCATTTTGAAGAGAAAGACATTTCCTACAACTCCTCTTCACACTTCGAGTCCAAGAAATGCTCTCACAAAAAGTTATCAATCTCAACATTATAGGTCATTTTCAAAAGTCAACAAAAAGGCACTTTAAGTCAAAGACCATAACTTGAGATTGGTAAATCAAAATGACATGGGACCAAAGGAATTGGTTAGAGGACTTCAAGACCTTTCCAAAATGTCCAAGAACATGATCAAAGCTTAAAATTTGAGCAAGATATGCCTTGTGGAAGTTGGGAATTTTTTGGGAATTTTGAAAAGTCAACTTTACTTCAAATGCCTCAAAATTGCTAATGGGCCACATTTTCTTCCAAGAATCATTATCCAAAGGCTATGCACGACAATTTGGCCCAAAGGGAAATTATTTCATCATTTTTTATTATTTATTTGAATTTTTAATCACTATTAATTCATTTAATGAAATAAAATATGACAAAAATAGAAAACTATGTTTTTAATCCCTTTTTACAGCATATTCTTTCCAATAAAACCTCAAGATTCGTGCACACCCAATTTGGAAAGGTTTGGCCATGATTGGTACCAAAAACACATGGAAAGAATTTGAAAATATTTCATTAAAGATCAAATATTTGATTCATCAAAACATTGATCTCTTGGCTCAAATTTCTACCCTAATCCATTGGCATACTTAAGCTGATCACAACCCTAATGCTAACAACCTCCAAGCTGCGCCTAAAAACTCATACACACTTTGCAATTTTTGGTGAAAAAGTCAAAACTGAAAACTACATTAGAGGACAATTCAAAGCGAAATAAGGATTCCAATAACTTGCCAAGGCATCAAGGAAGCTTTCTGCATTATTTTCCAGTCCCCACACATCAAGAAGTGGTATAACAAAGTCAAAATTTCTCATACTTTATGCATAATCGTATCTGAATTTCTAGACATTTTTCATACACTTTGAGTGTTGTTTTATACTAACATGGACCTTCTGAGTCTATTGATATTGTTTAATTGAGTTTTCATAGCCTATATGCAAAGTTACCATTGGATATTGTTAGGTTTTCAAAGCTGTAAAATTAGGGCTTTGCGCTTGGGGAAAAATTGGCCAACAAGACCTGGACCACTGAACTCACGACCTTCATACGAATTGGTTACACTAGTCGCGCTCAATTTATGAGCCACCATACGCTAATCGCTATTATCGTGTTCTTCATTTAGTGGGGGTTTAAAACCCCCGCTATCCATCTGTTTTTTTTCCAGGCCAAAGCAAACGAGTGGAGAAGAAGATGAGGTGTAAGCCAGCGGTTGGTGCGTTTGAATGTTTGGCGCGTTTATCAGCGTAGTGGATGTTTTCCCATATTATATTTTCTTATTATATTGCATACGAATAAACGTGCTAGCTCAGATGGCTGGATGTGTGTTTGGTAAGTCTTGGGACCTGGGTTCGATTCCCAGGTCCCCTCCCTTTCTCATATTATTTTGTTTTCCATATTCCTACGCAGCGTGCATTCCAGGGGTTCACCATACATCCACTATCCAAGCGTGCCACATGGCCACTGAGATCAATCCAAAAGCCAAGGCATGATTTCTATGGTGCACCTCAGTCCAGGGGTCCACACGTGACCACCAAAAGTCAACCAGGCCACCAATAATTGGGCCTAATTGCTCACAACATAACCTCCAAATTGGGGTCAACACCCCCATTGGTTTGTATTTTTTATTCTCTTTATTTTTTCTATTTTATTTGTTTTTTTAGTTTTATTTTAATTCTTTAAATTAACTTTTCATAACATAAAAATAACAAAAAAATCAGAAACTATGAAAATAAAAAATATGTTTTAATATTTAATTCACTAACATTTTTTTGTAAATAAATCTTATTAATTAATTTAGTTTTGATTCTAGGTTTTAATTTTAATATTTTTTTAATAAACTAAAAAATGTAGAATTAGGGTTTTAAATACTTTTATTCTTTTTCTTTTCTTTTATCATTAGTAAATATTAATTATTTTTATCAATAAATTGCCATGTAAATAATTAATTAAAACTAGGTCTAATTTAAACACTTTCTTAATAAATTAAAAATAGTAGAATTAGGTTTAATTAATTCTCTTAATTTCATAAAATACAAAAAATACCAAAAAATAATTCTTTCTTTTATTTAAATCCAATTAATTTCATAATTTTAATTTAGTTTCTTTAAAAGGATCCAACGCCCTCGCATTCCCGACTTTGCTTCTTTTTGCATTTTACTTTTATTTCTTTTGTGAATATAATGTATTTATCCCAAAGCCGTGTAATAGATTAATTAGACATTTATCTTTCCGCATTATTTTTTATTTCAAATCGGGTCTTGGATTAATTTGGCGATGTAGACCCGCGCCTTTGTAATAGCGTAGGACTTTTAAATTCCGCACTTTTTAACTGTTAATAACTTGCATGAAAGAATGAATGCCAAAATAAAAACAAAGCGTAGGTCACCAATGCATGAACAAGACAAATATAATTGAATATGACACACAAATCACACACCACCCCTAGGGCACGCCTCACTGTTGCCTTGCCCCTCGAAAAGTGGTCGTCGAGTAGAGGATGTTTTAGTAAGTCCTCATGTCCATGAACATGGCATGAGGGTAGCTTCTAAGGTGTCTTCCTATTGCTCTGGTGACCACACTGTTGCCTTGTCCCTCGAAACGTGGTCGTCGACTATAGGACGTCTTAGTGAGTCCTTATGTCCCATTGATCTGGTTGCCTCAATACAAGTTGCCTCGGAATAGTTGCCTCGGAATAAAAGATCAATGGCATAAGGGTAGCTTCTAAGGTGTCTTACCTTTGCTCGGTGACCACACTGTCCCTAAACTCGAATTGACCCGAACACCTCCAACGGTGGTGCTACCTACCTCTCAATGGTGGGATGGCATTACTTTAAGGACATTTACACAGAAGAATTCCTTAGGGTAGGTAGAGAACTCATAGATACTTTCTCTAATTTCAAAACAAATCAAAAAACTTCTTTTCGCACCGACACTTTCAATAAGCTTTCGAAAGCAATTTTTCAAACACTCTTGAGGACTGATACAAGAGTCGAACTGAAATTTTCCAAGAAATTTTTTTAAACCCACAATTGAAAAGCAAACAAACATTTTGAAAACACAAGTGAGCAAGTATCTAAGAGCCCATGGATAACCATGGATAGAAACGGTGCTAACACCTTCCCTTTTTATAAATCTACCTCCCGAACCGAGAACCAATCTCTATAAGGAATTTTTCTGTGCTTTTGTCCTTTCCATTTGGAGAAAATAAAAGACGGTGGCGACTCTTGCTTCCGCGACATTTCGTGAAACCAGCGTTAAACAGTCAGTTCCAGATCCACCGATCACAGCCTGTAATAGGCGTTTTGTACAAGGGGCTGATGTCCTAGTAAGAGAACGCCGCTGAACGAACATAATTTATACAATTTGTGTAAAAGAAAGAAAAACAGCTATGTGAAACAATCCCACTGGGTTCCAACTCTGCTATTTCCCTTATATCTTCGAGCGTCTCATCACTTTGCTACTTGGTTGAAGGTAGATCAGATTGATTGGTGTCGTCCGAGCTTGATAGTCGATCCTAAAGTCTGGTTGCAAGGTGATCCAATGAGACATAGTCTTAAGCTTTGATCCCTAATTTTTTCCTGGACCGCCCTTTCGGGTTTTCAGCCCACCGGGATACCCTTTTTTGCCCAAGCCGCCTTTTCAGGTTTTCGACTTGCCGGGTGTACATTTTTTCATTTTCATCCCTTACTTTTGCCTGAACCCTTTTGGTTCTCCGGGAAGCCCTTATTTTTTCCTAGGCCAGTCAACCTAGCGGGTCTTTGATTATGCGTAGTATTTTTTCACTATGTCTGCATTGACAGGGTGAGGAAGGTCGTCACCATCCATGGTGGTTAGAACCATAGCTCCTCCTGAGAAAATGTTCTTAACCAAAAATGGCCCTTCGTAAGTGGGGGTCCATTTTCCCCTGGGATCACCTTGCGGCAGTATGATGCGCTTGATTACCAGATCCCCGACTTGATACTCTTGTCGTCTGACTTTCTTGTTAAAAGCCTTGATCATTCGCTTTTGATACGTCTGACCATGACAGATAGCAGTAAGTCTCTTTGCATCGATTAAGTTCAGTTGATCAAGCCGGATCTGGACCCAATCGTCTTCACTCAAACCTGTATCCTTCATAATCTGGAGAAGGTATCTGGACCTCAATGGGTAAGACCGCTTCCATACCATACACCAAAGAATAGCGTGTTGCCCCTGTTGATGTCCGTGCTGAGGTGCGATACCCATGAAGAGCGAATGGTAACATCTCGTGCCAGTGTTTGTATGTCACCGTCATTTTCTTCACAATCTTCTTGATGTTCTTATTAGCCGCTTCAACAGCCCCATTCATCTTCGGCCGGTAGGGATAAGAGTTGTGATGTTCTATCTTGAACTATTTGCAGAGCTCGATGATCATCGTATTGTTAAGATTTGTACCATTGTCCGTAATGATCCTCTCTGGTACACCGTATCGATAGATTAGATTGTGTCGGATAAAACGCGTCGCGGTGTTCTTGGTTACTGTAGCAAAGGAAGCTACCTCAACCCACTTCGTAAAGTAATCAATGGCTACCAGAATGAAATGATGCCCGTTGGATGCAGTAGGTCTGATCTCGCCGATCATGTCGATGCCCCACATCGCAAAAGGCCAAGGAGCTGTTAAAACATTCATAGGAACAAGAGGTACATGCACCTTATCAGCATAGACTTGGCACTTATGACAGGTCCGAGAGTGCTGATATCAATCGGCTTCCATAGTGGACTGTTGTACCCCAAAATTTGCCCTCCCATATTCTTCAAAATTTGCCAAGTCAAAACTTCAAAATCTCCCCAAGGGTTGCACAGTTCAAGGGCCTCCTAACAGTCAAAAATTAGGGTTTTGGTTCTGACAAAGAAAATGAAGTTTCCAAGGGTCCAATCAAGTCCCATATGCTTATAAACATGGTCAAGCATCCTCATACCAAGTTTCAAGACTCACAACACAAAATTGCACAGTCAAAAACCCTAATTGCACTACAGTCAACTGTAGGGGCAAAATGGTCATTTGACAGTCAAAAGTCCAAATTTTTGATCAATACTTCATTTTGAAGCCACAAACATCATTTGATCAATTCTTGATCATGATTCTCAAATCTTGGCTCAAAAATCATCAAGATGCAAAAGTTTCCATATTTGGACAGTTGAAAAAGTCAACTGTAAATTGACCAGGGCATAACTTTCACATGGATTATCAGAAAAATTCCATCCAAAGCTCATTTTGAAGATAAAGACATTTACTACAACTCCTCTTCACACTTCAAGTCCAAGAAATGCTCTCACAAAAAGTTATCAATTTCAACATTATAGGTCATTTTCAAAAGTCAACAAAAAGGGACTTTAAGTCAAAGGCCATAACTTGAGATTGGTAAATATAAATGACATGGGACCAAAGGCATTGGTTAGAGGACTCAATGACCTTTCCAAAATGTCCAAGAACATGAGCAAAGCTTAAACATTGAGCAAGATATGCCTTGTGGAAGTTGGGAAATTTTTGGGATATTTTGAAAAGTCAACATTGCTTCAAATGACCTAAAATTGCTAATGGGCCTCTTTTTCTTCCATAATTCATCACCCAAAGCATGTGCACGACCATTTGGTCCAAAGGGAAGTTTTTATCATTTTTATTTTATTTATTTGAATTTTTAAATGCTAGAAATTCATTTAATTAATTAAAATATATAAAAAATACCAAACCAATGCAATCAAATCTTTTTATGCAAGGAATAAGCTTAAGATTTCGTGCAAGACCAAATATAGAAAGAATCAAGTCAATTGGCCATGATTTGTATCAAATATGCTTGAAAAAGATTTGAAATATTTTGCCATGAAAATCAATATCCTCTCCATCAATTCCTTGATCCTTTGGCTCTGAATTCTTACCCTAATCGTTCACCTATACATACTAATGCAAACCCTACTCCTCAAAAGGTCCAAGCTGCGCAGAAAGACAAAAGAGAACTTTGCAATTTTGATCAAAAAATTCAAAACTGAAATCGTGATTCCAAAGCATTTCAAGGCAAAGTAATCAGTCCATTGCCTTCCTGAGACATCAGGGAAACTTCCTGGATCAAAAGCACGACCTCTAACGCCCAGAATTGGTGAATAGGATTCACACTTTTTCATATTTTTTTCATAATCGTGTTTTAAGATTTAGGCATTTTCATTGCATTTCTTTGATGGATTCATACTAATTGATGTGTTCTGAAGCTAACCACATACTTTGATTGAGTTTTCATGTGCTATATGCGATTCCACCATTGATACAGGTTAGGGTTCTTTAAGGTCCAAATTGGGCGTTTCTAAAAGCTATAAAATTAGAACCTCATAATGCCATGAATGGATTCAGTGTGTTTGGACGAAAATAATGGAACCCTCGCGCCTAATTTCTGAGGCCATATGGCCTATTCGCTATTTTGAAAACAAGCTTATTTTGGGGGGGTTTAAAACCCCCGCTAACCATCTTTGATTTTCAGGAAATAAACAAGCGAGGAAGAAGACGCTTAGGTGGCCATCAGTGGTTGGTTCGTTTGAAAATTCGCACGGAAACAGGCATTAACTTTTGTTTTATTTTATAATGTTTGTTGTTTATATGATAGACAAAGAAACCAATTGGAGCAGTTGGCAAGGCGTGTGTATGTTAATTCCTAGGGCCTGGGTTCGAACCCCAGGTCCCCATCCTCTTTCAATGTTTTTTCTATAAAACTAATCCTATGCAGATTCAACCCTGGGTTCCACCATACACTCAATATCCAGGCCCTCCACGTACTGGCTGAGATCAATCCAAGGGCCATAGTGGGAAGAGCATCATGGACATGAGTCAAAGAGGCTACGCGCTGGCAAGGAAAGTCAACTGAGGCCTTAAACAAATGGGCCTAATCACTACAACATACCTCCAACTGGGGACAAACCCCCCTAGGTTTGCAACATCTTTTCTATTTTATTTTATTTTTTTATTTTGATTCAATTATTTCTTTTTTTTTTAATTCAATTCTTTAATTTAATTATTTTTCATAAAAAACATAAAAACAATAAAAAATCAGAAAAAAGACAAAAATAAGTATTTTCACTTAATGTTATTTTTTTGTAAATAAACTTCATTAATTGATTTTAGCTTTTAAACTTAGGGTTAAATTTTAATATTTTTCTTAATCAATCTAAAATTTGGTAGAATTAGGGTTTGTAATAATTTTTATCTTTTTTTTCTTTTCTTTCATAATAATTAATTATTAAAATATAGTTATTTTTATAAATCAAAATTGCATGTAAATAATTAGGTTAATTTAGGTTTAACTTTAATATTTTTTCTTAATAAATAAAAGTTATAGAATTAGGGTTAATATTTTATTTTAATTAATCTTTCTCATTAAAAATTCATAAATACAAAAAATCTCAAAAAATGATAATTTCTTTTTTTCTTTTTAATTTTCCTTAATTTAATCATTTAATTTAATTTCACAAAAAGGGTCCAACGCCCTCGTTTCTAATTTTAATTCAAATCGCGCATTTATTTTCTTTTCGTATAATTTTTATGTACCTCTCCCAAGGCCTTGTAAACTCGGACATTTATCTTTCGTACTTTAATTCTTTATTTATTTACTTTCTGTCAAATCGGGTCCTGGAAATTTTGGCGATGTGGACCCGCGCCTTTTTTAATAGTTTAGAACTTTACCTTTTCGCACTTTTTAACTATTAAATAAATGCATGCAAGAATGAATGACAATAAATAAAAACAAACGCATAGATCACTTTGACATGAATAAGATAAATGCAAATGAACATGACACACAAATCACACACCACCCCTAGGGTACGCCTCACTGTTGCCTTGCCTCGAAAGGTGGTCGTCGAGTAGAGGATGTCTTAATAAGTCCTCATGATCCGGGAACCTGGCATGAGGGTAGCTTCTAAGGTGTCTTCCCATTGCTCTGGTGATCACCATGTCCCGAACCTCGAATTGACCTGAACACCTCCAACGGTGGTGCTACCTACCTCTCAATGGTGGGATGGCACTACTTTAAAGGACATTTACACAGACGAATTCCTTAGGGTAGGTAGGTTCTCGTAGATACTTGCTCTAATTTCAAAACAAATTCAAAAATACTTTTCACACCAACACATTTTCAAAAGCTTTCGAAAGCAAATTTTCAAACACTCTTGAGGACCGATACAAGAGTCGAACTGGAATTTTCAAAGAAACTTTTTTAAAACCCACAGTGGAAAAGCAAACAAACCATTTTTGAAAACACAAATGAGCAAGTATCTAAGAGCCCATGGATAACCATGGATAGAAAGGGTGCTAACACCTTCCCTTTCTATAACCTACCTCCCGAACCGAGAGCAATCTCTATAAGGAATTTTTCTGTGCTTTTGTCCTTTCCATTTGGAGAAAATAAAAGACGGTGGCGACTCTTGCTTCCGCGACATTTCGCGAACCAGCGTTAAATAGTCAGTTCCAGATCCACCGATCACAGAACTGGCGACTCTGCTGGGGACTTAACTTAAAGTGAGGTGTACCTTAGGGTTAGTTCATAACTGTGTTTTAAATTGCTTTCCTTGTTTGCTTTAAATTGTGGGACTGTCTTGAGAGTTCTATAGATCCTAACCCGGATCTGGGGATACCTTCTTAGAAAGTAGCAACAAGGCTGTGAGGGAACTGTGTGGGGTATACCGACATGGTTGAAACAGTCTGCTACGTTGATGTGGCACTTTGGTGTGTACCGGTAACCCTTGGGTTCAGTCAAAGAGAGTACGGGGCCTCCGCGTGGTGTCGTGAAGCATCAACAGACCTTAGGAACCTTAATTGAACTATCTTGGCCTCTTTAGGGTAGTGAGATAACTGACTTTGGTGCAGTCCGAGGTTGGTTGATACTCGATACTACACTCAATTGAGGGTTGCTTTCCTGGAATATTTCGGTCGCCAGTTCAGTGGCTAAATCGAAACGATGAACAATGAAAGCAATCCCGTGATATTGGGACCCTTAGAACCCAGTTACTTCTAATAGGACAGGTTGAACCCACCAACTTCAAGAGGGTACTACCCAGCCCCCATGCTGGCCTTAAACCCTAAGGTCTTGTCTTGTGTGCCTTGTGTGCCTTACATGTTTGTCTTTGTAAATATCTGTGGTGTGTTTAATCATAGCATCATGACATCATCCAACATCATATGCATTGACTAACCATTTCAGGGGTTCGAATCTTCATCTTTGTTCTTGTTTTGTAGGACATGGAAACTGTTCGTAGAAAGACAATTCAAATCAGTCTTGTAAGGATCCCTCCTCAGCTTAAGGAACTTATATCCAGGATTCCCGAGAGCTCTTCATTCAGTGAAAGACATGGAAGACTCATCAGCTTGGTCAACACCAACATTGAGGAAGATATGATAAAGGTCCTGTTCCAGTTCTTTGACCCTCTGCATCACTGTTTCACCTTCTTGGACTATCAGCTGGTACCTACATTGGAGGAGTTCTCCCGGCTCCTGAAGATCCCTATCCTTGATCAACTACCCTACAACGGTACGGAAAAGGAACCCAAGCTTGAAGAGATTGCTAAAACCTTGCACCTACAGTCATCTGACCTCAAGGGACATTGGGAAGTTAGAAGTGGTATCAAAGGGTTCTTAGCCAGGTTTCTGTTTGAAAAGGCCCATGAATGTTGGAACTCCCTTGACTTACAAGATTTTGAAGAAGTTGTGGCCCTCCTTGTCTATGGTTTGGTGTTGTTCCCTAACCCAGATCAGCTTATAGATATCAGTGCTGTCCAGATCTTTATGTCCAGGAATCCTATACCTACGTTGCTGGGGGACATCCTCCACTCATGTTACACTCGAACCATGAGAAAAAGAGGTGTCCTTATGTGTTGCACTCCTCTCCTGGGAAGGTGGTTTATTTCGCACCTTCCACAATCAGTTTTGAAGAACGAGCGGGGTTTGAGATGGTCACAACGGTTGATGACTCTCACACATGCAGATATACATTGGTGCCCTAGGTCCAGAGAGGATGTCACTATCATTGATCATTGCGGAGAGTACCCTAATGTTCCTTTACTTGGAATCAGAGGAGGTATTACTTACAACCCATGCCTGGCTTGGAGACAGTTTGGTTATGCTCGGAGGGATGGTCCTCATGACATGTTAATTCCTGACATAGTTTTTGACTTCGACAACGATACTCAAGGAATTCACCAGAGATTTATCAGAGCCTGGAGGATGCCAAGTAGGATAGACAGTAAGACACTGGGGCACAGGAACTCCATCCCGTTGGAACCTTATCTCAAGTGGGTACGAGCCCGCTCCCAGAAGTTAGTGATGCCTTATCCCCATATGCTCCCTGTGATCAAAGAGCCAGTCTTGGAAGGAGAGGTGTCCTACACTATTCAGCACCCTGATATGCCCACATCCTGGGAAGAGATGCAGAAGAGCTGGATCCAGCTTAAGGAAGAACGGAATTCTCTTGAGACCAGTCTACATGCTAGTGAAAAGAAGGTCTTGGAGCTCACCCGCCTATTGCATGAGGAGAGGAATCTCAACACTTACATAGCTCCAAAGAGGATGCGTAGTATATTTTGGGATTGATTTGCTTTTGTATTATTTTGCCCATGAGGCTTTGATGTACTGAACAATTATTTCCTTAATGATAATGTGTGTTCCTTTTTGTCTACAACAAATTTGAACTTTCGAACCCTTGAATGCATTGCATAAACACATATCATTCATCATGTGTATAGCAGGTTTTCCTCTTTTCAGGTTGCTTACAGTTCTTCGCTATTTATTTCAGCATCATGAATCCTGACTCATCATCAACCGAGATGTCCATCAAAGCTCTACAGGCGCAGAATGCGCTATTTCAGGAACTAATCATGGGTTTGGCTCAGGGCCAAGAAGAGCTGAAGGCTCTGCTCCTGAAGAAGGAAAAGAAGAAGAAGAGAAGAACTGTTCTATTCAACTCGGGCCGAAGGTTTGGCAACACTCTGCAGAATGAAGAGGCTGGTTCTTCTATTGGCAAGGGTACTCCTCAAGAGGGAAAGGGTCCTAGTCCGGTAGTCTCCGACAACGAGACTGATTTTGATGAAGAGCAATATCCTCCGGCAGAAGACCGTTACAAGCAGTTGGAGGACAGGCTGAATGCTATGGAGATACAACAGGTACCTGGGCTGGATTTCGGAGATTTGGGTTTGTCTACCGGTGTGATTATTCCTCGTAAGTTCAAAGCACCATCTTTCACTAAGTACGACGGGGCGTCTTGTCCCAAGCTACACCTCAGGTCTTATGTGCGGAAGATTCAACCGTACTCAGTGGATAAGAATTTGTGGATCCACTTCTTCCAGGAGAGTCTTTCAGGGACTCATCTCGAATGGTTCTATCAGCTGGATGGGACCAAGGTTCGTAACTGGGAGGAGTTGGCTACTGCTTTCTATAAGCAGTATCAGTATAATGCCGACCTTGCCCCTACACGTACCCAACTCCAAGGTATGTCGTTAGGTTCAAGTGAAGGTTTTAAAGAGTACGCTCAGAAGTGGAGGGATCTGGCTGGCAGAGTGCAGCCTCCGTTGACTGATCGGGAGTTGGTGGACATGTTCTTGGGGACCCTATCTGGGCCATTTTTCAACCATCTTATCGGTAACTCGTCTGCAGGGTTTACTGATCTTATTCTGACTGGAGAGAGAATTGAGGCTGGGTTGAAGTCTGGAAAGATTCCGAAGGGTGCATCGTCTAGTTCAGAGATGAAACCCTTCAAGAAGGATGCTAGTGCTGTGTACGGGTCCAGGAGACAAGAGAAATCTGAGCGCCGCCAATATGTCAGTGCGGTAATGATTGCTAAGCCTGCTGCCGCTCCTCGGCAAACCAATCCTCAAAGGACTGAAAAACCCCGGAGAGAGTTCACCCGTTTGAGCATGACCCTATCCCAAATCTTGCCGCAGTTACTATCCACCAATCTAGTGACTACCAGAGAGGCGCCAAAGGCTGTGAACACTGCCTCCCCCAAATACAACCCAAACGCTCGTTGTGCTTATCATTCTGATAGCCCGGGGCATTCCACTGATGACTGTTGGGCATTAAGGAATAAGGTGCAAGACCTTATTGACGCAAAGGAGATACAGTTTGAAGCGCCTGAGAGGCCGAATGTGGTTACTGCTCCTATGCCTCAGCATGGGGTAAACGCTGTTGATGGAGAGGTGTACGCTGTTTCTGTGGATGATCTAGCCACTCCCTTAATAACTGTCAAGAAGAACCTACTGCTGGCCGGTTTATTTCCGGGTTGCAGTGAGGGTTGCCTGTTCTGTGTTGTTTCCCTATCTGGTTGTCCCTTGCTGAAGTTAGGCATCCAAAGCCTGATGGACAGTAAGGAGATTCTGTTCAAAAAGTCTGCTGTTCAGTTGGTTCCGGTAGAAGAAGTTTCTGTGGTTACCATCTTCAATAATCCAATCAAGGCTCTCCCGAAGAAGCCTGTCCAAATCATGACTGTCGCACCTGTTGTTATCACTGTTCCGGGGCCTCTTCCCTACGTATCTGATAAAGCTGTCCCCTGGCATTATGGGGCAGACGTATATGTGAATGGAATCAGACAAGAGTTCAACACTGGCGCCAGTATCTGCGATATCACTGGTCCAGCCAAGGTCACCCGCAGTGGCATGCTCTTCTCGCCTGACATTGCACCGCCCGCTACTCGAAGACCCCTTACAATAACACCTACAAGTACACCTGTTCTTGTTTCTGACCAAGTTGTTTCCCCTGCTGCCGAGTCATCCAATGCTCAGGGCAAAGGAATTGAAGACGAGCCTGCCCGGATGGAGGCACCGATACCTATAAATGTTGAGGCCTCCCAACAAGAGATGGAGGAAATCCTAAAGATAATAAAGAAAAGTGACTTTAATGTTGTGGAACAGCTAGGGCATACGCCCTCCAAAATCTCCATGCTCTCCTTATTGTTGTGCTCCGAGGCCCATGCTAAGGCCTTAATCTCATTTCTTAAGACGGCCCATGTGCCACAGGAAACATCTGCAGTTCAGTTCACTGATTGCGTAGCAAATCTGACGGCAGAAAATGGCTTGGGTTTCTCAGATGCTGATCTGACTGCGAAGGGAAGGGACCACAACGAGGCCCTGCATGTCTCTATTGAATGCAGGGGCACTACTCTGGCACACGTATTAGTGGATACTGGTTCTTCTTTGAATGTGCTACCCAAGAAGGCTTTAGAACGTTTGGATTGTGAAGGCCTGGAACTGAAACCCAACAATATCATCGTCAGGGCCTTTGACGGTTCAAAAAGGATGGTTCATGGAGAGGTTGACATTCCTATTCGTGTGGGCTCTCAAGTGTTTGACTCCACTTTCTATGTGATGGATATCCGTCCATCGTACTCTTGTCTACTGGGTCGACCTTGGATCCATAAAGCTGGGGCAGTGACCTCTACCTTGCACCAGAAGCTGAAATACCCTGTCAGAGGGAAGATTGTCACTGTGCAGGGAGAGGAGGAGTATATGGTGAGCCATTTGAATTCCTTCAAGTACATTGAGATGGATGGGGAGTTTATCGAGACCCCCTTCCAGCATTTCGAAGAGGTACTTCCAATTTCAGCAGCAGCAGAAACAGCAGTCGAAGAGAATGTTCCTTTGAAGATGGCTTCCCTGAAGGATGCCCGGGCTGTGGTTCAGAAAGGTGAATGTGCTAACTGGGGCAGGCTTCCTGACTTTACACAGAAAACTGACAAATTTGGACTGGGTTTTACTGCAGAGGGTCAGAAAGCTATGCGGAAGGCGAAGACCAGAAGACCTCCTGTGCTCATCACAAATCCAGGAGTGAATGCTGTCGGGGAGGATAATGAAGTGGATGAAGCTGAGTTCAATAGCTGGATCTACCCGACGACTGAAGGCGGATTGACCAATTGGATTGCTAAGGACCATACTCCTATTACTTTTGTTACGCAGTAATAAACTTCTTTGTTTTGTTATTTGTAATAAACAATAAATTGAACTATATGGCCCGGTGTCTTACCCGAGGCACCGTGGTTTTATTTGTGAGGGCATATAAATTGTCATTTCATATATCATAAATGAAAATCTTGGACGTTTTCTCGCATCTCAAATCTTACGCTCCTTTTCTGTCTTTCCTTCCTTTATATATTTCAAAACAGCTGTATTTACACACACTAACTCATACAGGTTTCAATCCACTCTGGATCTCACTGGTAACGACTCTGCTACTGCCAGTTATGACTTCGAAAATCCGATCAACTTAGCCGAAGATGAAGTTGAAGATGATTGCGAAGTGCCTGGCGAGCTTGCAAGACTGTTACTTCAGGAAGAGAGGGCAATTCAACCACATGAAGAGCCAGTGGAAATAATAAACTTTGGTACTGAGGCAGACAGAAAAGAGGTAAAGATTGGTGCCAACCTAGAGCTCGGCGTAAAGCACCGGTTGACTAAGATGCTACATGATTATATGGAGATATTCGCCTGGTCCTACGAAGACATGCCCGGGTTGGATACCGATATTGTGGTCCATCACTTGCCTACTAAGGAAGACTGCCCTCCGGTTAAGCAAAAGGTCCGTCGTATGCGTCCAGAGATGTCTGAGAAGATTAAAGCCGAGGTCATGAAACAGTTTGATGCTGGGTTCCTTGCAGTGACTTCTTACCCTCAGTGGGTTGCTAATGTAGTGCCGGTACCTAAGAAAGATGGAAAGGTCAGAATGTGCGTTGACTACATGGATCTGAACAGGGCTAGCCCCAAGGATGACTTCCCCTTACCTAACATTGATGTCCTTGTTGACAATACAGCCCAGCATAAGGTGTTCTCTTTCATGGATGGTTTCTCAGGTTACAATCAGATCAAGATGGCTCCTGAAGACATGGAGAAGACTACCTTTGTTACTCAGTGGGGCACTTTCTGCTACAAGGTCATGCCTTTCGGACTAAAGAACGCTGGGGCAACCTACCAACGTGCCATGGTTGCTTTATTTCATGACATGATCCATCATGAGATAGAAGTGTATGTTGACGACATGATTGCAAGGTCTCAGACTGAAGAAGAGCACCTAGATCATCTGCAGAAATTGTTTGACCGTCTGAAGTTGTACAAGCTGAGGTTGAACCCGAACAAGTGCACCTTCGGGGTAAGATCTGGGAAGTTGCTAGGCTTCGTCGTAAGCGATAAGGGTATTCAAGTGGACCCTGCCAAGGTCAAAGCTATTCAAGAGATGCCAGTTCCTAAGACAGAGAAGGAAGTCAGAGGCTTTTTAGGACGCCTGAATTACATCGCCCGCTTCATCTCGCACCTGACTGCTACCTGTGAGCCAATCTTCAAGCTGCTGAAGAAAGATCAGGTAGTACGTTGGAATGATGAATGTCAGGCTGCTTTTGACAGAATCAAAGAGTATCTCCAAGAACCACCCATCCTTATGCCACCGGTTGAAGGGAGACCTCTGATACTATACCTGACAGTACTTGACAACTCAATGGGGTGTGTGCTGGGGCAGCATGACGAGTCTGGCCAAAAAGAGCATACCATTTATTACCTTAGCAAAAAGTTTACCGACTGTGAGACCCGATACTCACTGCTTGAGAAAACTTGCTGCGCTTTGGTATGGGCTGCTCGCCGGCTGAGACAGTATATGCTGACTCACACTACTTTGTTGATCTCAAAGATGGATCCTATAAAGTACATATTTGAAAAGCTTGCTCTGTCTGGGAGAATTGCAAGATGGAAAATGATCTTGACGGAATACGACATTCAGTACACGACCCAGAAAGCCATCAAGGGAAGTGTATTGGCAGACCACTTGGCACATCAGGCAGTAGACGACTATCAGTCAATGAACTTCGAGTTTCCAGACGAAAGCATCATGATTGTGACTGATTGCGAAGTACCTGGACCGGATGAAGGACCTGAGGAAGGATCCCGATGGTCTATGCACTTTGACGGAGCCTCCAATGCTTTGGGTAACGGTATCAGCGCTGTAATCATATCTCCTCAAGGCACTCATACTCCACTTACCGCCCGGCTATGTTTCAACTGTACCAATAACATGGCGGAGTATGAGGCATGCATTATGGGTCTTCAAGCTGCGATCGACTTAAGGATCAAGTTTCTGAGTGTCTTCGAAGATTCCGCTCTCGTGATCAATCAGATCAAAGGGGAGTGGGATACGAAACATCCGAATCTTATTCCTTACAGAGAATGTGTATTGACCTTGATCCCCCACTTCACGAAGATAACCTTTGAACACTTTCCAAGAGAAGAGAATCAGTTGGCGGACGCGTTAGCTACAATGTCTTCTATGTTCAAGGTCAAATGGGACAATGAGGCTCCCCGGATCATCATCTGGAAACTGGACGAACCGGCATACTGTTGTGATCTCGAGACTGAACTGGTGACTGAGAAGCCTTGGTACCATGAGGTGAAGAGATACTTGGAAGCACAGGAATACCCTGAAGGTGCATCTGTCAATGATAAGAAGTTTCTGAGGAGGTTCGCAGCAAAGTTCTTCCTTAGCAACGGCATATTGTACAAGCGAAACCATGATTCTACCTTACTGCGTTGTGTGGACAAAGCTGAAGCAGAAAGGATCACGGAAGAACTACATGAAGGGACCTTTGGTGCACACTCCAGTGGACACACTATGGCTAAAAAGATCCTTCGGGCAGGGTATTACTGGTCCACAATGGAAGTTGACTGCTACCAACATTCTCGGACATGCCACAAGTGCCAGATTTATGCAGACAAGGTGCATGTTCCTCCAGTTCCTCTGAATGTTCTGACAGCGCCTTGGCCGTTTGCAATGTGGGGCATAGACATGATCGGTGAGATTAAACCTACGGCATCTAACGGGCATCGCTTCATCCTAGTGGAGATTGATTACTTCACGAAGTGGGTTGAAGCAGCATCCTATGCTACGGTAACCAAGACTGTTGTGGCACGGTTCATTCGACATAATCTGATCTGTCGGTACGGCGTCCCGGAAAGAATTATTACAGACAACGGTACCAATCTGAATAACAAGATGATCACTGAGCTCTGCGAGCAGTTCAAGATACAGCACCACAATTCTTCTCCTTACAGACCGAAGATGAATGGGGCTGTAGAAGCGGCAAATAAAAATATCAAGAAAATCGTGCAGAAGATGACAATGACTTACAAAGATTGGCACGAGATGTTACCGTTCGCTCTACATGGGTACCGTACCTCAGCCAGGACGTCAATCGGGGCAACTCCTTTCTCTCTGGTTTATGGTATGGAGGCAGTCTTACCGATCGAAGTGCAAATACCCTCTCTCCGGATAATGAAGGATGCAAATCTGAACGAAGATGATTGGATCCAGACACGACTTGATCAGTTAAACCTCATTGATGAAAAGAGACTTGCTGCTATCTGTCATGGTCAGACGTATCAGAAACGGATGATCAGGGCATTTAACAAAACGGTAAGACCACAGGAATATCAAGTTGGGGATCTGGTAATCAAGCGAATCATCCTTCCTCAGAGTGATCCAAGGGGCAAATGGACCCCTACATACGAAGGGCCATTTGTGGTTAAACATGTGTTCTCAGGAGGAGCCATGATCCTAACCAACATGGATGGTGACGACCTTCCTCACCCCGCCAATGCAGACATAGTAAAAAGATACTACGCATGAAAAAGACCCGCTAGGCTGACATGCCTAGGAAAAAATTAGGGCTTCCCGGCGAACCAAAAGGGTTCGGGCAAAATGAAGGGATGAAATGAAAAAAATTTGTACACCCGGCAAGTCGAAAACCTGTAAAGGCGGCTTGGGCAAAAATGGGTATCCCGGTGGACCGAAAACCCGAAAGGGCAGTCCAGGCAAAATTTAGGGATAAAGCGTAATACTATGTCTCATTGGATCACTTTGCATCCAGAATCCGGTATCTACATTGAGTTCAGACGGCATCGATCAATCAGCTTCATCTTCAACCAAGGTCATCAAGTGATGAGACGCTCGAAGATATAAGGGCAATAGCAGAGTTGAAACCCAGTGGGATCATTCATTTCACACAGCTGTTTTATTTTCTCTTGTACAAAATTTGTATAAACTCTTTTGTTCGGCGGCGTTCTCTTACTAGGACGTCAGCCTCTTGTACATAAATCGCCTATTTACAGGCCATTCAAAAATCAATACAAATACACTTTTCAGTTAAAATTGCCAATTGTTTTTCCTTTTCTGTTTTGTCTTGCGAAGAACGTCCAAGGTTCAATTTGTGATATATGCACTGACAATAATTTGCTAACTCACGAATATTTGCATACGAAACAAAGGATTAATTGCAGGTAACACTAGAAACAGGGGCAATAAAGAGTTGTCTAAGCAATCTAATTGTTCTATCCACTAAGGTACCAAGGTCGGTTCAACTAAAGAACATAACCAGATATCCTAATTCCCCAGAGAGTGAGCCAGCCAGTCAGAGCACTCTCAGGCAAAGCTATTGTCAAACCTTAAGGAAGTTGGGTATACTCCCGCAGATCTCAACCTTCCCCAGCAGCATACAGTCTTAACAAGCATCCCCGACAATCTTGGTCTAAAGATTGTTCCCCGGCGGTATACCAAACGTTCAAATGGGGCTACTTCCCGGTACGGTTCAAACTTCCCCAAGAGAGTCCAATCCGGTTTCCCCAAGAAAGTTGGAATCCATCTCCCCAAGCAGTAAGCTTATCCCCAGTAGATTCTGGAAGCTTATCCTCGCAGAGCACGAACGCGTCCCCCGACTTTATTCAAAGAGTTATTTCCTTACCAGGATATAACTGGGTTATCCTCAGCCAAAAGCCATAGAAAGATCGTCCTCGACGAAGTCTTCTTATCCCCAGCGAAGTCTATTAGCACTTCCAACACAACAAGGGTATCCCCAGCAAGTTATTATCACTCAGCAAAGTATCTCTCTCCCCATAGAGTTTTGCTTCCCAGCAAGATCACTAGATTAATTTTCTCCCTGCAGAGTAATCCATTCGCCAAGTTTATCCCCCCAACGGAGTTATCTTCCCCTACCGGTATTCTTGCAACTATCATCCCCAGCGGAAGCAAAAGCTGTTCTTCAACATCAGCCCAGGAGTGACTTCCCGGCACCCGTCAAGGATTTATTTTCCTAAGACGAAAACATACATTCATAAACATCACATTATAGCATGCATATACGCATCACATCTTACAAATCTCATTTATGTTGAGAACATCATTGCTTGATCCATATCACGCATTGCATATGACTGACCTTTACCTTTCAGGAAATATTCAGTTAAGTTCTCAATCATATTTCAAGACCTAAACCGGTTCAGCTAAATCGACTCCAAAGATTTCTCTGTTTCTTATCCAGTCCAAGGCCTTCTCTGGTTCAGTCAGATCGACCCTAAGATCTCCCTGTTTCTTACCCAGTTGAAGACATTCAAGACCTAGACCGGTTCAGTTAATCGACCCTAAGATTTTCTATTTCTTATCCAGTCCAAGGCCTTCTCTAGTCCAGCTAAATCGACCCCAAACAGATTTTCCTGATAAAGACTTAGTAGAAGATATCCAAGATTCTCTCAATGATTGCTATTGAGGTTGTAGTCACCTATGGTTCTCTCCCCGATACTGCGGAGGTGGTAATCCCAAGATTCACTCAAAGATTGCTGTTGAAGTTGAAGTTATCCAAGATTCTCTCAATGATTACTATTGAGGTTGTAGTCGCCTATGGTTCTCTCCCCGATACTGCGGAGGTGGTAATCCCAAGATTCGCTCAACGATTGCTGTTGAAGTTGAAGTTATCCAAGATTCTCTCAATGATTGCTATTGAGGTTGTAGTCGCCTATGGTTCTCTCCCCGATACTGCGGAGGTGGTAACCCCAAGATTCGCTCAACGATTGTTGTTGAAGTTGAAGTTATCCAAGATTCTCTCAATGATTGATATTGAGGTTGTAGTCGCCTATGGTTCTCTCCCCGATACTGCGGAGGTGGTAATCCCAAGATTCGCTCAACGATTGCTGTTGAAGTTGAAGTTATCCAAGATTCTCTCAATGATTGCTATTGAGGTTGTAGTCGCCTATGGTTCTCTCCTCGATCCTGCGGAGATAGTAATCATCCCAAGATTCGCTCAACGTCACTGTTGAAGTCGAAATCACCCAGGATTCTCTCAATGATTGCTGTTGAGGTTGTAGTCGCCTATGGTTCTCTCCCCGATACTGCGGAGGTAGTAATCATCCCAAGATTTTCTCAACGATTGTTGTTGAAGTTAAAGTCATCAAAGGTTCTCTCACCGTTCCTGTTGAGGTAGTAACCATCCCTGGTTCATTCATCACCGTTTAAAGCTCCAGATCCAGCTCCTGTAACCAGTCAGGACACATCTACACAAAGAATTTGAAGACCAGCTCCCGTAACAGGTCAGGTAATCATTTTTCTTTTTTGCAGGTATGCAAGTTCTCGCTAAGGAAGCTCTTACGCGATCAACATCCAAATGGCATCTATAAGCCCATCCACCTTCCATCATCTCTTAGCATGGCATCTATAAGCCCATCATCCTATCCATCAATCTCCAAATGGCATCTATAAGCCCATTCCACCATCACACTGCTACTACGTGAGCGCAAATTTCTGGGCACTCTAGTGTTCAATCATCTTCCACCTTCGGATTACGAAAGGCACGTCAGCCAATCTGCATCCTCAGGTCTAAGAAGATTGAACAGGGGCAACTGTTGTACCCCAAAATTTTCCCTCCCATATTCTTCAAAATTTGCCAAGTCAAAACTTCAAAATCTCCCCAAGGATTGCACAGTTCAAGGGCCTCCTAACAGTCAAAAATTAGGGTTTTGGTTCTGACAAAGAAAATGAAGTTTCCAAGGGTCCAATCAAGTCCCATATGCTTATAAACATGGTCAAGCAATCTCACACCAAGTTTCAAGACTCACAGCACAAAATTGCACAGTCAAAAACCCTAATTGCACTACAGTCAACTGTAGGGGCAAAATGGTCATTTGACAGTCAAAAGTCCAAATTTTTGATCAATACTTCATTTTGAAGCCACAAACATAACTTGATCAATTCTTGATCATGATTCTCAAAGCTTGGCTCAAAAATCATCAAGATGCAAAAGTTTCCATATTTGGACAGTTGAAAAAGTCAACTGTAAATTGACCAGGGCATAACTTTCACATGGTTTATCAGAAAAATTCCATCCAAAGCTCATTTTGAAGATAAATACATTTCCTACAACTACTCTTCACACTTCAAGTCCAAGAAATGCTCTCACAAAAAGTTATCAATTTCAACATTATAGGTCATTTTCAAAAGTCAACAAAAAGGGACTTTAAGTCAAAGGCCATAACTTGAGATTGGTAAATCAAAATGACATGGGATCAAAGGCATTGGTTAGAGGACTCAAATACATTTCCAAAATGTCCAAGAACATGAGCAAAGCTTAAAAATTGAGCAAGATATGCCTTGTGGAAGTTGGGAAATTTTTGGGATATTTTGAAAAGTCAACATTGCTTCAAATGACCTAAAATTGCTAATGGGCCTCTTTTTCTTCCACAATTCATCACCCAAAGCATGTGCACGACCATTTGTCCCAAAGGGAAGTTTTTATCATTTTTATTTTATTTATTTGAATTTTTAAATGCTAGAAATTCATTTAATTAATTAAAATATATAAAAAATACCAAACCAAACCAATGCAATCAAATCTTTTTATGCAAGGAATAAGCTTAAGATTTCGTGCAAGACCAAATATAGAAAGAATCAAGTCAATTGGCCATGATTTGTATCAAATATGCTTGAAAAAGATTTGAAATATTTTGCCATGAAAATCAATATCCTCTCCATCAATTCCTTGATCCTTTGGCTCTGAATTCTTACCCTAATCGTTCACCTATACATACTAATGCAAACCCTGCTCCTCAAAAGGTCCAAGCTGCGCAGAAAGACAAAAGAGAACTTTGCAATTTTGATCAAAAAATTCAAAACTGAAATCGTGATTCCAAAGCATTTCAAGGCAAAGTAATCAGTCCATTGCCTTCCTGAGACATCAAGGAAACTTCCTGGATCAAAAGCACGACCTCTAACGCCCAGAATTGGTGAATAGGATTCACACTTTTTCATATTTTTTTCATAATCGTGTTTTAAGATTTAGGCATTTTCATTGCATTTCTTTGATGGATTCATACTAATTGATGTGTTCTGAAGCTAACCACATACTTTGATTGAGTTTTCATGTGCTATATGCGATTCCACCATTGATACAGGTTAGGGTTCTTTGAGGTCCAAATTGGGCGTTTCTAAAAGCTATAAAATTAGAACCTCATAATGCCATGAATAGATTCAGTGTGTTTGGACGAAAACAATGGAACCCTCGCGCCTAATTTCTGAGGCCATATGGCCTATTCGCTATTTTGAAAACAAGCTTATTTTGGGGGGGTTTAAAACCCCCGCTAACCATCTTTGATTTTCAGGAAATAAACAAGCGAGGAAGAAGACGCTTAGGTGGCCATCAGTGGTTGGTTCGTTTGAAAATTCGCGCGGAAACAGGCATTAACTTTTGTTTTATTTTATAATGTTTGTTGTTTATATGATAGACAAAGAAACCAATTGGAGCAGTTGGCAAGGCGTGTGTATGTTAATTCCTAGGGCCTGGGTTCGAACCCCAGGTCCCCATCCTCTTTCAATGTTTTTTCTATAAAACTAATCCTATGCAGATTCAACCCTGGGTTCCACCATACACTCAATATCCAGGCCCTCCACGTACTGGCTGAGATCAATCCAAGGGCCATAGTGGGAAGAGCATCATGGACATGAGTCAAAGAGGCTACGCGCTGACAAGGAAAGTCAACTGAGGCCTTAAACAAATGGGCCTAATCACTACAACATACCTCCAACTGGGGACAGACCCCCCTAGGTTTGCAACATCTTTTCTATTTTATTTTATTTTTTTATTTTGATTCAATTATTTCTTTTTTTTAATTCAATTCTTTAATTTAATTATTTTTCATAAAAAACATAAAAACAATAAAAAATCAGAAAAAAGACAAAAATAAGTATTTTCACTTAATGTTATTTTTTTGTAAATAAACTTCATTAATTGATTTTAGCTTTTAAACTTAAGGTTAAATTTTAATATTTTTCTTAATCAATCTAAAATTTGGTAGAATTAGGGTTTGTAATAATTTTTATCTTTTTTTTCTTTTCTTTCATAATAATTAATTATTAAAATATAGTTATTTTTATAAATCAAAATTGCATGTAAATAATTAGGTTAATTTAGGTTTAACTTTAATATTTTTTCTTAATAAATAAAAGTTATAGAATTAGGGTTAATATTTTATTTTAATTAATCTTTCTCATTAAAAATTCATAAATACAAAAAATCTCAAAAAATGATAATTTCTTTTTTTCTTTTTAATTTTCCTTAATTTAATCATTTAATTTAATTTCACAAAAAGGGTCCAACGCCCTCGTTTCTAATTTTAATTCAAATCGCGCATTTATTTTCTTTTCGTATAATTTTTATGTACCTCTCCCAAGGCCTTGTAAACTCGGACATTTATCTTTCGTACTTTAATTCTTTATTTATTTACTTTCTGTCAAATCGGGTCCTGGAAATTTTGGCGATGTGGACCCGCGCCTTTTGTAATAGTTTAGAACTTTACCTTTTCGCACTTTTTAACTATTAAATAAATGCATGCAAGAATGAATGACAATAAATAAAAACAAACGCATAGATCACTTTGACATGAACAAGATAAATGCAAATGAACATGACACACAAATCACACACCACCCCTAGGGTACGCCTCACTGTTGCCTTGCCTCGAAAGGTGATCGTCGAGTAGAGGATGTCTTAATAAGTCCTCATGATCCGGGAACCTGGCATGAGGGTAGCTTCTAAGGTGTCTTCCCATTGCTCTGGTGATCACCATGTCCCGAACCTCGAATTGACCCGAACACCTCCAACGGTGGTGCTACCTACCTCTCAATGGTGGGATGGAACTACTTTAAAGGACATTTACACAGACGAATTCCTTAGGGTAGGTAGGTTCTCGTAGATACTTGCTCTAATTTCAAAACAAATTCAAAAATACTTTTCACACCAACACATTTTCAAAAGCTTTCGAAAGCAAATTTTCAAACACTCTTGAGGACCGATACAAGAGTCGAACTGGAATTTTCAAAGAAACTTTTTTAAAACCCACAGTGGAAAAGCAAACAAACCATTTTTGAAAACACAAATGAGCAAGTATCTAAGAGCCCATGGATAACCATGGATAGAAAGGGTGCTAACACCTTCCCTTTCTATAACCTACCTCCCGAACCGAGAGCAATCTCTATAAGGAATTTTTCTGTGCTTTTGTCCTTTCCATTTGGAGAAAATAAAAGACGGTGGCGACTCTTGCTTCCGCGACATTTCGCCAACCAGCGTTAAACAGTCAGTTCCAGATCCACTGATCACATGGACCAATAATATCCTGCCCGTAGGATTTTCTTTGCCATGGTATGTCCACTGGAATGAGTTCCGAAGGTACCTTTATGTAACTCTGCCATGATCCTTTCTGCCTCGCTCTTGTCCATACATCGCAGTAAGGTTGCATCATGGTTACGCTTATAAAGGATCCCATTACTGATGAAGAACTTCACAATGAATCTTCTCAAGAACTTCTTGTCATTAACAGATGCACCCTCGGGGTATTCTTGAGCCTCAAGATACCTCTTTACCTCGTGAAACCAGGGTTTATCTGCTACCTCTTCAGTCTCAATGTCACAACAATGTGCGAGTTCATCCAACCTCTCGATGGTGATCTGGGGAGCTTCATTGTCCCACCTGACTTTGAACATAGAAGACATGGTAGCTAACTCGTCCGCCAGCTGGTTCTCCTCTCTTGGGAAGTGTTCAAAGGTTATCTCCTCAAAGTGTGGGAGCAATGTCAGTACATACTCCTTATAAGGAATAAGATTTGGGTGCTTCATATCCCACTCGCCTTTGATCTGACTGATCACTAGAGAGGAATCTCTGAATACACTCAAGAACCTAATCCTTAGGTCAATAGCAGCTCGAAGACCCAGGATACATGCTTCATACTCCGCCATATTGTTGGTGCAGTTAAAACATAATCGGGCGGTGAATAGAGTATGGCATCCCTCAGGAGATATAATCATATCGCCAATGCCATTACCCAACGCGTTAGAGGCTCCATCAAAATAAAAAGACCATCGGGATCCTTCCTCAGGTCCTTCATCCGGTCCAGGTTTCTCACAGTCGGTCACCAACATGATGTTCTCATCCGGGAACTCGAAATTCATGTATTGGTAGTCATCCACGGCCTGATGCGCCAAATGATCTGCCAATACACTCCCCTTGATTGCTTTTTAAGTTGTGTATTGGATGCCATACTCATTTAAGATCATCTTCCATCTTGCTATTCTTCTATACAAGGCAGGCTTCTCGAAGATATACTTGATTGGGTCCATCTTTACTATCAATAAAGTGGTGTGAGTCAGCATATATTGTCTCAGCCGGCGAGCAGCCCATGCCAAAGCGCATCAAGTTTTCTTGAGCAGTGAGTATCGGGTCTCATAGTCGATAAATTTTTTGCTAAGGTAGTAAATAGCATACTCTTTTCGGCCAGACTCGTCATGCTGCCCCAGCATGCACCCCATTGAATTATCCAGTACTGTCAAGTATAAGATCAAAGGTCTTCCTTCAATTGGAGGCATCGGAATTGGTGGCTCTTGGAGGTATTCCTTGATCCTTTCGAAAGTGGTCTGACATTCATCATTCCATTTTACCACTTGATCTTTCTTCAACAGCTTGAAGATTGGCTCACAAGTAGTAGTCATATGTGAAATGAATCTGGCGATGTAATTCAGACGTCCCAAAAAGCCTATGACTTCCTTTTCTGTGCGGGAGCTGACATATCTTGTATAGCTTTCACCTTTGCAGGGTCCACTTGAATACCCTTATCGCTGACGATGAAACCCGTCCTCTTACCAGACCTTACCCCGAAGGTGCACTTGTTCGGGTACAACCTTAGCTTGTACATCTTCAACCTGTCGAACAGTTTCTGGAGATGGTCAAGGTGTTCTTCCTTAGTCTGGGACCTTGCGATCATGTCATCAACATAAACCTCAATCTCATGGTGAATCATATCGTGGAACAAAGCGACCATGGCGCGCTGATAAGTTGCCCCAACATTCTTCAACCCGAAAGGCATTACCTTGTAACAGAATGTGTCCCACTATGTAACGAAGGTCGTCTTCTCCATGTCTTCGGGAGCCATCTTGATCTGATTGTAACCAGAAAAACCATCCATGAAGGAGAAGATCTTATGCTGTGCGGTGTTGTCGACCAGAACATCGATGTGAGGAAGTGGGAAATCATCCTTGGGGCTTTCCCTATTCATATCTCTATAGTCCACACACATCCGTACCTTACCATCCTTCTTGGGAACCGGAACAACGTTGGCGACCCACTGCGGGTAAGAAGTGACAACTAGAAATCTGGCGTCAAGCTGTTTCATGACCTCAACTTTGATTTTCTCAGACATCTCAGGGCGCATACGACGAACCTTCTTCTTTACCAGAGGACAGTCTTCTTTAGTTGGCAAGCGATGAACCACAATATCAATGTCCAAACCGGGAATATCTTCATAAGACCAAGCTAAGATCTCAACATAGTCGCGTAGCATCTATATCAACCGTTGTTTAATACTAGGCTCCAGATTTTCTCCTATCTTGACCTCTTTCCTGTCTTCCTCTGTACCCAAATTTACCGATTCGACTGGCTCTTCATGAGGCTGTATGGTCCTCTCTTCCTGTAGTAACAGTCTAGCAAGTTCTCCAGGTACCTCGAAATCATCCTCACCTTCGTCCTCGGCTTGGTGGGTCGGATTTTCGAAGTCATAACTAGCAGTAGCAGAGTTGTTATCAATGGGATCCAGAGTGGACATGGATCTGCATTATGATATGTGAGTGTGTGTAAGAGCATAGCTGTTTGATAAAGTGAGAGACAGAAAAGAAAAACGAAGAGCGCAAAATTTGTAATGTAAGAAACGTCCAATGCTTTATTAATGATATATGAAAATGACAAATAATAAGCCCTCACAAGCAAAGCCAAGGTGCCTCGGGCAAGGCACTGGGCCATAAAGTTTCAAACTGTTTATTACAAATTTCAAAAAACAAAAGTCAATTACTGTGAAATAAAGGAAACAGGTATGAAGTCTTTCACCGTCCAGTTGTTCAATCCTCCATTGGTTGTAGGGTAGATCCAGCTGTCAATGTCTGATTCTTCTTCACCGTCTTCAATCGCATTAACTCCCGGATTACTGATATACAGAGGAGGTCTTCCAATCCGCGCGCGCCTAATAACCCTTTGTGCTCCTGTAGTGAAGCCCAAACCAAATTTGTCAGTTTTGTGTGTGAAATCAGAGAGCTGACCCAAATTTTCACACCCACCTTTTTCAATTATAGCCCTGGCATCCTTGAGGGAAACCATCTTCATTGGAGGTTTATCGGCAGCCACATCAGTTGACGCCAAAGTCTAAGGGACTTCTTCAAAGTTCTGACAAGGGGTTTCGATGAACTCCCCATCCATCTCCACATAGAGAAAAGAATTAAGATGACTCACCATATACTCCTCTTCACCTTTTACCGTGACAATCTTCCCCTTTACCGGATATTTCAACATCTGATGGAGCGTAGAAGTCACTTCCCTAGCCTTATGAATCCAAGGGCGACCCAACAAGCAAGAATATGATGGTCGGATATCCATCACATAGAAAGTAGATGCGAAAGTCTGAGAGCCAACTTTAACCGGGACGTCCACCTCCCCGTGCACCATCCTTTTTGACCCGTCAAAATACCTGACAACAATATTGGTTGGCTTTAAAATCAAACCTTCACAGTCCAGACGGTCTAATGCTTTCTTTGGCAGAACATTCAACGAGGACCCGATATCCACTAGTACATGGGCCATAGTAGTGCCCCTACACTCGATCGAGACGTGCAGAGCATCATTGTGATTTCTTCCTTTAGCAGTCAAATATGCATCTGAGAAATCCAACCCATTATCGGCAGTCAAACTAGCTACGCAGTCTTTGAATTGATCAGCTGAAGTTTCTTGCGGCACATGCGCAGTCTTAAGGAATGCAATTAAAGCCTTTGCATGGGCTTCAGAACACAATAATAAGGACAACATGGAGATTTTCGACGGGGTCTTCCCTAGCTGTTCGACTATGTTGTAGTAGCTCTTCTTGATAATCTTCAGAATTTCCTCTATCTCTTGCTTCGAGGTTTCTACAATGATCTTCTTAGGTGCCTTCGTCCGGGCAGGCTCACCTGTGATTTCTTTGCCCCGAGTCCCAGATGGCTCGGCGACAGGGGTGATAACTGGAATAGGAACTGGGATAGTAGCTGATGTACTAGCAGATGGTTTATGGACAGTCAGAGGGGAAATCTCAGGAGAAAAGAGTCTTCCGCTTCTGGTGACCTTGCTAGCCTCGACAATATTGCTGACATTGGCATTAGCTTCCTCACTTTTTAAGTTTTGTTTAACTCCATGGTAATACACGTCTACACTGTAGTGCCAAGGGACAGCCTTATCCGAAGTGTATGGGATAGGACCATGGACATTAATTATTAACAGAGCAATTCTTGGGACGGATGTAATCCTAACAGGTTTTCTCGAGGAAACCTTGGAAGGATTGGAGGAAATGGTTATGATGGCAACATCTTGAATTGGAACCATTGGAATCATAGTCTTTTCGAACAGGATCTCTTTGTTATCCATCAGGCGCTGAACACTTGATTTCAATAAGTGGCAACCAGCATGCAGGATTAAACACAAGTGGCAACCTTCGCCACAACCCATAAATAAACCGGCCAACAATAGATTCTTCTTAACTGACATCAAAGGAGTAGAAACTTCTTCCATGGAGGTCACAAATAAATCATTGTTTATAACATTCACTCCATGACCATGTTTAGGCATGGGAGCAGTTATGACGTTGGGCTTCTCCGGAGCGTCAAACTTAATCTCTTTGGCTTTGATCAAATCTTGCACTTTGTTTTTCAAGGCCCAATAGTTGTTTGTATCATGACTTGGACCTTCGTAATGATAGGCGCAGTGGGCATTCGGGTTATATTGAGGAGATGTGGTGTTGGGATTCTTCGGGGCTTCCCTTAGAGTTACTAGATTGGTCTTCAATAATTGCGGTAGGATTTGAGACAAGGTCATATTGAGCCGAGTATACTGCCTCTATGGTCTCTCCACTCTTTGTTGATTGTTGCATTGTGGAGCAACTGTGGGTCTTGATATCACTACCACATTTACTGCTTGACGGTGTTCGGGTCTGCTTTGGCCCCTCGAACCGTAGACTGCACTAGCTTCTTTCTTACCGGTGAAAGGCTTCTTTACTGCACTTGATGAAGTATATTTCTGTATCTTACCACTTCGGATACCAGCTTCTACTCTCTCCCCAGTCAAAATTAACTCAGTAAACCCAGATGATGAACTGCCGATCAGATGATTGAAAAACGGACCCGATAGCGTCCCCATAAACATGTCAACCAACTCCCTGTCCGACAAAAGGGGTTGGACTCTTCCAGCCAAATATCTCCACTTTTGAGCATAGTCCTTAAAACCTTCGCTTGCACCCATAGACATACCCTGAAGCTGAGTACGAGTGGGAGCAAGGTCGGTGTTATACTGATACTGCTTGTAAAAAGCAACAGCAAGGTCTTCCCAGTTTCGGACGTTAGCTCCTTCCAATTGATAAAACCATTCAAGCTGAGTCCCCGATAGACTATCTTGAAAGAAATGTACCCACAAATTTCTATCAACAATGTGGGGTTGAATTTTCTGGACATACGAGCGGAGACGGAGTTTCGGGCAGGATACTCCATCGTACTTGGCAAAAACCGGAGCTTTAAACTTATGAGGGATCACCACTCCAGATACCAGTCCCAATTCTCTGAAATCCAAACCAGGGATCTTTTGAACCTCCATAGCACTCAGACGGTCTTCTAATTTCTTGTACCTATCCTCAGCATGAGGATATTGCTCCTCATCATAATACGTATCATTATCAGAAACTACAGGACTGAGGCCCTTTTCTTCTTCTTGGTTCTCCCCTTCCTTGGATGAAAAGGACAAATCGGCTTGCTGTTTCAACCTATCCCCAAATCTTTTGCCCATACTCAGAAGAACGACCTTCTTCTTCTTATTCTTCTTCTCTTTCTCTTTAAAAATGAGAGCTTTCAAATGCTCTTGCCCTTTAGCCAAGCTCAAGAACATCTCTTGGAATTGGGCATTTTGTGTCTGAAGATCTTTGATAGCTTGATCAGAAGACATCTCGTGCTGAAATAAACAGCGAAGAAGATGAGAAACCTGTAATGGTACCTGTAATGGTGTGCATGATAATGGGATGCGTATGTAATGATTTTAAAGACTATGGGAGATTTACATTTGCAAACCAAAAAATAAACAAACTTTATTAGATTAACTGGTAAAAAGGTTTAACAATGCCTTTGAGGTGTTACAAAGAAACAAACGGAAAAAAAATCTAAACTAGAAAAAGCAAAATCAGAAATCCCATGGACGCTTCCCCTTTGTGCTGACGTAGTCATTGATCGTTCTTTCATTCTCGAGTTGCCTGGTAAGCTTCAAGATCTTCCTTTCTTGCTCATGGTACTTTTCCCGGTAGGTATCCCTCTCCTCTTTCAGCTGAATCCAGGATCTCTGCAACGCCCCAAGATCAGTGGGCATGTAGGGATAAAGGACTGTGTAAGGAACTCCCTCATCATTGGTGGGCTCCACAATCACTGGCAATACAGCTTCATACGGCATCCCAAGCTTCTGGGCTCGAGCTCAGACCCACTGGAGATAAGGATGCATAGGGAGAGAATTCTTTGGTCCTAGCTCTTGGGGATAAGATCTGTTCACTATGCCCCAAGCTCGTATAAACCTCCGGCGGTGCTCGTCAACATCTTCCTTGTAGTCAAATGCAATATCTGTAAGAAGTAGCTAATGAGGACCGTCTCTCCGAGCATGACCAAACTGTCGTAAAGCTAGACAAGGAATGTAGGTTATACCCCCTCTAATTCCAAGCAACGGGACATTAGGGTATCCCCCACAACGATCAATAATAGCAGTGCTTTCCATAGCCTTGGAACTCCAAAGAATGTCTGTATGGGCAAGGGACATTATCCTGTAAGACCATCATAAACCTTCTTCATTCTTCAACATAGATTTGGTGAGGTGTGAAATAAACCACCTCGACAGCAGCGGCATGCAACACATGAGAGTCCCTCTTCTTCACACAGTACGAGTGTAGAGGGCGTGCAAGATATCACCCAGTAGAGTAGGCACAGTATTACGAGACAGGAAGATCTTAACCACATTCACATCCACGAAGGAATCCGGATCCGGGAAGAGAACCAAACCGTAGATAAGGAGAGCCAAGATATCTTCGAAGGCCTGAAAATCCAAGTTATCCCAGAATAGCTGAGCTTGATCTATCAGAAATTTGGCTAAGAAACCTTCTACCCTGCTTCGTATCTCCCAATTGGATACTACGTCAGCCCTTTTCAGATGCAGAGCCGAGGCAATGTCTTCTGGTCTAGGAGTCTCTTCCATACCTGTGAAAGGTACCTTCTCTAGGATGGATATACCCAATAAGTGCGAGAACTCTTCCAAAGTGGGAACAAACAGGTAATCTGGAAAAGTGAAACAATGATGCACAAGATCGAAGAACTGGAAAAGCACACTCATCATTTGCTCATCAAATTTTGAGGTGACAAAGCTAAGAAGCTGACCATGTCTCTTAATGAACATGGAAGTCTCGGAAACTCTTGAGGCTAACTCTTTGAGTTGAGCGGGTATTTGCACAAAGTTAACTCGGATGGTGTTTCTGCACACGGAAGCCATAATCTGCAAAACAGAACAAAGATAAATCCCCTCGGTCTTTGAAATGGTTAGTATAATGAAGTACGCATGCTATGTTATGATGCATGATGTCATGATAAAAACAACAGGTATAGCAGATAACAGACATGGCAAAGACAAACAAGTCACACAAAAGCCCTTAAGTTTAAGGCTTGCATGGGGTCAAAGGTATTACCCTCTTGAAGTTTAGTTGGTTTCAACCTGTCCTAGCAAAATAAATCGGTTTCTAGAGGTTCTCAATATCACTGACCATCCTCCATCGGTCATGGTTTCAGCTCACGCAATCTTTTCTTGCAGCCGGAACTATCTCGAGAGTATGGTCTCAATGAGTGTAGCATCGAGTATCAACCAGTTCTCAGCTTTATACCGAGGCCGACTATCTCACTACTTTCTAATGGCCAAGTTGGTCTATTAAGGGTTCTAAGGTCAGTTGATGCTTAACGACACACATAGCAGCCCCGTATTCTCCTCATTTCTCCACAAGGGATACCGGTACCAACCAATATGCCACATCAACGTAGCTACTTCTTCAACCGTATCGGTCTATGCCGTACAATTCCCTTACAGTTTATTGCTACTTACCTAAAAGGTGTCCCCAGATCCGGGTTAGGATCTATAGTAACTCCCAATACAAAACCCTTAAAAGTAAAGCAACCAAAACAAACAAGAGAAGCAAATATGATGAACTAATCCTAAGGTATACCCCACTTATTATTCCCCAGCAGAGTCGCCAGTTCTGTGATACGGTGGTAGAACCGACTATTTTGGAAAATGCTAGTTTGCGTTTTGCGTTTGTATTCGTAAAATGTCGCGGCAAGCAAGAGTTGCCACTGACTTTTATTTTATCCAACTGGAAAGGACAAAAGCACAAAAAAAATCCTTTTTTGAGATTTTGAGTATAGATTATAGAAAGGGAAGGTATTAGCACCCTTTCTATCCGTGGTTTTTGCACGGGCTCTTAGGTACTAGCTCATCTTTTGAAAATTGCTTGTGTGTGTTTGTTTTGAAAAGTTTTTGTTTTTACTTCGTTTTAACCCTTGATTCTGTCTTCAAGAGTGTTACGAAGTGTTTTTGGAAACTTTGTTTGAAAAAGTGTAAGTGCGAAAAAGTTTGATTTTTGAGCAAGTACCTACTAGCAACTACCTACTCGAAAAAGATTATTTCTGTTCTTGTTTCCTTTAGACAATGCTATCCTACTATTGAGAAATAGGTAGCATCGTTGTTGGAGTTGTAAGGGTCAATTGTAAGGGACGTACAATCACTAAAGCAATATTAGGACGTCTTAGTAATAACCCTAATGTCTTAAGATCATATTCGAGGCAACATTTCCGAGGCAACCATTTCGAGGCAACATTTCCGAACGGGACATTTGATCTTTGTTTAGACAGAAGGGAGACCACTAAAATACCCTATACTTAATGATCGTTTACCGAAGGCAACCTGTGATACGGTGGGAGAACTGACTATGGTTTTGCGTTTGTTTTCGCAAATGTTTCGGTTGAGCAAGAGTCGCCACCGACTTTTTATTTTATCCTAAGGAAAGGTTTAAAAAGCACAGCAAAAACCTTTGAGATTTTTCTTGGGTTCGGGGAGTAGATTATAGAAAGGGAAGGTATTAGCACCCTTTCTATCCATGGTTATCCATGGGCTCTTAGGTACTTGCTTAGATCAACTTGCCTTGGTTTTCAATTGTTTGAAATGGTGCTTTGGGTGTGGTTTTGAAAAGGTTTTGAAAAAGATGCCTTGTCTAGGCTACCCTTGTAACAATTCTTTACTCGAATGTTTTACAAAAGGTATTTGTCTTTTTGAAAAGATGTTTCAAGGTTTTATTGAAAATTGTTTTGAAAGTGTTTGTGAAATGTGGTTTGAAAAATAGGCAAGTGTTTTCTTTTGCAAATTGACAAGTACTTAAGAGCTATCTACCCTAAAATTCTCAAAGATTTTTGTTATGTTTTTAACCCTTTTAACAATTTTGTTCCACCATTGCATTTGGTGGACAATCTTGTGTTAGAAGGTGAAAGGGACGGGCGCGGGTCATCGTTTAGACCATAATTGCAATAGTGCTAAGTATCTTTGGGCAACTTCTTCTTAAAAGGGACTTGATCATTTTAAGCAACTTTTCGAAAGCGTCATCGAGGGACTATGATCATTTGAATTGTGTTTGTTTTGCCCAAAGAAACCTAACATGTAATATGGCCCATTTATTTGAAGGCAACAAGTGGAATACCCTAGGGGTGCAAGTGTGAGATGTGTTATCCATTTTCATGCTTGATTATCTTGAAATTAGGTCAAACTAATTTTGTTCTTTTTATTTGCATACAAACCCTAATTCTAGCATGGTATATTTAGAAAGCGTTTAAAGTGCGAAAAGTAAAATTCCTACACTATTACAACACAATATGGGAAGGGGGGTACAAATGTTCAAATGGGGGGATATTTAGACAAAGAATTTAAACCTAGCTATTACATCAATTTTGGAATATTTACAAAATAATTGATTGCATAAATTAAATGAAAAATACAATAAAGATGCAAAATGCAAAAAGGGGTTTTATATGTATGAAAAAAAAGTATTATTTATGTCAAATAAATAAAATAAAAAAAAGTATTATTTTTGGAGTTTTTTGTGTTTTAAGGGTAAAACCCTAATTTCATTAAATAAATATATATATATTATTTAATTTATACAAGTATTTATTTATTTTGTACAAAAAATAAAATAAAATGAAGTATATTTATAAAAAGTATTTTTTGAGGTCAAATATTAATAAAATAAAAAATGTAGGTATTTTTTGTATTTTAACCTAAATATACTAATAAATATATATATTTATATATATAATATATATATATATATATATATATATATATATATATATATATATATATATATATATATATATATATATATATATATATATATATATATATATATATATATATATATATATATTTAAATATATATATTTATATATATAAATATATATATATATATATATATATATATATATATATATATATATATATATATATATATATATATATATATATATATATATATATATAATATATATATATATATATATATATATATATATATATATATATATATATATATATATATATATATATATATTATATATATATATATATATATATATTATATATATATATATATATATATATATATATATATATATATATATATATATATATATATATATATATATATATATATATGTATTAATTTCTAAATATGTATTATATATATAAAAATAATAATATTTAATATTTATAAAAAAAGTGTATTTTACATAAAATATTTTCAAAAGAAAAAAGAAATAAAAATCAGAAATAAAATATATTTACATTATTTTTTCTAGTTTTTTTTCTAAATAATAGTATATGTATATATATTTATGTATAAAGGTCCATATAAACAAATAAATACCTAAAAAATGCAAAAATGGTGTAAAAATAATTTTTCATGTTTTTAATATTATTAGGAAAAATAAATAAGTCAGAATAAAAAAAGAAAAGTCAAAAAATCAATAAATCAAACAAAATGGGCCCAGGGGGTATAAAATCACAAATATGGTGTGAAAAGAAATAACACAACAGGCCCAGCCCATGAAGCTTCTTCTTCAACCTTCAGACAAAAAGATGTCAAAAACGCGCGCCTGTTTTTCAAGTTCAAACATCTAGATTCTTTGATCTTTTGCACAAACTCACAACATAAGAAATGTTAGGCATTGAATCACGATTCCAAATATGTAAAGAAATCAACCTAACTCTCAGAAATGAGAGAGAATTTTGACATTCCCAAATCCTGACCTAACATTTCTTCCATATTCAAACCTTAAATTCTCACAGCTCAAGCAAAATAAATGAAAAGTAAAAGCATGTACAGATTCAGGGGCATGAGTAGAACACTTCTTATTCACAAACCTAGAGCTAATGATGCCTATACTAAGAGTTAGAAGTTCAAAAAGATACCTGTTCAGTTGAAGTTCTATCTGGCAATGGGGGAGCTTTCAGGGCAAGATGATGATCTGTATAGCTTGCCTGAAGTGTGGTGATGCTATTCCAATGCTTACTTTGCTTTGAAACCCCTTGAATCGAGCTATGGACCTTAACCTGCAAAACAAGAAAGTGAAAATGGTGGAATTAGTTAGAGGAGTTACAGGTCGTGTTTTGTGTTTTGGTTAGCTTCAAATGATGCTAGGGAATGTGTTTGATGAGCTTTTAGCAAGGAAGCATGAAAGGAATGAGAGATGGCACTCAAACTGCAGACCCTGCCCTGTTTTTGCAGTTTGAGAGTGATTCTGGGAATGAGAGTGTTTGGGAACTTGTTTGCTCGTGTTCTAGCTTGGGTTTGATGATTAGAAGGTGTGTAAAATATTTGCTTAGGCTTGTTTTTGCTGAGATCAAAGTTATGTTGTGTTATGCTAAGTTTCTTAACACTTAAGCAAGCAAAGGCCACTTGAGTTTCTAGGCTGATAGAGGCCCCCTAAACATGCTGCAAAACCACTCCTTGATCAGTGTGTTTTGTTCATAATCTTGTGCCAAAGTGATTTGATCTGTACATGTGGATTTGCAACTTTGACATAAAGCTTGCTTTTGCAAAAATGGCTATTTCACTTTTTCCATTTATGGCCTAATCCAACATGTAATGCTTAAACTCATGAAACAAGGCCTTAGCACAATGAACATGCATTAAATTATTGAGTGTTGGATGGTTTAAGGGCCTGTAATCAAGTGGCATGCTGGTTTGAGAAATTTGCACAAGTTATGAACATGGAAATTGGCCAATTCAAAAGTGAGTTTTTGCCATATTGCAAAATTCGATTCTCTCAATTCATGAGGTTGTTTGATGAGTTCTTGGACATTTTGGAAATCTTGGAATGTGTACTACAATCCATATTTGAAATGAAAATTGAAATTCCAAGTGTAAGTATATGGAAAATGGTCTTGAAGTTAGGTAGAAAACCTTGCCAAAATAGGTCAAATTTTCACTAAGTTAAGAATGGTTTAGTACCCTTATTCCAAAAATTGTAACTTGAGATACAAGCTTCTTTTGGGAAAACTTTGTGAATCAAAGTTGTAGATTATGCAATAGGCTACAACTTTCATGTTTTGACTTTTGCTTGAATCCAAATAAATCTTTGTGAGAAGGTGGGGCAAAGTTAGGAAAAAATTAGGGTTTTTCATAACTTAGAAAAATTCTAAGTTATGAAAAATTCTCATTTCAAACCCTAATTTGCAATTTTTGATTTCTTGGTGAACAAGTTTCATGATTTGGCATGTTTTGATGAAAAACGAATCTTGACTCTTGATTTTGACCAAAAAGTCAAAGTTTGACTTTTCAGTATACAGTCAAAATTGATCAATTTACTGGGAAATTCAACTGTCAATCTTGTGTACTTGGGATCTTTTGAACTTGTTGAGCATGTCAAGATAATTCCATGGGGTCCTTGAGTCCATATGTGAGCTTGGTTTGCCATTGGCTAGGTCAAACAGTCAAAAATTGCCTTTGTGCAGTCAAAACCCTAAAAATGACCATTTTGCCCTTTTGGTCATCCGATCAAATTTCTTGTGGGATTGTGATCCAAACTTGATCAAATGGTCCATGTGAGTTCATAATGTTGATGTGGGTCAATTTTCATGAGATTTGACTGTCAATTGGCCACAGTTGACTTCTTTCCCCAATACAGTTGATTTTTAGGTCAACTGTCCAATTGACTGGGCAAAACTTGGAATCAAGGCTTGAAACTTGGTATGGATAAACTTGGGAGTCCCATATGAAGCAAGAAAGTCATCTTAGGCATTTTAGGTCAAAACATCTTTGTGCAAACACAAACCCTAATTTGGGTCAACAGTGCAAGGAGAAGTCTTGAGCAGATGAAACCCTAACTGGATCTTGATCTCCAAGGGCTTTGTGATAAGAAATTAATGAGAAATGGGAGGGCAAATTTTGGGGTACAACAGTTGCCCCTGTTCAATCTTCTTGAACCTGAAGAGTTAGATTGGCAAGTTTGCCTTTCGTGACTCGAGGGTAAAAGGAGATTGGACACTAGAGTGCCCTTAAATTTGCACTCGTCATAGAAATGGATGCGGGAATGGGCTTAGAGATGCCATTTGGAGATGGGCTTAATGATGCCATCGGGAGAAGTGACATAAACTTGTCGGGGATGGGCTTAAAGATGCCATCTGGAATGAGTATCAGGAAGGTGTCCATGCTTTGGACCATCTCTGAACTGGGGTCTGAATAAGCAATAGATTGACATCCGTTGTTGGGAGGAATCAGTAAACTGTTTTCAAAAAATTGCATCTGAACAAGTTGATAGATTAACGTCCGTTGTTGGGAAGAATCCATAAACTGTTTTCAGAAGTCTTGAGAAGAAAATGAACAAGCGATAGGTTAACATCCGTTACTTGGAGAACCCGTAAACTGTTTTCAAAAATTGAGAAGAGTCTGAACAAGCGATAGATTAACATCCGTTGTTGGGAAGAATCCGTAAACTGTTTTCAGAAGTCTGGAGAAGAATCTGAACAAGCGATAGGTTAACATCCGTTACTTGGAGAACCCGTGAACTGTTTTCAAAAATCTTGAAGTTGAATAAGCAATAGAGCAGCATCCGTTGTTGGGAAGCGTCCGTAAACTATTTTCAAAGGTTGCATCTGAACAAGTGATAGATTAACATCCGTTGTTGGGAAGAATCTATAAACTGTTTTCAGAAGTCTTGAGAAGAAACTGAACAAGTGATAGGTTAACATCCGTTACTTGGAGAACCCGTAAACTGTTTTCAGAAGTCTTGAGGAGGAAACTAAACAAGTGATAGGTTAACATCCGTTACTTGGAGAACCCGTAAACTGTTTTCAGAAGTCTTGAGGAGGAACCGGTGTAGGGCTTCCTGATGATGAGCTCGTGTAAAACTGCATCTGGATAAATCTGGAATAAGCATTAGAATGTTGCCGTGTCTGGGTCACATCCGAACTATTCCTGGAAAGAATCTCGGAAGATAGTGATTCTAGTCTTTCGACTGATCTTACCTGAAAAGGTAAAGAGTTAGTTATATGCAATGTCATGATGCATGATACAATGTATGTTATATGATATGAATGTAAATGGATGCGCATGTAAGCTGGAGAGCTGTCTTGCAAAGGATAGATGAATCCGAGATGGCTGAAGATAAAAGTCTCTTGACTACTGCTGGGAAGAATAATTCCTGGTTGTTGCTGGAGAATAAAGAGCCTGGGTTGCATACCAATCTTCGGGGGAATTCCTGATGACGTCTACTGGGGAGTTCCAATCTAATAGAATCATGCTGGGGAGGTAAACTGAGAATCTTCAATTTGGTGGGAAGTATTTCTGGCGACTTCATTGGGGAACTCAAGATTTGCTCTCCCGAAATTCTGTGGGGAGAAGGCTCACTAGTCTGGCTCCGCTGGGGATACTGAAACTTAAATTTTGAGGGGAATTGAGTTCTGGAGGATTCTCTGGCTGGAGATAACAAAGATAGGCTCCTCTGGGGATTGTATTGATAAGTTAAGCTGGGGAACTTTGATGAACTCCGCTGGGGATAAGAAGAATTTTGGCGAGTGCGATCTTCCGCGGCAATAAGCTGAGGATAACCCAGTTTTAAGCCCTTGTAAGGAATAACTTTGAATAAAGCTCGGGAGAGACGTCCGTACTCTGCAGGGGATAAGCTTCTAGAATCTACTGGGGATAAGCCTCAAGACTTGCTGGGGGATATGGATTCCAAATTTCCTGGGGGTTTCCTTTGAAAGGGTATCAAGATATCCAACTGCACCTTTGACCTATCAGTAATCCTTTTTCTCGATTTATAAGGAACTGATTATGTTCAAATGCATATGCCTATTTAACAAAACATTGGACGTTTCTCACAATAAAACAAATAGTGCAAGAGAAAAAGAAAAAGAAAATGACACAAATTTCTGGGAAAAGTATTTGTATTAACTTTCTATGAGTATATTTGTACAAAGGAGACAATCATCCTAGTAAGAGGACTTTGTCGTAAATATTTGAAAGATTTACAAATAAAGATGGCTATGTGAAATAATTCCATGGGATTCCATTCCGCTATAGCCTTCACAACTCTAAATATCTGTCCATTCAATGTTTCGTTTGCCGATGACTGGATTGATCAGAAGCCTGGAACTGGTTGGTGAAGAGATTGTCTTTGAAGTGATCCGACGAGACATAGTCATACGCTTTAATTCCCTAACTTTTGCCTGAATCGCCCTTTCGGGTTTTCGATCCACCGGGAAACCCCTTTTTGCCCAAGCCGCCCTTTCGGGTTTTCGACTTGCCGGGTGTACAGATTTTTTTGTTTTTATCCCTAATTTTTGCCTGAACCGCCCTTTCGGGTTTTCGGTTCACCGGGATGCCCATTTTTTGCCCAAGCCGCCCTTTCGGGTTTTCGACTTGTCGGGTTATTTTATGCGTAGTATCTTTTGACTATGTCCGCGTTCGCAGGGTGCGGCAAATCGTCGCTGTCCATGGTGGTCAGAATCATTGCACCACCAGAAAATATACTCTTGATCACAAATGGTCCTTCATATGTAGGAGTCCATTTGCCCCTGGGATCACTTTGCGGCAAGATAATCCGCTTGATTACGAGATCTCCGACTTGATACGCTTGACGTCTGACTTTCTTATTGAAGGCCTTGATCATCCGTTTTTGATACGCCTGACCATGGCATATAGCAGCAAGTCGCTTTTCGTCGATCAAATTGAGTTGATCAAGTCGGGTCTGCATCCAATCATCTTCATTCAAACCTGCGTCCTTCATAATCCTTAGAGAAGGAATCTAGACTTCCATAGGCAAGACAACCTCCATGCCGTATATCAAAGAAAATGGGGTTGCCCCGGTTGAAGTACGTGCCGTCGTACGGTATCCATGTAGAGCAAACAGTAACATCTCATGCCAGTCTTTGTAAGTGACTGTCATTTTCTGAATGATTTTCTTAATGTTTTTGTTCGCAGCTTCAACAGCACCGTTCATCTTCGGCCGATAGGGAGATGAATTGTGATGATAAATCTTGAACTGTTCGCACAATGCGGTGATCATTGTGTTATTCAGATTTGTACCATTGTCTGTGGTGATCCTGTCTGGAACACCATACCGACATATGAGATTTTGCTTGATAAAGCGGGCAACCACATTTTTAGTAACAGAGGCGAAGGAAGCTGCTTCGACCCATTTGGTGAAATAGTCAATGGCAACCAGGATGAAGCGATGTCCGTTGGAAGCCGTGGGCTTGATCTCTCCAATCATGTCAATGCCCCACATTGCAAAGGGCTAAGGAGCAGTCAGAACGTTGAGAGGAACCGGAGGGATATGAACTTTGTCAGCATAGATTTGGCATTTGTGGCAAGTACGAGAATGTTGATGGCAGTCAGCTTCCATGGTAGACCAGTAATAGCCTGCCCTTAGGATCTTCTTAGCCATTGTATGCCCGCTCAAGTGAGTGCCAAATGTGCCGCTGTGTATATCAGTCATAATCAACTCTGCCTCAGCTTTGTCTATGCATCAGAGTAATACACAATCATGGCTTCGTTTGTAAAGGATGCCGTTGCTCAGGAAGAATTTAGCCGCGAATTTCCTTAAGAACTTCTTGTCATTTACGGAAGCTCCTTCGGGATAATCTCTAGTCTCGAGATACCTTTTGATTTCATGGAACCAAGGTTGTTCCACTACTTCTTCGGTATTAATCTCGTGACAATGCGCAGGTTCATCCATTCACTCAATGGTGATTTGGGGAGCCTCATTATCCCAGCTGAGTTTAAACATGGAGGACATTGTGGCTAGAGCATCTGCCAGCTGGTTCTCTTCTCGCGGGAAATGCTCGAAGGTAATTTGCTCGAAATGCGGCAACAATGTCAGGACATGTTCTTTGTATGGGATAAGATTAGGATGCTTGGTATCCCACTCTCCTTTGATTTGACTGATAACCAAAGCCGAGTCCCCAAATACGATCAAAGATTTGATTCCCAAGTCTATAGCAGCTTTGAGACCAAAGATGCAGGCTTCATACTCAGCCATGTTGTTTGTGCAGCCGAAGCAAAGTCGGGCCGTGAAAGGTGTGTGACAGCCTTCCGGAGAAATGAGTACTGCGCCGATACCGTTTCCAAGTGCATTTGAAGCACCATCAAAGTACAGGGTCCATCGGGATCCCTTTTCGGGTCCGTCATACGGTCCGTTACTTTCAATGTTGTCCAAATTCATGATGTCCTCGTCTGGGAAGTCAAATCTCATGGGTTGATAGTCTTCGATAGCTTGATGAGCCAGATGGTCAGCTAGTACACTCCCTTTTATAGCTTTTTGGGTTGTGTACTGGATGTCATATTCAGTTAGGATCATTTGCCATCTAGCTATCCTTCCAGATAAAGCGGGCTTTTCGAAGATATACTTGATAGGATCCATTTTGGAAATCAACAAGGTAGTATGAGTCAACATATACTGCCTTAGTCGGCGAGCAGCCCATACCAAAGCGCAGCAAGTTTTCTCGAGCAGTGAGTAGCGAGTCTCACAGTCGGTAAACTTTTTGCTAAGGTAATAAATAGCATGCTCTTTTCGACCAGACTCGTCATGCTGGCCCAACACACACCCCATTGAGTTATCCAAGTCGATCAAATACATGATCAATGGTCTTCCTTCGACGGGTGGCATCAGAATAGGAGGTTCTAGCAAATACTCCTTGATTTTATCAAAAGCAGCTTGGCAATCGTCGTTCCATTCGACTACCTGATCCTTCTTCAAGAGTTTGAAAATTGGCTCACAGGTAGAAGTCAGATGAGAGATGAATCTGGCAATATAGTTCAAGCGCCCCAAGAATCCTCTAACCTCCTTTTCAGTACGGGGAGCAGGCATCTCTTGTATTGCTTTCACTTTCGCTGGATCGACTTCAATGCCTTTGTTGCTTACAATGAATCCCAAGAGTTTACCAGACCTAACTCCAAAAGTGCACTTGCTTGGATTCAGCCTGAGTTTGTATTCTTTCAATCTGGCAAACAGCTTTTCTAGATGTTCAAGGTGCTCTTCCTCTGTTTGTGACCGAGCTATCATATCGTATACGTAAACTTCAATCTCATGATGTATCATATCATGAAACAAAGCTACCATGGCGCGTTGATAAGTTTCCCCTGCGTTCTTCAGTCCGAACGGCATCACTTTGTAACAGAAAGTGCCCCATTGTGTGACAAAAGTTGTTTTCTCTATATCCTCGGGGGCCATTTTGATTTGATTGTAGCCCGAGAATCCATCCATGAAGGAAAACACTTTGTGCTGAGCTGTATTGTCGATTAAAATGTCAATATGAGGTAGCGGAAAATCATCTTTGGGGCTGGCCCTATTCAAATCCCGGTAGTCCACACACATCCTGACTTTGCCATCTTTCTTAGGTACCGGCACGATGTTAGCGACCCATTGAGGATAAGACGTAACAGCCAGAAAGCCTGCGTCGAACTGCTTCATCACTTCTGCTTTGATCTTTTCAGACATGTCAGGCCTCATTCGGCGGACTTTTTGCTTGATCGGTGGACAATCCTCTCTTGTAGGGAGACGGTGAACCACGATGTCTGTGTCTAAACCCGGCATGTCTTTGTAAGACCAAGCGAAGATTTAAACATACTCATTCAACAACTGTATCAGGCGTTCCTTGACACTTGGTTCTAGATTGGCACCCACTTGTACCTCCTTCCGGTCTTCCTCGGTCCCCAAGTTGACAGTTTCCAATGACTCTTCGTGCGGTAAGATGGCCCTTTCCTCTTGCTGTAGAAGTCTGGCTAGTTCCCCTGGTACTTCACAACCTTCGTCATCTTCATACTCGGCTTGATTGACCAGATCTTCAGAGTTATTGAAGGATATAGCAGAATCGTCACCCATGGAATCCGGAGTGGATGGGTACCTGCATTGGTGAGTGTGGGTGTGTGTAAGGGATAGCCATCCTTAAACAAAAAATGCAAAAGGAAAGAAAATGAACACAAGCAGTTTATCAAATGAAAAACGTCCAATGAATCATTAAACATGGCATATGGATATGAAAAATAATCAAAACCCTTACAAACGGACCTACATGCCCCGGGCAAGGCATGAGGTGAAAAGATAGTGTACGGATTGTTTGAAAATAAATATTACAGACCAAATAAGCAATGTTTAACAGATAAATTACTGATGAATAAAAGTGATGGGGACAAAGTCTTTTGCCTCCCAGTTGCACAATCCCCCTTTGACAGTTGGGTAGATCCAATCTTCGATGTTGCTCTCTTTGTCTTCATCCTCCAAAGCGTTGATTCCATAGGGAGAAATTTTGACTGGCGCTCTTTCAATCTTCGCACGGCGCATAGCTTTCTGGCCCGCGGTGGTGAACCCTAATCCAAATTTGTCTGTTTTATGCGGAATGTCAGGTAACTGCCCCCATGCTGAATTCTTCCCCTCCTTTATTGCGGCTCTTGCGTCCTCCAGAGATGCCATCCTGGCCATCTGCCTCGGTGACTCAGCTGCCAACTTTGCTACTATTATTTCAGGAAGGACTTCTTCGAAATGCTAAAAGGCGTCTCAATGAACTCTCCTTCTACCTCCACGTACCGAAAAGAATTCAAGTGGCTAATCATGTACTCTTCTTCGCCATGGACAGTAATGATCTTTCCCTTGACAGGATACTTCAACATCTGATGTAAGGAGGAGGTGATTGCCCCAGCATGGTGTATCCAAGGCCTACCCAGCAAGCAAGATTATGACGGACGGATGTCCATCACATAGAAAGTGGATTTAAACACCTCAGTGCCTATCTTGATGGGAATTTCAACCTCCCCATGGACCATTCTCTTTGAACCATCGAAAGCTCTGACAACAATATCACTCGGCTTCAACTCCAACCCTTCACAATCTAGTCGGTCCAAGGCCTTCTTAGGCAATACATTCAGCGACGAACCAGTGTCAACCAAGACATGTGCGAGAGTGGTTCCTCGACACTCGACTGGAATGTGCAAAGCATCATTGTGGTTTCTACCTTTAGGAGTTAGGTCGGCATCAGAGAAACCTAATCCATTGTCTGCAGTAAGGCTAGCCACGCAATTTTGAAATTGATCTGCAGAGGTTTCCTGGGGCACATGGGCTTCCTTCAGGAATTTTATCAGGGCTTTAGCGTGCGCTTCTGAGCAAAGTAGCAGTGCCAGCATGGAGATCTTTGAGGAAGTTTTCCCCAGCTGTTCTACCACATCGTAATCACTCCTTTTGATTATCCTCAAGATCTCATCCATTTCCATCTTGGAGGTTTCCGGGATGACCAAGGGTTGAGCCCTCGTCCTGACGAGCTCATCTTGGATTCCTTTACCTTTATCAACAGCGGTAGGAGAGACAGTACTAGGAACAACAACATCCTCAATCAAAGGGGTTCTAGCAGAGAGTTTTATTGGTGCAGGGATGACCTTGTCGGCAGATGAGGGTCCAAAGATTGCTCTTGGAGGGGCAATCTCTGGATAAAATATTCTCCCGCTCCTGGTGATTTTGCTCGTGCCTGCAATGTTTCCAATGCTGGCTTCTTCATCATCCGAACTTTCTTCAATTATTTCGATTTGTTTGATACCATGGTGGTAGACGTCACCGCCATAGTTCCATGGTATTGACTTCTCAGAAACATAGGGGACAGGCTCTGGCATTGTTATCTTCAAAGGAACAGATTTCGTAGCTGGTGTAATCTTAACAGGCTTTTTGACGGCCTTGGAAAGATTGGCGTGAATGGTTATGATTGAGACATCCTCAGTATAGGTTCGAACAGCAGAAACTTTTTCAAACAAAATTTGTCGACTATCCATAAGGCCTTGGATGCCTTTCTTCAGTAACGGACAATCAAACGGCAGAGAGTAACAACAATAACAGTCTTCTTTACATCCCGGGAAGATCCCGGCCCTTAACAAATTCAACTTGATGGTTAACAATGGAGTAATCAGATCATTGACGTCAGCAACATACAAATCTTCTTCAATGGCATTGACATTTCGGCCGTGCTTCGGCATGGGAGAAGATATCACATTAGGCTTCTCCGGAGCGTCGAACTCCACCTCCTTCGCCTCTATCAGGTCTTGGATTTTATGCTTGAGTGCCCAACAATCATTGGTGTCGTGCCCAACACTGTCAGAATGGTAGGCGCATTTAGCATTAGGATGATAATGCGGAGAGGACGTATTCACGTTCTTTGGTGCCTCTTTGATAGTGGCGAGATTCAACTTCAACAGATGGGGAAGCACTTGCGCTGGAGTCATATTAATGCGGGTGAACTGCCGTTGTGGCCGTTCTACCCGTTGTTGATTTGGTCTGGACTGGTTATAGCGAGGCTGCTCACTTGAAGAGTTTTGAATCATTACGGCCCCCACTGTTGGCCGATGCTCCGTCTTCCCTGCTCTTCTATGAGAATATACCACAGCCGTTTCCTTCTTAAAAGGCTTCTTCTCAACACTTGCAGCAACACCCTTCTGAATCTTTCCTGACTTGATGCCAGCTTCTATTCTTTCGCCTGTTAAGATCAAATCGGTAAACCCCGCGGAAGAGTTACCAATTAGATGATTGAAAAATGGCCCAGATAGGGTCCCTAGAAACATATCAACAAGTTCGCGGTCAGTTAAAGGAGGTTGCACCCTGCCAGCCAAATCTCTCCATTTTTGCGCGTATTCTTTGAATCCTTCGCCTGTTCCTAGTGACATACCCTGAAGTTGGGTACGAGTAGGAGCAAGGTCATAATTATACTGGTATTGTTTGTAGAAAGCGGTGGCCAAATCTTCCCAATTTCGGACGCTGGTTCCCTCTAGCTGATAAAACCACTCCAATTGAGCCCCAGAAAGGCTGTCTTGGAAGAAGTGAATCCAAAGGTTTTTATCTGCCGTATAGGGTTGGATCTTTCTCACGTAGGACCTGAGATGCATTTTTGGACAGGACAGCCCATCATACCTCACAAACACTGGCACCTTGAACTTTGGGGGAATCACAATCCTGACAACCAAACCCAAGTCTTCAAAATCCAAACCCGGTACTCTTTGTAGCTCCATGGCGGCCAACATGTCTTCTAAACCTTTGTATTTATCATCAGCTGGAGGGTATTTTTGATCAGAATAATCTTCATCTTCTTCGACCTCCTCTTCTTCCACATCGGACTCGGAAGGTACCGCAGCCCCACCTCCTTTGTTGGTTCCTTCATCAGAAGTAGGAGGAAATTCAAGCACTCTCTGAGCTTCTCCGTCAAATCTTCTCCCTAAAGTAGCCACCCCGAGTCTCTTTTTCTTCTTTTTCACTGGGTCTTTATTCCCCAGCAAGGTCTTGAGATCCTCCTGACCTTTAGCCAAGGTGGTCAGGAGTTGCTGAAACTGTGCATTCTGAGCTTGCAGGTCTTTGACTGTTTGCTCGAGATCCATCCTACTGAAATAAACAGCAGACAGATAAGGAAACCTGGCGTGAGACCTGCTTATGCACATGATGAATGGTATGCTTATGTATGCAATGCATTCAAGGATTTAGAACATTCAAAATTGTTGCAGACAAAGACGAACACACGTCATATTAATAAGAAGAAATTTGTTAGTACATAAATGCCCCATGGGCCAAATATTACAAAATAACTTCTCAAGGCAAAAAGACATTGCGCATCCTCTTTGGCGCAATGTAGGTGTTGAGGGCCTCTTGCTCATGGAGTCGGCGAGTAAGCTCTAAAACCTTCTTCTCGCTGGCGTAGAAGCTGGCTTCAAAAGTGTTCTGTTCTTCCTTGAGCTGAATCCAACTCTTCTGCATTTCCTCCCACGATGTAGGCATGTCAGGATGTAGGATAGTGTAGGGAACCTCTCCTTCCTTAACAGGCTCTTTAATCACCGGGAGAACATGAGGATAAGGCATCATCAGACTTTGGGCTCGGGCTCGTACCCACTTGAGATAAGGCTCAAGAGGGATGGAGTTCTTGTGTCCCAGAGTCTTGCTATCAACCTTGTTGGGCCTCCCCCAAGCTCTGATGAATCTTTGGCGAAGTCCTTGCGCATCGTTATCGAAGTCAAAAACTAGGTCAGGAATCAACATGTCATGAGGGCCTTCCCTCCGTGCATATCCAAATTGCCTCAAAGCTAGGCAAGGGTTGTAGGTGATACCTCCTCTGATTCCAAGTAAAGGAACATTAGGAAACTCTCCGCAACAATCGACAATGATGACATTTTCTCTAGACCGAGAACACCAATGTACATCAGAGTGAGTAAGAGTCATCAACCGTTGGGACCACCTTGAACCTTGGTCATTCTTCAAGACAGATTGTGGAAGGTGCGAAATAAACCACCTTGCAAGGAGAGGAGTACAGCACATGAGAACACCCCTCTTTCTCATTGTTCGTGTGTAAAATGAGTGAAGAATGTCCCCAAGCAATGTTGGTATTGGATTTCTGGACAAGAAGATTTTTACGGCGTTGACATCTACCAATTGGTCAGGATTTGGGAACAAGACCAACCCATAGATGAGGAGTGCCACAATTTCTTCAAAGGCTTGTAGGTCCAATGAATTCCAACATTCTCGTGCCTTCTCAAACAAGAATTTTGCTAAGAATCCTTTGACGCCGCTTCTGGTTTCCCAATGCCCCTTGATATCAGATGGTTGTAGATGTAATGCTCGAGCAACATCTTCCGGCTTTGGTTCCTTTTCCGTACCGTTGAAGGGTAGTTGATTAAGGATAGGAATTCTCAGGAGTTGAGAAAACTCCTCCAAAATGGGCACCAACTGGTAATCAGGGAAAGTGAAACAGTGGTGAAGAGGGTCAAAGAACTGTAATAGCACTTTCATCATGTCTTCTTCAATGTTGGTGTTGACTAAGCTGAGCAGTCTACCATGTCTTTCACTGAAGGATGAGTTTTCCGGAATTCTTGAGGTGAGCTCCTTGAGTTGAGGAGAGATTCTCACAAGGTTGACTTGAATGGTGTTTCTGCGAGGAATTTCCATGACCTACAAAACAAGAACAAAGATGAAGATCCAAACCCTTGAAATGGTTAGTGAATGCATATGATGTTTTATGATGTTTATGATGTATGCACAAAACATATGTACAAGCAAATCACACCAAACCCTAGTTTCAGGCTTGCATGGGGTTTCATAGGTAAGTACCCTCTTGAGTGTAGTTGGCTTAAAAACCTGTCCTATAAATAGTAACCGGGTTCTAAGGATCTCAATATCATTGGATTGTTTTCAATGTTCATTGTTTTGGTTTAGCCACTTAACTAGCGACCAAAATATTCCAAGAAAACAACCCTCAATGAGTGTAGTATCGAGTATCTACCAACTTCGGACTGCACCAAAGCCGGTCATCTCACTACCCCTAATAAAAGGCCAAGATGGTCAAGTAAGGTTCTAGGTCATTAGTGCTTAGTGACATCACTCAGCAGCCCCGTACTCTCCTTGATTGAACTCAAGGGTTACCGGTACTCACAAATATGTCGCACTAATATATCTATTGCTTTGACCGTGTCGGTATACCCCGCACAGTTTCCACAACGTATTGCTATCTATGAATGTTTCCCAAAATCCGGGTGTAGGATTGTAAACCCAAACAATAGAGCCAAGATATAATGCAAACAAATCAAAAAATTAGTCATGCAAGAGGGTGATCTAAGCCCTAAGGTTACTCCACTTTTAAATTCGTCCCCAGCAGAGTCTCCAGTTCTGTGATACGGTGGGAGAACTGACTATGGTTTTGCGTTTGTTTTTGCAAATGTTTCGGTTGAGCAAGAGTCGCCACCGACTTTTTATTTTATCCTAAGGAAAGGTTTAAAAATCACAGCAAAAACCTTTGAGATTTTTCTTGGGTTCGGGGAGTAGATTATAGAAAGGGAAGGTATTAGCACCCTTTCTATCCATGGTTATCCATGGGCTCTTAGGTACTTGCTTAGATCAACTTGCCTTGGTTTTCAATTGTTTGAAATGGTGCTTTGGGTGTGGTTTTGAAAAGGTTTTGAAAAAGATGCCTTGTCTAGGCTACCCTTGTAACAATTCTTTACTCGAATGTTTTACAAAAGGTATTTGTCTTTTTGAAAAGATGTTTCAAGGTTTTATTGAAAATTGTTTTGAAAGTGTTTGTGAAATGTGGTTTGAAAAATAGGCAAGTGTTTTCTTTTGCAAATTGACAAGTACTTAAGAGCTATCTACCCTAAAATTCTCAAAGATTTTTGTTATGTTTTTAACCCTTTTAACAATTTTGTTCCACCATTGCATTTGGTGGACAATCTTGTGTTAGGAGGTGAAAGGGACGGGCGCGGGTCATCGTTTAGACCATAATTGCAATAGTGCTAAGTATCTTTGGGCAACTTCTTCTTAAAAGGGACTTGATCATTTTAAGCAACTTTTCGAAAGCGTCATCGAGGGACTATGATCATTTGAATTGTGTTTGTTTTGCCCAAAGAAACCTAACATGCAATATGGCCCATTTATTTGAAGGCAACAAGTGGAATACCCTAGGGGTGCAAGTGTGAGATGTGTTGTCCATTTTCATGCTTGATTATCTTGAAATTAGGTCAAACTAATTTTGTTCTTTTTATTTGCATACAAACCCTAATTCTAGCATGGTATATTTAGAAAGCGTTTAAAGTGCGAAAAGTAAAATTCCTACACTATTACAACACAATATGGGAAGGGGGGTACAAATGTTCAAATGGGGGGATATTTAGACAAAGAATTTAAACCTAGCTATTACATCAATTTTGGAATATTTACAAAATAATTGATTGCATAAATTAAATGGAAAATAAAATAAAGATGCAAAATGCAAAAAGGGTTTTTATATGTATGAAAAAAAAGTATTATTTATGTCAAATAAATAAAATAAAAAAAAGTATTATTTTTGGAGTTTTTTGTGTTTTAAGGGTAAAACCCTAATTTCATTAAATAAATATATATATATTATTTAATTTATACAAGTATTTATTTATTATGTACAAAAAATAAAATGAAATGAAGTATATTTATAAAAAGTATTTTTTGAGGTCAAATATTAATAAAATAAAAAATGTAGGTATTTTTTGTATTTTAACCTAAATATACTAATAAATATATATATATATATATATATATATATATATATATATATATATATATATATATATATATATATATATATATATATATATATATATATATATATATATATATATATATATATATATATATATATATATATATATATATATATATATATATATATATATATATATATATATATATATATATATATATATATATATATATATATATATATATATATATATATATATATATATATATATATATATATATATATATATATATATATATATATATATATATATATATATATATATATATATATATATATATATATATATATATATATATATATATATATATATATATGTATTAATTTCTAAATATGTATTATATATATAAAAATAATAATATTTAATATTTATAAAAAAAGTATATTTTACATAAAATATTTTCAAAAGAAAAAAGAAATAAAAATCAGAAATAAAATATATTTACATTATTTTTTCTAGTTTTTTTTCTAAATAATAGTATATGTATATATATTTATGTATAAAGGTCCATATAAACAAATAAATACCTAAAAAATGCAAAAATGGTGTAAAAATAATTTTTCATGTTTTTAATATTATTAGGAAAAATAAATAAGTCAGAATAAAAAAAGAAAAGTCAAAAAATCAATAAATCAAACAAAATGGGCTCAGGGGGTATAAAATCACAAATATGGTGTGAAAAGAAATAACACAACAGGCCCAGCCCATGAAGCTTCTTCTTCAACCTTCAGACAAAAAGATGTCAAAAACGTGCGCCTGTTTTTCAAGTTCAAACATCTGGATTCTTTGATCTTTTGCACAAACTCACAACATAAGAAATGTTAGGCATTGAATCACGATTCCAAATATGTAAAGAAATCAACCTAACTCTCAAAAATGAGAGAGAATTTTGACATTCCCAAATCCTGACCTAACTTTTCTTCCATATTCAAACCTTAAATTCTCACAGCTCAAGCAAAATAAATGAAAAGTAAAAGCATGTACAGATTCAGGGGCATGAGTAGAACACTTCTTATTCACAAACCTAGAGCTAATGATGCCTATACTAAGAGTTAGAAGTTCAAAAAGATACCTGTTCAGTTGAAGTTCTATATGGCAATGGGGGAGCTTTCAGGGCAAGATGATGATCTGTATAGCTTGCCTGAAGTGTGGTGATGCTATTCCAATGCTTACTTTGCTTTGAAACCCCTTGAATCGAGCTATGGACCTTCAACTGCAAAACAAGAAAGTGAAAATGGTGGAACTGGTTAGAAGAGTTACAGGTCGTGTTTTGTGTTTTGGTTAGCTTCAAATGATGCTAGGGAATGTGTTTGATGAGCTTTTAGCAAGGAAGCATGAAAGGAATGAGAGATGGCACTCAAACTGCAGACCCTGCCCTGTTTTTGCAGTTTGAGAGTGATTCTGGGAATGGGAGTGTTTGGGACCTTGTTTGCTCGTGTTCTAGCTTGGGTTTGATGATTAGAAGGTGTGTAAAATATTTGCTTAGGCTTGTTTTTGCTGAGATCAAAGTTATGTTGTGTTATGCTAAGTTTCTTAACACTTAAGCAAGCAAAGGCCACTTGAGTTTCTAGGCTGATAGAGGCCCCCTAAACATGCTGCAAAAACTCTCTTTGATCAGTGTGTTTTGTTCATAATCTTGTGCCAAAGTGATTTGATCTGTACTTGTGGATTTGCAACTTTGACATAAAGCTTGCTTTTGCAAAAATGGCTATTTCACTTTTTCCATTTATGGCCTAATCCAACATGTAATGCTTAAACTCATGAAACAAGGCCTTAGAACAATGAACATGCATTAAATTATTGAGTGTTGGATGGTTTAAGGGTCTGTAATCAAGTGGCATGCTGGTTTGAGAAATTTGCACAAGTTATGAACATGGAAATTGGCCAATTCAAAAGTGAGTTTTTGCCATATTGCAAAATTCGATTCTCTCAAGTCATGAGGTTGTTTGATGAGTTCTTGGACATTTTGGAAAGCTTGGAATGTGTACTACAATCCATCTTTGAAATGCAAATTGAAATTCCAAGTGGAAGTATATGGAAAATGGTCTTGAAGTTAGGTAGAAAACCTTGCCAAAATAGGTCAAATTTTCACTAAGTTAAGAATGGTTTAGTACCCTTATTCCAAAAATTGTAACTTGAGATACAAGCTTCTTTTTGGAAAACTTTGTGAATCAAAGTTGTAGATTATGAAATAGTCTACAACTTTCATGTTTTGACTTTTGCTTGAATCCAAATAAATCTTGGTGAGAAGGTGGGGCAAAGTTAGGAAAAAATTAGGGTTTTTCATAACTTAGAAAAATTCTAAGTTATGAAAAATTCTCATTTCAAACCCTAATTTGCAATTTTTGATTTCTTGGTGAACAGGTTTCATGATTTGGCATGTTTTGATGAAAAACGAATCTTGACTCTTGATTTTGACCAAAAAGTCAAAGTTTGACTTTTCAGTATACAATCAAAATTGATCAATTTACTGGGAAATTCAACTGTCAATCTTGTGTACTTGGGATCTTTTTAACTTGTTGAGCATGTCAAGATAATTCCATGGGGTCCTTGAGTCCATATGTGAGCTTGGTTTTCCATTGGCTAGGTCAAACAGTCAAAAATTGCCTTTGTGCAGTCAAAACCCTAAAAATGGCCATTTTGCCCTTTTGGTGATATGATCAAATTTCTTGTGGGATTGTGATCCAAACTTGATCAAATGGTCCATGTGAGTTCATAATGTTGATGTGGGTCTATTTTCATGAGATTTGACTGTCAATTGGCCACAGTTGACTTCTTTCCCCAATACAGCTGATTTTTAGGTCAACTGTCCAATTGACTGGGCAAAACTTGGAATCAAGGCTTGAAACTTGGTATGGATAAACTTGGGAGTCCCATATGAAGCAAGAAAGTCATCTTAGGCATTTTAGGTCAAAAAATCTTTGTGCAAACACAAACCCTAATTTGGGTCAACAGTGCAAGGAGAAGTCTTGAGCAGATGAAACCCTAACTGGATCTTGATTTCCAAGGGCTTTGTGATAAGAAATTAATGAGAAATGGGAGGGCAAATTTTGGGGTACAACACAACCGAAGTGAGAGTATACCCTAAGAGTGCGCATGTGCGAGTGATTTGATTTCAGTTATTATCTTTGCACATTAGGGTTTGCTAGCCATTTTAAATTAACATGCAGTCTTGTCATACAATCCTATTATCATACATCTAACAGTTAATATTTGCGAGAATTAAAATGCGAGAAATAAAAACCTACGCTATTACAAGGCTTCAGGGTAGGGGATTAATTACATAGCCAAAAACCCGTAAAACGATAAATAAAAGGAAATCCTAATTAAACTATTACATACCGTAAGCAGTTACATTAATATTTGCAAAAATAATAAATGCACGTGATAAAACGAGAACGAGAAAATTAGGGTTTTGACCCCGTCTAATCCTAATTGAACTTAAGAAAAATCATTTTTTTGTTGTTTTTGATATTTTTGAGAAAATAAAGTTTTAATTGAATAAATAAAAAAAGCTAATCACTAATTAATTTAAATTAAGAAAAAAATAATTAGTTTGACCTATTTTTGTATTTTTTGTTTTATTGAGAAAAGAAATATAAATTAAATCAAAAGCAACCCTAATATTTCTAATTTGATTTTAATTATTTACAAAAAGCTAGAATTACCTAAAATTAAATTTGATAAAATAAAATAAAACCTAAGTTCTAAATTGGTGAAATTGATTTTATGATTTTTTTTTTTGTAAAAAAAGAAATTAATTTGTGTGAGGAAATAATTAAATAAAGAAAGAAAAAAAGAAAAATTAGAAAAGAAAATAGAATGGGCCTGGTGGTATGCTAGCAAACAAGGGGGTGAGACTTGCAATTCTGGGCCCAAAAGCGCCTGGCCTTTTTGACTTTTCCTGATCTCATGCATGCACTTGACTTGGGTGTATTATGGACTCTCAGGGATAAGGCATTGGATCTGCCTTGTTGAAGCTCTGTTGGCTGGATATTGATGGTGTATGGCAGGCTTATTGTATGCACGTGTACCTGATTACACAAGGAAAAAATATAGAAAGCAAAGTTGGGGACCTAGGGATCAAACCCAGGCCCTTTGGCATAATCACACTGCGCGCTTACCAGCTGGGCTGGCTTGATTAGTTGTACAAGGAATGACAAACAATCATTATATGGAAAAAATGAAATAATATATTACAAACGCGCGAGATTTTGAATGGACAAGTCATGGAGTGACACGTTGCCTTCTTCTTCCTTCCACCGTTGCTAAAAGTTCCCTGACTTTTACCTACAGTCGCCTGGGTGTAGGTATAACCCTATGCCTTTCCAAAATCCTATACAGGCGTGATAAATGCAAAATAATGGTACCAATCAACTCGTGGCAACCTCACGAGCATCATGGTACCCTTATCCATGGCCAATTGTACCTGTATGAAGAATCCCTAAAAACGAAGCATAAACCCTAGCCATGGCATCTTTGTATACAGTCAATAAAAACGCAATTAAATACAACCATTAGCTTGAAAATGATTCAAGGATTAAGACTATGCAAATAAATCATGCTAAAAGTGCCAGAATTGTGATATTCGATTTCAAGAAAGTATGGAAATTGTGGGACACTTACAATGCGTTTCTGGGCTTGAGGGAGCTTGCTAATGATTGGAATAGGATCCTAGAATGTACATGAAACAATTTGTGTGACTGGAATGGCTTGAGGAAGCCTGGAACTGGGAAATCAGTTTGCAACTTTTCTTGATTTTTTTGAAAGTTGCTTTCACCTTTGCACGCCTCTAAATCCCTTGTTTTTGATCTAAACATCTTCCTTATGTACCCAAGAATGAATTAGGGTTGCAATTTGGTTTCAAATCTTCTCCAATAATGATCATTGATTCATGATTTGATTCTTAGTGCAAATCTTTCTAAGTTAAGAAAATCCAATCTTTTTATGTCCAAATGAAGCTTGCACGATTTGATTCCATCTCCAGCTGTATAATAGACCTAAACATGCACAAAATCTCAAGCTTTGATTAGTTTTTGATATTTTCATGATTTTATTTTGATTTTATTTGATTTAATTGAAATAAAATCAAAATAAATGAAAAAAATAAAAGAATGACAAATAGAAAGGATCATGGGTCGTGAGTCACATTACAAACTCAATGCAAACATAAAAAGTTGGGCCCATTTGACAAAAATTTCAATTTTGGCCACATTTGACTTTTGGCAATTTTGCAAAAAGGGTCAACTTCACCAATGCATAACTCCTTTAATTTTGACCCTAGAGATGTGTTCTTGATCTTTTTAGAAAGCTTAAGATGTCCTATAAGCAACCCTTTTGGTCTCATCTCAATTGAGTCTTCCATGTTCATGTATGAAGCTTTGACAAAAAAGGTGTTTTTGTTGACTTTTCAAAATGACCTATAATGTCCAAATTTATATCTTCTTGTGAGTGCATATTTTGAACTTTGGAGCTGAAAATGAATTGTACGGAATTGCATCCTCTTCAAAATGAGCTCTGGATGGGTCATTTTTGATAAAGTATGAGAAAGTTATGCTTGGTCAAAGTTGAGTTGACTTTTCCTACAAAACCCTAATTTAGCAACTTTTGGGTTTTGATGAATTGTGAGTAATCCTTGAGGAATCATGATCAACCCTTGATAAAATGATTATTAATACTTAAAAATGAGGATGTTGACGAAAAATCTTGAAGTTTGACTGTATGTGGGCCATAGTTGACTTTTGCCCTATCATAGTCAATTTCCAGGCCTTTGAGCAATTGACTGAGCAAACTTCCTCTGCAAGGCTTGAAACTTGACATGGATGATCTTGTAAACATATTAGGACAATGGTGAGCACTTGGAATCCTTTATACTCAAACATCTTGATTCAAACTGAAACCCTAATTTAAGGTAGACTGCCTTAGGAGAGAGTTTGTCTGGCCAACCCTTGGACTTCCTTGAGCAATTTGAGGACCTCACTTGACATGTATTGAGAAATATGGAAAATTTTTGGGTACAACACAAAGAAATAAGGGAAAGTTTGCATGTGCATAGACTATAGGAATCTGAATAGGTCAAGCCCCAAGGATGACTTCCCTCTACCACACATTGACGTCTTAGTTGATAATACTGCTCAGCATAAAGTATTCTCTTTCATGGATGGCTTCTCAGGCTATAATCAAATAAGGATGGCTCCCGAAGACATGGAGAAGACTACTTTAGTTACACAGTGGGGCACTTTCTGTTACAAGGTCATTCCGTTTGGATTGAAGAATGCAGGGGCAACATATCAAATGGCTATGGTAGCTTTATTTCATGACATGATTCATCATGAGATAGAGGTATATGTGGATGATATGATTTCCAGATCATAAACCGGAGAAGAACATCTCTATCACCTGTACAAATTATTCGAGAGGTTGAAGAAGTACAAGTTGAGGTTAAACCATAACAAGTGCACGTTTGGAGTACGATCTGGAAAGCTTCTAGGTATTGTTGTCAGCAATAAAGGCATTGAAGTTGATCCTGCCAAGGTAAAGGCCATCCAAGAAATTCCAGTCCTTCATTCTGAAAAAGAAGTCAGAGGATTCTTGGGTCGTCTCAATTACATTGCTCGCTTCATATCACACTTAACTGCTACTTGTGAGCCACTCTTCAAACTCTTGAAGAAAGATCAGGTAGTCAGATGGAACGATGAGTGCCAGATTTCCTTTGACAAAATCAAAGAATACCTACAAGAACCTCTTATTCTCATGCCTCTAGTTGAAGGAATACCCTTGATCATGTACTTGACAGTATTAGAGAACTCTATGGGGTGTGTTTTGGACCAACATGACGAGTCTGGCCGAAAAGAGCATGCTATTTATTACCTGAGCAAAAAGTTTACCGACTGTGAAACCAGATATTCACTGCTCGAGAAAACTTGTTGCGATCTAGCATGGGCTGCTCGCCGGCTAAGACAATATATGTGGAATCATACCACTCTGTTGATTTCTAAGATGGACCCAATCAAGTACATCTTCGAGAAACCTGCCCTTTTCGGACGGATAGCCAGGTGGAAAATAATCTTGTCTGGGTACGAAATTCAATACACGACTCAAAAGGCCATCAAAGGACGTGTAATAGTAGATCATTTGGCCCATCAAGCTGTGGATGATTATCAGTCAATGAACTTCGACTTCCCTGATGAGAACATCATGCCGGTAACCGACTGTGCAAAACCTGGACCATATGACAGACCTGAACAAGGATCCTAATGGACTATGGTATTCGATGGGGCTTCCAACGCCTTAGGTAACGGAATTGGTGTTGTGATCATCTTTCCTGAAGGTTTCCACACTCCTTTCACTGCCAGACTTTGCTTCGATTGCACAAACAATATGGCTGAGTATGAAGCATGCATCTTAGGTCTGAAAGCTGCTATTGACTTAAGGATCAAGCATTTAGATGTGTTTGAGGATTCCGCCTTACTGATCATCCAAGTAAAAGGAGATTGGGACACTAAACACCCTAATCTTATCCCTTACAAGGAACTTGTGCTATCCCTAATTTCTTATTTCGAAGAGGTCATTTTTTAGCACTTCCCTAGGGAAGAAAACTAGTTGGCTGACGCTTTGGCAACCATGTCTTCAATGTTCAAGGTCAGATGGGACAACGAAGCCCCTATGATAACAATTGAAATATTCGGTGAACCTGCACATTGCTATGAGCTGGACACTGATGCGGAAAAGCCATGGTACCATGAGGTGATGACATACCTTGAAGCACAAGAGTATCCATAGGGGGCATCTATCAATGACAGAAAGTCCTTGTGAAGATTTGCAGCCAAATTATTCCTAAGTAACGGGATATTGTACAAGCGCAAACAAGATTCAACTCTACTCCGATGTGTGGACAAGAAGGAGGCAGAGGAGATCATGGAAGACATGCACGATGGTCTCTTCTATACTCACTCAAATGGACACACGATGGCTAAGAAAATCTTAAGAGTCGGTTACTATTGGTCAACGATGGAGACCGATTGCCATCAACATTCAAGAACTTGTCACAAATGCCAGATCTACGCTGACAAGGTCCTTGTGCCTCTTATCCCTCTGAATGTCATGACCGCTCCATGGCCATTTGCAATGTGGGGAATTGACATGATTGGAGAGATCAAGCCCGCAGATTCCAACGGACATCGCTTCATTCTTGTTGCTATCGACTATTTTACCAAATGGGTCGAAGCCGCCTTGTTTGCCTCAGTCACCAAGAATGTGGTAGCCAGATTCATCAAACACAACCTCATCTTCTGTTATGGTATCCCCGAAAGGATCATCATCGACAATGGGACTAACCTCAACAATGCTATGATCACTAAGCTTTGCACTCAGTTTAAGATCAAGCATCACAATTCTTCTCCGTATAGATCGAAAATGAATGGCGTAGTCGAAGCGGACAACAAAAATATCAAGAAGACTGTGCAGAAAATGGTAGTAACCTATAAGGATTGGCATGAGATGTTTCCGTTTGCTCTGCATGGCTACCGTACTTCAGCTAGAACATCAACTGGGGCAACTCCCTTTTCTCTAGTCTATGGCATGGAAGCTGTTTTTCCAGTGGCAGTTCAGATTCCCTCACTGAGAATTATGAATGAGGCAGGCCTTGGAAAAGACGGGTGGATTCAAATGAGATTGGATCAGCTGAACTTGATTGATAAAAAACGGTTAGTTGTTGTTTGCCATGGTCAGACGTACCAAAAACGGATGATCAAGGCTTTCAACAAAAATATCAAGCCTCGATTATATCAAGTTGGTGACTTGGTGATAAAACGCATCATTTTACAACAAGGCGACCCTAGAGGCAAATGGACTCCCACCTATGAAGGGCCATTTGTTGTCAAGATAGTTTTCTCTGGCGGTGCCATGATGCTGACTACCATGGATGGTGAAGATTTCCCACATCCTATAAACGCGGACATAGTTAAAAAATACTACGTGTCATACCCCAATTTTTGACCTAAGATCCCATTTTTATTTTTGCATTTTTATACAAAAGTCAAGGTCACTAAATACATTCGGTTTTAACCTCTCACCTTCGAGCATTGATTATGCAGAAATTGTCAAGTGTTTTGAACATTCTTAGCCTATATATCACTAACTTCTAATCAAGCACGAAATGTGTGTTTTTTTGTTTCTTTGATTTCATGTGCTGATAGGTCCTTCGATTTGCACTTTTTTGCCTCATGCATGCCTCTTTCGAATCTGGACATTTTGCCTCCTACATGCCTCTTTCGATTGGACAAGTTTACTGCCTGCAAACATGCTTCGATTGGGCAATATGTTGGTTTCGATCCACATGCTTCGATTGGGCAACATTGCTTCCTTCGAACACGGGTTTTCGATTGGGCAATATGTTTGTTTCGATCCACATGCTTCGATTGGGCAACATTGCTTCCTTTAGTCACAGGCTTCGATTTAGCAAAGCTTCGATTAGACAATACAATCTCCCTTCAGTCACAAGCTTCGATTTGGCCATGTAGTTTCCTTCGAAGTGATCCCCTTTGATCCACAAGCTGGACATGTGATTTCCTTCAAGGTGGCCTCCTTCGATTCACAAGTTGGACCACTAAACCCTTCGAAGTAACGTACTTAGAGCACACATTGTTTGGAAATGAACATTTTTGTGTAATTGTGAAGCTGGTCGAAGTGATCAAAACGAAAGGGGGAAGTATTCAAGGAGTTTGTTGACTAAAGTCCCATATACTGCCAAACTCAAGCCAGCTGTGCTGCTATGCAGCAGTCCTGCACCAACCTGCCACTAAGCTCCAAAATACTGATAAGTCTGCATTGTCTCAGTCCTATACTTGCACAAAAAAGGAGTGCACAAGAGCTGCATTGAAGAAAACAAGGGGGCAGTATACCCAAATAATTCAAATATCATTTGATTTCCCCCCAAAACCATATCAAAGCTCGCCTATAAATAAAGAGGCTCCAACACATATTTTTAAGAGAGGATTTTTTGGACTAGAGGAACGAAACCTCCAAAATCTTCTCAAACACAAAAACAAAACTCTCAAGTTCATCAACACTTGAGAAATCAAAAAACCCAGAATCACATTCAAAAACAATAAAACTCTCAAAGTTCATCAACACTTGAGAAATCACAAAAAACCCAGAATCACATTCATCCCCTTCGACTCTGAAGAACAACCACACTGCAGTTTCCTTCGAATCAAAGAAGCATCACACTTGCTTTTTCTTTTCCTTCAAATCCAGTGCTCCAAGCACAGCCTGTGACCCCTCTTTTGAATCCAGCATCCAGGGCCTCCACTCAAGGTCCCACATCCATTCAAGGCCTGAAGCAAGGTAAGTCACTCTTACCCTTGAACTTTTCGTTTCATGGCATAACATGTAAATAATCTTTTTGCTCGTTTCAAGCATGTATATACCATTGTACCTTTCGTATCCACCCTGTTAACATGTTTTTAAAAGTTAACCCTTTCGTTTTGCTTTCTGTTTACCTGAACTAGCTTTAATTATTAAACTGTTTGAAAGATAAATACTAGCATGGCCTCAGGCCATGTTGTCATTTAATGCTTGAAATGAAAGAAACGGGAAACAGGAAATAGGAAACGAAGCTTCTGGCTTCTACCCCCTTTCTCCAGGTCGAACGAAAGAGACAACCAGGAGGCAAACCATGTCCATTCGAAAGACATTCCATCACTGCTTTCAACCCCCAGTCGAAGAAGGCAACAAGGCAGAATCAAAAGACTTTATCATACACTGACTTCCAGGCCAATCGAAGGACAGAACCTCACTGGTGCGAACTCCCAGTCGAAGGATACAACTTGCTGCTTCTTTTGCCCAATCGAAGGACAGGACCTCGCCCCTGCCAAAGCCCAATCGAAGGCCATGACCTCACTGGTGCGAACTCCCAATCGAAGGAGGCCAACAGAATGCAAATCGAAGGCTGCTTCCCCCCAATCGAAAGACACTCATTTTCTTACTTTTATCTTATTTTTTCCTTCATATTTTTTATGCCTTTTGATATGTTTGTAATAGCGTAGGTTTTTATCTTTCTGCATTTTTTTTACTTTGTACAAATGCTAGTAATTAGGCGTATATGGCAAGATAAAATCAACAAGTAAACAAACAAAAAAATCCAAAAACACTCAACAAATCAAAACTCCCCCCAAGGGCATGTTATCTCCGTTCTACCGCGATACCGGCCGTGCCTATTGCTAGAATGCGTACGTTAATGTCGCCCACTAAAAAACACAAACAAATCAACTTTTTTCTAGAGGAACTACGGTGTTTTGATTCCTTCATTGGATACGTAGGCAAAGGGTCGCGAAACCCTCACGAACGCAATAATAAAAACTCATTTCTTTCCCCTTAAACAAACATAGTTGTAGATAAATACACCCTTGTATATAACAAACAATTTTAAATCAAAAAACAGATATTCCAAAAGGTTCCTGCGGAGTACCGCAGATGCATTGGGTGCTAATACCTTCCCATTGTATAACCAACCCCCGAACTCTCGATCTCTTTCAAAAACACATTGTATTTTCATTACTTTTAAGTATTATTTTACATTGCATGTTTTAGGGTTTTATTTCGCTCTTTTCCCTTTCCCCTTGGAAATAATAAAGCGCGGTGGCGACTCTTTCTTTTGCGAGTCGAGTTAATTAATAGCTCGATCTCCGATTTTCACCGCTACAGAATTGGCGACTCTGCTGGGGAAAGATTGACCTCTTGCTGGTCCATCCCTAAGTAGGTTAAGCCTAGTTTGTCTTATCTATTTTATTTTTATTTGATTGTTTGATTATATGTATATATTATGATTATTTGGGTGTTGATAATAATTACAAAGGACAAGTCCTATACCCGGACTAAGTTACACTTAGGAATAGGACGGGTGGTATAGTCATGTTAACTTTGAGGGAGTAATCCCGAAGAAGGAGGCATGAAATCCCCCACTCAGTGGAAGCCCCTTTGAACGTAGTATTTGTTTACCGAGTAATCGGGAAGACATTATTGCTTTTTACCTGGGAGCCAGTGAAGCTGAGAATCGTAGAACCCTAACCCATCTTGGCCTTTTAGGTGTAGTGCGGAGACTATAACGGAGTAATCCGGAAGTAGTTGTCACGCGATGCTGCACTCAGACGAGTTTCTCTTGAGAATATTGCTAATTACTGAGTAATCGGGACGTTGGTAATATCCGAAGGAGGAATGTAGACTCTGGGAACCTTTAGAACCATGTTTTACAGGTGTGATTAAACCGTTAGTACATACCTTGGGGTGGTCTTTACCTTTGACTCCATGCTCGTGACGTTGAACCTTTCGACTTTGTTTGTGACCTTGCTTGTGGTTGTTGCATAGTCATGCATTCATGCATCCATAAAACCCTTTTCACTTGACTTTCAAGAAATTTGGAAGCCTTTCTTTGTAAACATCACAAGTTTCGTCAAGCTCAATGGATCTTGGGTGTTGATAGGGTGAAAACCCTAATCCACCAAAATGGATGATTGATCTTGATGATAACTTGATCAACGCTTTGATCCAATTCAAAATTCATCTTCTATCTTCATACTTTGATGTTTACAACTTAATATCTTGAGTTCCTTGAAAGTCAAATAAAAACTCTCTTTTGCGTATCATGCATCATTCTACATTTTTGCTTTCACTTTCAAAGGTTTTCTTCCAAGTCTTATTTTTCCTTTGGTCTCACCAGTACAACACTCGCGCTAAGGGAACAATGGAGAATATCAAGCAAGAGGTTTCTGAACTCCGTAGAGAGATGACTAATTTGGAAGCTAGTGTGGAGCCCTTAACTAGTTTGGTCTCAATTTTGGTTGCCGCCCAAGTCAACCCCTTTGCTAAAGCATAAGTGAATCTCAGTTGATTTTGGCCTTGAAGTTAAGGAGAGGTTTCCTTCAGCATAAATCCAGATGGAAAGTCTTCCCGGATTATTAACTTATTCATGCTTTTTGTAATTTTTCTTGTTTATCAAAACATTGTTTGCATGTAAGAACTTGTTTGCATCTGAATGATTATCTTAATACGATGAGTATGTTTGTCTTGAAGAAATTCATTTGTTTCACTCATATTTGTTTTAAAATTTTAAATTTCTTTTTGCATTATGATACCAACTTGTTGCCCATTCTCTTGCCTAGGCAGAGATTGAAGGGAGGATGATGATCTAAAGAACACAAAATCTTTGGTTGTATGCTTTTTGAATAAAATCTTGCTGACGATGTACATGCATTGTTTCAAATCCCTAAACACTGGAGATATAAGGAAGATAATCCTTTGCTAACCCCTTTTGAGCATTGAAGTAGGAGTTTCTTTTCTATACGAAAAAAACCCCTCAAATTTTAACCTAGGGCAGGGTAGTTTTCAGTTAATCTGATTGAGTGTTCAAAATTCATAAGGAAGATATTTCTGAAGAGAAACTACGAGGGCTATCCTTCATGTATAATGAATCCAGAAGATGTGGAACCACAATGTTATCCCTCATTCATCAAGAGACGAGGCAGTCACAATCCTCTCAACAAGTAAAGACAAGATAATGTCACACATTTTGTTCAAAAGTCAAAAATCAAGAAAAAAAGCCTGCTAAGTCGAAAACTTGAAAACGTGCGGCTTAGGCAAAAATTAGGGCATCCCGCTGGACTATGAATTCAAAAGAATTAGTTCAGGCAAAAGTTAGGGAAAATAAAAATTGCAAAGAAAGGAATACAAAGAAAAGTCCTCAGAAAAGAACAAATTGGTGACTACAAACACGGAGATATAAAGGTGGTTGCTACAATGAAAGCCTCGTCATTTGCTTAACCGTCACACAATCCTTTTGAGAGATGAACACTCATGTTGAATTAACTGAACATAGGGTTGGAGAACATCACGAAGAATGGGTGGGTACCTATAAATTTTGAGCCTTAAAAATCTTTTTTCTAAAAAAACCATGAACCAGGCCACGTTACAACCTTCAAAAGTCCTAATTGAAGCAAGGTTATTTTGAAAGCATACTTCAATGAGATGGTGTTCCTGACTCCCATGAATGTTTGTTAAATAGTTATGTTGGTATCATATGCTTTTGCTATACAAAAATAAATGTTGCTCTAATTCACAAAGTTTGTGCGATATCTTTTCAAAATCTTCAAGACTTACATAACTGTTGCATTAGATTTTCATTCTCATAATAAACTTTTCTAACTGCAAAACATTTGTTTGATATCAAGGAAGCTCACATATAAGCACTAGTGATGAGTTTATTCTTTTAAGGCTTGAAACTATGTTGAGTAATTGGCGAATCATTTCAAGAAAGAAATCATATCCAGGGGCATGTCACATGAAGACCTTAAGCACGAACATGTTGCTGCTCCTAGTTAATGCTTTCCCAACTTGTTTACTCTTTTGGGGCAAAATTTGAAGACTTTGTTGTGCCAACTACAGTCAATCCGGGGCAATCACGTCGAGATTTGATGAATCTCTCTAAGAGTTTGAAGACACCAGAGGATGGTGAATGCCAGGTCTTTTGTAAAATCCTCTTGAGACGATTTCTCCTCATCAACCATATAGCTTGGGGCATTTTAGAAGTGAAGTTATTCGCAAGAATTGTCGTGCAACATGCAGCTTATCAGCAGTAAACTTGGGGCATCCAAAATTAGTCTCAGGGGCAATCCAGATTTGTCAAGATATGTGATATGTATTGCACATATTATCAGAGGGTGGTGTTCCCAGTATCTCCAGCTAAGCATGACTTTTTCCAGCTGAAATATTGTTTGTGTTGTTATCCTTTCAATGGATTGTTTGCGATAGAAGACTGGACTTTGGGTTTTCTACCTGAAAATACTTTCCTCTCCAGATAGATTTAAGCCTTGTAAAAGGACTTTGCTCCGATGATGGCCTGGGTTCTATCTCCAGTAATGTTCCCATCTTGTTGAGATTAGACGAGTGTCGAGTTGTACTGTGATGTCTTATCATCTCCAGTTTATCTTTTCCATCTGTTTGTGTCAGCATATACATGACATTCATTTATTCATTCACACTTGCATCATGCACACACATTGATATTTGTTGATGTTCTTGATCTGTATACTTTGGTTATCATATTTCCTCTCCCCAAATAGAGTGTCAACTTAAGCAGAAAGTATGCCTCCTTTCTAATTCCCCACAGAGTTAACTCTCGTGGAAGAATCTTGCTTTAGCTTTCCTTTTCCATCTCTGGATAGGATAAATCCCCATTTGAGTTATTTTCTCATTGGGTGGAGTCTTGTTTGACTGTTATTCTCTCCAGTTTATTCCTGGATTGAGCTTTGTCTCTTGTGAACGATACCTTGTGGATCTCTCTAGGCTATGAAACCTAGATGGAGAGTGCATTTATTTTGCAATTTGAATACTTGGTCTTCTCAGGAAGAATCTATTCATGGTTTCCCATTGAAGATGAACTTTGTTTCTAGGAAGTGTTGTTGCAACACTCTTTTGGAATCTCAACAAAACAGCAAGCGGCGGTCTCTTCATGAGAAACTTGTATGTTATTGTTACCCTTGAAAAACAGCAAGCGGCGGTCTCTTCATGAGCAACTTGTATGTTATTGATACCTTTGAGAAAACAGCAAGCGGCGGTATCTTCATGAGCAACTTGTATGTTATTGATACCTTTGAAAAAACAACAAGCGGCGGTCTCTTCATGAGCAACTTGTATGTTATTGATACCTTTGAAAAAACAGCAAGCCGCGGTCTCTTCATGAGCAACTTGTATGTTATTGTTCCTTTGAAAACAGCAAGCGGCGGTCTCTTCATGAGCAACTTGTATGTTATTGTCACCTTTGAAAACAACAAGCGGCGGTCTTTTCATGAGCAACTTGTATGTTATTATCACCTTTGAAAACAGCAAGCGGCGGTCTCTTCATGAGCAACTTGCGTGTCATTGTTACATTTGAAAAAACAGAAAGCGGGGGTCTCTTCATGAGCAACTTGTATGTTATTATCACCTTTGAAAACAACAAGCGGCGGTCTCTTCATGAGCAACTTGTGTGTTATTGTCACCTTTGAGAACAGCAAGCGACGGTCTCTTCATGAGCAACTTGTATGTTATTGACACCTTTGAAAGGAAGCAAGTGGCGGCCTCTTTATTTGAGCAGCTTGTGTATCCCCAACAATAATGCAAACGACACCTCTTCGGAAAAGTTCCATGGGGAAATTTGTATTTTATCCTTTTCAAGCGATATCTTAGTTAAGGAAGAAATGTGTTACCGTTCTTGGTAAAATTTAGAAGTCAGAAATGTTTCTTTTCCAGTCTCAGTACTGATGCCAATCATTTGCCAGTCACAGTGCTGATATCAATCATATGCTTTTCCAGTCACAGTACTGATGTCAATCATTTCCTTTTCCAGTCACAGTACTGATGCCAATCATTCTCCAGTCTCAGTACTGATGTAAATCATTTCTTTTCCAGTCTCAATACTGATGTAAATCATTCAAGAGTCTCTCATTTGAAGTCTATGACTCTGTTTCCCCAGTGGAATTATAATTTGTTCCCCTGTGGGGTTACTGTATAATGTGCTTGGTTTCTCCAGCATAGTTTGTCTCATATGGTGTCATTCCCCATAAAATTCAGAGCATTGCATTCATATCATATCATAAACATAATTGCGGTATCTTAAGGCCAAAAATTGTGTATTCTATATTTAAGTCCCTTCAATCTCGTCGAAATGAAGATCCCAATCTTCATATCTCCAGATAGAAGAAACTTAAATAGGGGCAGCTGTCATACCCCAATTTTTGACCTAAGATCCCATTTTTATTTTTGCATTTTTATACAAAAGTCAAGGTCACTAAATACAGTCGGTTTTAACCTCTCACCTTCGAGCATTGATTATGCAGAAATTGTCAAGTGTTTTGAACATTCTTAGCCTATATATCACTAACTTCTAATCAAGCACGGAATGTGTGTTTTTTGTTTCTTTGATTTCATGTGCTGACAGGTCCTTCGATTTGCACTTTTTTTCCTCATGCATGCCTCTTTCGAATCTGGACATTTTGCCTCCTGCATGCCTCTTTCGATTGGACAAGTTTACTGCCTGCAAACATGCTTCGATTGGGCAGTATGTTGGTTTCGATCCACATGTTTCGATTGGGCAACATTGCTTCCTTCGAACACGGGTTTTCGATTGGGCAATATGTTTGTTTCGATCCACATGCTTCGATTGCGCAACATTGCTTCCTTCAGTCACAGGCTTCGATTTAGAAAAGCTTCGATTAGACAATACAATCTCCCTTCAGTCACAAGCTTCGATTTGGCCATGTAGTTTCCTTCGAAGTGATCCCCTTTGATCCACAAGCTGGACATGTGATTTCCTTCAAGGTGGCCTCCTTCGATTCACAAGTTGGACCACTAAACCCTTCGAAGCAACGTACTTAGAGCACACATTGTTTGGAAACGAACATTTTTGTGTAATCATGAAGCTGGTCGAAGTGATCAAAACGAAAGGGGGAAGTATTCAAGGAGTTTGTTGACTAAAGTCCCATATACTGCCAAACTCAAGCCAGCTGTGCTGCTATGCAGCAGTCCTGTACCAACCTGCCACTAAGCTCCAAAATACTGATAAGTCTGAATTGTCTCAGTCCTGTACTTGCACAAAAAAGGAGTGCACAAGAGCTGCATTGAAGAAAACAAGGGGGAAGTATACCCAAATAATTCAAATATCATTTGATTTCCCCCCAAAACCATATCAAAGCTCGCCTATAAATAAAGAGGCTCCAACACATATTTTTAAGAGAGGATTTTTGGACTAGAGGAACGAAACCTCCAAAATCTTCTCAAACACAACAACAAAACTCTCAAGTTCATCAACACTTGAGAAATCAAAAAACCCAGAATCACATTCAAACACAATAAAACTCTCAAAGTTCATCAACACTTGAGAAATCACAAAAAACCCAGAATCACATTCATCCCCTTCGACTCTGAAGAACAACCACACTGCAGTTTCCTTCGAATCAAAGAAGCATCACACTTTATTTTTCTTTTCCTTCAAATCCAGCGCTCCAAGCACAGCCTGTGACCCCTCTTTCGAATCCAGCATCCAGGGCCTCCACTCAAGGTCCCACATCCATTCAAGGCCTGAAGCAAGGTAAGTCACTCTTACCCTTGAACTTTTCGTTTCATGGCATAACATGTAAATAATCTTTTTGTTCGTTTCAAGCATGTATATACCACTGTACCTTTCGTTTCCACCCTGTTAACATGTTTTTAAAAGTTAACCCTTTCGTTTTGCTTTCTGTTTACCTGAACTAGCTTTAATTATTAAACTGTTTGAAAGATAAATACTAGCATGGCCTCAGGCCATGTTGTCATTTAATGCTTGAAATGAAAGAAACAGGAAACAGGAAATAGGAAACAAAGCTTCTGGATTCTACCCCCTTTCTCCAGGTCGAACGAAAGAGACAACCAGGAGGCAAACCATATCCAATCGAAAGACATTCCCTCACTGCTTTCAACCCCCAGTCGAAGAAGGAAACAAGGCAGAATCAAAAGACTTCGCCATACACTGACTGCCAGGCCAATCGAAGGACAGAACCTCACTGGTGCGAACTCCAAGTCGAAGGATACAACTTGCTGCTGCCTTTGCCCAATCGAAGGACAGGACCTCGCCCCTGCCAAAGCCCAATCAAAGGCCATGACCTCACTGGTGCGAACTCCCAATCGAAGGAGGCCAACAGAATGCAAATCGAAGGCTGCTTCCCCCCAATTGAAAGACACTCATTTTCTTACTTTTATCTTATTTTTTTCTTCATATTTTTTTATGCCTTTTGATATGTTTATAATAGCGTAGGTTTTTATCTTTCTGAATTTTTTTTACTTTGTACAAATGCTAGTAATTAGGCGTATATGGCAAGATAAAATCAACAAGTAAACAAACCAAAAAATCCAAAAACACTCAACAAATCAAAACTCCCCCCAAGGGCATGTTATCTCCGTTCTACCGCGACATCGGCTGTGCCTATTGCTAGAATGCGTACGTTAATGTCGCCCACTAAAAAACACAAACAAATCAACTTTTTTCTAGAGGAACTACGGTGTTTTGATTCCTTCATTGGATACGTAGGCAAAGGGTCGCGAAACCCTCACAAACGCAATAATAAAAACTCATTTCTTTCCCCTTAAACAAACATAGTTGTAGATAAATACACCCTTGTATATAACAAACAATTTTAAATCAAAAAACAGATATTCCAAAAGGTTCCTGCGGAGTACCGTAGATGCATTGGGTGCTAATACCTTCCCATTGTAGAACCAACCCCCGAACTCTCGATCTCTTTCAAAAACGCATTGTATTTTCTTTACTTTTAAGTATTATTTTACATTGCATGTTTTAGGGTTTTATTTCGCTCTTTTCCCTTTCCCCTTGGAAATAATAAAGCGCGGGTGGCGACTCTTGCTTTTGCGAGTCGAGTTAATTAATAGCTCGATCTCCGATTTTCACCGCTACACTATGCATAAGATACCCGTTAGGTTGACACACCTAAGAAAAATAAGGGCATCCCTGCAAACCAAAAGGTTTGGGAAAAAATTAGGGATATATGCAAAAAGATTGTACACCCGACAAGTTAAAAATCTGAAAGGGCGACTTGGGAAAAAAGGGTATCCTGGTGGGCTGAAAACCCGAAAGGGCGGTCCAGGCAAAAGTTAAGGATTAAAAGCGTATGACTATGTCTCGTGGAATCAACACAGTCAATTTTATCACCAAGGTCCAAGTTCAAACGGTCCAAGATCAATCCAATCAACTTCCATCAACGGCAAGGGACATTCGAAGACATTGGGGCAATAGTAGAGTTGGAAGGAAATGAGATCATTTCACATGGCTATTTGTTTTCATTCTGAATTTTTTGTCCTTTCGACGATTTCCTCTTATTAGGATCTCCGTCTCTCTGTACAAAAACACCTATTCATGGGCAAAATATCAATACAAATATACTTTGAAGTGCACAATTTCTATCTTGAATGCAAATTTGTCCATTGAATGAACATATGCATATGAATATAATTAAAACTATTTGGCACATGTGTCCTGCTAAGAAGAAGCAAACATCTCTTTAATGTATATGAAATATACCTACAGAGTTATCGCATTATCATTATCCCCACAAGGACGGCTACAATAAACCTTTCCCCAGGAAATTCACCTCCTCAACAGGGTTTACTTCCCCAACAGGTTTTATTTCCCCAACAATAATCGAGGAACCAAAAAATTCCTCAGCCAAGTACATCCTCCCCAATCGAGTATGTATTCCCCCGGTATAGTCTATCTTCTCCAACAAACGACGATATAGCATAACTCCCCAGCCGAGTTCAAATTTCCCCAACATACAACAATCAAGACACCACAGAGTTCCCCAACTGAGCCTATCTTCCCCAATTGAGTATATCTTCCCCAGCCAAGGATATTATCCCCAAGCAGAGTCTATCCTCCCCAGCCGAGGCTATTATCCCCAAGCTGAGCCTATCCTACCCAACTGAGTCTACACTTTCCAGTTTGAATTTTCCTTTCAGATTATTGCAAATCATAGGGCCACAACCCCTGATCCCCAGTAAAGCCATCAGCAAAGCCTTTACTATTTCTAAAAAGATACTATGAAGCCTGGACCCGACCAAATATTAGAACAATTTTCAAGTTATTACTGAAGCCTGGACCCGACCAGATAATAGTTTGACTTCTTCAATTACTGAAACCTGGACCCGACCAGATAACATCTTGAGTATCTGAAACCTGGACCCGACCAGATAATAGTTGATCTTAATTTCAAGATACTATGAAACCTGGACTTGACCAGATAATAGTCTAACTCTTCAAAGATATAGAAGAACATAGACTCAACCCGACCAAGGTTTAACTTCTTTTCCCCAGTAGAGTTTGCCTCTGCCCTAACAAAGTACTGTGAAACCTGGATCCGACCAGATATCAGTTTTCAATTTAATCTTTTCAAGCAAGTTATTGTGAAGCCTGTATCCGACCAGATAGCAATCACCCTCATAGATTCGTTGTGAAACCTGGAAACCAACCAAATAATAACTAAATCCTCAAACAGTTTATTGTGAAACCTGGACCCGACCAGATAACAATTGACCTCATCAACCTCAGAAATCTGCAAAGCCTGGACCCGACCAGATAACAGTTTTTCAAACAGATTATTGTGAAACCTGGAGCCCGACTAGATAACAACTAACTATGATCCCCGGAGAGACACTATGAAGTCTGGACTCGACCAGATAATAATACAACTTTCCAAAAACCACGAAACCTGGACCCGACCAGATAGTAGTTACCACTTCAAGTTACTGCGAAGCCTGGACCCGACCAGATAAAAGTTAACTTTTATATCCCTAGCAAATTGGTGTAAAGCCTGGATCTGACCAGATAACTATTCAATTTCAAGAAAATTTTCTGCAAAGCCTGGAATCCGACCAAATAACAGTTAATTCGTCTCTTCCCCCAGTAAGTTGCCGTGAAGCCTAGATCCGACCAGATAGCAGTTGACTACTTCATCCTCAGCAAATTGTGAAGCCTAGATCCGACCAGATAACAGCTTACATTCAAGAGATATTCTCTAGTGAAAGCATCCTTTCAACAAAGTTTAGAGATATGTGTGATCGGTGGATCTGGAACTGACTGTTTAACGCTGGTTCGCGAAATGTCGCGGAAGCAAGAGTCGCCACCGTCTTTTATTTTCTCTAACATGGACAGGACAAAAGCACAGCAAAATTCCTTATGAGATAGTTTCTCGGTTCGGGAGGTAGATTTATAGAAAGGGAAGGTGTTAGCACCCTTTCTATCCATGGTTATCCATGGGCTCTTAGATACTTGCTCATTTGTGTTTTCAAAAGTGTTTGCTTTTCAATTGTGAGTGGGTTTGAAAAAGTTTCTTTGAAAGATTTCAGATCGACTCTTGTATCAGTCCTCAAGAGTGTTTGAAAAATTGTTTTTGAAAGCTTTTTGAAAAGTGTCGGTGTGAAAAGAAGTTTTGATTTGTTTTGAATTAGAGCAAGTATCTATGAGTCATTTACCTACCCTAAGGAATTAGGCTGTGTAAATGTCCTTAAGATAGTGCCATCCCACCATTGAGAGGTAGGTAGCACCACCGTTGGAGGTGTTCGGGTCAATTCGAGGGTTAGGGACAGTGTGGTCACCAGAGCAACAGTAGGACACCTTAGAAGCTACCCTTATGCCATGGGTCATGGACATAAGGACTTACTAAAACGTCCTATACTTGACGACCACGTTTCGAGGGGCAAGGCAACAGTGAGGCGTACCCTAAGAGTGGTGTGTGAATTTGTGTATTGTTTTCAGTTATGTTTTATCTTGATCATGCATTGGGTGAGCTACGCTTTGATTTTATTTGGGCCATTCATTCTTTCATGCAAAGTTTAGCAGTTAAAAGGGTGCGGAAATTAAAGTGCAGAAAATAAAGTCCTACGCTATTACAAGGCGCGGGTCTATACATCGCCAAATTAACAAAGACCCATTTTTTAATAAAATGCGGAAAATAAATAAATTCCTAATTACTATTACATGGCTTGAGCAATTACATGACATTTGAAAAAAAAAAGAACAAACGCGCGAAAAGAAATTAGAATCGAATATTCGAGGGCGTTGGACCCTTTAAAGAAATTAAATGAAATTAAACAATTAATTAATTATTTAATAAAGAAAAGAAATGTTTTTGTATGTTTTTTGTATTTATGAAATAAAGAGAATTAATTAAAATTAGAAGTTAAATGAAACCCTAGTTCTAAATTATTTTTTTAATTGTTAAAGAAAATATTCAAGTTTTAACCTAATTTACACTAGTTAATTAATTACATGTTTATTTACAAAATTAATTAATAGTTAATAATAATGATAATAAGAAAAAATTGTTTATTAAAAGAAAAGATAAAAATGCTAAAAACCCTAATTTCTATGTGTGATACGGTGGGAGAACTGACTATGGTTTTGCGTTTGTTTTCGCAAATGTTTCGGTTGAGCAAGAGTCGCCACCGACTTTTTATTTTATCCTAAGGAAAGGTTTAAAAAGCACAGCAAAAACCTTTGAGATTTTTCTTGGGTTCGGGGAGTAGATTATAGAAAGGGAAGGTATTAGCACCCTTTCTATCCATGGTTATCCATGGGCTCTTAGGTACTTGCTTAGATCAACTTGCCTTGGTTTCCAATTGTTTGAAATGGTGCTTGGTGTGTGGTTTTGAAAATGTTTTGAAAAGATGCCTTGTATAGGCTACCCTTGTAACAATTCTTTACTCGAATGTTTTACAAAAAGGTGTTTTGTCTTTTTAAAAAGATGTTTCAAGGTTTTTGAAAGTTGGTTTTGAAAGTGTTTGTGAAGTTGGTTTTGTTATGTTTTAAACCTTTTGACAATTTTGTTCCACCATTGCATTTGGTGGACAATCTTGCCTTAGGAGGTGAAAGGGGCGGGCGCGGGTCATCGTTTAAACCATAATTGCAATAGTGTTAAATGTCTTTGGGCAATTTTTCTTTAAAAAAGGGACTTGATCATTCATTTAGGCAACATTTTGAGGGACTATGATCATTTGATTGTTTGTTTTACCCAAAGAAATTCAACATGCAATATGGCCCAATTTATTTGAAGGCAACAAAGTGGAATACCCTAGGGGTGCAAGTGTGAAATGTGTTGTCCATTTTCATGCTTATTTATCTTGAAATTAGGTCAAACTATTTTATTCGTTTTATTCGCATACAAACCCTAATTCTAGCATAGTATGTTTAGAAAGCATTAAAGTGCGAAATTTAAATTCCTACACTATTACAACACAATAATATGGGGAGGGGGGTACAATGTTCAAATGGGGTATATTTAGACAAGAAATTAAACCTAGCTATTACATCATTTTCGTTGAATATTTACATTATAATCAAAAGCATAAATTGAATGGAAATGAAATAAATATGCAAGATGTAAAAGAATGTTTATATGTATGAAAAAGTATTATTTATGTAAAATGAAAAGAGAAATAAAAAGGTAGTATTTTTTGGAGTATTTTTATATTTAGGGCAAAAAACCCTAATTTTAATTAAAAGGGTATTAATTATTTAATATATATATAATATTTTCTATTTATATACAAAGAATAAAAGAAAAATGAAGTATATTTGTAAAAATGCATTTTTTAGCATTAAATATTAATAAAATAAAATATGTACATTTTTTGGTATTTATATCCTAAGTGTATTAATATATACTTATTTATTTATATTATTTACAAAATATGTATTATATATATTAATTAATAATATTTAATATTTAAATAAAAAAAGTATTTTTCTATAAAATATTTTCAGGAAGTAAAAATAGGATAAAAGTGTATAAAATATATTTGTGCTATTTTAGTATTTTAAACAAAAAAGTATATATTTATTTATTTATGTACAAACTAAAAGAAAAATCAAATAAATACCTAATAAATTCAAAAATGATGAGAAAAAATATTTTTATATTTTTAATATGCTGAGAAAAAATAAATGAGTCAATTAAAAAAAGAAAAAGTCAAAAAACAATAAAAATAAAACAAATGGGCTCAGGGGGTTCAGAACAAATTATATGGTGCAAAAAGGAAAGTCAACATAAGCCCAGCCCATGAAGACCTTTCTTCAACCTCTGAACAACAATATTCAAAAAAACGCGCGCCCTGTTCTTCTATCCCAACATCCTGATTCTTTGATCTTTTGCACAAACTTTCAACACAAAAAATGTTAAGCATGGAACCACGATTCCAAATATATAAAGAACATCTCCTAACTCTCAGAAATGAGAGAGAATTTTAACAATCCTAAATCCTAACCTAAGTTTTCTGCCATTTTCAAACCTTAAATTCTCACAGCTCAAGCAAAAGAAATGAAAAGTAAAAGCATGTACAGGTTCAGTGGCATGAGTAGAACATTGCTTATTCACAAACTTAGAGCTAATGATGCCTAATGAGAGAGATAGAAGTTCACCGAAGTACCTGTTCAGTTGAAGTTCTATCTGGCAAATGGGGAGCTTTCAGTGCAAGATAATGGTTGGTATAGCTTCCTTGAGGTGTGGTGATGCTGTTCCAATATTTACTTTGCCTTGAGACACCTTGAACTGAGCTGTAGAACTTCAACTGCAAAATGGAAAAATGAAAATGGTGGAACTTGTTAGAGGAGTTACAGGTCGTGTTTCAAGTCATGGTCAGCTTGCATAGATGCTAGGGAATGTGTGTGAACTGGTTTGGGCAAGAGAGCTTGGGGGAAATGGAAGATGGCACTCAAACTGCAGGCTTGGCCCTGTTTTTGAAGTTTGAAGGTGATTCTGAGATTGGGATTCTATGAGAGATGTTAGGGTCGTGTACTAGCTTGGTTATGATGTCCTGGATCTGTTTGACAAGTTTGCTTAAGTGTTTGTAAGCTGATATGAGAGTTGTGTTGCAATATGCCAAGTTACTTACACTTTAAGCAACAAATGCCCAAGTTGTGTTCTAGGTCAGTAGATGCCCCCTAATGAGCTGCATAATCCCTCCTTGATCAGAGTGTTTTGCTCATAATCTTATGCCAATTAGATCTCATTTGTACTGCTTGGATTTTCAATTGGACATAAAGTTACCTTTTGCAAAAATGGAAGAAATGCTTTATCTATAAATGGATTAATCCTTTAGGCAATGCTTGAACACACAAAACATGGTCTTGGCACAAAGGTTTTGCATTTAATTATTGAGTGTCAAAGGGTTTTAGGACCTGTAATTTAGCACAAACTATGCTGACTTGAAAATGGCTTAAGTTATGAACATGTTCATGATCAATCCAAAAGTGAGTTTTTGCCATATTGTGAAATTCGATTCTCTCAAGTTATGAGGTTGTTTGAGAAGTTCTTGGACATTTTGGAAAGCTTGGAATGTGTACTACAATCCATCTTTGAAATGCAAATTGAAATTCCAAGTGGAAGTGTATGGAAAATGGCCTTGAAGTTGGGTAGAAAACCTTGTCAAAATAGGTCAAAAATTCACTAAGTTAAGAATGGTTTAGTGCCCTTATTCAAAAATTTGTAACTTGAGATACAAGCCTCATTTGGGAAAACTTTGTGAATCAAAGTTGTAGATTATGCAACAAGCTACAACTTTCATGTTTTGACTTTTATTTGAATCCAAATGGATCTTGGTGAAAAAGTTGGGCAAAGTTGGGAAAAATTAGGGTTTTTCATAACTTAGAAAAATTCTAAGTTATGAAAAATTCTAATTTCTAACCCTAATTTGCATTTTGTGATTTCTTGGTGATCAAGTTTCATGATTTGGCATGTTTTGATGAAAAATGAATCTTGACTCTTGATTTTGACCAAAAAGTCAAAGTTTGACTTTTCAGTATACAGTCAAAATTGATCAATTGACTGGGAAATTCAACTGTCAATCCTGTGTACTTGGGATCTTTTGAGTTTGTTGAGCATGTCAAGATAATTCCATGGGGTCATTGAGTCCATAGGTGAGCTTGTTTTGCTATTGGTTGGGTCAAACAGTTAAAAATTGCCTTTGTGCAGTCAAAACCCTAAAAATGACCATTTTGCCCTTTTGGTGATCTGACCAAATTTCTTGTGGAATTTTGATCCAAACTTGATCAAATGGTCCATGTGAGTTTATAATGTTGATGTGGGTCAATTTTCATGAGATTTGACTGTCAATTGGCCACAGTTGACTTTTTCCCCAATACAGCTGATTTCTAGGTCAATTGTCCAATTGACTGGGCAAAACTTGGAATCAAGACTTGAAACTTGGTATGGATAAACTTGGGAGTCCAATATGAAGCAAGAAAGTCATCTTAGGCATTTTAGGTCAAAACATCTTTGTGCAAACACAAACCCTAATTTGGATCAACAGTGCAAGGAGAAGTCTTGAGCAGATGAAACCCTAACTGGATCTTGAGCTTCAAGGGTTTTGTGGTGAGAAATCAATGAGAAATGGGAGGGAAAATTTAGGGGTACAACAGTTGCCCCTGTTCAATCTTCTTGAATCCGAAGAGTTAGATTGGCAAGTTTGCCTTTCGTGACTCGAGGGTAAAAGGAGATTGGACACTAGAGTGCCCATCTGGAATGAATATTAGAAAGGTGTCCATGCTTTGGACCATCTCTGAACTGGGGATATGAATAAGCAATAGATTGGCATCCGTCGTTGGGAGGAATCCGTAAGCTGTTTTCAAAAATCTTGAGAAGAAACTAAACAAGTGGTCAATTGATTCGTCTGGATATCCTGATTTCAATGGTACCAGTTTGAGTGGCCAATTTTTCCATATATGTAAAGCCCTAATTCAAAGTTCCTGAAACCCTAAAATACATTAATGGTGAATCACGATACAGGGCTTGATAACTCAATTGAATTATGTCATTAGCTTCAGAAGGTTCATGTTAGTATAAATCAACAATTAAAAATCACAAATGATGCATGGAAACTGAAACACAATTATGAAAAATTTCAAGAAAAGTATGATGTCATTCTACCAATTCTCTGTGCGTGGAGGCTTGGTTTCGATTGGAATCGTTTCCTGGATGTCTTGGCAAGGTTTTGGAATACTTTTGCAGCCTTGAAACGTCTCCTAACTAGGTTTTCAATTTTCAATATTTTTGTGAAAAAGTGCAATGTTGTTCTTGGTTTTTCAGCGCAGCTTCTGTGTCTAATGCCTTTGGTTTCAATTGTGCATATGCATGTGAGTAGAATTATGTCAAAAAGCCAGCCCAAAATCCATCCATTTATGATTTTGAATATTTGATTTTCCATATCCTTTTTTCAATCTTTTTCATGCCAATCATTGCCAATCATGTAGAAACTTTCCCTTTTGAGTGATGCACGAAATATTTGATTCATAATGAGTGAATTGGCTGCACAAAAAGATTTGGAAAACATGATTTAGTATTTTTCTCATAATTAATTTTAATTAAATGAATTAATAAGATTAAAAATTCAATTAATTAATTAAAAATAAGAAAATAACTCCCTTTTAGCTTAATGGGTCGTGCATAGCCTTTGGATAATGATTCATGGAAGAAATTGAGGCCCATTAGCATTTTTGAACCCTTTTATGCAAAGTTGACTTTTCAAAATTCCCAAAACTTTCCCAACTTCCACAAGGCATATCTTTCTCAATTTTTAAGCTTTGATCATGTTCTTGGACATTTTGGAGAGGTCTTGGAGTCCTCTAACCAATGTCTTTGGTCCCATGTCATTTTGATTTACCAATCTCAAGTTATGGTCTTTGACTTGAAGTGCCTTTTTGTTGACTTTTGAAAATGACCTATAATGTTGAGATTGATAACTTTTTGTGAGAGAATTTCTTGGACTTTAAGTGTGAAGATGGGTTGTAGGAAATGTCATTCTATTCAAAATGAGCTTTGGATGGAATTTTTCTGATAAACCATGTAGAAGTTATGCCTTGGTCAATTTGCAGTTGACTTTTTCAGCTGTCCAAAAATGGAAACTTTTGCATCTTGAGACTTTTTGAGCCATGCTTTGAGAATCATGATCAAGAATTGATCAAATGATGTTTGTGGCTTCAAAATGATATGTTGACCCAAAATTTTGACTTTTGACTGTCAAATGACCATTTTGCCCCTACAGTTGACTGTGAAGCAATTAGGGTTTTTGACTGTGCATTTTGATGCTGTGAGTCTTGAAACTTGGTATATGGATGATTGACAATGTATAAGGGCATATGGGACTTGATTGGACCCTTGGAAACCTCAACTTCTTTTCCAGAACCAAAACCCTAGTTTTGACTGTGTTAGGAGGCATTTGGACTGTGCAACCCTTGAGAGATTTTGAAGCATGATCTTGGCAAATCTTGAAGGATATGTGAGGGAAAATTTTGGGGTACAACAGTTGCCCCTGTTCGATCTTATTAGACCTGGGGATGTAGATTGGCTGGCGTGCCTTTCGTAATCCGAAGGTGGAAGATGATTGAACACTAGAGTGCCCAGAAATTTGCACTCACATTGTAGAGTGTCAACAGTATGATGTGGGGAATGGGCTTACAGATGCCATGTGGAGACTGATGGATAGGAGGATGGGCTTATAGATGCCATCTGGAAGTGTGACAGAACCTTGTCGTAAATGGGCTTATAGATGCCATTTGGAGACTGTTGGTATGTGGAGAGATGGGCTTATAGATGTCATCGGGAGGTTGTCGATCGCGTAAGAGATTCCTTAGCGAGAACTTGCGTACCTGAGAAAGAAAAATAATTACCTGGCCTGTTGCAGGAGTTGATCTTCAAACCCTTTATGTAGATGTGCCCTGGCTGGATACAAGAATCAAATCTTTAAACTCTTCAGACGTGCCCTGGAGAGATACAGGAATCGGATCCTCGAACCCTTCAGACGCACGCTGGCAAGATACAGGAATCGGGTCTGGTAATGTTAGTCGTCAAAAGATACACCCTGGCGAGATACATGAATCGGATCCTCAAACTCTTCAGGCGCACCCTGGCAAGATACAGGAATCGGGTCTGGTAATGTTAGTCGTCAACAGATACACCATGGCAAGATACAGGAATCGGATCTTCGAACTCTTCAGACGCACCCTGGCAAGATACAGGAATCGGGTCTGGTAGTGTTAGTCGTCAACAGATACACCCTAGCAAGATACAGGAATCGGATCCTCAAACTCTTTAGACGCACCCTGGCAAGATACAGGAATCGGGTCTGGTAATGCTAGTCGTCAACAGATACACCCTGGCAAGATACAGGAATCAGATCCTCAAACTCTTCAGACGCACCCTGGCAAGATACAAGAATCGGGTCTGGTAATGCTAGTCGTCAACAGATACACCCTGGCAAGATACAGGAATCGGATCCTCAAACTCTTCAGACGCACCCTGGCAAGATACAGGAATCGGGTCTGGTAATGCTAGTCGTCAACATATACACCCTGGCAAGATACAGGAATCGGATCTTCGAACTCTTCAGACGCACCCTGGCAAGATACAGGAATCGGGTATGGTAATGTTAGTCGTCAACAGATACACCCTGGCAAGATACATGAATCGGATCTTCGAACTCTTCAGATGCACCCTGGCAAGATACAGGAATCGGGTCTGGTAATGTTAGTCGTCAACAGATACACCCTGGCAAGATACAGGAATCAGATCTTCGAACTCTTCAGACGTGCCCTGGCAAGTTACAGGAATCGAGTCTGGTAATGTTAGTCGTCAACAGATACACCCTGGCAAGATACAGGAATCGGATCCTCAAACTCTTCAGGCGCACCCTGGCAAGATACAGGAATCAGGTCTAGAATCAGTCGTCAACAGATACACCCTGGCAAGATACAGGAATCGGATCTTTAGTTGCGACCGTTGATGGTAATCATCTTGGTATTAACCTTTGTCCTGAAAAGACAAAACGTTAGTTGCATGCAATGTCATGATGTATGACATGTGTGATATTCTCAAAATAAGTGAGATTGTATGTTTATGATGCGTATATGCATGCTATAGTGTATGAAGATGCAATGTTTATGAATGTATGTTTTCGTCTTAGGAAAATAAATCCTTGACGGATGCCGGGAAGTTAAATCCTGGGCTTGATGTGGAATAGAGCTTCGCTGTTTCCGCTGGGGATGATGGTTGCAAGAATACCGGTAGGAGATGGTGACTCCGTTGGGGAATAAACTTGGAGATTACTCTGCGGGGGAAAATTATTCTAGCGACCTTGCTGGGGAACAATACTCTGTGGGAAGAGAGGTACTTTGCTGGGATGTTGATGATAACTTCGTTGGGGATACCATTGTTATGTTGGAAGTTTTAATAGACTCCGCTGGGGATGAGAAGACTTCGCCGAGGACGATCTTTCCGTGGCTTTTGGCTGAGGATAACCCAGTTATATCCTGGTAGGGAAATAACCTTTGAATAAAGCCGGGGGACGCGTTCGTGCTCTGCAGGGGATAAGCTTCCAGAATCTACTGGGGATAAGCTTACTGCTGGGGAGATGGATTCCACTTTCCTGGGGGAACTTCAGACTGGACTCTCCTGGGGAAATTTTTGAGATATATTGGGGAGGTGGCTCCACTGAATGTCTGATATACTGCCGGGGAACAATCTTAGATCAAGACTGTCGGGGATGCTTGTTAAGAATGTCTGTATATTGCTGAGGAATGTTGAGATCTGCTGGGAATACCCAACTTCCTTGAGGCTGACAGTATAACTCTGCTTGGGGAGAGTGTATTGACTTGCTGGCTCACTCTCTGGGGATTTAAGATATCATGGTTATGTTCTTCAGCTGAACTTACCTTGGTACCTTGGTGGACAGGGCAATTAGATCGCTTGGATAACTCATTATTGCCCCTGTTTCTGAGGTGAGGGAAGAAGATACCTGTGGAGGTGCTTGATGACTGCCGATTGACAACTCTTCTTCTGGTAGGCAAGTGACGAAATGACAAGACATAGTCGTACGCTTTGATCCCTAATTTTTGCCTGGACCGCCCTTTCGGGTTTTCAGTCCACCGGGATACCCATTTTTGCCCAAGCCGCCTTTTCAGGTTTTCGACTTGCCGGGTGTACAGATTTTTTTCATTTCATCCCTTATTTTTTCCCGAACCCTTTTGGTTCGCCGGGAAGCCCTTATTTCTGCCTAGGTGTGTCAACCTAGCGGGTCTTTGATTATGCGTAATATTTTTTCGACTATGTCCACGCTCTCAGAATGTAGGGAGTGGCCCCTGTTAGAAGTGTTTTGTCATGCCCCAGAAGATGTTTAATCAGGCAAGATTCGTTGCTGGAATGCCCCCAAGTGACTCAGGCGGAGATTTGCCCCAGGCTATTTGGACTTTGAGAGATTCTCCGAATCTTGATTGGACTGCCCCAGATAATAGACCATGATCATGTCTGCCCCTTGATTGGAAATACTCTTGTTCATTAGACTTTCGTCATACGAATTTCTCTGCTGTTCAAACAACTAGTCACATGCAATCAATGTTATATTAGAAATGCAAAGCTTATGTCTGTCTTGAAGTTTCTTTGAAAATGCATTTTTTAGTAAAAACAAGTGAATTTGGTAAACTGCGATGTCAACTCGTTATTTTACCGCAAGCCTTAAGGAGTTAGGATACCTTTGTAACAGTATGCTTTCGAACTAACCCATGCTTCAGCTAGGACTTTTTAAGGGTTATAACGTGGCTTGGTTCACGGTTTAAGAAACAAAGGATAAAGGCTCAAATTATTTGTACACCCGTTCTTCGTGATGTTCTTCAAACCTAAGCTCAGTTGATCGTGTGTTAGACCTTATTTGAGTTTTTGTCCTGATATTCCAATGATGGTTCGGATGTTAACAAATCATTTGAATAGGCAGTCCTTTCCTTTTGTTGAGGATTTGTTGGACCTCTTTCTTTTTGATTTCATTATCCATGTTTTTTGCCTGAACTATTTCTTTTGGAATTACAGTCAGCGGGATGCCCCAGTTTTGTAAGTCTCCTTCATAGGTTTTGACTTATTGGGCTTTAGTTTTTTTTTTTGGTAATGACTGCCTGTCTTTATGATTATTCGGAACCATCATTGTCTTTTGTTTTGTAAGGACCTCTTTGGTGCCATTCGTTATGCACTTGGATCAACTGAGAGAACTACCCTACCCCAGGTTATGATTAAGGGTTTTAATTTTCGAAAAGAAAAACTCCAACTTCTTTGGCTCAAAGGGGTTGACGAGGGATTATCTTCCTTATAACTCCAGTGTTTAGGAATTGAAACAATGCCTGTACCTCATCAGCGGGGTCTGTTCAAAAGCATACTGTAAGGATCGTGGTATCGCTTTCGTCATCCTCCCTCAAGAGGCTTAGAATTATTAATTGAGAGTTGACATCAAAAAATGAAAGTAGTTTGAATATAGCGAATGCGAATATATTGATTCAAAACAGACATATGTGATGCATTAATGAAATAACAACGTTTAACATGAGTAGATGTTTGAACAAAAGAAAATTACAACTTGAAAATCCTAATGAACAAAAAGTCTTTTCATCTCAGGGCTTGTTACTTCAACTGGTGAATCCTGTAGGGCTGGTAGAAACACTCATCCTGGCCATCTTGGGTGAATTCCACAGCTCCTTCATCAATCAGGTCCTAGATCTTGTTCTTCAAGGTCCAACAATCATCTGTAGCATGCCCCGGGCTTTCGGAATGATAAGCGCAGCGGGCGTTGGGGTTATACCTTGAAGGTGTCCTGTTGGGATTCCTAGGAGGGTCCCTTAGAGTTACCAAATTCAACCTCAACAGTTGTTGTAAAGCTTGAGGCAGCGACACGTTGAGCTTGGTGAATTGCCTTTTGGGCTTGTCTGGCTGAAGCTGGTGAGGTTGATGTTGAATTTGTGACACTGAAACCATTTGAGGAGCTCTTCCCTTATCTTCTTGTCTCAAAGGAGGTTGAATGATGGCTGGCTCTTCAACCTTAGATGTTTTCCCCAGCTGGTTACCCCAAAGCAGTTGGTTGACGAGAACCCCGAGCTCTTCTTGTCTTTGAGCTAAGTCTTGAATGATAGTCACCTGTCCCAGCATCTGGGCTCTCATTGCATCCACCTCAGCTTGCAGATGTTTCAGCCGTTCGTCCTTATCATCCTCAGCACTGTTCCTGACCAAAGTCCCCATGAGAAGTGTTCTTAGCTCTTCCTGCCCCTTGGATAGATTCAGGAGGATTTCCCCGAACCGAGTCTCTTGAGCAAGAAGGTCCTGGTTGTATTGTTGGGAAGCCATTGCTAAAATAAACAGCGAAGATGGTAAGTGACCTGTAACAAGGATACCTGTTATGCAATGATATGTATGATATGCATGTAATGTTTTCAAGGACCTCGCGGGGTAAACAAGAAATTTGTTAGAATCTGGTAGCTTGATTGAAGGAGCTTCATGTTGTTGAGAGTCCTTCTTCAAGGGTCAAGGCTCACCATATCGAGTGGGTTATAGCCCCTGACTTTAGTCATCATGTCTGGTTTTGATTTCCAAACAACCTTGGTTAGGGGAACCTTCTTCAAGAGTCAAGGCTCACCATATCGAGTGGGTCATAGCCCCTGACTCGAATCATCAACTTGGCTAGAGGAAAATAAATCCCCTTTGCCCCTTGCTAGACATGTTGGTTCATCATGACCTGCATCACAAGCCCTTGAGATCCTTGAAATGGGTTAGTCCTTATGCGGGATGCATGCAATGATATGATGTTATGCTATGCATGGGGTAATGTAGGTAAACCCTGTTATGAGTCCCAATTAAGGACTATAAACAAAACCTGCAAGAAACTCAAGTGTCAGATAACAAGCATGCAAGTAGTCAAGTATGAAAGCACACAAGTCACACCACAACCCTTAGAGTTTAGGCCAGCATGGGGTCTGGGTATTACCCTCTTGAAGTTGGTGGGCTCAAACCTGTCTGTTGTACCCCAAAATTTGCCCTCCCATATTCTTCAAGAAAATGCCAAGTCAAGCTTTAAAATTCCCCAAGGGTTACACAGTGCAAAGATCTCCTATACAGTCAGAATTAGGGTTTGTGTTCTGATCAAGAAAATGAAGTTTCCAAAGGACCAATCAAGTCTCACATGCCTATAAATATGGTCAAGCATCCTCATATCAAGTTTCAAGGCTTTCAGCACAAAATTGCACAGTCAAAACCCTAAATTGCACTACAGTCAACTGTAGGGGCAAAATGGTCATTTGACAGTCAAAGTTCAAATTTTTGGTAAACATATCATTTTGAAGCCACAAACATCATTTGATCAATGCTTGATCATGATTCTCAAAATTTGGCTCAGAAATCATCAAGATGTAAAAGTTTCCTTATTTGGACAGCTGAAAAAGTCAACTGAAATTGACCAGGGCATAACTTTCACATGGATTATCAGAAAAATTCCATCCAAAGCTCATTTTTAAGAGAAAGACATTTCCTACAACTCATCTTCATACTTCAAGTCCAAGAAATGCTCTCACAAAAAGTTATCAATTTCAACATTATAGGTCATTTTCAAAAGTCAACAAAAAGGGACTTTAAGTCAAAGGCCATAATTTGAGATTGGTAAATCAAAATGACATGGTACCAAAGACATTGGTTAGAGGACTCAAAGACCTTTCCAAAATGTCCAAGAACATGAGAAAAGCTTAAAAATTGAGCAAGTTATGCCTTGTGGAAGTTGGGAAATTTTTGGATATTTTGAAAAGTCAACATTACTTCAAATGACCTAAAATTGCTAATGGGCCCATTTTTCTTCCATAATTCATCATCCATGGCATGTGCACGACCACTTGGCCCAAAGGGAAGTTTTTATTCATTTTTTATTTATTTATTTGAATTTTTATTTATATTAATTCACTTAAATCAATTAAATATGTGAAAAATACTTAACTTAACCTAACAAATCTTTTTGCACATATAATCTACTCAATAATTCGTGCACATTCAAATATGGAAAGAATTGGACTAATTGGATCATGATTTGCACAAAAGCACATGGAAAATATTTGGAAAATAAAGCTTGAAAATCAAATCTTCAAAACTATGAATGCAAGAGATTTGGATGATTCTTTTTGACCTAATTCACTACTACATATTCCAGGATCACAACCCTAATCATAATACACACTGAGCTGCGCCCAAAAGCCATTACCAAACTTGAAATTTTTCTCAAAAAAGTCAATTCTGAAAACTCCCTTTCAAGGCGATTCAAGACATAATTTTTGTTCCATTGGCTTGCTGAAGGTCCATTGAACGTGTCTCAATCAAAAACAGTCATCAAAGCTTAAGGAATTGGTATACAGAACCTGAAATATCTCGTGAAAATTTCATAATCGTACATCCTAATCCATGCATTCTTTGTGAAATTTAATTATTGATTCATGTTGGTCATTTGATTCTGAAGCTAACCCATGTATTCAATTGTGTTTTTGAGCTATACACGCGATTATGCCATTGTCAATTTCTAGGGTTTACAGGACCTAGAATTAGGGCTTCTCAAATAAGGAAAAATTGAGGCTTGGGACCTTGGCCATCAAAACGAACGCATCTGGACGAAGAGAATCCATGTGTCGCGCTCAATTTATGAGTGCCTGAGTGCTAATCGCTATTTTCTGGAAAGTGACCTAGGAGAACGCTTGAAAACCGTGGCCAATGTGTTCTTGTTTCAGAAAAAAATAAAACACGTGAGGAAGATGAATTCGTGGCGTGCGTTGGTTGGTCCTTTTAAATTTCGCGCGCAGAAACCCCACTAACGCTTGTTTTCATTTATTATATTTGTTAGTTATTATATATTAACATATGTGAATTGGCTCAGCTGGCAAGGCATAGTGGTAGCAACAGTCCTGACCTGGGTTCGAGCCCCAGGTCTACGTTATTTCCATATTATTTTGCAATACATGTTCATATGCAGTTTCAAAAGTGGAGCGCACCGTACATCTTCCTAAATCAAGCGTCCACGTACCCAGCTTCAACAATCACAAGGCTAAGAATTGAGGAACATAGTGGATCCCAGTCAACGCCTCTGCACGTGAATAAAAAAGTCCACAAGGCCAGGAATTGAATTGGGCTCAAAATGCTTGGACTTAACCTCCATGTTGGGGACTGACACCCCCCTAGGTTTGCCAATTTATTTTCTTTCTCCTTTATTTTTTATTTATACTTTCTTTTAAATTATTGCTTTATTAATTAAACTAATTATTTTTACAAACATAAAAAATACACAAAAAATCAGAAAAAGAGAAAAAACACTAAATATTTTATTTCTAATATTTTCATAAATAAATTTGCATGTAATTATTTAGTTTTAAATTAGGTTTGCAACTTTAATTCTTTTTATAAAAAAAACATAGAATTAGGTGTAATTAATGTTTTTATTCCTTTTTAATTTTCCTTTTTATAATAATATTACTTATTTTATTTATTTTCATAATTAAATTTGTATATAAAAATTAGGGTTAATTTAGGTTAAATTCTAATGTTTTCTTAATAAATTAAAATAAAATAGAATTAGGGTTAGCGTTTAATTGCAATTAATTTTTTCTATTAAATCTTAAAATACTAAAAAACCCCAAAAAAACAAGTTATTTCTCTTTTAATTAATTAACCCCGTTAATAATTTAATTTTTTGCAAAAGGGTCCAACGCCCTCGTTCTTAATTTCTTATTTATTCGCATATTTATTGTATTTCATTTGAATAATTATGTACCTCTCCCGAAGCCATGTAAATTACTTCTCGCACTTTTACTTTATTTATTTTCCGTCAAATCGGGTCCTGGTTAATTTTGGCGATGTGGACCCGCGCCATTTGTAATAGCTTAGAATTTACTTTCCCGCAATATTTTTTTACTGTTAATCAAATGACATGAAAGAATGTATGGATAAAATAAAATCAAGCGTAGAACACCGATAACATGACAAGATAAATGCAAATGAAAACGACACACGAATCGCACACACCACCCCTAGGGTACGCCTCGTTGTTGCCTTGCCTCGAAAGGTGATCGTCGAGTAGAGGATGTCTTAGTAAGTCCTCATGATCCGGGAACCTGGCATGAGGGTAGCTTCTAAGGTGTCTTCCCATTGCTCTGGTGATCACCACGTCCCGAACTTCGAATTGACCCGAACACCTCCAACGGTGGTGCTACCTACCTCTCAATGGTGGGATGGCACTACTTTAAAGGACATCTACACAGACGAATTCCTTAGGGTAGGTAGACGACTCTAGATACTTGCTCTAAATTTCAAAACAAATCAAAAATACTTTTCACACCGACACCTTTTCAAAAAGCTTTCGAAAGCAATTTTTCAAACACTCTTGAGGACTGATACAAGAGTCGAACTGGAATTTTCAAAGAAACTTTTTTTAAAACCCACAGTTGGAAAGCAAACAAACTATTTTTGAAAACACAATGAGCAAGTATCTAAGAGTCCATGGATAACCATGGATAGAAAGGGTGCTAACACCTTCCCTTTCTATAACCTACCTCCCGAACCGAGAGCAATCTCTTTAAGGAATTTTTCTGTGCTTTTGTCCTTTCCATTTGGAGAAAATAAAAGACGGTGGTGACTCTTGCTTCCGCGACATTTCGCGAACCAGCGTTAAACAGTCAGTTCCAGATCCACCGATCACAGAACTGGCGACTCTGCTGGGGACATAAACTTAAAGTGAGGTGTACCTTAGGGTTAGTTCATAACTGTGTTTTCAATTGTATTGATTTGCTTGCTTTAAATTGTGGGACTGTCTTGGGAGTTCTATAGATCCTAACCCGGATCTGGGGGATACCTTCTTAGAAAGTAGCAACAAGACTGTGAGGGAGCTGTGCGGGGTATACCGACATGGTTGAAACAGTCTGCTACGTTGATCTGGCACTTTGGTGTGTACCGGTAACCCTTGAGTTCAGTCAAGGAGAGTACGGGGCCTCCGCGTGGTGTCATGAAGCATCAACAGACCTTAGGAACCTTAATTGAACTATCTTGGCCTCTTTAGGGTAGTGAGATAACTGACTTTGGTGCAGTCTGAGGTTGGTTGATACTCGATACTACACTCAATTGAGGGTTGCTTTCCTGGAATATTTCGGTCGCCAGTTCAGTGGCTAAATCGAAACGATGAACAATGAAAGCAATCCCGTGATATGGGACCCTTAGAACCCGGTTACTTCTAATAGGACAGGTTGAACCCACCAACTTCAAGTGGGTAGTACCCCAAACTTCATGCTGGCCTAAACTCTAAGGACTCTTTTGTGTGACTTGTGTGCCTTCGTACTTGACTACTTGCATGTTTTATCTGACACATGAACTACTTGCAGGTTTTGTTTTAGTCCTTAACTGGGACTCATGACAGGTTTTACTTGAGTTTCTTGCAGGTTTCTGTTTATAGTCCTTAATAAGGGCTCATAACAGGGTTTATTCATATTACCCCATGCATAGCATGACATCATACCATTGCATACATCCTAACCCATTTCAAGGATCTCAAGGGCTTGTGATGCAGGTCACGGTGAATCAACTATCCCAGCAAGGGGCAAAGAGGATTTATTTTCCTCTAGCCAGAGTTGTCAGAGGCTATGACCCACTTGATATGGTGAGCTCTGACTCTTAAAGAAGGTTCCCCTAGCCAAGGTTGTTTGGAAACTCAAAACCAGACATGATGACTAAAGTCAGGGGCTATGACCCACTGGATATGGTGAGCCTTTGACCCTTGGAAGAAGGACTCTCAATAATATGCAGTTCCTTCAATCAAGCTACCGGACCCAAATTCTAACAAATTTTCTTGTTTACCCCGCGAGGTCCTTGAAAACATCGCATGCATATCATATATATCATTGCATTACAGGTATCCCTTTTGCAGGTCACTTACCCTTCTCGCTGTTTATTTCAGCAATGGCTTCCCAACAAGATAACCAGGACCTTCTCGCTCAAGAGGCTCAGTTCAAGGAGATCTTTCTAAGCCTATCCAAGGGGCAGGAAGAGTTGAGGACACTCCTCACGGGGAATCTGATCAGAAAGAGTCCTGAAGATGACAAGGACGAATAGCTGAAACGTCTACAAGCTGAGGTAGACACATTGAAAACCCAGATGCAGGGGCAAAGGGCCCTCATTCAAGGTTTAGCTAAGGAGCAGGAAGAGTTGAGGACCATGATCAGTCAACTCCACCAAGACAGATCCAACATGAAGCAACCAGCCCAAGTCAGGGACCAAGTCATTAATCAGCCTCCAAGAAGTCAAAGGTTTGGGTTAATGAATGGGCCTCTCCGAGCTGCTACTACTTCACAGGTCCAACAACGACCTCGCCATGAACAACGGGCTGATCAGAGCAAGCCGGACAAGCCCAAAAGGCAATTCACCAAGCTCAATGTGTCGCTGCCTCAAGCCTTACAACAACTGCTGAGGTTGAACTTGGTAACTCTAAAGGATCCTCCTAAGAATCCCAACAGGACACCTTCAAGGTATGACCCCAACGCTCACTGCGCTTATCATTCTGACAGCCCGGGGCATGCTACAGAGGATTGTTGGACTTTGAAGAATAAAATCCAGGACCTGATTGAGGAAGGAGCTGTGGAATTCACCCAAGAGGGCCAGGCTGAGTACTTCTACCATCCCCACAGGATCCACTATGTGAAGTGACAAGCCCTGAGACTAGGAAATTTTTGTTCATTCGAATGTTCAAGTTGCAATTTTCTTTTGTTCAAACATTTATTCATGTTAAACATTGTTATTCCATTAATGCATCGCTTATGTCTATTTTGAACCAATATATTCGTATTCACTCTATGCAAATTATTTTTCATATTTTTTTTTCTGATGTCAACTCTTGTTCTAAAATTCTAAGCCTCTTGAGGGAGGATGACGAAAACGATACCGCGATCATTACAGTATGCTTTTGAACAGACCCCACTGATGAGGTACAGGCATTGTTTCAATCCCTAAACACTGGAGTTATAAGGATGATAATCCCTCGTCAACCCCTCTGAGCCAAAGAAGTAGGAGTTTTTCTTTTCGAAAATTAAAACCCTTTATCATAACCTGGGGCAGGGTAGTTCTCTCAGTTGATCCAGGTGCATGACAAATGGCACCAAGGAGGTCCTTACAAAACAAAGAAAGACAGTGATGGTTCCGAACAATCATAAGGATAGGCAGTCATTATCAAAAAAAAAATCATAAACGAAAAGCCCAAGAAGTCAAAACCTATAAAAAGGGACTTATGAAACTGGGGCATCCCGCTGACTGTAATTCCAAAAAAGGAAACAGTTCAGGCAAAAAAAGAAAGGGATAACAAAATCAAAAAGAAAGAGGTCTTATAAACCCTCAACAAAAAAGGAATGACTGCCCATTCAGAATAAATCATCAATATCCGAACCATCACCGGAAAATCAGAGCAAAGACTCAAACAAGGTCTAACGTATGATCAACTGAGTTTAGGATTGAAGAACATCACGAAGAGCGGGTGGGTACAAATAATTTGAGCCTTTATCCTTTGTTTCTTAAACCGTGAACCAGGCCACGTTATAACCCTTGAAAGTCCTAGCTGAAGCATGGGTTGGTTCGAAAGCATACTGTTACGAAAGGTATCCTGACTCCTTAAGGCTTACTATAAAGAAGGAGTTGACATCATGTTTTACAAACATTCATTTGTTTTATGAAAAAAAAAAAGAATGCATTTTCAAAATCTTCAAGACAGACATAAGCTTTGCATTTTTAACATAACCTTGTTTGCATATGACTTTTTGTTTGAACATCATAGAAGCTCGCACGACGAATATCGGATGAACAAAAGCACTCCCAAACGAGGGGCATGACATGACCATGGTCCATCATCTGGGGCAGTCCAATCAAGATTCGGAGAATCTCTCAAAGGCCAAAAAGCCTGGGGCAAATCTCCGCCTGAGTCACTTGGGGCACTCCAGCGGCGAATCCTGCCTAATCAAACATCTTCTGGTGGCGTGACAAAACACTTCTAACAGGGGCAACTCCCTACTTTTCTGAGAATGGACATAGTCGAAAAGATACTACGCATAATCAAAGACCCGCTAGGTTGACATACCTAGGCAAAAATAAGGGCTTCCCGACGAACCAAAAGGGTTCGGGCAAAATGAAGGGATGAAATGGAAAAATCTGTACACCCGGCAAGTCGAAAACCTGAAAAGGCGGCTTGGGCAAAAATGGGTATCCCGATGGACTGAAAACCCGAAAGGGCGGTCCAGGCAAAAGTTAGGGATCAAAGCGTACGACTATGTCCTGTCATCTTGTCACCTTCCTACCTGAAGAAGGTTTAACTCTCAACAATTATCAGCGCCTCGCAGGTCTTCCTCTCATACCTCAGAGACAGGGGCAATAAAGAGTTGTCCAAGCGATCTAATTATTCTGCCCTCCAAGGTATCAAGGTAGGTTCATGCCGAAGAACATAACCAGGCATCTTAATTCCCCAGAGAGTAAGTCAGCAGTCAGTGCATTCTTCTCCAAGCAGAGTTATCACATCTCAAGGAAGTTGAGTATCCTCCAGTAAATATCAACCTTCCCCAGCAGCATATATATTCTTAACAAGCATCCCCGACAGTCTTGGTCTAAAGATTGTTCCCCGGCGGCATATCAAACATTCAAAGGAATCGCTTCCCCGACATAGTTCAAAACTTCCCCAAGAGAATCCAATCTAGTTCCCCAGGAAATTTAGAATTCATATCCCCAAGCAGTAAGCTTATCCCCAGTAAATTCTGGAAGCTTATCCTTCGCAGAGCACGAACGCGTCTCCCGGCTTTATTCAAAGAGTTATTTCCTTAACAGGATATAACTGGGTTATCCTCAGCCAAAAGCCACGGAAAGAGCGTCCTCGACGAAGTCTTCTTACCCCAGCGAAGTCCATCAACACTTCCAACAACAAGGGTATCCCCAGCAAATTATTATCAACACTCAGCAAGGCATCCCTCTTCCCACAGAGTATTGCTTCCCAGCATGGTCGCTAGAGTATCTTTTCTCCCCGCAGAATCTTCCATTTGCCAAGTTTATTCCGCAACGGAGTCATCTTCTCCTACCGGTATTCTTGCAGTTATCATCCCCAGCGGAAGCAAAATCTATTCTTTAACATCAGCCCAGGATATGACTTCCCGGCACCCGTCAAGGATTTACTTTCCTAGACGAAAACATACATTCATAAAACATCACATACATCATTATAGCATGCATAGACGCATTATATCATACAAATCTCATTTATGTTGAGAACATCATTGCTTGATCCATATCATGCATTGCATATGACTGACCTTTACCTTTCAGGAAAGATGCAGTTGAAATTCTCAATCATATTTCAAGACCTAGACCGGTTCAGTTAATCGACTCCAAAGATTTCTTATCCAGTCCCAGGCCTTCTCTAGTCCAGCTAAATCGACTCCCAACAGATTTTTCTGATAAAAACTCAGTAGAAGTTATCCCAGGTTATAATTTCCTATTGGTTCTCTCTCCGACGGTGCATGAGATTTCCATTTTAGGGTTTTCTTTAAGATTATAATTTCCTATGGTTCCCTCTCCGACGATGAGTGAGGTGATAATTCCTTTCCAGATGATTCCCTCTCCGACGGTGAGTGAGGTGATAATTCCTTTCCAGATGGTTCCCTCTCCGACGGTGAGTGAGGTGATAATTCCTTTTCAGATGGTTCCCTCTCCGACGGTGAGTGAGGTGATAATTCCTTTTCCTATGGTTCCCTCTCCGACGGTGAGTGAGGTGATAATTCCTTTTCAGATGGTTCCCTCTCCGACGGTGAGTGAGGTGATAATTCCTTTTCAGATGGTTCCCTCTCCGACGGTGAGTGAGGTGATAATTCCTTTTTCTATGGTTCCCTCTCCGACGGTGAGTGAGGTGATAATTCCTTTTTCTATGGTTCCCTCTCCGACGGTGAGTGAGGTGATAATTCCTTTTCAGATGGTTCCCTCTCCAACGGTGAGTGAGGTGATAATTCCTTTTCAGATGGTTCCCTCTCCGACGGTGAGTGAGGTGATAATTCCTTTTTCTATGGTTCCCTCTCCGACGGTGAGTGAGGTGATAATTCCTTTTTCTATGGTTCCCTCTCCGACGGTGAGTGAGGTGATAATTCCTTTCAGATTATAATTTCCTATGGTTCCCTCTCCGACGGTGAGTGAGGTGACAATTCCCTTTCAGATTATAATTGCCTATGGTTCTCTCCCCGATACTGCTAAGATGGTAATTCCCACCAAGATTTTCTCAACGAGCGTTGTTGAAGTTAAAGTCGCCCAAGGTTCTCTTACCATTCATGCTAAGGTAGTAACCATCCCTGGTTCCTTCATCATCTTGTGAAGCTCCAGACTCAGCTCCTGTAACCAGTCAGGACACATCTATACCAAGCATCTGAAAACCAACTCCTGCAACATGTCAGGTACTCATGTTTCTTTTGCAGGTATGCAGGTTCTCGCTAAGGAATCTCTTACGCGATCAACATCCCGATGGCATCTATAAGCCCATCATCCCATCCAGTAATCTCTAAATGGCATCTATAAGCCCATTCCATCATCACACTGCTATTATGTGAGCGCAAATTTCTGGGCACTCTAGTGTTCAATCATCTTCCACCCTCGGATTACGAAAGGCGCATCAGCCAATCTGCATCCTCAGGTCTAAGAAGATTGAACAGGGGCAACTGTTGTACCCCAAAATTTGCCCTCCCATATTCTTCAAGAAAATGCCAAGTCAAGCTTCAAAATTCCCCAAGGGTTACACAGTGCAAAGATCTCCTATACAGTCAGAATTAGGGTTTGTGTTCTGATCAAGAAAATGAAGTTTCCAAAGGACCAATCAAGTCTCACATGCCTATAAATATGGTCAAGCATCCTCATATCAAGTTTCAAGGCTTTCAGCACAAAATTGCACAGTCAAAACCCTAAATTGCACTACAGTCAACTGTAGGGGCAAAATGGTCATTTGACAGTCAAAGTTCAAATTTTTGGTCAACATATCATTTTGAAGCCACAAACATCATTTGATCAATGCTTGATCATGATTCTCAAAATTTGGCTCAGAAATCATCAAGATGCAAAAGTTTCCTTATTTGGACAGCTGAAAAAGTCAACTGAAATTGACCAGGGCATAACTTTCACATGGATTATCAGAAAAATTCCATCCAAAGCTCATTTTGAAGAGAAAGACATTTCCTACAACTCATCTTCATACTTCAAGTCCAAGAAATGCTCTCACAAAAAGTTATCAATTTCAACATTATAGGTCATTTTCAAAAGTCAACAAAAAGGGACTTTAAGTCAAAGGCCATAATTTGAGATTGGTAAATCAAAATGACATGGGACTAAAGACATTGGTTAGAGGACTCAAACACCTTTCCAAAATGTCCAAGAACATGAGAAAAGCTTAAAAATTGAGCAAGTTATGCCTTGTGGAAGTTGGGAAATTTTTGGATATTTTGAAAAGTCAACATTACTTCAAATGACCTAAAATTGCTAATGGGCCCATTTTTCTTCCATAATTCATCATCCATGGCATGTGCACGACCACTTGGCCCAAAGGGAAGTTTTTATTCATTTTTTATTTATTTATTTGAATTTTTATTTATATTAATTCACTTAAATCAATTAAATATGTGAAAAATACTTAACTTAACCTAACAAATCTTTTTGCACATATAATCTACTCAATAATTCGTGCACATTCAAATATGGAAAGAATTGGACTGATTGGATCATGATTTGCACAAAAGCACATGGAAAATATTTGGAAAATAAAGCTTGAAAATCAAATCTTCAAAACTATGAATGCAAGAGATTTGGATGATTCTTTTTGACCTAATTCACTACTACATATTCCAGGATCACAACCCTAATCATAATACACACTGAGCTGCGCCCAAAAGCCATTACCAAACTTGAAATTTTTCTCAAAAAAGTCAATTCTGAAAACTCCCTTTCAAGGCGATTCAAGACATAATTTTTGTTCCATTGGCTTGCTGAAGGTCCATTGAACGTGTCTCAATCAAAAACAGTCATCAAAGCTTAAGGAATTGGTATACAGAACCTGAAATATCTCGTGAAAATTTCATAATCGTACATCCTAATCCATGCATTCTTTGTGAAATTTAATTATTGATTCATGTTGGTCATTTGATTCTGAAGCTAACCCATGTATTCAATTGTGTTTTTGAGCTATACACGCGATTATGCCATTGTCAATTTCTAGGGTTTACAGGACCTAGAATTAGGGCTTCTCAAATAAGGAAAAATTGAGGCTTGGGACCTTGGCCATCAAAACGAACGCATCTGGACGAAGAGAATCCATGTGTCGCGCTCAATTTATGAGTGCCTGAGTGCTAATCGCTATTTTCTGGAAAGTGGCCTAGGAGAACGCTTGAAAATCGTGGCCAATGTGTTCTTGTTTCAGAAAAAAATAAAACACGCGAGGAAGATGAATTCGTGGCGTGCGTTGGTTGGTCCTTTTAAATTTCGCGCGCAGAAACCCCACTAACGCTTGTTTTCATTTATTATATTTGTTAGTTATTATATATTAACATATGTGAATTGGCTCAGCTGGCAAGGCATAGTGGTAGCAATAGTCCTGACCTGGGTTCGAGCCCCAGGTCTACGTTATTTCCATATTATTTTGCAATACATGTTCATATGCAGTTTCAAAAGTGGAGCGCACCGTACATCTTCCTAAATCAAGCGTCCACGTACCCAGCTTCAACAATCACAAGGCTAAGAATTGAGGAACATAGTGGATCCCAGTCAACGCCACTGCACGTGAATAAAAAAGTCCACAAGGCCAGGAATTGAATTGGGCTCAAAATGCTTGGACTTAACCTCCATGTTGGGGACTGACACCCCCCTAGGTTTGCCAATTTATTTTCTTTCTCCTTTATTTTTTATTTATACTTTCTTTTAAATTATTGCTTTATTAATTAAACTAATTATTTTTACAAACATAAAAAATACACAAAAAATCAGAAAAAGAGAAAAAACACTAAATATTTTATTTCTAATATTTTCATAAATAAATTTGCATGTAATTATTTAGTTTTAAATTAGGTTTGCAACTTTAATTCTTTTTATAAAAAAAAACATAGAATTAGGTGTAATTAATGTTTTTATTCCTTTTTAATTTTCCTTTTTATAATAATATTACTTATTTTATTTATTTTCATAATTAAATTTGTATATAAAAATTAGGGTTAATTTAGGTTAAATTCTAATGTTTTCTTAATAAATTAAAATAAAATAGAATTAGGGTTAGCGTTTAATTGCAATTAATTTTTTCTATTAAATCTTAAAATACTAAAAAAAACCCCAAAAAAACAAGTTCTTTCTCTTTTAATTAATTAACTCCGTTATTAATTTAATTTTTTGCAAAAGGGTCCAACGCCCTCGTTCTTAATTTCTTATTTATTCGCATATTTATTGTATTTCATTTGAATAATTATGTACCTCTCCCGAAGCCATGTAAATTACTTCTCGCACTTTTACTTTATTTATTTTCCGTCAAATCGGGTCCTGGTTAATTTTGGAGATGTGGACCCGCGCCATTTGTAATAGCTTAGAATTTACTTTCCCGCAATATTTTTTTACTGTTAATCAAATGACATGAAAGAATGTATGGATAAAATAAAATCAAGCGTAGAACACCGATAACATGACAAGATAAATGCAAATGAAAACGACACACGAATCGCACACACCACCCCTAGGGTACGCCTCGCTGTTGCCTTGCCTCGAAAGGTGATCGTCGAGTAGAGGATGTCTTAGTAAGTCCTCATGATCCGGGAACCTGGCATGAGGGTAGCTTCTAAGGTGTCTTCCCATTGCTCTGGTGATCACCACGTCCCGAACTTCGAATTGACCCGAACACCTCCAACGGTGGTGCTACCTACCTCTCAATGGTGGGATGGCACTACTTTAAAGGACATCTACACAGACGAATTCCTTAGGGTAGGTAGACGACTCTAGATACTTGCTCTAAATTTCAAAACAAATCAAAAATACTTTTCACACCGACACCTTTTCAAAAAGCTTTCGAAAGCAATTTTTCAAACACTCTTGAGGACTGATACAAGAGTCGAACTGGAATTTTCAAAGAAACTTTTTTTAAAACCCACAGTTGGAAAGCAAACAAACTATTTTTGAAAACACAATGAGCAAGTATCTAAGAGCCCATGGATAACCATGGATAGAAAGGGTGCTAACACCTTCCCTTTCTATAACCTACCTCCCGAACCGAGAGCAATCTCTTTAAGGAATTTTTCTGTGCTTTTGTCCTTTCCATTTGGAGAAAATAAAAGACGGTGGCGACTCTTGCTTCCGCGACATTTCACGAACCAGCGTTAAACAGTCAGTTCCAGATCCACCGATCACACTGTCCTATCAAAGTAACCGGGTTCTAAGGGTCCCAATATCATTGGATTGCTTTCATTGTTCATCGTTTCGATTTAGCCACTGAACTGGCAACCGAAATATTCCAAGAAAACAACCCTCTATTGAGTGTAGTATCGAGTATCAACCAACCTCGGACTGCACCAAAGTCAGTTATCTCACTACCCTAAAGAGGCCAAGATGGTTCAATTAAGGTTCCTAAGGTCAGTTGATGCTTCACGACACCACGCGGAGGCCCTGTACTCTCCTTGACTGAACTCAAGGGTTACCGGTACACACCAAAGTGCCACATCAACGTAGCAGACTGCTTCAACCATGTCGGTATACCCCGCCTAGTTCCCTCACAGCCTTGTTGCTACTTTCTAAGAAGGTATCCCCAGATCCGGGTTAGGATCTATAGAACTGCCAAGACAGACCCACAATATTAAAGCAAATAGTTCAGACAATTGAAAACACAAGTGATCTTAGTCCTAAGGTACACCTCACTTTAAAAGAGTCCCCAGCAGAGTCGCCAGTTCTGTGACCGGTGGATCTGGAACTGACTGTTTAACGCTGGTTCGCGAAATGTCGCGGAAGCAAGAGTCGCCACCGTCTTTTATTTTCTCCAACATGGACAGGACAAAAGCACAGCAAAATTCCTTATGAGATAGTTTCTCGGTTCGGGAGGTAGATTTATAGAAAGGGAAGGTGTTAGCACCCTTTCTATCCATGGTTATCCATGGGCTCTTAGATACTTGCTCATTTGTGTTTTCAAAAGTGTTTGCTTTTCAATTGTGAGTGGGTTTGAAAAAGTTTCTTTGAAAGATTTCAGATCGACTCTTGTATCAGTCCTCAAGAGTGTTTGAAAAATTGTTTTTGAAATCTTTTTGATAAGTGTCGGTGTGAAAAGAAGTTTTGATTTGTTTTGAATTAGAGCAAGTATCTATGAGTCATCTACCTACCCTAAGGAATTAGGCTGTGTAAATGTCCTTAAGATAGTGCCATCCCACCATTGAGAGGTAGGTAGCACCACCGTTGGAGGTGTTCGGGTCAATTTGAGGGTTAGGGACAGTGTGGTCACCAGAGCAACAGTAGGACACCTTAGAAGCTACCCTTATGCCATGGGTCATGGACATAAGGACTTACTAAAACGTCCTATACTTGACGACCACGTTTCGAGGGGCAAGGCAACAGTGAGGCATACCCTAAGAGTGGTGTGTGAATTTGTGTATTGTTTTCAGTTATGTTTTATCTTGATCATGCATTGGGTGAGCTACGCTTTGATTTTATTTGGGCCATTCATTCTTTCATGCAAAGTTTAGCAGTTAAAAGGGTGCGGAAATTAAAGTGCGGAAAATAAAGTCCTACGCTATTACAAGGCGCGGGTCTATACATCGCCAAATTAACAAAGACCAGTTTTTTAATAAAATGCGGAAAATAAATAAATTCCTAATTACTATTACATGGCTTGAGCAATTACATGACATTTGAAACAAAAAAAAATAAGGACAAACGCGCGGAAAGAAATTAGAATCGAATATTCGAGGGCGTTGGACCCTTTAAAGAAATTAAATGAAATTAAACAATTAATTAATTATTTAATAAAGAAAAGAAATGTTTTTTGTATTTGTGAAATAAAGAGAATTAATTAAAATTAGAAGTTAAATGAAACCCTAGTTCTAAATTATTTTTTTAATTGTTAAAGAAAATATTCAAGTTTTAACCTAATTTACACTAGTTAATTAATTACATGTTTATTTACAAAATTAATTAATAGTTAATAATAATGATAATAAGAAAAAAATGTTTATTAAAAGAAAAGATAAAAATGCTAAAAACCCTAATTTCTATGTATTTTAGTTATTAAGAAAAGATTAAAATTACAACCTAATTTTACTAAATTGATTACTAAAAATTTATTTACAAAGATATTAATGAAATAAATATTAAATGAACATATTTTTAGTTTTGATTTTTCTGGTTTTATTATAAAAATTATTTTTGTGAATTAAATAAAACAATTAATTAAAAAAAACAATTAAAAGAATAAAAGGAAAAATAAATAAAAATTGAAAATTGAACAAACCATAGGGGGTATTCAGACCCTTTTGGAGGTTTTATTTGAGAAATTTGGCCCAAGAATGCAAGGCCCTTTGGACTTTCTGGAATTGCGTATGGACTGGTTGACTGAGGTACATGGTGAGCCTCTTTGGTGGCCTTCAGATTGGAGCTTCTGGGCGCGTGGCAAGCTAGGTGGTGGGGTTGTATGATGGACCTTTGAGGGCATGCTGTATAGAAACATATTGAGAAAAAAATTATGGAAGAAGTGGGGGACCTGGGAATCGAACCCAGGTCCCAATACCTGCATGCCACTTCACCCACCAACTGAACTAGCGCGTTACTTTATATATCTAATGGACAATGATTATTATGAGAGAGAAAGCAAGCGTTAGTGGTATTTGATGAAAACGCGCGCCAGTATTTAAACTACCCAGTAAGATCAAGCCACGTTAGCATCGTCTTCCTTTTGTTCCTGCAAATAATACCAAATAGCGGGGGTTTTAAACCCCCACTAACTGCAATGTATGAAAATAACGATTAGAGCATGATCAATTATAAAAAGGGCGCGAGGTGGTCAATTGATTCGTCTGGATTTCCTGATTTCAATGGTACCAGTTTGAGTGGCCAATTTTTCCATATATGTAAAGCCCTAATTCAAAGTTCCTGAAACCCTAAAATACATTAATGGTGAATCACGATACAGGGCTTGATAACTCAATTGAATTATGTCATTAGCTTCAGAAGGTTCATGTTAGTATAAATCAACAATTATAAATCACAAATGATGCATGGAAACTGAAACACGATTGTTGTACCCCAAAATTTGCCCTCCCATATTCTTCAAGAAATTGCCAAGTCATGCTTCAAAAATTCCCCAAGGGTTGCACAGTGTAAGGGCCTCCTAAGCAGTCAAAATTAGGGTTTTTGTTCTGATCAAGAAAATGAAGTTTCAAAGGTCCAATCAAGTCCCATGTGCCTACAAATATGGTCAAGCATCCTCATATCAAGTTTCAAGGCTTTCAGCATAAAATTGCACAGTCAGAAACTCTAATTGCACTACAGTCAACTGTAGGGGCAAAATGGTCATTTGACAGTCAAAAGTTCAAATTTTGGGTCAACATATCATTTTGAAGCCACAAACATCATTTTATCAATGCTTGATCATGATTCTCAAAGCTAGGCTCAAAAATCATCAAGATGCAAAAGTTTCCTTATTTGGACAGTTGAAAAAGTCAACTGTAAATTGACCAGGGCATAACTTTCACATGGATTATCAGAAAAATCCCATCCAAAGCTCATTTTGAAGAGAAAGACATTTCCTACAACTCCTCTTCACACTTCAAGTCCAAGAAATGCTCTCACAAAAAGTTATCAATTTCAACATTATAGGTCATTTTCAAAAGTCAACAAAAAGGGACTTTAAGTCAAAGGCCATAACTTTATATTGGTAAATAAAAATGACATGGTACCAAAGGCATTGGTTAGAGGACTCAAAGACCTTTCCAAAATGTCCAAGAACATGAGCAAAGCTTAAAAATTGAGCAAGTTATGCCTTGTGGAAGTTGGGAAATATTTGGATATTTTGAAAAGTCAACATTGATTCAAATAACCTAAAATTGCTAATGGGCCTATTTTTCTTCCATAATTCATCATCCCAAGCATGTGCACGACCACTTGGCCCAAAGGGAAGTTTTTATTCATTTTTTATTTATTTATTTGAATTTTTATTAATAACAATTCATTTAAATCAATTAAATATATGAAAAATACTTAACCTAACTTATCAAATCTTTTTGTACATGTAATAGGCTCAATAATTCGTGCATAATCAGATATGGAAGGAATTGGATTGATTGGATATGATTGAGAGCAAAAGCACATGAAAAAAAGATTGAAAAAGATCTTTGAAAATCAAATTTCAAAAACCATGAATGCAAAGGATTTGGATTGTTTTTCTTGACCTAATTCACTCAATACATAAGCCTGATCAAACCCTTATGCTCAAAAAACGATGAAGCTGCGCAGAAAAGCATACACAAAACTTGAAATTTTCTTTGAAAAACTCATATTCTGAAAACAGGTTTGCAGGTCGTTTCAAGCCACGAGACTCATTCTATTGCCTTCCAAGGACCTCAAGCAATCTTCCTGGATCAAAAACATCAATCATAACCCTTTGAATCACTGCACAGAAGTCCAAATTTTCTCACTTTTTTTCATAATCGTGCTTTACAATTTACGCACATTCATGGCATTTTGTTTATAGATTCATGATCAGTGATGTGTTTTAATGCTAACCATATGATTTGATTGGATTTTCATGCGCTATACAAGAAATTGCCATGGTTGTATTTTAGGTTTTTCAGGACCTCAAATTGGGGCTTTTAAAATAAGGCAAAATTGGGACACCACGATGCCATGAACGTGTTCAGCATACTTGGACGAAGAATTTGAGACCCTCGCGCCTAATTTATGAGCGTCCTAGAGCTATTCGCTATTTTCCCAAAACCTGCCTAAGGGAACACCATGAAAACCGTGGCCTATGTTTTATGTTTCAGGAACGAAGAAGAAGATGATATCGTGGCATTAGATGGTTGGCTGGTTCAAAGTTTCGCGCTCAAACCCACTAACACTTTTGTTTTATTTGATATTATTTGTTTATTATATTACATACAAAGCGCGTGAATTGGTTCAGTGGTAGGTACAGTTGCTGGTAATGTACATGACCTGGGTTCGAGCCCCAGGTCTTCACTATCTCCATATTATTTTCCAATTAATATTCACATGCAGATTCCATGCTGAAGCGCACCATACACCTTCAAGATCAAGCCGGCCACGCGTCAATTATCTCAATCCAAAGGCTCAGATCTAAGGAATATGATGAACCCTGGTCAACGCTTCTGCACGTGAGTGAAAAAGTCTCCAAGGCCAGGAACTTAAATGGGCCAGATTGCTAAAGGCCTCACCTCCTATTTGGGGTCTGAACCCCCTTGGTTTGCAAATTTTCTTAACTTTCTTTATTTTTTATAATTTTTATTTTTCTTTTAATTATTGTTTGTTTAATTAATTTAATATTTTCATAAATATAAAAAACACATAAAAATCAGAAAAAGAGAAAAATAATAAATATTTTATTTTAGTACGTATATTTTAAATAAATTTGCATATAAATTAATTAATTTTAAATTAGGGTTTAATTTAATATTTTCATAATAAAAATCTAAAAACATAGAATTAGGGTTTAATTAATCTTCATCTTTTTTTTTTCTTTTAATAATTAAACATTAGATATTTATTTTTATAATTAAATTGTATATAAAAATTAGGGTTAATTTTAGGTTAAAAACTTCAACATTTTTCTTAATAAATTAAAAAATAATTAGAATTAGGGTTAGCATCTTATTTTAATTTTAATTAACTTTCTTTTTTCATTAAAATCCTAAAATACCAAAAAATACAAAAAAAACAACTTCTTTTCTTTTTAATTAATTAATTGCATCATTTAATTTAATTTAGTTAAAAAGGGTCCAACGCCCTCGTTTCGATTTAAATTTCAATTCGCATATTTATTTCTTCTTTCGTATAATATTTGTGTATCTCTCCCAAAGCCGTGTAACTAATTGCTTGCACTTTTAATTCTTTATTTTCTTTTATTCCTTTATTTTTCTGTCAAATCGGGTTCGAGAAATTTTGGCGATGTGGACCCGCGCCTTTTGTAATAGCTTAGAATTTTTACTTTCCCGCAATATTTTTAACTGTTAAATCAAGGCATGAAAGAATGTATGGACAAAATAAAAACAAGCGCTAGATCACCAATAACATGACAAAAGACAAAAATAAAAACGACACACGAATCGCACACACCACCCTTAGGGTACGCCTCACTGTTGCCTTGCCTCGAAAGGTGATCGTCGAGTAGAGGATGTCTTAGTAAGTCCTCATGATCCGGGAACCTGGAATGAGGGTAGCTTCTAAGGTGTCTTCCCATTGCTCTGGTGATCACCATGTCCCGAAACTCGAATTGACCCGAACACCTCCAACGGTGGTGCTACCTACCTCTCAATGGTGGGATGGCACTACTTTAAAGGACATTTACACAGACGAATTCCTTAGGGTAGGTAGGTTCTCGTAGATACTTGCTCTAATTTCAAAACAAATCAAAAATACTTTTCACACCAACACATCTTCAAAAAGCTTTCAAAAGCAATTTTTCAAACACTCTTGGGGACCGATACAAGAGTCGAACTGAAATTTTCAAAGAAACTTTTTAAACCCACAGTTGAAAAGCAAACAAACCATTTTTGAAAACACAAGTGAGCAAGTATCTAAGAGCCCATGGATAACCATGGATAGAAAGGGTGCTAACACCTTCCCTTTCTATAATCTACCTCCCGAACCGAGAGCGATCTCTATAAGGAATTTTTCTGTGCTTTTGTCCTTTCCATTTGGAGAAAATAAAAGACGATGGCGACTCTTGCTTCCGCGACATTTCGCGAACCAGCGTTAAACAGTCAGTTCCAGATCCACCGATCACAACGATTATGAAAAATTTCAAGAAAAGTATGATGTCATTCTACCAATTCTCTGTGCGTGGAGGCTTGGTTTCGATTGGAATCGTTTCCTGGATGTCTTGGCAAGGTTTTGGAATACTTTTGCAGCCTTGAAACGTCTCCTAACTAGGTTTTCAGTTTTCAATATTTTTGTGAAAAAGTGCAATGTTGTTCTTGGTTTTTCAGCGCAACTTCTGTGTCTAATGCCTTTGGTTTCAATTGTGCATATGTATGTGAGTAGAATTAGGTCAAAAAGCCAGCCCAAAATCCATCCATTTATGATTTTGAATATTTGATTTTCCATATCCTTTTTTCAATCTTTTTCATGCCAATCATTGCCAATCATGTAGAAACTTTCCCTTTTGAGTGATGCACGAAATATTTGATTCATAATGAGTGAATTGGCTGCACAAAAAGATTTGGAAAACATGATTTAGTATTTTTCTCATAATTAATTTTAATTAAATGAATTAATAAGATTAAAAATTCAATTAATTAATTAAAAATAAGAAAATAACTCCCTTTTAGCTTAATGGGACGTGCATAGCCTTTGGATAATGATTCATGGAAGAAATTGAGGCCCATTAGCATTTTTGAACCCTTTTATGCAAAGTTGACTTTTCAAAATTCCCAAAAATTTCCCAACTTCCACAAGGCATATCTTGCTCAATTTTTAAGCTTTGATCATGTTCTTGGACATTTTGGAGAGGTCTTGGAGTCCTCTAACCAATGTCTTTGGTCCCATGTCATTTTGATTTACCAATCTCAAGTTATGGTCTTTGACTTGAAGTGCCTTTTTGTTGACTTTTGAAAATGACCTATAATGTTGAGATTGATAACTTTTTGTGAGAGCATTTCTTGGACTTGAAGTGTGAAGATGAGTTGTAGGAAATGTCATTCTCTTCAAAATGAGCTTTGGATGGAATTTTTCTGATAAACCATGTAGAAGTTATGCCTTGGTCAATTTGCAGTTGACTTTTTCAACTGTCCAAAAATGGAAACTTTTGCATCTTGAGACTTTTTGAGCCATGCTTTGAGAATCATGATCAAGAATTGATCAAATGATGTTTGTGGCTTCAAAATGATATGTTGACCCAAAATTTTGACTTTTGACTGTCAAATGACCATTTTGCCCCTATAGTTGACTGTGAAGCAATTAGGGTTTTTGACTGTGCATTTTGATGCTGTGAGTCTTGAAACTTGGTATATGGATGCTTGACAATGTATAAGGGCATATGGGACTTGATTGGACCCTTGGAAACCTCAACTTCTTTGCCAGAACCAAAACCCTAGTTTTGACTGTGTTAGGAGGCATTTGGACTGTGCAACCCTTGAGAGATTTTGAAGCATGATCTTGGCAAATCTTGAAGGATATGGGAGGGAAAATTTTGGGGTACAACAATATGCATATTCTTCATCACCAACGGAAATCAGGGATTCAACCACCCAGAATTTCCTCGACAGCAGTCATGGATTTATTTTCCTGGACAAAAACATACATCTCACATTCAAACATTATAGCGTGTACATACCATATGCATTTAACATAATACCACATCTGGTATGAAGCATGCATCTTAGGTATGAAAGCTGCTATGGACTTAAGGATCAAGCATTTGAATGTATTTGGGGATTCTGCCTTAGTGATCAGCCAAGTAAAAGGATATCGGTACACTAAACACCCTAATATTATCCCTTACAAGGAACTTGTGCTATCCCTAATTCCTTTTTTCGAAGAGGTCATTTTTGAGCACTTCCCTAGGGAAGAAAATCAGTTGGCTGACGCTTTGGCAACCATGTCTTCAATGTTTAAGGTCAGATGGGACAACGAAGCCCCCTATGATAACAATTGAAATATTTGATGAACCTGCACATTGCTATGATCTGGACACCGATGCGGAAAATCCATGGTACCATGAGGTGATGAGATACCTTGAAGCACAAGAGTATTCAGAGGGGGCATCTATCAGTGGCAGAAAGTTCTTGCGAAGATTTGAAGCCAAATTCTTCCTAAGTAACAGGATATTGTACAAGCGCAACCATGATTCAACTCTACTCCGATGTGTGTACAAGAAGGAGGCAGAGGAGATCATGGAAGACATGCACGATGGTCTCTTCAGTACTCACTCAAGTGGACACACGATGGCTAAGAAAATCTTAAGAGTCGGTTATTATTGGTCAACAATGGAGACTGTGATACGGTGGGAGAACTGACTATGGTTTTGCGTTTGTTTTTGCAAATGTTTCGGTTGAGCAAGAGTCGCCACCGACTTTTTATTTTATCCTAAGGAAAGGTTTAAAAAGCACAGCAAAAACCTTCGAGATTTTTCTTGGGTTCGGGGAGTAGATTATAGAAAGGGAAGGTATTAGCACCCTTTCTATCCATGGTTATCCATGGGCTCTTAGGTACTTGCTTAGATCAACTTGCCTTGGTTTTCAATTGTTTGAAATGGTGCTTTGTGTGTGGCTTTGAAAAGGTTTTGAAAAAGATGCCTTGTCTAGGCTACCCTTGTAACAATTCTTTACTCGAATGTTTTACAAAAGGTGTTTGTCTTTTTGAAAAGATGTTTCAAGGTTTTTTGAAAGTTTGTTTTGAAAGTGTTTGTGAAGTGTGGTTTGAAAAATAGGCAAGTGTTTTTGTTTTGCAAGTTGACAAGTACCTAAGAGCTATCTACCCTAAAGTTCTCAAAGATTTTGTTATGTTTTAACCCTTTTAACAATTTTGTTCCACCATTGCATTTGGTGGACAATCTTGTGTTAGGATGTGAAAGGGACGGGCGCGGGTCATCATTTAGACCATAATTGCAATGGTGCTAAGTATCTTTGGGCAATTTTTCCTTGAAAGGGACTTGATCATTTTAGGCAACTTTTCGAAAGCGTCATCGAGGGACTATGATCATTTGAATTGTTTTTGTTTTGCCCAAAGAAACCTAACATGCAATATGGCTCATTTTTTTGAAGGCAACAAGTGGAATACCCTAGGGATGCAAGTGTGATAAGTGTTGTCCATTTTCATGCTTGTATATCTTGAAATTAGGTCAAACTATTTTTGTCGTTTTTTATTTGCATACAAACCCTAATTCTAACATGGTATATTTAGAAAGCAATAAAGTGCGAAAAGTAAAGTTCCTACACTATTACAACACAATATGGGAAGGGGGTACAAATGTTCAAATGGGGGGATATTTAGACAAGAAATTTAAACCTAGCTATTACATCAATTTGGAATTATTTACAAGATAATTAATTGCATAAATTAAATGGAAAATAAAATAAATATGCAAGATGTAAAAAAGGTTTTTATATGTATGAAAAAAAGGTATTTTTTATGTCAAATAAACAAAATGAAAAAAGTATTATTTTTGGAGTTTTTTTAATGTTTAGGGCAAAACTCTAATTTTCTTAGATAAAAGTATTAATTATTTAATATATACTAATATTTATCAATTATATATGAAATAAAAATAAAAATGAAGTATATTTGTCAAAATGATATTTTTACTATTAAATGTTAATAAAAAATAAAATGTATATATTTTTGTATTATTTTACTAAATATTCTAATAAATATATATATAAGTATATATATATATATATATATATATATATATATATATATATATATATATATATATATATATATATATATATATATATATATATATATATATATATATATATATATATATATATATATATATATATATATATATATATATATATATATATATATATATATATATATATATATATATATATATATATATTAATTTCTAAATATGTATTATATATATAAAAATAATAATATTTAATATTTATAAAAAAGTATATTTTATACAAAATATTTTAAGAAGATAAAACAAAATAAAAATGAAAATAAAATGTGCTTACATTATTTTCTAGTATTTTAAGTAAAAAAGTAAGTTTATATAATTATTTATGTACAAATAACTATCTTAAACAAATAAATGCCTAAAAAATGTAAAAATGATGTAAAAAATATTTTTTATGTTTTTAATATCATTAGCAAAAATAAACAAGTCAGAATAAAAAAAGAAAATTCAAAAAATCATTAAAACAAACAAAATGGGCTCAGGGGGTGTCAAAGTGAAAATGTGGTGTGGAAAGAAATTGCACAGAAGGCCCAGCCCATGAAGACCTTCTTCAACCTCCAGACTTCTGTTTGAACAAAAACACACGCCTCTTTCTTCCATTGCAAGGTCCTGATTCTTTGAGTTTTAGCAAAAACTTACAACACCAAACATGTTAAGCATTGAATCACGATTCTGAATATGTAAAGAACTCCTCCTAACTCTCAGAAATGAGAGAGAATTTTATCATTCCCAAATCTTAACCTAACTTTTCTTCCATATTCAGACCTTAAATTCTCATAGCTCAAGCAAAATAAATGGAAAATAAAAGTATGTACAGATTCAGGGGCATGAGTAGAACACTTTTTATTCACAAACCTAAAGCTAATGATGCCTACATTGGAAGATAGAAGTTCAAGAAGATACCTGTTCAGTTGAAGTTGTATCTGATGATGGAGGTACTTTCAGAGCAAGGTGATGATTGGTACAGCTTCCTTGATGTCCAGGGATGTTATTCCAAGTTTTACTTTGCTTTGAAACACTTTGAATCGAGCTATGGAACTTCAACTGCAAAACAAGAAAGTGAAAATGGTGGAACTGATTAGAGGAGTTACAGGTCGTGTTTTATGTTTGGGTTAGCTCCAAGGGATGTTGTAGGATGTGTTTGATGTGGTTTTAACAGGAATACATGAAAGGGATGAGAGTTGACACTCAAACTGCAGCAGGTGCTCTGTTTGGGCAGTTTGAGGGTGGTTCTATGTTCTAGAGGGCAAAGGAGGTGTTGGAGTCGTGTGCTAGCTCAGTTAGGATGTTTTGAATGTGTACAAAGTATTTGCTTAAGGGTTCTATTGCTGAGATCAAAGTTGTGTTGTGATATCTCTATTTCTTACACTTTTAGCAACCAAAAGCCAAGTTGGTGTTTAGACAGGTAGAGGCCCCCATAACATGCTGCAAACCTTGGCATTGATCAGTGTGATTAGTCCCTAAACTTGTTCCAAGGGGATTTGATCAGTACTTCTTGGATTTTCATTTTGACATAAAGCTTACTTTTGCAAAAATGGTTAAAGTGCTTTATCTATTTTGGGATTAATCCATCATGCAATGCTTGAACACATAGAACATGGTCTTGGCACAAAGAGTTTGCATTAAATTTATGAGTGTTGGATGGTTTAGGGGCCTGTAATTAAGGGAAGCATGCTGATTTGAAAAATTGCACAAGTTATGAACATGGAAATTGGCCAATTCAAAAGTGAGTTTTTGCCATATTGCAAAATTCGATTCTCTCAAGTCATGAGGTTGTTTGATGAGTTCTTGGACATTTTGGAAAGCTTGGAATGTGTACTACAATCCATCTTTGAAATGCAAATTGAAATTCCAAGTGGAAGTATGTGAAAAATGGTCTTGAAGTTAGGTAAAAACCTTGCCTAAAAAAGTCAAAATTTCACTAAGTTAAGAATGGTTTGGTACCCTTATTCCAAAAATTGTAACTTGAGATACAAGCTTCTTTTGGGAAAACTTTGTGAATCAAAGTTGTAGATTATGCAATAGGCTACAACTTTCATGTTTTGACTTTTTCTTGAATCCAAATGAATCTTGGTGAGAAAGTGGGGCAAAGTTAGGAAAAAATTAGGGTTTTTCATAACTTAGAAAAATTCTAAGTTATGAAAAATTCTCATTTCAAACCCTAATTTGCAATTTTTGATTTCTTGGTGAACAAGTTTCATGATTTGGCATGTTTTGATGAAAAATGAATCTTGACTCTTGATTTTGACCAAAAAGTCAAAGTTTGACTTTTCAGTATACAGTCAAAATTGATCAATTGACTGGGAAATTCAACTGTCAATCTTGTGCATCTGGGATCTTTTGAACTTGTTGAGCATGTCAAAACAATTCCATGGGGTCCTTAAGTCCATATTTGAGCTTGGTTTGCCATTGGCTAGGTCAAACAGTCAAAAAATGCCTTTGTGTAGTCAAAACCCTAAAAATGACCATTTTGCCCTTTTGGTGATCTGATCAAATTTCTTGTGGAATTGTGATCCAAACTTGATCAAATGGCCCATATGAGTTCATAATGTTGATGTGGGTCAATTTTCATGAGATTTGACTGTCAATTGGCCACAGTTGACTTTTTCCCCAATAGAGCTGATTTCTAGGTCAACTGTCCAATTGATTGGGCAAAACTTAGAATCAAGACTTGAAACTTGGTATGGATAAACTTGGGAGTCCAAAATGAAGCATGAAAGTCATCTTAGGCATTCTTGGTCACAATATCCTTGTGCAAACACAAACCCTAATTCGAGTCAACAGTGCAAGGAGAAGTCTTGAGCAGATGAAACCCTAACTGGATCCTGAGCTCCAAGGGCTTTGTGATGAGAAATCATTGAGAAATGGGAGGGCAAATTTTGGGGTACAATAGAGACCGATTGCCATCAACATTCAAGAACTTGTCACAAATGCCAAATCTATGCTGACAAGGTCCATGTGCCTCCTATCCCTCTGAATGTCATGACCGCTCCGTGGCCATTTGCAATGTGGGGCATTGACATGATTGGAGAGATCATGCCCACAACTTCCAACGGACACCGCTTCATTCTTGTTGCTATCGACTAATTTACCAAATGGGTCGAAGCCGCCTCGTTTGCCTCAGTCACCAAGAATGTGGTAGCCAGATTCATCAGACACAACCTCATCTTCCGTTATGGTATCCCCGAAAGGATCATCACCGACAATGGGACTAACCTCAACAATGCTATGATCACTAAGCTTTGCACTCAGTTTAAGATCAAGCATCACAATTCTTCTCCGTATAGACCGAAAATGAATGGCGCAGTCGAAGCGTCCAACAAAAATATCAAGAAGATTGTGCAAAAATGGTAGTAACCTATAAGGATTGGCTTGAGATGTTGCCGTTTGCTCTGTATGGCTACCGTATTTCAGCTAGAACATCAACTGGGGCAACTCCCTTTTCTCTAGTCTATGGCATGGAAGCTGTTTTTCCAGTGGAAGTTCAGATTCCCTCACTGAGAATTATGAATGAGGCAGGCCTATGAGAAGACGGGTGGATTAAAACGAGATTGGATCAACTGAAATTGATTGATGAAAAACGGTTAGCTGTTGTTTGCCATGGTCAGACGTACCAAAAACGGATGATCAAGGCTTTCAACAAAAAGATCAAGCCTCGAGTATATCAAGTTGGTGACTTGGTGATAAAACGCATCATTTTACCACAAGGCCACCCAGAGGCAAATGGACTCCCACCTATGAAGGGCCATTTATTGTCAAGAGAGTTTTCTCTAGCGGTGCCATGATGCTGACTACCATGGATGGTGAATGTGATACGGTGGCAGAACCGAATGTTAATACTGGTTTTTGTTTTTTGTTTGCAAAATGTCGCGGTAAGCAAGAGTCGCCACTGACTTTTATTTTATCCAATTAGGAAAAGAAAAAGAACAGAAAAAACCTTTTTTCGAGATGTTTGAGTACGGGGGGTAGATTATAGAAATGGAAGGTGTTATCACCCTTTCTATCCATGGTTTTCCATGGGCTCTTAGGTACTTGCTCATTTTTGAAAATTGCTTGTGTGTTTTTGTTTTTGAAAAGTTTTGTTTGCTTCGTTTTAACCCTTGTTTATGTCCTCAAGAGTGTTACGAAGTTGTTTTTGAAAACTTTGTTTGAAAAGTGTTTGGTGTGAAAAAGTTTGTTTGTTTTGATTGAGCAAGTACTTAAGAACTAATCTACCTACTCGAAAAAATTCTGTTCGTTTTCCTTTTAGACAATGCTATCCCATTATTGAGAAATAGGTAGCACTATCGTTGGAGTTTTAAGGGACGTTTCAAAGGGACATGTACGATCACAAAAGCAATGTTAGGAAATGTTAGTAGTCCTCCTAAAGCCTTAAAGATCTTTTCTGAGGCAACATCTGAATGGGTCATTTAGATCTTTCGGGGCTAGAGGGCCACCGCTAATAAACCTTATACTTTATGACCGTTTAACCGAAGGCAACCGAAGTGGAGAAAACCCTAGGAGTGAGCATGTGCGAGTGAATTTTTTTAGTTAATTTGTCTTTGCACATTTAGGGTTTTCTACCATTTTATTTTTCAATCATTCTTCCCATACAATCCTATTAACATACATCTAGGCAGCTTATAATTGCGGAAATTAAAATGCGGAAAGTTTAAAGTTCTAGCTATTACATGGATTTCGCAGATAGATAATCATTTTTGACTGTAAAATAAAAGGCGGAATTAAAACCTAATTAAAGCTATTACAAACTCGGAGCAGTTACAAAAATAATAAAAAAAAGTAATTAAAATGCGTGCGACGAATTAAATGCGAGGACGATTGAAAAACCTAAAAAATCTAATTTGAGAAAATATTTAAGTTATTTTTGAAGAAAAATTAATTATATACAAACTTAAACCCTAATTTCTAATAGATTTTAATTTACAAAAATAAGATTTAAAGGCCCTAATTAAATTAAATTAATTAATTCAAGGAAATAAAATATTATTTATGAAAAAAAGATTTTTGGTGTTTTTTGTGATTTTTTGATTTAATAATAAAAAGAAATAATTTTGATGTTATTTAAAAAGGAAAATAGTTAGAAAAATAATTAAAAAGAATTAAAATCAAAAGAGAGAAGAATGGGCCTGCTTGCTGAATTGAGGGGTGTATTGTGAAATTTGCTAGGCCCAAGAAGCTAAGGCCCAATCGACGCTTGATCTAGTGGTGCTCCCTCCTGATGGTTTACCATAGTGTGATACGGTGGCAGAACCGACTGTTAATACTGGTTTGCATTTTGCGTTTTGTGTTTGCAAAATGTCGTGGTAAGCAAGAGTCGCCACCGACTTTTATTTTATCCAACAAAGGAAAAGGAAAAAAGTACAGAAAAAATCCTTTTTCGAGATTTTGAGTACGGGGGGTAGATTATAGAAAGGGAAGGTGCTAGAACCCTTTCTATCCATGGTTTTCCATGGGCTCTTAGGTATTTGCTCATTTTTAAATGTCTTATGTTTGTGCTTTGTTTTTGAAGAATGTTTTACCTCGTGATAACCCTTGTATCAGTCCTCAAGGGCGTGATGAAGTTGTTTTGAAAATTGTTTTAAAAGGTGTAAGTGTGAAAAGTTTTGATTTAAGCAAGTACCTACTAGCATCTACCTACTCGAAAAAAGATTGTTTCTATTCTCGTTTCCTTTAGACAGCGTTATCCCACTATTGAGAAATAGGTAGCACCGTTGTTGGAATTTGTAAGGGTCAATTCGAAAGGGATGTACGATCACTAAAGCAATATTAGGATACCTTAGTGATAACCCTAGAGTCTTAAGATCTTTTTGAAGCAACATTTCTGAGGCAACATTTCCGAGGCAACGTTTGAATGGGACATTTTGATCTTTTTAGACTGGAGGGCAACCACTAAGACATCCTATGCTTAATGATCGTTTACCGAAGGCAACCGAAGTGAGAGTATACCCTAAGAGTGATATGTGTGAGTGATTTGTTTCAGTTATTTATCTTTGCACATTAGGGTTTTCTAACAGTTTTAATTTGTCATGAATTCTTGCCATACAATCCTATTAGCATACATCTAGGCAGTTAAATATTTGCGAGAATTAAAAATACGAGAAAATAAACCTAGCTATTACAAGGCTTCGGGGAGGGGGATTAATTACATAACCAAAAAATCATGGATTTAAACAGTAAATAAAAACCCTAAGTTAACTATTACAAACCATTGAGCAATTACAAAATAATGGAAAAATAATTAACAAGCGTGCGGCGAATTAAATACGAGACGATTAGGGTTTTGACCCTTTGACTAATCCTATTTGCGATTGATTAAAGAAACAAATTTTTTTTGTCATGTTTTGTTATTTGAGAAAATAATGAAATAATTGAATTAGAAGAAAATCCTAAGTTCTAATTAATGTTAATTTTTTTGAAAATAAATTAATTAATTCTAAACAACCTATTTTTTTATTTTTTATTTTTTATTTGAGAAAGAAAGAAAAATTAAATCAAGAGTTAACCTAATTTCCTAATTGAATTTTAATTGTAAAAAAACAAATTAAAGTTACCTTAGTTTTAATATTAATCTAATTAATTAATAAAATTAAATTTGATAAAAAAAACCTAATTCTAATTTTTTTTCTTTCTTGATTTTATGATTTTATGAAAAAAATAAAGTGATTTATTTTGTTAATTAAAATAATTAAAGAAAATAATAAAAGAATTAAAAAAAAAGAAGAAATAAAAAAGTGAAGAGATAGGCATGTGTTGAATAGCATGCTCGTGGGTGCAAATCTAATTTTCTTGGCCCAAATATGCATTAAGCCTGGTCAGCGCTGGATCTGGTATGGGTGTTGACTTGAGTATCATAGTGGACCTTCATTGCTGGCACGTTGGATCTGGCTTGCTGATGAATCTGATGGTCAGATCTTTGAGCTGCATGGTGGACACATGGAATGGTAGTGCACCTGGTCATATGGAGAAAAATAATACAAAGCAATGGTTGGAACCTGGGATTGAACCCAGGTCCTCAGGCTCAACTCCAATGCTTGCTTGCCAGCTGTGCTACGCGTTCTTGTTGTTAATATAATAGAAGCAAAACAATATAATCAAATCAAATAATATATTCAGAAAATGCGCGAAAATTTAAACCAGCCATCCATGGACTGCCACGCCTCATCTTCTTGCTTAGACCGTCGCCTTAGAAAACAAGACTTTTACCTACAGTCGTTCACTGTAGGTATAACCATGTTCATCTCCAAAATCTCATACGAGCAAGATAAATGAAAAGTACTAGTATCAATCAACTCATCTCATCCTCACGAGCATCATGGTACTAGAATCAAGGCCTAATTTTTCCTGAATTGAAAACCCCTAAAACTAATACAGAAACCCTAACAATGGCAATATCACGTACATGCATCAAAAACGCAATTAAAATGGCATGGTTAGCTTGCAAACATGATGACAAACATGAATATAACAATCAAAAGTGCTAATGATGCGTAAATTGCAATAATCAAATTTGAAAAAGCTTAAAAACTACGTGAGGTGTAGAGCGCGTTTCTGGGCATGTTTAAGCTTGCAAAGAATGATGTTAGCTTCCTGAGATGTATAGCAAGCGATTGGGATGGCTAGGATGGCTTGAGATGGCCCGTGGAATGAAAACCAACTCCCACTTTTCTTTGAATTTTTCAGTTTTGTTCTGTGCTTTACACGACCTCTCACCCTCGTTTTTTGATCTGGAAAGCTTCATTATATAACCTATAATGAATTAGGTTAACAAACTTAGCATGAATCTTTTCATTTATCCAAGATTTGATTTAATTTTCAAGTTGTATGATATGTTCCTATTTTGAGCCAAACCATTCCTTTCTTGTACCAATTGGCCTTAACTCGAATTGATCTTGTAATCTCACCATATCTTGATTGCTAAACTGTCAAAAAACAAATCAAATCATATCTTTATTAATTTTCATCATTTATTTGATTTAATCCACTTTTTAATTAATGAAAAATCAAAATAAATTTTAAAATGAAGCACATAATGGGTGAGTGAACATTTGAGTCGTGGACCACATTATACTTGAGGTGTAAGCATAAAAAGTTTGGCCCATTTAGCAAAAAATGCAAATTTGAGCATATTTGACTTTTGGCAATTTTGCAAAAATTGTCAACTTGGCCAATGCATAACTCTCTCAATTTTGACCCTAGAGAGGTATTCTTAGACTTTTTAGAAATATTATGATGTCCTCTAAACAACCCTTTTGGTCTCATCTCAATTGAATCTTCCATGTTCATGTATGAAGCTTTGACCCAAAAGGTGTTTTTGTTGACTTTTTAAAAGGACCTATAATGTCAAAATTCATATCTTTTTGTGGGTGCATATTATTAACTTGGGAGCTTAAGATGAATTGTAGGGAATTGCATCCTATTTAAAATGAACTTTGGATGGGTCATTTCTGATAAAGTATGAGAAAGTTATGCTTGGTCAAAGTTGAATTGACTTTTCCTACACAACCCTAATTTAGCAACTTTTGGGTTTTGATGAATTATGAGCAATCCTTGAGGAATCATGATCAAACCTTGATCAAATTATGAATAATACTTCAAAATGAGGATGTTGACCAAAAATCTTGAAGCTTGACTGTATGTGGGCCACAATTGACTTTTGACCTAGCACAAATGATTTGCAGGCATTTGAGCAATTGACTGAGCAAAGTTCTTCTACAAGGCTTGAAACTTGACATGGATGATCTTGAGAACATATTAGGACAATGGTGAGCATTTGAGTCCTTTGTGGTTCACACATCTTGATGAAAATAGAAACCCTAATTTGAGGTAGGCTGCCTTAGGAGAGAGTTTGTTTGGTCAACTCTTGAACTTCCTTGAGCAATTTGGGGACCTCACTTGCCATGTGTTGAGAAATATGGGAGGGAAAATTTTGGGGTACAACACATAGTCTCTGGAAGGTGGAGCGTTGGATTGGATTGATGGTGAATCCCATGGTTGGATGTTGATGGCACATGGTGAGCGTTTGAGAGGATGACGCACCTGATCTGTAAAGGAGAAATAAAATGAAGAAAATTGTTGGGACCTGGGATCGAACCCAGGTCCTCACGTTCAACACCAAAGCGCCTAGCCATCTGGGCTATTGTTCTTATTTGTTAACATAATAACAATAAAATATAATATATGAAATCAAGTGGCTGAATATAAAAAACGCGCGAAATTCAAACAAGCCAATGGGGTGATGATAAATCACCGTCTTCTTCCTTCTGTCCGTCGTCTTAGGTATGTGACTTATACCTACGGACAACGTTTGTAACTAAAACCCTGCAAATTTCCAAAATTCACAAAAAAAATGATAAATGAAATTGAAGACCAAAATTCAACCGGTTTTGATGCCACAGTCCTCATGGTGGATTGTTCTTGGTGTAATTTTACCTTGGACAAAAACCCTAAAACAAACACAAAACCCTAAAATGAACACAAAAACCCTAGCCATGGAAAATGCATATACAGGCATCAAAACTTCAATTAAATCAGTCAGTCATGTTGCAAACATCTCAACAATCACAAATATATCAATCAAATGTGCTAATGATGCAGGAATTACTGTAATCGATTTTGAAGAAAAAAAGCAAATCGTGTGAGTTGTAGCATGCGTTTCTGGGCGTGAAAGGACTTGCAATTGATCCATTTAGCTTCAGAGATGCTCCAGGATGCTATTGGGAGCTTTGGAATGGCCTGAATTGGTTTTTATGTTGAAATCCGATTCACCAACTTTTGCCAAAAATTTGAGTTCTTTCTTTGTGCTTTCCATGACTGCTAGCCCTTGTTTTTGTGCTTGGTCTTACTCCATATATATCCCTGAATGAATTAGGGTTATAAAAACAACATGTATCTTTGCAATTTTTGAAGATTTGATCTCATGCTTTCTTTGTATGATTTGTTTCCAAATTAGGCCTAATCATGCCATTCTTGCTCCAATCAACCTTGATACGATTTGATTATGATATGTCAATATAATTAGCTTGTGATACTGTCCAAAAATCATATCAAAAGAAATATTTGCTATTAGTTGTGATTTATTTGATGTAATTCAATTTTTAATTAATAAAAAATCAAAATAAAATGGATAATGAAGCAAACAATGTGTGGGTAAATATTGGGGTCATGGACCATGTTATGAGTGATGTGCAAGCATAAAAAGTTAGGCCCATTTGGCAAAAAAATGCATTTTTGAGCACATTTGACTTTTGGCAATTTTGCAAAAATGGTCAACTTTGACAAGGCACATATCTTCCAATTTTAACCCTAGAGAGGTGTTCTTGGAATTTTTAGAAAGCTTAGGATGTCCCCTAAACAAACCTTTTGGTATCATCTCAATTGGGTCTTCCATGTTCATGTAAGAAGCGTTGACCCAAAAAGTGTTTTTGTTGACTTTTCAAAAGGACCTATAATGTGGAAATTCATATCTTTTGATGAGTGCATATTTTGAACTTGAGGGATGAAGATGAATTGTAGGGAATTGCATACTCTTTAAAATAAGATTTGGATGGGTCACTTTTGATAAAGTATGAGAAAGTTATGCTTGGTCAAAGTTGAGTTGACTTTTCCTACAAAACCCTAATTTAGCAACTTTTGGGTTTTGATGAATTGTGAGCATTCCTTGAGTAATCATGATCAACCCTTGATCAAATGATGAAAGTTACTTCAAAATGATGATGTTGACCAAAAATCTTAAGGTTTGACTGTATGTGGGCCACAGTTGACTTTTGACCTAATACAGTCGATTCTCAAGCATTTGAGCAGTTGACTGAGCAAACCTCTTGTGCAAGGCATAAAAATTGACATGGATGATCTTGATAACATATTAGGACCATGGAAAGAATTTGTGACCTTTGGAGCTCCTACACCCTGATGAAAATGGAAACCCTAATTTAGGGTACATTGCCTTAGGAGAGCGTTTGTCTGGTCAACTCTTGGGCATCATTGAGTAACTTGAGGACCTCAATGGGCATGTGTTGAGTAAAATGAGAGGCAAAATTTTGGGGTACAACAACTGCCCCTGTTCAATCTTCTTAAATATGAGGATGTAGATTGGCTTGTCTGCCTTTCGTAATCTAAAGGTGGAAGATGATTGAACACTAAGTGCCCAGAAATTTGCACTTGTCTGAGATGGTGCGGGACTGTGTAGGTAGTATCTGGAATGGACTTACAGATGCCATTTGGAAAATATGATGTAGAATCATCGGAGATGGGCTTAAAGATGCCATCCGGCAGAGGTGACAGCGAAGCGTCGGAGATGGGCTTAAAGACGCCATCCAGAATAATGTTGATTTTGTGAGATATTCCTTCAATGGGGATTCTTGTTCCTGTCGTTGAGGAGGGATCAGCTGAGGAATATCAGTCTCTTTCTTGGGAGAAGTAGAATTTTGGGAGCTTCAGTTGTCCGTTACTCTACTGGGGAATCCTCTTTTAGTCGATGAGGTAAAAGTGAACTGCTATCTGGTCGTGCTCCAGGATTTACAGTGATTTGCTAAGGATGATAAGATTAACTGCTATATGGTCGTGCTCCAGATTTCACAGTGACTTACTGGGGTGATGATATTAAACTTGCTATCTGGTCGTGCTTCAGGCTTTGCAATTTCTCAATTCTTATCTGGTCGTGTTCCAGGCTTAAGAAGGAATTAAGTGTTTATCCGTTCGCATCCGGGTTTCAACTTGAACTTGAGGCATACTAGTATCCGGTCTATTTCCGGGCTTCATAGTAATTGGCCGAGTAAACTGCTATTTGGTCGAATTCCAAGCTTCGCAGTACCTTATACTGTTATCTGGTCGTGTCCCAGGTTTCACATTGTCTTTTTCCGCTATCTGGCCGTGCTCCAGTTTTCACAGCGTCTTATACTATTATCTGGTCGTGCGCCAGGCTTCACGGTGTCTTATACCACTATCTGGTCGATTCCAAGCTTCATGGTATCTTGTACTGTTATCCGGTCGATTTCCAAGCTTCACGGTAACTTTTTGGGGGTTAAGTTGTTTTCCGATCGATTTCCAGGCTTCATAGCTTGAATTTAAGATATACCACTATCTGGTCGATTCCAGGCTTCATAGTATTTTGGTGAAATCAAGATACTATCCGGTCGATTTCCGGGCTTCATAGCTTGAACTGGAATAGAAATCTTAGTATCGATTTGACTGAACTAGGGGAAACTTGTGAGAACTTCAACTGGGATAGAAATCTTAGTGTCGATTTGACTGATCCCGGGAGAGGTCTCGAATTAACTTTGACTGGCATAGAAATCAGGGGAATCTTAGCGGCGATTCGGCTGACCCAGACGAAAGTCTTAAAACGTCTTCAACTAGAATAGAAACCTTAGTATCGGTTTGACTAGACCAAAGAAAACTTGTGAGAACTTCAACTAGGAGAGGTCTCAAATTAACTTTGACTGGCATAGAAATCAAGGGAATCTTAGCGGAGATTCGGCTGACCCAGACGAAAGTCTTAAAACATCTCCAACTAGAATAGAAACCTTAGTGTCGGTTTGATTGAACCAGAGAAAACTTGTGAGAACTTCAACTGGGAGAGAAATCTTAGTGTCGATTTGACTGATCCCGAGAGAGGTCTCGGATTAACTTTGACTGGCATAGAAAACAGGGGAATCTTAGCGGCGATTCGGCTAACCCAGACGAAAGTCTTAAAACATCTTCAACTAGAATAGAAACATTAATGTCAGTTTGACTGAACCAGAGAAGGTGTTGGAATATCTTTAACTGGAATAGAAACCTTGGTATCGGTTTGACTGAACCAGAAAAAAAACATGAGAACATGATTGCATCCTTCCCTGAAAGGTAAAGGGTTAGTCGTATGCAATGTCATGATGTATGAAATGTATTGAGTAATGATGTTCTCAAGATAAATGAGATTGTGTTGTATAATATGTATGTGATTCCATGATGTATGGATATGTAATGCCATTATGATATTCTCGAGCTGGGGAAAATAAATCCTGGCAACTACTGGAGAGTATAATGAGTCGAGTTCTTCGTTTCCACTGGGGATAGTGAACGAAGATGATTAGCTGGAGATTTACATCCATTCTGCTTGAGAATATTTTGCCGTGAGAGACTTTGTATGAGGACAATCCTGTGGGGTAATGACTCTGTGGGGAAGGGAAATACTCTGTTGGAAGATCTGCTGATTTGGAGAAATAAACTCATCTGAGGATGAACTTCCATTTCTAGAGAGAAGAGCTATGTTAGAGATCGAGCTTCTGTCGTCAGAGAAATAAACTATGCTCGGGAGAAAAACTTTATAAACTATTTATGATTATACCGCTCGGCTGGGGAATACAGATATTGGCTTTCTGAAAGAGCTTACTGGGGAAGGAATTCCAACTTGGGGGACACAAAGGTTGGACCTTTGTCGTCTCGGCTCTGTGGAGAGTATAGGCATCACTGGCTTATACATGATAGTGACTTCGCTTCCAACTGTCTATGCCCCTTGTATTATGATGGACGGGGTAACTGTCGGTATTTAGGTTTTGCACCAATTTATTTGGGTTCTTAGTAACTGTCTTTCTGTTTTATATGCAGATATTTGTGAACAGTAATCATATTCAAATACATATGTCAAGAATAAAACATTGGACGTTTTTGCAAAACAGAACAGAAAAAGGAAAAACAAACACGGAGTTTTGTACTTGAAAGACTCTTTGTATTGATTTGAAATTTGCTTATAACAGACGTTTTTTTACAAGGAGGATGGCGCTCTAGTAAGAGAACGTCGTCGTAAAAATTGAAATTATTACAAAAATTGTATACAAAAAGAAAACAGCTATGTGTAGTGATCCCATTGGGTTTCAATTCTACTATTTCCCCGATGTCTTCGAGCATCACATCACTTTGTTGCTTGTCTGAAGCTGACTGGATTGGTTGGTACCGTTTGAGCTTGATAGTTGATTACTGAAGTCTGCTCGCAAGGTGATCCAATGGGACATAGTGATACGCTTTAATCCCTAACTTTTGCCTGGACCGCCCTTTCGGGTTTTTAGTCCATCGGAATAACCTTTTTTCCTAAGCCACCTTTTCAGGTTTTCGACTTGCCGGGTGTAGAGATTTTTTTCATTTTTATCCCTAATTTTTGCCCGAACCCTTTTGGCTCGCTGGGATGCCCTTATTTTTTCCTAGGTGTGTCAACCTAGCGGGTCTTTATTATGCGTAGTATTTTTTTCACTATGTCCGCATTAACAGGGTGTGGAAGTTCATCACCATCCATGGGGGTCAGAATCATGGCTCCACCGGAAAATATGTTTTTGACTACAAATGGTCCCTCATAGGTGGGAGTCCATTTGCCCCTGGGATCACCTTGTGGCAGTATGATGCGCTTGATTACCAGATCCCCTACTTGATACACTTGTTGTCTGACTTTCTTGTTGAAGGCCTTGATCATCCGTTTTTGATATATTTGACCATGGCAGACAGTAGTAAGTCTTTTCTCGTTGATTAAGTTCAATTGATTAAGTCGAGTATGGATCAAATCATCTTCGCTCAAACCCACATCCTTCATAATCTATAGAGAAGGGATCTGGACCTATATGGGTAGGACAACCTCCATGCCATATACCAGAGAATAGGGTGTTGCCCCTGTCGACATACGTGTTGAAGTACGGTACCCGTGAAGAGCAAACGGTAACATCTCGTGCCAGTCTTTGTATGCCACCGTCATCTTCTGTATGATCTTTTTGATATTCTTGTTAGCAGCTTCAACAGCTCCATTCATCTTCGGCTGATAAGGAGAAGAGTTGTGATGCTGAATCTTGAACTTCTTACAGAGTTCAGTGATCATTGAGTTATTGAGGTTGGTACCGTTGTCTGTGATGATTCTCTCACGGATACCATAACAACACACCAGATTATGCTTGATGAATCGTGCCACCACATTCTTAGTAACCGTAGCAAAGGAGGCAGCCTCAACCCACTTCGTGAAGTAATCAATGGCCACTAGGATGAAGCGATACCCATTGGACGCGGTAGGTCTGATCTCGCCGATCATGTCAATGCCCCACATTGAAAAAGGCCAGGGAGGCATCAAAACATTCAAAGAAACTGGAGGTACATGCACCTTATCAGCGTAGATTTGGCACTTATCACAGGTTCTAGAATGCTGATAACAGCCGACTTCCTTAGTGGACCAATAATATCCTACCCATAGGATTTTCTTTGCCATGGTATGTCCACTGGAATGAGTGCCAAAGGTACCTTCGTGTAGGTCTTCCACGATCCTCTCTGCCTCACTCATGTCTACATATCGCAGTAAGGTAAAGTCATGGTTGCGCTTATAGAGGATTTCATTGCTGAAGAAGAACTTTGCAGCAAACCTTCTCAGAAATTTCTTGTCATTGACAGATGCCCCCCGGGGTATTCTTGAGCCTCGAGATACCTTTTCACCTCATGAAACCAAGGTTTTTCGGCTACCTCCTCAGTATCGATCTCACAGCAGTATGCCAGTTTATCCAACCTCTCAATAGTGATATGGGGAGCTTCATTGTCCAACCTGACCTTGAACATTAACGACATAGTAGCTAGCGCGTCTGCTAACTGATTCTCTTCTCGTGGGAAATGTTCAAAAGTGATCTCTTCAAAATACGGCAGCAATGTCAGTACATACTCTTTGTAAGGAATAAGGTTCGGGTGCTTCGTATCCCACTCGCCTTTGATCTGAATTATCACCAAAGCGGAATCCCCGAATACTCTCAAGAACTTGATCCTTAGGTCGATAGCATCTCGAAGACCCATAATACATGCTTCATACTCCGCCATGTTGTTGGTACAGTTGAAGCATAATCAGGCAGTGAACGGAGTATGGCAGCCCTCGGGAGATATGATTATAGTGCAATGTCGTTACCTAGTGCGTTTGAGGCTCCATCAAAATACATAGACCATCGGGATCCTTCCTCAGGTCCTTCATCCGGTCCAGGTTCTTCAAAGTCGGTTACCAACATGATATTCTCATTCGGGAACTCGAAATTCATGGACTGGTAGTCGTCCACAGCCTGTTGCGCCAAATGATCAGCTAACACACTTTCCTTGATTGCCTTTTGGGTTGTGTATTAGATGTCGTATTTGGTTAAGATCATTTTCCACCTTGCTATCCTTTCGGAGAGAGCGGGCTTCTCGAAAATCTACTTGATCGGATCCATCTTAGATATCAACAAAGTAGTTTGGGTCAACATATACTGTCTCAGTCGGCGAGTAGCCCATGCCAAAGTGCAACAAGTTTTCTCGAGAAATGAGTATCGTGTTTCACAGTCGGTAAACTTTTTTCTAAGGTAGTATATTGCGTGCTCTTTTCGACCAGACACGTCATGTTGCCCCATCACACACCCTATTGAATTATCTAGCACTGTTAAGTACATTATCAGAGGTCTTCCTTCGGTTGGAGGCATCAGAATAGGAGGCTCTTGGAGATATTGTTTGATTATGTAAAAGGCTACCCGGCATTCTTCATTCCACTTTACTACTTGATCTTTCTTCAGAAGCTTAAAGATTGGCTCACAAGTAGCAGTCAGATGTGAAATGAATCGGGCAATGTCATTTAGGCGTCCCAAGAAACCTCTAACTTCCTTCTCTGTACGGGGAGCCGACATCTATTGTATGGCCTTCACCTTTGCAGGGTCTACCTGAATACCTTTGTCACTGACGATAAATCCCAGAAGCTTACCAGACCTTACCCCGAAGGTGCACTTGTTCGGATTTAACCTCAGCTTATACGTCTTCAACCTATCAAACAGCTTTTGTAGATGATCAAGATGTTCTTCTTCAGTTTAAGACCTAGCTATCATATCATCAACGTAAACCTCTATCTCATGGTGAATCATGTCACGGAACATAGCTACCATAGCTCGCTGATAAGTTGCCCCAGCATTCTTCAACCCAAACGGCATCACCTTGTAGCAGAAAGTGCCCTACTGTGTAACAAAGGTTATCTTCTCCATGTCTTCAGGTGCCATCTCGATCTGATTGTAGCCAGAGAAACCGTCCATGAAGGAAAAGACTTTGTGTTGTGCAGAGTTATCAACTAGAACATCGGTGTGGGGAAGCGGTAAGTCATCCTTGGGGCTTGCCCTGTTTAAGTCTCTGTAATCCACACACATTCGTACTTTACCATCTTTCTTAGGTACTGGAACCACATTAGCAATCCACTGCGGATAGGATGTGACAGCTAAGAACCCTGCATTGAACTGCTTCATAACCTCGACTTTAATCTTCTCTGACATCTCGGGGCGCATACGATGGTCCTTTTGCTTTACCAGAGGGCAGTCTTCTTTTGTCGGCAGCCGATGAACCACTATATCCATGTCTAGTCCCGACATGTCTTCATATGACCAGGCGAAGATTTCAACATACTCATGCAACATCTGTATCAATCGCTGTTTGACACTAAGCTCCAGCTTTGCACCTGTCTTAACCTATTTTTTGTCTTCCTCTGTACCCAAGTTCACTGTCTCTACCGGCTCTTCATGAGGCTGTATGCCCCTTTCTTCTTGCTGTAATAGTCTAGCAAGTTCTTCGGGTACCTCACAATCTTCCTCACCTTCGTCCTCGGCTTGGTTGATCGGATTTTCGAAGTCATAATGAGCAGTAACAAAACTATTATCAATGGGATCCAGGGTGGATAAGGATCTGCATTTGGATACGTGAGTGTGTGTAAGAGCATAGTTGTATAGATAGAATAAAATAAAAGAAAGACAAAGAGCGCAAAATTTGTATGCAAACGTCCAATGCTTTATTAATGTCATATGAAAATGAAACATGATAACCCTCACAAATAGAACCATTGTGCCCCGGGTGAGACACATGGCTATATAGTTTATATTGTTTTTAAATTACATATCCGAAAAAATCAGAAAGACAATTACTCCTGAACAAAAGTAATCGACACAAAGTCCTTGGTAGTCCAGTTACTGAGTCCACCGTTGGTAGTCGGGAAGATCCAGCTATTAATGTCGGAATCACCATCATTGTCTTCTGTAGCAGAAACAATTTCAATAACATTAACTTCCGAACCATGTTTCGTCATAGGAGCAGTGATAACGTTAAGAGTCTCCGGGGGATCAAATTCAATCTCCTTAGCATCAATCAAATCCTGTACTTTGTTCTTCAAGGTCCAGCAATCATTGGTGTCATAGCTTGTACTCTCTGAATGGTAAGCACAACGAGCATTCGGTTTATAGTAGGGAGAGGTGATGTTTGGATTTTTCAAAGCTTCCCTCAGAGTAACCAGATTGGTCTTCAGCAATTGAGGTAAAATCTGAGACAATGTCATGTTGATTTGAGTGAACTGTCTACTTGGCCTCTCTACTCTCGGTTGATTATTTCTTTGCTGAGCAGGTGCAGGGTTGGGAATCATAACAGCCCCTACCGTTGGACGACACTCGGTTTGATTCTGATTCTTTTGGTTGTATACAACACTGACTTTCTTTTTACCTACAAACGGCTTCCTTACAGCACTAGAAGAGGCATCCTTCTGAATTTTTCTACTTCGGATTCCAGCTTCCACTCTTTCTCCCGTTAAAATCAGTTCAGTAAAACCCGCCGATGAACTTCCAATCAGATGGTTGAAGAACAACCCAGTCAAAGTTCCCAGAAACATATCCATGAGCTCCCGGTCAGCCAAGGGAGGTTGAACTATTCCAGCCAAATCTCTCCACTTCTGAGCATAATCCCTGAAACCCTCGTTCGATTTCATAGACAGATTTTGGAGTTGTGTACGGGTGGGAGAGAGGTATGCATTATATTGATATTTCTTATAAAATGCAGCAGCAAGGTCTTCCCAGTTACAAACATTGGCTCTTTCCAGCTGATAGAACCAATCCAATTGTGTTCCAGACAGAATGTCTTGGAAGAAGTGAACCCACCGGTCTTTGTCAGCAGTGTGAGGTTGTATCTTCCTCACTGTTGTACCCCAAAATTTTCCCTCCCTTTTCATCAACATTTTCTCATCACAAGACTCTTGGAACTCAAGATCAAGTTAGGGTTTGCTTTGCTCAAGGCCCCTCCTTGCACCGTTGACCTAAATTAAGGTTTGAGTTTGCACAAGGTTGTTTTGACCTAAAATGCCCAAAATGACTTTCATGCCTCATGTTGGACTTACAAGTTATCCATACCAAGTTTTAAGCCTTGATTCAAATCTTTGCCCAGTCGATTGGACAGTTGACCTAGAAATCAGCTGTATTGGGGAAAAAGTCATTTGTGGCCAATTGACAGTCAAACTTCATGAAATTTGACCCACATCAACATTATGAACTCATATGAACCATTTGGTCAAGTTTGGATCACAACTCCACAAGAAATTTGATCAGATCACCAAAAGGGCAAAATGGTCATTTTTAGGGTTTTGACTGCACAAAGGCAATTTTTGACTGTTTGACCTAACCAATGGAAAACCAAGCTCACATATGGACTCAAGGACTCAATGGCATTGTCTTGACATATTCAACAAGTTCAAAAGATCTCAAATGCATAGGATTGACAGATGAATTTTTCAGTCAACTGATCAAATTTGACTGTATACTGAAAAGTCAAACTTTGACTTTTTGGTCAAAATCAAGTGCCAAGGTTCATTTTTCATCAAGACGTGTCAAATTATGAAACTTGTTCATCAAGAAATCCAAAATTGCAAATTAGGGTTTAAAATGAGAAAATTTCATAACTTAGAATTTTTAAGTTATGAAACTTCCTTATTTTTTCCTAACTTTATCCAATTTTTTCACCAAGATGCAATTGGATTCAAACAAAACTTGAAACATGAAAGTTGTAGTCCATTACAAAATCTAAAACTTTGATTCACAAAGTTTTCTCAAAGGAAGCTTGTATCTCAAGTTATGATTTTTGGAACAAGGGTGCAAAACATTTTTAACTTAGAGAAATTTTGCCCTATTCTAGGCAGGATTTTTGTCCAACTTCTTGGCCATTTTTCACATGGTTCCACTTGGAGTTTCAATTTTCATTACAAAGATGGATTTTAGTACACATTCCAAGCTTTCCAAATTGTCCAAGAACTTCTCAAACACCCTTGTGGTTAGAGAGAATCGAATTTGCAAAGTTGGCCAAAACTCACTTTTGTTCATAGCCAAAGCTTGCTCATAACAACTTGCATTTTCAAATCAGCTTGTACAATGCTAGCTTGCAGGCCTCAAAACCAGTTTTACACACCTTAATTTAATGCCTAACCATTGTGTTAAGACATTATTTCATCCATTTGGGCATTACACATAGAATTAATCCTTATTTGGAAAAAGCTAATTTGCCATTTTGGAAAAGTAACACTTTATGTCAAATTCCAAAATCCTTGAAGTACAAGCCAGATCTTTGAGGCAAAGCTTTGTAGACAAATCCCACTGATCAAGAGAAAATTGTGCAGCATAGATAGAGAGGGTACACAGGCCTGCATTGCAACTTTAACCTTCTTACTTCAAAAACAAGCAAGATTGCAAAACATACACAACTCTCATTTTCCTGTAAACACAAGCCAAAGCAAACTTTGTTCTCACCTTCCATACACCAAAACAGACCTAAGGCACGATTCAACCATCTCTCATACCTCCCAAAACACAAAAAAAACTATCTTGCTGCAAAAACAGGGTACCTGCTGCAGATTGAGGTCCATAACTCAATTGGCTCGTGCACTTTGGCTAGAAACCTTTCAAACACATTCCATATCATCCACTGAAACTATCCCAAGCCCTAAACACAAGCTGTAACACCCCTAACCACGTTTGCCATTTTTACTTTCAAGCTGTGCAGGTGGACTTCCATGGCACGATACAGTTGATTTCAAAGCAAGCTAGGTATTTGGGAAGCATCCTTGGACTTCAGGCAAGCTCAACCAAAGCTCAAACTCCATTGAAGATACCTATATTGCTCTGTTCGAGTCAAGCTGAAACAGGTAATCTATGAACTTTTATCTCTCAATCTAGGAAGAGTTAGGCTTAGGTTTGTGAATGAAACATGTCCTACTCATAGCCCTGAAGCCATACATATGATTACTTTTCATTTATGTTAAGCGTGCTGTGAGAATTTTAGCCATGAACATTGAAGAAAAATTAGGTCAGAAATTGGGGGTGAAGAAATTCTCCCTGGTTTCTTAGAGTTAGGACAAGTTTTTTACATATTTGGAATCGTGGTTTGATGCTCTACATTGTTTGTGTTATGAGTTTTGGCTAAAAATCAAAGAATCAGGAGTTTGTATTTTGAAAGAAGGCGCGCGCGTTTGGACAGTGCTGGAGGTTGAAGACAAAGTCGGCTTGGGCTGGGCCTGAGTCGGCTTGCTTTTCACACCCCTTTTTTCCATTTGCACCCCCTGGCCCATTATGTGAAATACTTGTCATTTTTGCATTTTTCTTTTTGATTCTGACTTAATATTTTTTGTTCAAATATAAAAAACATCAAAAATGTTTTTCCACATTTTTTTACATTTATTTGGCATTTATTTGTTTTATTAAATATGTATATGTAAATAAATAGATTTCCTTTTCTTTTTAAAACCCTAGAAAATAATACCAAAAAATATTTATTTTTAGTTATTATTTTTTATTTACATTTTGAAAACATTTTCTAAAATATACATTTTTTGTAAATAATTAATATTTTATTTTTGTACATATTTAGTATATTTAACATATAATATATAAATACTTGTATATTTTTAGATAATTAGGGCAAAATATAAAAAGAATACATTTTTATTTTTATTAATATATGACACTAAAAAATACTTTTTTTTTACAATATACTTCTTTTTTTTTTTGTATAAATTAATATATATATTGTACATAATTAATAAATAATACTATTTATTCAAAAATTAGGGTTTTGCCCTAAATAACAAAAATAATCAAAAAATGACTTTCTCTTATTTTGTTTATACTTCAAACATGAAAACCTTTTTACATACATAACAAAAAAATCATTTTTGTGCATAATACATTCTTATTTATTTATTGTATTCACTTAAATATTGTACAATTAAATATTTGTATCCTATACTTTCGATATGGTTGTAATAACTTAGGTTTTATTTCCTTGTCAAATATCCCCCAAATTCAAACTTGTACCCCCATCCCCATAATCATTGTTGTAATAGCTTAGCATTTAAATTTCCGCATTTAAAAGCTTTCAAATTATGCCATGATAGACCTAGGGTTTGTATGCAAATAAAACCAACAAATAGCTTGACCTAATTCAAGATAAACATGCATGAAAAAATAAACACAATGCACCCTTGCACCCCTAGGGTTATTCCACTTGTTGCCTTCAAAAATGGGCCATGGTTGCATGTTAAGTCTCTTTGGCAAAACAAAACAAAACAAAACAAAATGATCATAGTCCCTCGATGACGCTATCAAGTTGCCTAAAATGATCAAGTCCCTTGAGAAAATTACCAAAGATACTTGGCACTATTGCCTCCATGGTCTAAACGATGACCCGCGCCCATCCCGTTAACATCCTAACACAAGGTTGTTCACCAAATACAATGGTGAAACAACACTGTTAAAATGGTTAAAACATGAGAAAGATCTTTGAGAAATTTAGAGTAGATAACTCTTAGTTACTTGACCAAACTTGCAAAACAATCCTTGCCATTTTTCAAAACACACATCACAACACAACTTCAAAAACAAACTTTCAAAAACATTGAAACATCTTTTCAAAAAGACAAACACTTTTGTAAAACATTCAAACAAGAATTGTTACAATGGTTGCCTAGACAAGGCATCTTTTTCAAAACATTTTCAAAACCACACACACAAAGCACCATTTCAAACAATTGAAAAGCAAAGGCAAGTGATCTAAGCAAGACTAAGAGCCCATGGATAACCATGGATAGAAAGGGTGCTAATACCTTCCCTTTCTATAATCTACTCCCCGAACCCAAGAAAACATCTCAAAGGTTTTTCCTGTGCTTTTTAACCTTTCCTTAGGATAAAATAAAAAGTCGGTGGCGACTCTTGCTAAATTGAAACATTTGCAAACACAAACGCAAAACCTCAAGTCAGTTCTCCCACCATATCACAGAACTGGAGACTCTGCTGGGGAAAATTCTAAAAGTGGAGTAACCTTAGGGCCTAGATCACCCTTTTGCATGACTAATTGTTTGCTTTGATTGCTTTACATTTTGGTTCTCTTGTTTGGGCTTGAAATCCTCCATCCGGATTTGGGAAACATTCATAGATAGCAATACGTTGTGGAAACTGTGCGGGGTATACCGACACGGTTGAAGCAATAGCTATATTAGTGCGACATATTTGTGATTACCGGTAACCCTTGAGTTCAATCAAGGAGAGTACGGGGCCGCTGAGTGATGTCACTAAGCACTAATGACCTAGAACCTTACTTGACCATCTTGGCCTTTCATTAGGGGTAGTGAGATGACCGGCTTTGGTGCAGTCCGAAGTTGGTAGATACACGATACTACACTCATTAAGGGTTGTTTTCTTGGAATATTTTGGTCGCTAGTTAAGTGGCTAAACCAAAACAATGAACATGGAAAACAATCCAATGATATTGAGCTCCTTAGAACCCGGTTACTATTTATAGAACAGGTTTTTAAGCCAACTTCACTCAAGAGGGTACTTACCTATGAAACCTCATGCAAGCCTGAAACTAGGGTTTTATGTGATTTGCTTGTACATGTGTTTGTGCATACATCATGAACATCATAAAACATCATATGCATCCACTAACCATTTCAAGGGTTTGGATCTTCATCTTTGTTCCTGTTTTGTAGGTCATGGAAATTCTTCGCAGGAAAACTATCCAAGTCAACCTTGTGAGAATCCCTCCTCAACTCAAGGAGCTTACATCCAGAATTCCAGAAAGCTCTCTCTTCAGTGAAAGACATGGTAGACTGCTCAGCCTAGTCAACACCAGCATTGAAGAAGACATGGTAAAAGTGTTGTTCCAATTCTTTGACCCCCTTCACCACTGTTTCACATTCCCCGACTACCAATTGGTGCCTACTTTGGAGGAATTTTCTCAACTCCTGAGAATTCCTATTCTTGATCAACTATCCTACAACGGTACGGAAAAAGAACCAAAACCTGAAGATGTTGCTCAAGCACTACACTTGCAATCATCTGACATCAAGGGGCATTGGGAAACCAGAAGTGGTGTCAAGGGCTTCTTGGCAAAATTCTTGTTTGAGAAGGCACAAGAGTGTTGGAATTCCCTGGATCTGCAAGCTTTTGAAGAGATTGTGGCACTCCTTATTTATGGGTTGGTCTTGTTCCCAAATCCTGACCAACTTATAGATGTGAATGCTGTCAAGATCTTTATATCCAGGAATCCCATACCTACATTGCTAGGGGACATCCTCCACTCATTTTACACACGAACAATGAGGAAGAGAGGTGTTCTCATGTGCTGTACTCCTCTCCTTGAAAGGTGGTTTATTTCTCACCTTCCACAATCTGTTTTGAAGAATGAACAAGGTTCAAGGTGGTCGCAACGATTGATGACCCTCACACATTCTGATGTACATTGGTGTTCTCGGTCCAGAGAAAATGTCATCATCATCGATCGTTGTGGTGAGTTCCCTAATGTTCCACTACTTGGCATTAGGGGAGGCATTACCTACAACCCTTGTCTAGCTTTGAGACAATTTGGATATGCACGGAGGGATGGCCCTCATGACATGCTGATTCCTGACCTAGTTTTTGACTTCGACAACGATGCGCAAGGACTTCGCCAAAGATTCATCAGAGCTTGGAGGATGCCTAACAAGGTAGATAGCAAGACACTGGGGCACAAGAACTCCATCCCTCTTGAGCCTTACCTCAAGTGGGTACGAACCCGCGCCCATAGTCTTATGATGCCTTACCCTCACATTCTCCCTTTGATTAAAGAGCCTGTTAAGGAAGGAGAGGTTCCATACACCATCCTACATCCTGACATGCCAACATCATGGGGGGAAACGCAGAAGAGTTGGATCCAACTCAAGGAAGAAAGGGATACTTTTGAAGCCAACTTCTACGCCAGTGAGAAGAAGGTTTTGGAGCTTACTCGTCGACTTCACGAGGAGGATACCCTCAACACTTACATCGTACCAAAGAGGACGCGCAACGTCTTTTTACCTTAAGAAGTTTTTGTAATATTTGGCCCATGGGGCATTTATGTACTAACAAATTTCTTCTTATTAATATGACATGTGTTCTTTTTGTCTGCAACAATTTTGAATTTCTAAATACTTGAATGCATTGCATGAATAAACATATCATTCATCATATGCATAGACAGGTCTTCACACCAGGTTTCCTTATCTTTCTGCTGTTTATTTCATTAAGATGGATATTGAGCAGACGGTCAGAGATCTGCAGGCACAAAACTCGCAGTTTCAACAGCTCCTTATGACCTTGGCAAAGGGTCAGGAGGATCTTAAAGCACTGTTAGGAAATAAAGAGCAAGAAAAAGGAAAAAAGAAGAAGAAAAGAGTTGGGGTAGCTACACTGGGAAGAAGATTTGAGAATGAAGCTAGGAGAGTTCTTGAATTCCCCTCCACATCTGACGAGGGGACTGGCAAAGGAAAAGGAGCTGCATTTCCTTCTGAATCCGAGGCTGAAGAGGAAGAGGTTGAGGAAGATGAAGATTATTCAGAGCAATAATACCCGCCAGCGGACGACAAATACAAAAACATGGAGGATAGGCTGGCAGCTATGGAGCTACAAAGGGTTCCCGGGTTAGATTTCGAAGAATTGGGATTGATTGTTGGGATTGTGATCCCTCCAAAGTTTAAAGTGCCTACTTTTGCAAAATACGACGGTCTGTCTTGCCCGAAGATGCACCTGAGGTCGTATGTCAGAAAAATTCAACCTCATTCATCCGATAGAAATCTTTGGGTACACTTCTTCCAGGACAGCCTGTCTGGTACACAGCTAGATTGGTTTTACCAACTTGAGAGGTCAGAAGTGCATAGTTGGGAGGATTTGGCAGCTGCCTTTTATCGCCAGTATCAATAAAACACCGACTTGGCGCCGACTCGTACTCAGTTACAAAGTATGGGGATGGCCTCAAATGAGGGATTCAAAGAATATGCCCAAAAATGGCGTGACTTGGCCGGAAGAGTACAACCATCGCTTTCAGATAGGGAGCTAGTCGATATGTTCTTGGGGACCCTATCTGACCCATTCTTCAACCATTTGATCGGGAGCTCTTCCGCAGGGTTTACCGAACTGATTCTGACTGTGGAACGGGTGGAAGTTGGTATTAAGAGTGGGAAGATTCAAAGGGATGCCTCTGCCTCCACAACTGTTAAAAAATCTTTCCCAGCTAAGAAAGAGGCAGCTGCCATATACTCTCAGAAAGGATTGAGAAGAACTGAGCATCGACCGACTGTAGGGGCCGTGATGATTCAAAATTCGTCAAATGATCAACCTCGTAACAATCAGTCCAGACCTAAACAACAATGGGGAGAACGGCCACAACGACAGTTCACCCGCATCAACATGACGCCTGCACAAGTTCTTCCCCATTTGTTGAAGCTGAATCTCACCAATATTAAGGAAGCGCCAAAGAATGTGAACACCACTTCCCCACATTATCATCCCAATGCTAAATGTGCCTATCATTCTGACAACGCCGGGCATGACACCAACGATTATTGTGCGCTTAAGAATAAAATTCAAGATTTGATAGATGCAAAAGAGGTTGAGTTCGACGCCTCTGAGAAACCAAATGTAATCTCCACTCCAATGCCAAAGCATGGTCGCAATGTCCATGCTGTTGAAGAAGATCTGTTTGATTCTATTGTTGATGATCTGATGACCCCACTACTGACAATCAAGTTGAATCTGTTGAAGGCTGGGATTTTCCCAGGTTGTATAGAAGATTGCTACCTTTGTTCCTCCCTACCAATCGACTGTCCATTGCTGAAGATAGGCATCCAACGCCTAATGGACAACCAACAAATTCTTTTCGAAAAGACTCCTGTTACTCCAACTCTTATCAATGAAGTTTCAATAATAACCATTTCCGCCAATCTTTCCAAGGTTCCCAAAAGGCCTATTAAGATTACATCCGCTCCGAAGATTGTACCCTTGAAAATAACCATGCCCGGGCCCGTCCCCTACAAATCTGACAAATCAATACCGTGGAATTATGGTGGAGAAATCTACTACCACGGTGTTAAAAAAATTGAGATAACTGAAGAGAGCTCTGACGAAGAAACTGCCGACATTGGAAACATTGCCAGTACGAGCAAAATTACCCGAAGTGGAAGAATTTTCTCTCCAGAGATTTCCCCTCCAAAAGCAATCTTTGGACCCTCAGCTGCTCCCAAGGTTACTCCTGCACCGGTAAAACTATCTGCAAGAACTCCAATGATTGAAGAAGCTGTTACTCCTGTGGTTGTCCCTTCTGTTGCTGCTGATAAAGGGAAAGGGATCCAAGAAGAGCTCGTCAGGACGAGGGCTCAGCCATTGGTCATCCCCGAAACCTCTAAAAAAGAAATGGAGGAGATTCTGAAAATAATTAAGAAGAGTGATTACGATGTGGTGGAGCAACTGGGGAAAACCCCCTCAAAGATATCCCTGTTAGCTTTGCTGCTTTGTTCGGAGGCTCATGCCAAAGCTTTGATAAGGTTTTTGAAGACAGCCCATGTGCCCCAGGAAACCTCAGCCGATCAATTCCAGGATTGTGTAGCCAGCCTTACCGCCGACAACGGCCTGGGTTTCTCTGATGCTGACCTGACTCCGAAGGGAAGAAAGCATAATGACGCACTGCATGTGTCAGTCGAATGCTGAGGAACTACTCTCGCCCATGTCTTGGTCGATACTGGTTCTTTTCTAAATGTGCTGCCTAAGAAAGCTCTGGACCGGTTGGATTGTGAAGGCTTGGAGCTGAAACCAAGTAATATCATTGTCAGGGCCTTTGACGGGTCTAAAAGGATGGTGCATGGGGAGGTCGACATTCCCATCAAGGTAGGCACTGAGGTGTTCCACTCCACATTCTATGTGATGGACATTCGCCCATCTTACTCTTGCTTGCTAGGAAGACCGTGGATACATAATGCTGGGGCAGTCACTTCCTCTCTACATCAGATGCTGAAATACCCTGTTAAGGGTAAAATCATAACTTTACACGGTGAGGAGGAGTACATGATCAGTCATTTGAATTCCTTTCGGTATGTGGAAGTGGATGGCGAATTCATCGAAACACCGTTCCAACACTTCGAGGAAGTTTCTCCCGAGGTTGCTGTAGCAAAGGAAGTAGCTGAGGTACCCAAGCAGGTGGCCAGGATGGCATCTCTGAAAGACACAAAGGCTGCAATGAAGGAGGGGAAGAGCTCAACATGGGGACAGTTGCCTGACTTTCCTCACAAGACAGACAAGTTTGGGTTGGGATTTATGGCTGCGGGGCAAAAGGCTATGCGTCGCTCAAAAATTGAAAAGGCACCCATCAAGATTTCTCCTCATGGAATCAATGCTTTGGAAGACGAAGACGAAGAGGGTAACATTGAAGATTGGATCTTCCCAACCATTGAAGGGGGACTGCACAACTGGTAGGCGAAAGACTTCGTTCCCATTACTTTCATCAATCAGTAATTTATCTTTCGAACATTTCCTGTTGGTCTGTAATAATTACTAAAACAATCTGCACACTACTTTTTCACCTCATGCCTTGCCCGGGGCATGTAGGTCCATTTGTAAGGGTTTTGATTCTTTTCATAATCATATGCCATGTTTAATGTTTCATTGGACGTTTTTCATTTATAAACTGCTGTGTTCATTTTCTTTCCTTTTGCATTTTTGTTTGTTTAAGGATGGCTATCCCTTACACACACCCACACTCACAAATGCAGGTACCCATCAACTCCAGATTCCATGGGTGACTATTCTGTTGTATCCTTTAATAACTCTGAAGATTTGGTCAATCAGGCTGAGTGTGAAGACGACGAAGATTGTGAAGTACCGGGAGAGCTAGCCAGACTTCTACAACAAGAAGAGAGGGCCATCTTACCTCATGAAGAGTTGTTGGAAACCGTCAACTTAGGAACAGAGGAAGACAGGAAAGAAGTACAAGTGGGTGCCAATCTGGAACCAAGTGTCAAGGAGCGCTTAATACAGCTATTAAATGAATACGTTGAAATCTTCGCCTGGTCTTATGAAGACATTCCAGGGTTAGACACAGACATCGTGGTTCACCGTCTCCCTACAAGAGAAGACTGTCCACCGATCAAGCAAAAAGTCCGCCGAATGAGGCCCGACATGTCTGAGAAGATTAAGGCTGAAGTAATGAAGCAATTTAACACTGGCTTTCTGGCTGTTACATCCTATCCACAATGGGTTGCTAACATTGTGCCCGTTCCCAAAAAAGACGGCAAGGTCAGAATGTGTGTGGACTACCGGGATTTGAACAGGACCAGCCCCAAAGATGATTTTCCGCTACCACATATCGACATTTTGATTGACAACACGGCTCAGCACAAGGTATTTTCTTTCATGGACGGATTCTTGGGCTACAACCAGATTAAAATGGCCCCCGAGGACATGGAGAAAACAACCTTTGTTACACAATGAGGTACCTTCTACTACAAGGTGATGTTGTTCGGACTGAAGAACGCAGGGGAAACTTATCAACGCGTCATGGTAGCTTTGTTTCATGATATGATACATCATGAGATTGAAGTTTACGTAGACGACATGATAGCTCGATCATAAATAGAGGAGGAACACCTTGAACATTTGCAGAAGCTGTTTGCCAGGTTGAAGGAGTACAAACTCAGGCTGAATCCAAGTAAGTGCACTTTTGGAGTTAGGTCTGGTAAACTTCTGGGATTTATTGTCAGCAACAAAGGCATTGAGGTCGATCCAGCAAAAGTAAAAGCTATACAAGAAATGCCTGACCCCCGTACTGAAAAGGAGGTTAAAGGATTCTTAGGACGCTTGAACTATATTGCCAGGTTCATCTCTCACCTGACGTCTACCTGTGAGCCAATTTTCAAACTATTAAAGAAAGATCAGGTAGCCGAATGGAACGATGATTGTCAAATTTCTTTTGATAAGATCAAGGAGTATTTGCTAGAACCTCCTATTCTGATGCCACCCGTCGAAGGAAGGCCGCTGATCATGTATCTGATTATTTTGGATAACTCAATGGGGTGTGTACTGGGCCAGCATGATGAGTCTGGTCGAAAAGAGCATGCCATTTATTACCTTAGCAAAAAGTTTACCGACTGTGAGACTCGCTACTCACTGCTCGAGAAAACTTGCTGCGCTTTGGTATGGGCTGCTCGCCGACTAAGGCAGTATATGTTGACTCATACCACTTTGCTGATTTCCAAAATGGATCCTATCAAGTATATCTTCGAGAAGCCTGCTTTATCTGAAAGAATCGCTAGATGGAAAATGATCCTGACTGAGTATGACATCCAGTATACTACCCAAAAAGCTATAAAAGGGAGTGTACTAGCTAACCATCTATCTCATCAAGCTATCGAAGATTATCAATCCATGAGATTCGACTTCCCGGACGAGGACATCATGACATTGGACAACATTGAAGGTAACGGACTGTATGACGGACCTGAAAATGGATCCCGATGGACCCTGTACTTTGATGGTGCTTCAAATTCACTTGGAAACGGTATCGGTGCGGTACTCATTTCTCCAGAAGGTTGCCATACACCTTTCACGGCACGACTTTGTTTCAGCTGTACCAACAACATGGCCGAATATGAAGCTTGCATCTTTGGTCTCAAGGCTGCTATAGACTTGGGAATCAAATCTTTGGTCGTATTTGGGGACTCGGCTTTTGTTATCAGTCAAATCAAAGGAGAGTGGGACACCAAACATCCTAATCTTATCCCATACAAAGAACATGTCCTAACATTGTTGCCTCATTTCGAGCAGATCACCTTCGAGAACTTCCCGCAAGAAGAAAATCAGTTAGCAGATGCTCTGGCTACAATGTCTTCCATGTTTAAACTCAACTTGGATAACGAGGCTCCCCAAATCACCATCGAGCGAATGGACGAACCTGCGCATTGTCATGAGATTAATACCGAAGAAGTAGTGGAACAACCCTGGTTCCATGAAATCAAAAGGTATCACCAGACTAGAGAGTATCCTGAAGGAGCTTCCGTAAATGACAAGAAGTTCTTAAGGAGATTTGCGACCAAGTTCTTCCTAAGCAATGGAATCCTTTATAAGTGGAGCCATGATTGTGTTTTACTCCGATGTGTAGACAAAGCTGAAGCAGAGTTAATCATGACTGAGATACACAGCGGCACATTTGGCACCCACTTGAGTGGACATACAATGGATAAGAAGATTCTAAGGGCAGGCTATTACTGGTCTACCATGGAAGCTGATTGCCATCAACATTCCCGTACCTGCCACAAATGCCAAGTCTACACCGACAAGATTCATATTCCTCCTGTTCCTCTCAACATTCTGACAGCTCCTTGGCCATTCGCAATGTGGGGCATTGACATGATTGGAGAAATCAAGCCCACGGCATCCAATGGACATTGCTTCATCCTGGTCTCTATTGACTATTTTACCAAGTGGGTCGAAGCAGCTTCCTTTGCCTCCGTTACAAAAAATGTGGTTGCCTGCTTCATCAAGCATAACCTCATATGCCGGTATGGTGTCCTCGACAGGATCATCACAGACAACGGTACAAATCTGAACAATACTATGATCACCGCTCTATGCGAACAGTTCAAGATTTATCATCACAATTCATCTCCCTATCAGCCGAAGATGAACGGTGTTGTTGAAGCTGCGAACAAAAACATCAAGAAGATCATTCAGAAAATGATAGTTACCTACAAGGACTGGCATGAGATGTTACCGTTTTCTCTGCATGGATACCGTACCACGGCATGTACTTCAACAGGGGCAACCCCATTTTCTTTGGTATATGGCATGGAAGCTGTCCTACCTATGGAAGTTCAGATTCCTTCTTTAAGGATTATGAAGGACGCTGGTTTGAGTGAAGACGATTGGATTCAGACCTGACTTGATCAACTCAATTTGATCGATGAGAAGCGACTCACTGCTGTTTGCCATGGTCAGACGTACCAAAAACGGATGATCAAGGCTTTCAACAAGAAAGTCAGACGTCAAGTATATCAAGTCGGAGATCTTGTAATCAAGCGGATCATCTTGCCGCAAAGTGATCCCAGGGGAAAATGGACTCCTACTTACGAAGGACCATTTGTGATCAAAAGCATCTTTTCTGGTGGTGCAATGATTCTGACCACCATGGACGGCGACGATTTGCCACACCCTGCGAACGCAGACATAGTCAAAAGATACTACGCATAAAACAACCCGACAAGTCGAAAACCCGAAAGGGCGACTTGGGCAAAAATGGGTATCCCGGTGAACCGAAAACCCGAAAGGGCGGTTCAGGAAAAAATTAGGGATAAAACAAAAAATCTGTACACCCGGCAAGTTGAAAACCCGAAAGGGCGACTTGGGCAAAAAAGGGTTTCCCAGTGGATCGAAAACCCGAAAGGGCGATCCAGGCAAAAGTTAGGGAATTAAAGCGTATGACTATGTCTCGTCGGATCACTTTAAAGAACAATCTCTTCATCAAACAAGCTCCGAGCTTCTGATCAATCCAATCATCGGCGGACGAAGCATTGAATGGACAAGATATTCAGAGTTGTGAAGGCTATAGCAGAATGGGAATCCCATGGAATTGTTACACATAGTCATCTTTCTTTTGTATAAAATTTTCAATTTTTTACGACAACATCCTCTTACTAGGATGCCTGTCTCCTTTGTACAAAGATACTCATAAAAAGTTAATACAAACACTTTTCCAAATACAGAAATTTGCTTTGTCTTCCTTTTGTTTTTTACACTTATGTTTTATTTGAGAAACATCCAATGTTTTGTTAAATAGGCATATGCATTTGAACATAATCATTTTCTTACAGATCAAGAAAGATGATTGCTGATAGGTTGAAGGTACAGATAGATATCTTGATGCCCTTTCAGAAGAAATCCCCAGCGGAATTAAACTCCAAAGTTAAAATCCAGAACTTAATTCCCCAAACAGAGTTAACTTCAGGATCCTCAGTAGAACAAAAGCTTTCTCAAAGCTGATTTCCCCAGCCAAGAGAGCCTTCCAGAACTTAATCCCCCTCAGAGGTAAGTTTCAGAATCCCCAGCGGAGCTAAAACTTCCAACTGTCAATCCCCGGCGGAACCAGATTAGTAAACATTCTCCCCACGAAGATACTTCCCATCAGATTGAAGATTCTCAGTCTTACTTCTCCAGCAGAAGTCTACCAGGTTCTGGACTCCCCAGTAGAGATCATCATAATTCTCATTTCCCATAAGTCACCAAGGATTTTCAATCCCCAGAAGTGGTCCTAAGATCCCTCAACAACTGAAGATCTTGTTCCCCAAGCAGTCAGCAGTCAACAAGGATATCTCAGCTTCAACAATCAAAGATTCTTGCAATCCCCTGCAGCAGTCAAGGATTCACTTTCCCCGGCAGCAGTCAAGATTCTATTATCTCCGGCTATCCAGGATTCATCTATCCTCAGCAAGACAGCTCATCAGCTTGCATGCGCATTCATTACATTCATATCATAAACATTGATATAACATATATTGCATCATACATTTCATACAACATAACTTTGTGTTTTAGCTAATATTTTACCCTTTTCAGGATAAGATTAATAAGCTTCAACCTCAACTTCTGAAAACAGTTCACGGATTCTCCAGACATGGATGTTAATCTATCGCTTGTTCAGATTTTCAAGACTTCTGAAAACAGTTTACGGATTCTCCAAACACGGATGTTAATCTATCGCTTGTTCAGACTCAACTTTTGAAAACAGTTTACGGACGCTTCCCAACATGGATGCTGATCTATTGCTTATTCAATTTCAAGACTTCTGAAAACAGTTTACGGGTTCTCCAGACATGAATGTTAACCTATCGCTTGTTCAGATTCTCCACTTCTGAAAACAGTTTACGGATTCTCCAAACACGGATGTTAATCTATCGCTTGTTCAGACTCAACTTTTGAAAATAGTTTACGGATGCTTCCCAACATGGATGATGATCTATTGCTTATTCAACTTCAAGACTTCTGAAAACAGTTCACGGGTTCTCCAGATACGGATGTGAACCTATCACTTGTTCAGATTCAACACTTCTGAAAATAGTTTACGGATTCTCCAAACACGGATGTTAATCTATCGCTTGTTCAGACTCAACTTTTGAAAACAGTTTACGGACGCTTCCCAACATGGATGCTGATCTATTGCTTATTCAACTTCAAGACTTCTGAAAACAGTTCACGGGTTCTCCATATATAGATGTTAACCTATCACTTGTTCAGATTCAACACTTCTGAAAACACTTCAACTTATCCAAACACGGATGTTAATCTATCGCTTGTTCAGACTCAACTTTTGAAAACAGTTTACGGACGCTTCCCAACATGGATGCTGATCTATTGCTTATTCAACTTCAACTTCTGAAAACAGTTTACGGACGCTTCCCAACATGGATGCTGATCTATTGCTTATTCAACTTCAACTTCTAAAAACAGTTTACGGATTCTCCAAACATGGATGTCAATCTATTGCTGGTTCAGACCCCCCAGTCCAGAGATGTTCCAAACATGGACACCTTTCTGATAATCATAACAGATCAACATACATTCCAGATGGCATCTTAAAGCCCATCTGTGATACAGTGGGAGAACTGATTTGAGGTTTTGCGTTTATTTTCGCAAATGTTTCGGTTGAGCAAGAGTCGCCACCGACTTTTTATTTTATCCTAAGGAAAGGTTAAAAAGCACAACAAAAACCTTTGAGATGTTTTCTTAGGTTCGGGGAGTAGATTATAGAAAGGGAAGGTATTAGCACCCTTTCAATCCGTGGTTATCCATGGGCTCTTAGTTACTTGCTTAGATCACTTGCCTTTGATTTTCAATTGTTTGAAATGGTGCTTTCAATTTTTTGAAATGGTGCTTTGTGTGTGGGTTTGAAAATGTTTTGAAAAGAGGCCATTTGTTGTGGCAACCTTTGTAATGACCCATGTTTGGATGTATACAAAGGTGTACTTATCTTTTGAAAAGTTTTCAATGTTTTTGAAAGTTGTTTTGAAAGTGTGTTGTGATGTGTGGTTTTGAAAAATAGGCAAGTGTTTTTGTTTTGCAAGTTGGCAAGTAACCAAGAGCTATCTACCCTAAATTTCTCAAAGATTTTTCCTATGTTTTAACCCTTTTAACAATTTTGTTCCACCATTGTATTTGGTGGACAATCTTATGTTAGGATGTTAACAGGACGGGCGCGGGTCATCGTTTAGACTATGATTGCAATGGTGCCAAGTGTCTTTGGCAACTTTTCCTTTAAGGGACTTGATCATTTTTTAGGCAACTTTCGAAAGCGTCATCGAGGGACTATGATCATTTGATATTGTTTTGTTTTGCCAAAAACACTCAACATGCAACATGGCCCATTATTGAAGGCAACAAGTGGAGTAACCCTAGGGGTGCAAGTGTGATTGGTGTTGTCCATTTTCATGCTTTTTGTCTTTTGTTTAGTCAAGCTATTTTTTGGTTGATTTTTTTGCATACAAAACCCTAAGTCTATCATGGCATATTTAGAAAGCTTAAAAATGCGAAATTTAAAGTCCTAAACTATTACAACATAATTATGGGATGGGGGGTACAAATGTTCAAATGGGGATATTTAGCAAGAAATTTAAATCTAAACTATTACAATCCAAATGGAATTTACAAGGTATTTAATTGTACAATAATTAAATAAAATAAAATAAATATGCAAGATGCAAAAAAAATGATTTTTATATGTATGTAAAAGTGTTTTTCATGTGACAAATAAACAAAAATAAAAAGGATAATTTTTTGATATTTTTCCATGTTTTAGGGCAAAACCCTAATTTTCTAAATAAGAAGTATTTATTATTTATTATATGCAATATTTATTAATTATATACAAAAAATAAATAAAAAGGAAGTATATTGTAAAAAAGTGATTTTTGAGGTCAAATATTAATAAAAATAAAAATGTATTATTTTTATGTTTTTATCCTAAATATTCTAATAAATATATAAGTATATATATTATATATTAAATATATTAAATATGTACAAAAAATAAGAATATTTATTATTTACAAAAAAAATTATATTTTTTAGAAAATGTTTTCAAAAGATAAAATAAAATAAAATCAGAAAATAAAAAGGTATTTGTATTATTTTAAGTATTTTAAGTAAAAAGTAAATACCTATTTATTTACATATAAACTAAATGAAACAAGATAAATACCAAATAAAATGCAAAAAATGTGAGAAAAATGTTTTTAATGTTTTTTCATGTTTGGATAAAAATATAAAATCAAAATCAAAAGGAAAAAACCAAAAATGATAAATATATTATGCAATGGGCCAGGGGGTGTATGTGTAAAAAGATGGTGTAAACAGAAAAAAGAATCAGGCCCAACCCAAAGGTGGTTGTCTTCAACCTCCAGCACCTTTCAAACACAAAAAACGCGCGCTTCCTTCCTTTCCTGTTATCTCTTGATTCCTTGACTTTTACCAAAAACTTACAACACAAACATTATAGAGCATCATGTCACGAGTTCATACATATAAAGAACTTGATCTAACTCTCAGAAATGAGAGAGAATTTCTTCTCCCCCAATTTTTGACCTAAGTTTTTTCCAATGTTCAGGTCCAAAATTCTCTCAGCATACACAACATAAATGAAAAGTAACTACATGGATGGCTTCAGGGCTATGATTAGAACATGCTTTCTTCACAAACTTAAGCCTAAATATGCTTGGATAGAGAGATAGAAGTTCAAAAACTTACCTGTTCAGCTTGAATCGTGTATGATAATGGAGGTACTTTCAATGCAATGTGAGGACTTGTATAGCTTGCTTGAGGTCCATGGATGCTTCTCCAACCTCTAGCTTGCTTTGGAACTAACTGAAACGAGCTATGGAAGTTAACCTGCACAACTGAAAAAATGAAAATGGTGAACATGGTTAGAGGTGTTACAGTTTGTAGCTAGGGCTTGGGATAGCTTGTATGGATGTTATGGAGTGTGTATGAACCAGCTTTGGCCAAAAATCACGAGCAAACTGAGTTGTGCAACTCAATCTGCAGGGATGCCCTGTTTTGTGCAGCAAAATGGTGTTTTGATGTTTAGGGAGCTATTGAAGGTGGTTGGCTCGTGTTTCAGGTCAGGTTTGATGTTTGGAAAGTGTTCAAGAAGTTTTCTTTGGCTAGTTGTTGCAGCAATGAGAGATGTTGTTCAAAATGCCAAGTTTCTTCCTTCTTAAGTCAAAAATGCCAAGTTAGGTTGTAGGCTACCACAGGCCCCTCAAGCATGCTGCCAATGTTAGTCTTGATCAGTGGGATATGTTTATGAACTTGTGCCCAAAATATTTGGCATGTACCTCTTGATTTGTAAACTTGACATAAAGCCATGCTTTACAAGAATGGATAAAGTGCTTTTTCTAATTATGGATTAATTTGGCATGTAATGGTTAAACACACAAGATAAGGCTTGAACACAAAGGATTGTCATTAAATTATTGAGTGTGGATGAGATAAAAGGCCTGTAATCTAGTTGTGCAAGATGAGTTCAAAAAATGCCTAAGTTATGAACATGAGAATGGCCATGAACAAATTGACTTTTTCCCATATTGACAAATTCGATTCTCCCTAACCACAAGGGTGTTTGAGAAGTTCTTGGACAATTTGGAAAGCTTGGAATGTGTACTACAATCCATATTTGTAATGCAAGTTGAAATTCCAAGTGGAAGCATATGAAAAATAGCCATGAAGTTAGGCAAAAATCCTGCCTAGAATAGGTCAAAATATTTCTAAGTTAAGAATGTTTTGCACCCTTGTTCCAAATATTATAACTTGAGCTACAAGCTTCTTTTGAGGAAACTTTGTGAATAAAAGTTATAGATTTTGCAATGGAATATAACTTTCATGTTTTGAGTTTTGCTTGAATCCAAATATATCTTGATGAAAAAATGGGACAAAGTTAGGAAAAAATTAGGAAATTTCATAACTTAGAAAAATTTTAAGTTATGAAATTTCTTCATTTCAAACCCTAATTTGTGATTTTTGATTTCTTGATGAACAAGTTTCATAATTTAACATGTCTTGATGAAAAATGAATCTTGACACTTGATTTTGACCAAAAAGTCAAAGTTTGACTTTTCAGTACACAGTCAAATTTTGCTCAGTTGACTGGAAAATTCATCTGTCAATCTTGTGCATTTGGGATCTTTTGAACTTGTTGAACATGTCAAGACAATTCCATTGGGTCCTTGAGTCCATATGTGAGCTTGGTTTGCCATTGGCTAGGTCAAACAGTCAAAAATTGCCTTTGTGCAGTCAAAACCCTAAAAATGACCATTTTGCCCTTTTGGTGATCTGATCAAATTTCTTGTGGAATTGTGATCCAAACTTGATCAAATGGTTCATATGAGTTCATAATGTTGATGTGGGTCAAAAATCATGAGGTTTGACTGTCAATTGACCACAGTTGACTTTTTCCCCAATACAGTTGATTTCTAGGTCAACTGTCCAATTGACTGGGTAAAGATTGGAATCAAGGCTTGAAACTTGGTATGGATAAACTTGTGAGTCCAACATGAAGCATGAAAATCACTTTGGGCCTTTTAGGCCAAAATATCTTTGTGCAAACTCAAACCCTAATTTGGGTCAACAGTGCAAGGAGAAGTCTTGAGCAGAGTAAACCCTAACTTGATCTTGAGCTCCAAGGGTCTTGTGGTGAGAAAATAGTGATGAAATGGGAGGGAAAATTTTGGGGTACAACAGTTGCCCCTGTTCAATCTTCTTAGACCTGAGGATGTAGATTGGCTTGCGTGCCTTTCGTGATCCGAGGGTGGAAGATGATTGAACACTAGAGTGCCCAGAAATTTGCACTCGCATAACGGAGTATCAGCAATGTGATGTCGGGAATGGGCTTATAGATTCCATTTGGAGAGATGGTGGATAGGAGGATGGGCTTATAGATGCCATCTGGAGACGTGACAGAACCTTGTCGGGAATGGGCTTATAGATGCCATTTGGAAGTGTTGATCGCGTAAGAGATTCCTTAGCGAGAACTTGCGTGTTTTGAGAAAGAAAGATGGTTTCCTGGCTTGCTACAGGTGTTGATCTTCAGTCTCTTCATGCAGATATGCCCTGGCTAGATACATGTATCGAATATACAATCAAACGCTCACAGATATGCCCTGGCTAGATACATGAATTGAATCCGGAACTTCAAAAGGTTGCTTACAGACGTGCCCTGGCTGGATACAGGTATCGAATCTCTAAACTATTCATGCAGATATGCCCTGGCTAGGTACAGGTGTCGAATCCACAATCAAATACTCACAGATATGCCCTGGCTGGATACAGGAATTGAATCTGGAATTGGTCGTCTACAGATATGCCCTGGCTGGATACAAGTATCGAATCGGGAATTTGTCGTCTACAGATATGCCCTGGCTAGATGCAGGTATCGAATCTGGAATTTGTCGTCTACAGATGTGCCCTGGCTGGATACAGGAATCGGATCTGGAAATGGTCGTCTACAGATGTGCCCTGGCTGGATACAGGAATCAGATCTCTAAACTCTTCATGCAGATATGCCCTGGCTGGATACAGGTATCGAATCTACAATCAATCACTCACAGATATGCCCTGGCTAGATACAGGAATCGAATATGGAATTGTGACAGTTGATAGTAATCATCTTTGGATTGTCCTTTTTCCTGAAAAGGCAAAACATTAGTTGTATGCAATGTCATGATGTATGAAATGCATGATGTCAGGATGTTTTCAAGAATAAATGAAATTGTGTGATATGATGCGCATATGCATGCGTCATGGTGTATGAATGTATTTTTGTCTAGGAAAATAAATCCTTGACGACTGTCGGGAGTTTGTGGAATCCTGGGCTGATGTTGAAGAATGGAGTTCTTCGTTTCCGCTGGGGATGACGGTTGCAAGAATAAACCGGTAGGAGAAGATGACTCCGTTGGGGAATAAACTTGTTGGAGAGATTACTCTGCGGGGAATTACTCTTGTGGGAAGAGATACTTCGCTGAGGTTTTGATGAGAGCTCCGCTGGGGATTCCACTGATAAGTTATGTTGGGGAATTTGATGAACTCCGCTGGGGAATAGGGAGAACTTCGCCGAGGACGATCTTTCCGTGGTAATTAGCTGAAGATAACCCAGTTATACCCTGGTGGGAAATAACCTTTGAATGAAGCTGGGGAGATGCGTTCTTACACTGCAGGGGATAAGCTTCCAGAATCTACTGGGGATAATGATTCGACTTTCCTGGGGAAACTTTTGAACTGTACTGGGGAAGTGACTCCACTGGATGTCTGGTATTCCGCCGGGGAACAATCTTATACTAAGACTGCTGGGGATGCTTGCTGAGGAATGTCTATACTCCGCTGGGGAATGTTGAGATCTTCTGGGGATACCCAACTTCCTTAAGGCTGACAGTAGACTAACTCTGCTTGGGGAGAGTATCGCTGACTTGCTAGGGGAATATTGTGCCTTTTTAGGGCTGATGGGAAAACAACTCTGCTTGAGGAGAGTATTGCTGAATCTGGTCCTACTTTGTGAGGAGTTGAGGTAACTTGATTACATTCTTCAGCCGAACTTACCTTGGTACCTTGGTGGACAGAGCAACTAGATCGCTTAGATAATTCTTCATTGCCCCTGTTTCTGATGTCATCTGTAATTAGTCCTTTGTTTCGCATGCAAATATTCATGATTAACAATTAATGTCAAATGCATATATCAAAAATGAACATTGGACGTTCCTTGCAAAACAAAACAGAAAAAGGAAAAACGATGGGTAATTCGTCTGAAAAATTGAACTTGTATTGATTTTGAAATTTTCCTGTAAATAGGCGTTTTGTATATAGGAGGCTGACGTCCTAGTAAGAGAACGCCGCCGAGCAAAATAGAGTTTACACAATTTTGTGAAAAGGAAACAAAACAGCTATGTGAAAAAATAATCCCACTGGGTTCCAACTCTGCTATCACCTTTATGTCTTCAAGCGTCTCATCACTCTGCTGCTTAGTTGAAGATGAAGCTGATTGATTGTAGTCATCTGAGCCCGATAGTTGATGCCGAATTCTGGATGCAAGGTGATCCAAAGAGACATAGTATTACGCGTTATCCCTAACTTTTGCCTGGACCTCCCTTTCGGGTTTTCAGTCCACCGGGATACCCATTTTTGCCCAAGCCGCCTTTTCAGGTTTTCGACTTGCCGAGTGTACATATTTTTTTTAATTTCATCCCTTATTTTTACCCGAACCCTTTTGGTTCGCCGGGAAGCCTTATTTTTGCCTAGGCCAGTCAACCTAGCGGGTCTTTGATCATGCGTAGTATCTTTTTACTATGTCTGCATTGGCGGGGTGAGGAAGGTCGTCACCATCCATGGTGGTTAGAATCATTGCTCCTCCTGAGAAGATATGTTTAACCACAAATGGCCCTTCGTACGTAGGGGTCCATTTGCCCCCTGGGATCACTTTGAGGAAGAATGATGCGCTTGATTACCAGGTCTCCGACTTGATACTCTTGGCGTCTGACCTTCTTGTTAAATGATCTGATCATACGTTTTTGGTACGTCTGACCATGAAAAATAGCAGTGAGTCTCTTTTCGTCGATTAGGTTTAATTGATCAAGCCGAGTCTGGATCCAGTCATCTTCGCTTAAACCTGCATCCTTCATTATTCGGAGAGAGGGTATCTGGACTTCAATAGGCAAGACTGCCTCCAGGCCATAGACCAAGGAAAAGGGAGTTGCCCCTGTTGACGTCCGTGTTGAGGTACGGTACCCATGAAGAGCAAACGGTAACATTTCGTGCCAATCTTTGTAGGTCACTGTCATCTTCTGCATAATTTTCTTGATATTCTTATTTGTTGCTTCTACAGCCCCATTAATTTTCGGTCGATAGGGAGAAGAGTTGTGGTGCTGTATCTTGAATTGCTCGCAGAGCTCAGCGATCATCTTGTTGTTAAGATTGGTACCATTATCCATAATGATCCTCTCAGGTACACCGTATCGACAGATCAGGTTGTGCCGAATGAACCGTGCCACGACGTTCTTGGTTACCGTAGCGTAGGAAGCTGCTTCAACCCACTTTGTGAAGTAATCAATCGCTACCAAGATGAAGCGATGCCCGTTGGATACCATAGGTATGATTTCGCCGATCATATCAATGCCCTACATTGCAAAAGGCCAAGGTGCTGTCAAGACGTTCAGAGGTACCGGAGGAATGTGCACCTTATCAGCATAGATCTGGCATTTATGACAAGTTCGAGAATGCTGATAACAGTCGGCTTCCATTGTGGACCAGAAATATCCTGCCCGAAGGATTTTCTTTGCCATGGTATGTCCACTGGAATGTGTTCCATAGGTACCTTCATGTAGCTCTGCCATGATCCTTTCTGCTTCAGTCTTATCCACACAACGCAGTAAGGTTGAATCATGGTTTCGCTTGTAGAGAATGTCGTTGCTGAGGAAGAACTTTGCCGTGAACCTTCTCAGGAACTTCTTGTCATTAACAGATGCGCCTTCGGGGTATTCTTCAGCTTCAAGGTACCTCTTCACTTCATGATACCAGGGTTTTTCTGTTACCTCTTCGGTCTCGAGATCGCAGCAATGTGCAGGTTCATCCAACTTCCAGATAATGATCCGGGGAGCCTCGTTATCCCATTTGACTTTGAACATAGAAGACATCGTAGCCAACGCGCCCGCTAACTGATTCTCCTCTCTTTGGAAGTGTTCAAAAGTTATCTCCTCGAAGTGGGGAAGCAAAGTCAGCACATACTCCTTGTAAGGAATAAGATTTGGGTGTTTCGTATCCCACTCGCCTTTGACCTGATTGATCACGAGAGCGGAATCTCCGAAGACACTCAAAAACTTAATCCTTAAGTCAATTGCAGCTTGAAGACCCATGATGCATGCCTCATACTCCGCCATGTTGTTGGTGCAGTTGAAACATAGCCGGGCGGTAAGTGGAGTATAAGTGCCTTTAGGGGATATGATCACAGCGCCGATACCATTACCCAAAGCGTTCGAGGCTCCGTCAAAGTGCATAGACCATCGGGATCCTTCCTCAGGTCCTTCATCCGGTCCAGGTACTTCACAATCAGTCACTACCATGATATCCTCGTCTGGAAATTCAAAGTTCATAGACTGGTAATCATCCACTGCCTGGTGTGCCAAATGGTCTGCCAATACACTTCCCTTGATTTCTTTTTGAGTTGTGTACTGGATGTCATATTCCGTCAAGATCATCTGCCATCTTGCTATTCTCCCGGACAAGGCAGGCTTTTCGAATATGTACTTGATTGGATCCATTTTTGAAATCAACAGAGTAGTGTGAGTCAACATATACTGTCTCAGCCGGCGAGCAGCCCATACCAAAGCGCAACAAGTTTTCTCGAGCAGTGAGTATCGGGTCTCACAGTCGGTAAACTTTTTGCTAAGGTAATAAATGGCGTGTTCTTTTTGGCCAGACTCGTCATGCTACCCCAGCACACACCCCATTGAGTTGTCAAGTACTGTCAAGTATAGTATTAGAGGTCTCCCTTCAACCGGCGGCATAAGAATGGGTGGTTCTTGGAGATACTCTTTGATCTTTTCGAAAGCGGCCTGACATTCATTGTTCCAACGCACTACTTGATCTTTCTTCAGCAGCTTGAAGATTGGTTCACAGGTAGAAGTTAGATGCGAGATGAATCGGGCAATGTAGTTCAATCGTCCTAGAAAGCCTCTGACTTCTTTCTCTGTCTTGGGAGTTGGCATCTCTTGTATGGCTTTCACTTTGGCAGGGTCCACTTGAATGCCTTTGTCTCTTACGACGAAGCCTAGCAATTTTCCAGATCTCACCCTGAAGGTGCACTTGTTTGGGTTCAACCTCAGCTTGTACAACTTCAGACGGTCAAACAGCTTCCGTAGATGGTCAAGGTGTTCCTCCTCAGTTTGGGACCTTGCAATCATATCGTCGACGTATACTTCTATCTTGTGATGGATCATATCATGAAATAAAGCAACCATGGCACGTTGGTAGGTTGCCCCAACATTTTTCAACCCAAAAGGCATGACCTTGTAGCAAAAGGTGCCCCACTGAGTAACAAAAGTGGTCTTCTCCATGTCTTCAGGAGCCATCTTGATCTGATTATAACCGGAGAAGTCGTCCATGAAGGAGAATACTTTATGCTGAGCAGTGTTGTCAACCAGAACGTCGATATCAGGCAGAGGGAAATCATCCTTAGGGCTGGCCCTGTTCAAATCCTTGTAATCAACACACATTCTGACCTTACCATCTTTCTTCGGCACTGGAACCACGTTGGCAACCCATTGAGGGTAAGAAGTCACTGCTAGAAACCAGACATCAAATTGTTTCATAACCCCCGCTTTAATTTTCTCGGACATTTCTGGACGCATACGGCGGACCTTCTGTTTTACCGGAGGGCAATCTTCCTTGGTAGGCAGGTGATGAACCACAATGTCGGTATCCAACCCAGGCATGTCTTCGTAAGACCAAGCAAAGATTTCCACATAGTCATGCAGCAACTGAATCAACCGTTGTTTCACACTGAGCTCTAGATTGGCACCAATCTTGACTTCCTTTCTGTCTGTCTCAGTACCCAGATTTTCCATTTCCACTGGCTCTTCATGTGGTTGAATGGCCCTCTCTTCCTGGAGTAGCAGTCTTGCAAGCTCACCAGGCACTTCGCAATCATCTTCACCTTCGTCTTCGGCTAAGTTGATTGGATTTTCGAAGTCATAACTGGCAATAGCAGAGTCGTTACCAGTGAGATCCAGAGTGGATTGGAACCTGTATAAGTGAGTGTGTGTAAATATAGCTGTTTTGCAATATATAATAAAGAAAGAAAAGGAGCGCAAGATTTTGAAATGCAACAAACGTCCAATGTTTTTATTGATGATATATGAAAATGACACACAAAATCCCTCACAAATGAAGCCACGGTGCCCCGGGTAAGACACCAAGCCATAAAAGTTTCAAAATATTGTTTGTTACAAATTCAAAACAAAAGAGTTCATTACTGAGTGACAAAAGTAATAGGTGTGAAGTCTTTGGCAGTCCAGTTGCTTGGTCAACTGTTGGTTGTTGGGTAGATCCAGCTGTCGAATTCAGATTCCTCCATGTCGTCTTCAATAGCATTTACTCTCGGGTTGGTGATGAACACAGGAGGTCTTCCAATTCTTGCCTTACGAATAGCCCTCTGAGCCTCTGCAGTGAAGCCCAAGCCAAATTTGTCAGTCTTTGGAGTGAAATCAGGAAGTCGGCCCCAGTTTGCACACTCACCCTTCTCAATAACAGCCCGAGCATCCTTTAAGGAAGCCATCTTCAAAGGAGGGTCTTCAATCACAGTTTCAGCTGATGCCAGTGTCTGAGGAACCTCTTCAAAGTGTTGAAAGGGGGTCTCAATGAATTCCCCATCCATTTCTATGTACCGGAACGAGTTGATGTGGCTGACCATATATTCTTCCTCCCCCTGAACTGTAACAATTTTCCCTCTAACCGGGTACTTAAGCTTCTGATGTAGTGTGGAGGTCACAGCTCCAGCCTTGTAGATCCATGGACGACCCAGAAAACAAGAATAGGATGGTCGGATATCCATCACATAGAAAGTAGAGTCAAAAACTTGAGAACCAACCCTGATTGGAATGTCAACTTCCCCATGTACCATCCTCTTCGAACCGTCAAAGGCCCGGACAACAATGTTACTTGGCTTGAGCTCTAAACCCTCACAATCCAACCTATCTAAGGCCTTCTTAGGCAATACGTTCAATGATGAACCGGTGTATACCAACACATGGGCAAGAGTAGTGCCCCTGCATTCAATGGAGACATGCAGGGCGTCGTTATGGTTCTTTCCTTTGGCAGTCAGATCAGCGTCAGAGAAACCCAACCCATTATCGGCGGTCAAGTTGGCCACACAATCGGTAAATTGATTAGCAGACGTTTCTTGAGGCACATGGGCCATCTTCAGGAATGAAATCAGGGCCTTGGCATGGGCCTCTGAACACAACAACAGTGATAGCATAGAAATCTTTGATGGGGTGTGTCCCAGCTGCTCAACTACGTTGAAATCACTCTTCTTAATGATCTTGAGAATCTCTTCCATCTCTTGCTGGGAAGCATCAACATTGGTTGTCTTTGGTGCCTCCGTCAGGGCAGGCAAATCAGTAGCAATCCCTTTGCCCCGAGCGTCAGATGACTCAGCAGCAGGGGTAGAAACAGGAACTTTATCAGGAAGGGGAACAAGCACACTTGCAGGTGTGATGATAAGAGGTCTCTGAATAGCTGGTGGCGCAATATCTGGTGAGAACAGCCTACCACTGCGAGTAATTTTGGCAGGCCCAGTGATGTTACTGACGTCGGTACTTGCATCAAACTTTTGCTTTACTCCAAGAACATAAACATCTTCCCCATAGTGCCACGGGACAGCTTTGTCGGATGTATAAGGGAGAGGCCCCGGAACAGTGATGATGATAGGAGCGATCTTCTGAGTAGACATGATTTTGACAGGCTTCTTCGAAGGAGCCTTAGGAGGGTTATTGAAAATAGTGACAATTGAAACTTCTTCAACAGGGACACCAGGAACGGCAATCTTTTCGAACAAGATTTCTTTGCTATCCATCAGGCTTTGGATACCTGATTTCAGCAAAGGACAACCAACAGGTGAAATAGCACACAAAAGGCAACCTCTACCACATCCCAGAAATAAACCAGCTAGCAACAGGTTCCTCTTGACAGTCAACAATGGAGTAACAATATCATCCACAAAGGCCACATACAGGTCTTCTTCCACAGCATTCACTCCATGCTGGGGCATGGGAGCAGTCACAACATTGGGCCTTTCGGGCGCCTCAAACTGTATTTCCTTAGCATCAATAAGGTCCTGAACCTTATTCCTCAGAGCCCAGCAATCATCCGTGGTATGCCCCGGGCTATCAGAGTGATAAGCGCAACGGGCGTTGGGGTTGTACTTCGGAGAAGCTGTGTTTACTACCTTCGGAGCTTCTTTGACAGTTACCAGATTGGTTGACAGTAGTTGCGGCAAAATCTGAGACAGGGTCATGCTGAGCCGAGTGTACTGCCTTTTGGGTCTCTCACCCCTTGGTTGGTTATACTGCTGAGGAGCAGCAGCAGGCTTTGAAATTACCAACGCATTGACAGCTTGGCAGCGTTCTAGTTTAATTTGTCTTCTGGGACCATAAACAGCACTGGCTTCCTTCTTGAAGGGCTTCTTTTCAGTACTCGCGGAGGCACATTTCTGTATCTTCCCCGACTTGATACCAGCTTCTATTCTCTCACCAGTCAAGATCAAATCTGTAAACCCAGTAGAAGAATTACCAATCAGGTGGTTGAAGAACGGACCAGATAGCGTCCCTAGGAACATGTCAACAAGTTCACGGCCAGTCAAAGGTGGTTGCACCCTGCCAGCCAGATCTCTCCACTTTTGCGCATACTCCTTGAATCCTTCGCTTGTTCCCAGTGACATACCCTGGAGTTGGGTACGCGTGGGAGCGAGGTCGGAATTATACTGATACTGCTTATAAAATGAAGTATCCAAGTCCTCCCAGTTTCGGATACTGGCTCCATCCAGCTGATAGAACCATTCGAGTTGAGCCCCTGAAAGGCTATCCTGAAAGAAATGGATCCAAAGGTTCTTGTCTGCAGTGTAAGGTTGGATCTTCCTTACATATGATCTGAGATGCAGCTTAGGGCAGGAAGCCCCGTCGTACTTCGCAAAGGCAGGCGCCTTGAACTTGTGTGGGATCACCACCCCAGAAGATAAACCCAGATCTCCAAAATCCAGCCCCGACACATTTTGAATCTCCATGGCACTTAAACGGTCCTCTAGTTGCTTGTACCTGTCTTCAGCAGGAGGGTACTGTTCATCATTGTAATCTGTCTCGTTGTCGGAGACCATAGGACTAGGAGCCCTTCCCCCTTGGGGACTGTCTTTATCTGCAGAGGAAGTAGTCTGATCAGCCTCATTATATGGTGTATTCCCAAACCTCCGTCCGGTGTTAAACAGCGCAGTCCTCTTCTTCTTCTTCTTCTTCTTCAAGAGCAGAGTCTTCAACTCCTGTTGACCCTGGGCTAAGCTCATGACCAGCTCTTAAAACTGGGCATTCTGGGCCTGGAGGGCCTTGATAGCTTGTTCGGTAGTAGGCTCGGAAGACATGATGATTGAGTGCTGAAATAAACAACGAAGAAGATTAAGCAACCTGTAGAAGAAGGGTACCTGTTATGCATATGATGCATGATATGCTTATTTATGAAATGCATTCAAGGATTTAGAAAATTCAAAATTGTTGCAAACAAAAAGAACGCACGTCATATTAATAAGAAGAAATTTGTCAGTACATAAATGCCCCATGGGCCAAATATTACAAAAAACTTCTCAAGGTAAAAAGACGTTGCGCATCCTCTTTGGTGCGATGTAGGTGTTGAGGGTCTCTTCCTCATGGAGTCAACGGGTAAGCTCCAAAACATTCTTCTCACTGGCGTAGAAGCTGGCTTCAAAAGTGTTTCGTTCCTCCTTGAGTTGGATCCAACTCTTCTGCATCTCCTCCCATGATGTAGGCATGTCAGGATATAGGATGGTGTAGGGAACCTCTCCTTCCTTAACGGGCTCTTTAATCACAGGGAGAACATGAGGGTAAGGCATCATTAGACTCTGGGCTCGGGTTCGTACCCACTTGAGATAAGGCTCAAGAGGGATGGAGTTCTTGTGCCCCAGTGTCTTGCTGTCTACCTTGTTAGGCATCCTCCAAGCTCTGATGAATCGTTGGCGAAGTCCTTGCGCATCGTTGTCGAAGTCAAAAACTAGGTCAGGAATCAACATGTCATGAGGGCCATCCCTCCGTGCATATCCAAATTGTCTCAAAGCTAGACAAGGGTTGTAGGTAATGCCTCCTCTAATGCCAAGTAATGGAACATTAGGGAACTCTCCACAACGGTCAACGATGATGACATTTTCTCTCGACCGAGAACACCAATGTACATCAGAGTGAGTGAGGGTCATCAACGGTTGTGACCACCTTAAGCCTTGGTCATTCTTCAAGACAGATTGTGGAAGGTGCGAAATAAACCACCTTGCAAAGAGAGGAGTACAGCACATGAGAACACCCCTCTTTCTCATTGTTCGTGTGTAAAATGAGTGAAGAATGTCCCCGAGCAATGTTGGTATTGGATTTCTGGATAAGAAGATCTTGACGGCGTTGACATCTACAAGCTGGTCAGGATTTAGGAACAGGACCAACCCATAAATGAGGAGTGCCACAATTTCTTCAAAGGCTTGTAGATCCAATGAATTCCAACACTCTTGTGCCTTCTCAAACAAGAATTTTGCCAAGAAGCCTTTGACACCGCTTCTAGTTTCCCAATTCCCCTTGATGTCAGATGGTTGCAAGTGCAGTGCTTGAGCAACATCTTCAGGCTTTGGTTCTTTTTCCGTACCGTTGTAGGGTAGTTGATTAAAAATAGGAATTCTCAAGAGTTGAGAAAATTCCTCCAAAGTGGGCACCAATTGGTAGTCGGGGAAAGTGAAACAGTGGTGAAGGGGGTCAAAGAACTGGAACAACTCCTTTACCATGTCCTCTTCAATGCTGGTGTTGACTAGGATGAGCAGTCTACCATGTCTTTCACTGAAGGGAGAGCTTTCCGGAATTCTGGATGTGAGCTCCTTGAGTTGAGGAGGGATTCTCACAAGGTTGACTTGGATAGTTTTCCGACGAGGAATTTCCATGACCTACAAAACAAGAACAAAGATGAAGATCTAAACCCTTGAAATGGTTAGTGAATGCATATGATGCTTTATGATGTTTATGATGTATGCACAAAACATATGTACAAGCAATTCACACCAAACCCTAGTTTCAGGCTTGCATGGGGTTTCATAGGTAAGTACCCTCTTGAGTGTAGTTGGCTTAAAAAACCTGTCCTATAAATAGTAACCGGGTTCTAAGGAGCTCAATATCATTGGATTGTTTTCCATGTTCATTGTTTTGGTTTAGCCACTTAACTAGCGACCAAAATATTCCAAGAAAACAACCCTCAATGAGTGTAGTATCGAGTATCTACCAACTTCGGACTGCACCAAAGCCGGTCATCTCACTACCCCTAATGAAAGGCCAAGATGGTCAAGTAAGGTTCTAGGTCATTAGTGCTTAGTGACATCACTCAGCGGCCCCGTTCTCTCCTTGATTGAACTCAAGGGTTACCGATACTCACAAATATGTCGCACTAATATAGCTATTGCTTCAACCGTGTTGGTATACCCCGCACAGTTTCCACAACGTATTGCTATCTATGAATGTTTCCCCAAATCCGGGTGTAGGATTCCAAGCCCAAACAAGAGAGCCAAGATATAAAGCAATCAAAGCAAACAATTTAGTCATGCAAGAGGGTGATCTAAGCCCTAAGGTTACTCCACTTTTAAAATTTTTCCCCAGCAGAGTCGCCAGTTCTGTGATACGGTGGGAGAACTGACTTGAGGTTTTGCATTTATTTTCGCAAATGTTTCGATTGAGCAAGAGTCGCCACCGACTTTTTATTTTATCCTAAGGAAAGATTAAAAAGCACAGCAAAAACCTTTGAGATGTTTTCTTGGGTTCAGGGAGTATATTATAGAAAGGGAAGGTATTAGCACCCTTTCTATACATGGTTATCCATGGGCTATTAGTTACTTGCTTAGATCACTTGCCTTTGATTTTCAATTGTTTGAAATGGTGCTTTCAATTGTTTGAAATGGTGCTTTGTGTGTGAGTTTGAAAATGTTTTGAAAAGAGGCCATTTGTTGTGGCAACCTTTGTAATGACCCATGTTTGGATGTATACAAAGGTGTACTTGTATTTTGAAAAGTTTTCAATGTTTCTGAAAGTTGTTTTGAAAGTGTGTTGTGATGTGTGGTTTTGAAAAATAGGCAAGTGTTTTTGTTTTGCAAGTTGGCAAGTAACCAAGAGCTATCTACCCTAAATTTCTCAAAGATTTTTCCTATGTTTTAACCCTTTTAACAATTTTGTTCCACCATTGTATTTGGTGGACAATCTTGCGTTAGGATGTTAACGGGACGGGCGCGGGTCATCGTTTAGACCATGATTGCAATTGTGCCAAGTGTCTTTGGCAACTTTTCCTTTAAGGGACTTGATCATTTTTTAGGCAACTTTCGAAAGCGTCATCGAGGGACTATGATCATTTGATATTGTTTTGTTTTGCCAAAAACACTCAACATGCAACATGGCCCATTATTGAAGGCAACAAGTGGAGTAACCCTAGGGGTGCAAGTGTGATTGGTATAGTCCATTTTCATGCTTTTTGTTTTTTGTTTAGTCAAGCTATTTTTTGGTTGATTTTTTTGCATACAAAACCCTAAGTCTATCATGGCATATTTAGAAAGCTTAAAAATACGAAATTTAAAGTCCTAAACTATTACAACATAATTATGGGATGGGGGGTACAAATGTTCAAATGGGGATATTTAGCAAGAAATTTAAATCTAAACTATTACAATCCAAATGGAATTTACAAGGTATTTAATTGTACAATAATTAAATAAAATAAAATAAATATGCAAGATGCAAAAAAAATGATTTTTATATGTATGTAAAAGTGTTTTTCATGTGAAAAATAAACAAAAATAAAAAGGATAATTTTTTGATATTTTTCCATGTTTTAGGGCAAAACCCTAATTTTCTAAGTAAGAAGTATTTATTATTTATTATATGCAATATTTATTAATTATATACAAAAAATAAATAAAAATGAAGTATATTGTAAAAAAGTGATTTTTGAGGTCAAATATTAATAAAAATAAAAATGTATTATTTTTATGTTTTTATCCTAAATATTCTAATAAATATATAAGTATATATATTATATATTAAATATATTAAATATGTACAAAAAATAAGAGTATTTATTATTTACAAAAAAAAGTATATTTTTTAGAAAATGTTTTCAAAAGATAAAATAAAATAAAATCAGAAAATAAAAAGGTATTTGTATTATTTTAAGTATTTTAAGTAAAAAGTAAATACCTATTTATTTACATATAAACTAAATGAAACAAGATAAATACCAAATAAAATGCAAAAAATGTGAGAAAAATATTTTTAATGTTTTTTCATGTTTGGATAAAAATATAAAATCAAAATCAAAAGGAAAAAACCAAAAATGATAAATATATTATGCAATGGGCCAGGGGGGGTGTATGTGTAAAAAGATGGTGTAAACAGAAAAAAGAATCAGGCCCAGCCCAAAGGTGGTTGTCTTCAACCTCCAGCACCTTTCAAACACAAAACACGCGCGCTTCCTTCCATTCCTGTTATCTCTTGATTCCTTGACTTTTACCAAAAACTTACAACACAAACATTATAGAGCATCATGTCACGAGTTCATACATATAAAAAACTTGATCTAACTCTCAGAAATGAGAGAGAATTTCTTTTCCCCCAATTTCTGACCTAAGTTTTTTCCAATGTTCAGGTCCAAAATTCTCTCAGCATACACAACATAAATGAAAAGTAACTACATGGATGGCTTCAGGGCTATGATTAGAACATGCTTTCTTCACAAACTTAAACCTAAATATGCTTGGATAGAGAGATAGAAGTTCAAAAACTTACCTGTTCAGCTTGAACCGTGTATGATAATGGAGGTACTTTCAATGCAATGTGAGGACTTGTATAGCTTGCTTGAGGTCCAGGGATGCTTCTCCAACCTCTAGCTTGCTTTGGAACTAACTGAAACGAGCTATGGAAGTTAACCTGCACAACTGAAAAAATGAAAATGGTGAACTTGGTTAGAGGTGTTACAGTCTGTAGCTAGGGCTTGGGATAGCTTGTATGGATGTTATGGAGTGTGTATGAACCAGCTTTGGCCAAAAAGCACGAGCAAACTGAGTTGTGCAACTCAATCTGCAGGGATGCCCTGTTTTGTGCAGCAAAATGGTGTTTTGATGTTTAGGGAGGTATTGAAGGTGGTTGGCTCGTGTTTCAGGTCAGGTTTGATGTTTGGAAAGTGTTCAAGAAGTTTTCTTTGGCTAGTTGTTGCAGCAATGAGAGATGTTGTTCAAAATGCCAAGTTTCTTCCTTCTTAAGTCAAAAATGCCAAGTTAGGTTGTAGGCTACCACAGGCCCCTCAAGCATGCTGCCAATGTTAGTCTTGATCAGTGGGATATGTTTATGAACTTGTGCCCAAAAGATTTGGCTTGTACCTCTTGATTTGTAAACTTGACATAAAGCCATGCTTTACAAGAATGGATAAAGTGCTTTTTCTAATTATGGATTAATTTGGCATATAATGGTTAAACACACAAGATAAGGCTTGAACACAAAGGATTGGCATTAAATTATTGAGTGTGGATGAGATAAAAGGCCTGTAATCTAGTTGTGCAAGCTGAGTTCAAAAAATGCCTAAGTTATGAACATGAGAATGGCCATGAACAAAGTGACTTTTGCCCATATTGACAAATTCGATTCTCCCTAACCACAAGGGTGTTTGAGAAGTTCTTGGACAATTTGGAAAGCTTGGAATGTGTACTACAATCCATATTTGTAATGCAAGTTGAAATTTCAAGTGGAAGCATGATAAAAATAGCCATGAAGTTAGGCAAAAATCCTGCCTAGAATAGGTCAAAATATTTCTAAGTTAAGAATGTTTTGCACCCTTGTTCCAAAAATCATAACTTGAGCTACAATCTTCTTTTGAGGAAACTTTGTGAATCAAAGTTGTAGATTTTGCAATGGACTATAACTTTCATGTTTTGAGTTTTTCTTGAATCCAAATATATCTTGATGAAAAAATGGGACAAAGTTAGGAAAAAATTAGGAAATTTCATAACTTAGAAAAATTCTAAGTTATGAAATTTCTTCATTTCAAACCCTAATTTGTGATTTTTGATTTCTTGATGAACAAGTTTCATAATTTGACATGTCTTGATGAAAAATGAATCTTGACACTTGATTTTGACTAAAAAGTCAAAGTTTGACTTTTCAGTACACAGTCAAATTTTGCTCAGTTGACTGGAAAATTCATCTATCAATCTTGTGCATTTGGGATCTTTTGAACTTGTTGAACATGTCAAGACAATGCCATTGGGTCCTTGAGTCCATATGTGAGCTTGGTTTGCCATTGGCTAGGTCAAACAGTCAAAAATTGCCTTTGTGCAGTCAAAACCCTAAAAATGACCATTTTGCCCTTTTGGTGATCTGATCAAATTTCTTGTGGAATTGTGATCCAAACTTGATCAAATGGTTCATATGAGTTCATAATGTTGATGTGGGTCAAAAATCATGAGGTTTGACTGTCAATTGACCACAGTTGACTTTTTCCCCAATACAGCTGATTTTTAGGTCAACTGTCCAATTGACTGGGCAAAGATTGGAATCAATGCTTGAAACTTGGTATGGATAAACTTGTGAGTCCAACATGAAGCATGAAAATCACTTTGGGCCTTTTAGGCCAAAACATCTTTGTGCAAACTCAAACCCTAATTTGGGTCAACAGTGCAAGGAGGAGTCTTGAGCAGAGTAAACCCTAACTTGATCTTGAGCTCCAAGGGTCTTGTGGTGAGAAAATAGTGATGAAATGGGAGGGCAAATTTTGGGGTACAACACCATCCCCCGACAAGATTCTGTCGCTCTCCAGATGGCATCTCTAAGCCCATCTCCAGCAAGATTTTGTCACATCTCCAAATGGCATCTTTAAGCCCATTCCCTCAAACTACACTTTGACGAGTACAAATTTTTCGGGCACTCTAGTGTCCAATCTCCTTTTACCTTCGAGACGCGAAAGGCAAACTTGCCAATCTAACTCTTCAGGTGCAAGAAGATTGAACAGGGGCAACTGTTGTACCCCAAAATTTGCCCTACCTTTTCATCAACATTTTCTCATCACAAGACTCTTGGAACTCAAGATCAAGTTAGGGTTTGCTTTGCTCAAGGCCCCTCCTTGCACTGTTGACCTAAATTAGGGTTTGAGTTTGCACAAGGATGTTTTGACCTAAAATTCCCAAAATGACTTTCATGCCTCATGTTGGACTTACAAGTTTATCCATACCAAGTTTCAAGCCTTGATTCAAATCTTTGCCCAGTCGATTGGACAATTGACCTAGAAATCAACTGTATTGGGGAAAAAGTCAATTGTGGCCAATTGACAGTCAAACTTCATGAAATTTGACCCACATCAACATTATGAACTCATATGAACCATTTGGTCAAGTTTTGATCACAACTCCACGAGAAATTTGATCAGATCACCAAAAGGGCAAAATGGTCATTTTTAGGGTTTTGACTGCACAAAGGCAATTTTTGACTGTTTGACCTAACCAATGGCAAACTAAGCTCACATATGGACTCAAGGACTCAATGGCATTGTCTTGACCCATTCAACAAGTTCAAAAGATCTCAAATGCATAGGATTGACAGATGAATTTTTCAGTCAACTGATCAAATTTGACTCTATACTGAAAAGTCAAACTTTGACTTTTTGGTCAAAATCAAGTGCGAAGGTTCATTTTTCATCAAGACATGTCAAATTATGAAACTTGTTCATCAAGATGAAATTGGATTCAAACAAAACTTGAAACATGAAAGTTTTAGTCCATTACAAAATCTACAACTTTTATTCACAAAGTTTTCTCAAAGGAAGCTTGTATCTCAAGTTATGATTTTTGGAACAAGGGTGCAAAACATTTTTAACTTAGAAATTTTGCCCTATTCTAGGCAGGATTTTTGTCCAACTTCTTGGCCATTTTTCATATGGTTCCACTTGGAGTTTCAATTTGCATTACAAAGATGGATTGTATTACACATTCCAAGCTTTCCAAATTGTCCAAGAACTTCTCAAACACCCTTGTGGTTAGAGAGAATCGAATTTGCAAAGTTGGCCAAAACTCACTTTTGTTCATAGCCAAAGCTTGCTCATAACAACTTGCATTTTCAAATCAGCTTGTACAATGCTAGCTTGCAGGCCTAAAAACCAGTTTTACACACCTTAATTTAATGCCTAACCGTTGTGTTAAGACATTATTTCATCCATTTGGGCATTACACATAGAATTAATCCTTATTTGGAAAAAGCTAATTTGCCATTTTGGAAAAGTAACACTTTATGTTAAATTCCAAAATCCTTGAGGTACAAGCCAGATCTTTGAGGCAAAGCTTTGTAGACAAATCCCACTGATCAAGAGAAAATTGTGCAGCATAGATAGAGAGGGTACACAGGCCTGCATTGCAACTTGAACCTTCTTACTTCAAAAACAAGCAAGATTGCAAAACATACACAACTCTCATTTTCCTGTAAACACAAGCCAAAGCAGACTTTGTTCTCACCTTCCATACACCAAAACAGACCTAAGGCACGATTCAACCATATCTCATACCTCCCAAAACACAAAAACACTATCTTGCTGCAAAAACAGGGTACCTGTTGCAGATTGAGGTCCATAACTCAATTGGCTCGTGCACTTTGGCTAGAAACCTTTCAAACACATTCCATATCATCCACTGAAACTATCTCAAGCCCTAAACACAAGCTGTAACACCCCTAACCACGTTTGCCATTTTTACTTTCAAGCTGTGCAGGTGGACTTCCATGGCACGATACAGTTGATTTCAAAGCAAGCTAGGTATTTGGGAAGCATCCTTGGACTTCAGGCAAGCTCAACCAAAGCTCAAACTCCATTGAAGATACCTATATTGCTCTGTTCGAGTCAAGCTGAAATAGGTAATCTATGAACTTCTATCTCTCAATCTAGGAAGAGTTAGGCTTAGGTTTGTGAATGAAACATGTCTTACTCATAGCCCTGAAGCCATACATATGATTACTTTTCATTTATGTTAAGCGTGCTGTGAGAATTTTAGCCATGAACATTGAAGAAAAATTAGGTCATAAATTAGGGGTGAAGAAATTCTCCCTGGTTTCTTAGAGTTAGGACAAGTTTTTTACATATTTGGAATCGTGGTTTGATGCTCTACATTGTTCGTGTTATGAGTTTTGGCTAAAAATCAAATAATCAGGAGTTTGTATTTTGAAAGAAGGCGCGCGCGTTTGGACAGTGCTGGAGGTTGAAGACAAAGTTGGCTTGGGTTGGGCCTGAGTCAGCTTGTTGTTCACACCCCTTTTTTCCATTTGCACCCCCCTGGCCCATTATGTGAAATACTTGTCATTTTTGCATTTTTCTTTTTGATTCTGACTTAATATTTTTTGTTCAAATATAAAAAACATCAAAAATATTTTTCCACATTTTTTTACATTTATTTGGCATTTATTTGTTTTATTAAATATGTATATGTAAATAAATAGATTTCCTTTTCTTTTTAAAACCCTAGAAAATAATACCAAAAAATATTTATTTTTAGTTATTATTTTTTATTTACATTTTGAAAACATTTTCTAAAATATACATTTTTTGTAAATAATTAATATTTTATTTTTGTACATATTTAGTATATTTAACATATAATATATAAATACTTGTATATTTTTAGATAATTAGGGCAAAATATAAAAATAATACATTTTTATTTTTATTAATATATGACACTAAAAAATACTTTTTTTTTACAATATACTTCTTTTTTTGTATAAATTAATATATATATTGTACATAATTAATAAATAATACTATTTATTCAAAAATTAGGGTTTTGCCCTAAATAACAAAAATAATCAAAAAATGACTTTCTCTTATTTTGTTTATACTTCAAACATGAAAACCTTTTTACATACCTAACAAAAAAATCATTTTTGTGCATAATACATTCTTATTTATTTATTGTATTAACTTAAATATTGTACAATTAAATATTTGTATCCTATACTTTCGATATGGTTGTAATAACTTAGGTTTTATTTCCTTGTCAAATATCCCCCAAATTCAAACTTGTACCCCCATCCCCATAATCATTGTTGTAATAGCTTAGCATTTAAATTTCCGCATTTAAAAGCTTTCAAATTATGCCATGATAGACCTAGGGTTTGTATGTAAATAAAACCAACAAATAGCTTGACCTAATTCAATATAAACATGCATGAAAAAACAAACACAATGCACCCTTGCACCCCTAGGGTTATTCCACTTGTTGCCTTCAAAAATGGGCCATGGTTGCATGTTAAGTCTCTTTGGCAAAACAAAACAAAACAAAACAAAATGATCATAGTCCCTCGATGACGCTATCAAGTTGCCTAAAATGATCAAGTCCCTTGAGAAAATTGCCAAAGATACTTGGCACTATTGCCTCCATGGTCTAAACGATGACCCGCGCCCGTCCCGTTAACATCCTAACACAAGGTTGTTCACCAAATACAATGGTGAAACAACACTGTTAAAAGGGTTAAAACATGAGAAAGATCTTTGAGAAATTTAGAGTAGATATCTCTTAGTTACTTGACCAAACTTGCAAAACAATCCTTGCCATTTTTCAAAACACACATCACAACACAACTTCAAAAACAAACATTCAAAAACATTGAACCATCTTTTCAAAAAGACAAACACCTTTGTAAAACATTCAAACAAGAATTGTTACAATGGTTGCCTAGACAAGGCATCTTTTTCAAAACATTTTCAAAACCACACACACAAAGCACCATTTCAAACAATTGAAAAGCAAAGGCAAGTGATCTAAGCAAGTAACTAAGAGCCCATCCATGGATAGAAAGGGTGCTAATACCTTTCCTTTCTATAATCTACTCCCCGAACCCAAGAAAACATCTTAAAGGTTTTTCCTGTGCTTTTTAACCTTTCCTTAGGATAAAATAAAAAGTTGGTGGCGACTCTTGCTAAACCGAAACATTTGCGAACACAAACGCAAAACCTCAAGTCAGTTCTCCCACCGTATCACACTCACATAAGAATGGAGATGCATTTTAGGACAAGATACCCCATCATACTTAGAAAATACAGATGCTTTGAACTTTGGGGGGATGACAACCCCGGAGACCAGACCCAACTCTTCAAAATCCAGCCCAGGAACCTTCTGCATTTCCATAGCGCTCAGACGCTCTTCTAACTGCTTGTACTTTTCATCAGCCGGAGGGTACTGCTCCGCGTTGTAATCAGTTTCATTATCAGACTCTTTAGGACTAGGGTCCTCTTCTCTATCTTCAACCTCTTGATTCTCTCCCTCTTTAGATGAAGAAGCTAGCTCAAAAACCCGTCTTGGCGGCCCTCTGAACCTCCCGCTCATATGTGCCACACCGGCTGTCCTCTTGGTTTTCTTGTTTTTCTTAGTAATCAGAGCCTTCGGCTCTTCGTGTCCTTTGGCCAGAGCCACAATCATCTGTTGGAATTGCGTGTTCTGAGTCTGAAGATCTTTCACAGTTTGTTCAAGAGCCATTGCTGAAATAAACAGCGGAGGTGATGAGAAACCTGTTATGCAATGATATGTATGATATGTATGCAATGTTTTCAAAAACTTTGGTAAATTTAACTTTGCGAACCAAAATGAAACAAAGATTTTATTAGTTAAATTCAAAGTTCAAATGCCTTTTAGGCGTTACAATTAAAAACAAATCTAAAAACTAGAAAACAAAATCTAAAATCACATGGATGCTTCCTCTTTGTGCTGAGATAGACATTAAGTCTTCTTTCCTCTTGGATCTGTTTTGTGAGCTCTAAATGCTTCCTCTCCTGGGCATAGAACTGATCCCTGTAAGTATCCCACTCTTTCTTCAACTGAATCCAAGACCTCTGTAATTCTCCAAGATCAGTGGGCATATCAAGATAGAGAATCGTGTAAGAAATACCCCCTTTAGTAATGGGTTCCACAATCACTGGTAGAATGGCCATATAGGGCATCATAAGTTTCTGGGCGCGAGCTCGTACCTATTGGAGATAGGGTTCCATAGGAATGGAAGCCTTTGGCCCCAAAGCCTTGGCGCCAGATCTGTTTACCATGCCCCAAGCTCGTATGAACCTTCGGTGATACTCTTGAACATCATCCTCGTATTTAAATACAATGCCCTTGATAAGTAACTCATGGGGCCCATCCCTTCGAGTGTAACCAAATTCTCGTAGAGCTAAACAAGGATTGTAAGTTATACCCCCTCTAATGCCAAGTAACGGGACATTAGGGTACTCCCCGCAGTGGTCAATAATAGCAGTGTTTTCCATAGCTCGGGAACACCAGAGAATATCCATGTGAGCGAGTGACATTATCCTTTGTGACCAACCCACCCCTTCTTCATTCTTCAGTATAGACTTAGGGAGGTGAGAAATAAACCACCTCGACAACAATGGCATGCAACACATAAGAACCCCTCTTCTCTTCATGGTACGAGTATGGAGAGCGTGCAAAATATCTCCGAGCAAGGTAGGAACGGGGTTGCGTGAGAGGAAAATCTTGATAGCATTCACATCTATGAATGAGTCTGGATTAGGGAATAGTACTAACCCATATATTAGAAGGGCCAAGACCTCCTCAAAATCCTTAAAATCCATATCATCCCAAAACAGCTGGGCCTTGTCTATCAGGAACTTGGCCAGAAAACCCTTGACTCCGCTTCTTGTTTCCCAATTGGATACCACATCGGCCCATTTCAGATGCAAAGCTGAGGCAATGACTTCTGGCTTAGGAACTTCTTTCAGACCTGTGAAAGGAAACTGTTCAAGAATGGGTATATTCAATATTTGAGAGAATTCTTCCATGGTAGGCACCAACTGATCGTCTGGAGAGGTGAAGCAGTGGTGCTTGGGATCGAAGAACTGAAAGAGTACACTCATCATCTTTTCATCAAAGTTTGAAGTAACCAGGTTGAGAAGTCGACCATGTCTCTTGGTGAACGCAGAAGTTTCAGAAACCCTTGATACTAGCTCTTTGAGTTGGGAAGGCATCTTCACGAAGCTGATTCAGATAGTGTTTCTACGAACGGAGGCCATGATCTGCAAAACAGAACAAAGATAAATTCCCTTGGTCCTTAAAATGGTTAGTGCAATAAGAATGGATGTTATGTTATGATGCATGATGTCATGATAAATCACAGGTAGAGCAAACACAGACAAATCACACCAAGTCCTTAGGTTTAAGGCCTGCTTGAGTTTTAAGGTCATACCCTCTTGAAGTTTAGTTGGTTTCAACCTGTCTTAGAAAAGTAACCGGGTTCTAAAGATTCTCAATATCACTGATTATCCTTTATCGGTATTGTTTCAGCTCAAGCAATCTTTTCTTGCAGACGAAATATCCCGAAAGTATAATCTCAATGAGTGTAGCATCGAGTATCAACCAATCCTCAGCTTTATACTGAGGCCGGCTATCTCACTACTTTCTAATGGCCAAGTTTGTTCAACTAAGGTTCTATGGTCCGTTAGTGCTTCACGATACCATGCGGCAGCCCCGTATTCTCTTCGTTTCCCCACGAAGGATACCGGTACCAACCAAAGTGCCACACCAACACAGCCATCACTTAAACCATATCGGTCTACGCCATACAATCTCCATGATCTATTGTTGTTTACCTAAAAAGTGCCCCCAGATCCGGGTGTAGGATCTATAGTAACCCAAGAAAATCCTTTTAAGAATAAAGCAAACAAACAAGAAAGCAATTTTAAAATGATCTAGATCCTAAGGTAAACCCTACTTTATATTCCTCAGTAGAGTCGCCAGTTCTGTGATACGGTGGCAGAACCGACTGTTAATACTGGTTTTCATTTTTTGTTCGCAAAATGTCGCGGTAACCAAGAGTCGCCACCGACTTTTATTTTATCCAATCAAGAAAAGGTAAAAGAATAGAAAAAACCTTTTTTCGAGATGTTTCTGAGTACGGGGGGTAGATTATAGAAAGGGAAGGTGTTAGCACCCTTTCTATCCATGGTTTTCCATGGGCTCTTAGGTACTTGCTCATTTTTGAAAATTGCTTGTGTGTTTGTGTTTTTGAAAAGTTTTGTTTGCTTCGTTTTATCCCTTGTTTCTGTCCTCAAAGTGTTACGAAGTTGTTTTTGAAAACTTTGTTTGAAAAGTGTTTGCTGTGAAAAAGTTTGTTTGTTTTGATTGAGAAAGTACTTAAGAACTAATCTACCTACTCGAAAAAAGTCTGTTCGTTTTCCTTTTAGACAATGCTATCCCATTATTGAGAAATAGGTAGCACCGTCATTGGAGTTTTAAGGGACGTTTCGAAGGGACATGTACGATCACAAAAGCAATGTTAGGAAATGTTAGTAGTCCTCCTAAAGTGTTAAAGATCTTTTCCGAGGCAACATCCGAATGGGTCATTTAGATCTTTCGAGGCTGGAGGACGACCACTAATAAACCCTATACTTTATTACCGTTTAACCGAAGGCAGCCAGAGTGGAGTAAACCCCAGGAGTGAGCATGTGCGAGTGAATTTTTTAAGTTAATTTGTCTTTGCACATTTAGGGTTTTCTACCGTTTTAATTTTCAAGCATTCTTCCCATACAATCCTATTAACATACATCTAGGTAGTTTATAATTGCGAAAATTAAAACGCGGAAAGTTTAAAGTTCTAGCTATTACATGGCTTTCGCAGATACAAAATTATTTTTGACTGTAAAATAAAAGGAGGAATTAAAACCTAAGTAAAGCTATTACAAACTCGGAGCAGTTACCAAAATAATAAAAAAGTAATTAAAATGCGCGCGACGAGTTAAATGCGAGGACGATTAGAAAACCTAAAAAATCTAATTTGAGAAAATATATAAGTTATTTTTTGAAGAAAAATTAATTATATACAAAATTAAACCCTAATTTCTAATTGATTTTAATTTACAAAAATAAGATTTAAATGCCCTAATTAAATTAAATTAATTAACTCAAGTAAATAAAATATTTTTTATGAAAAAAATTTTTTTGGTGTTTTTTGTGATTTTTTTATTTAATAATAAAAAGAAATAATTTTGATGTTATTTAAAAAGGAAAATAGTTAGAAAAATAATTAAAAAGAATTAAAATCAAAAGAGAGAAGAATGGGCCTGCTTGCTGAATTGAGGGGTGTATTGTGAAATTTGCTAGGCCCAAGAAGCTAAGGCCCAGTCAACGCTTGATCCAGTGGTGCTCCCTCCTAAAGGTGTACCATAGTCTCTGGCAGGTGGGGCGTTGGATTGGATTGATGGTGAATCCCATGGCTGGATGTTGATGGCACATGGTGAGCGTTTGAGAGGATGACGAACCTGATCTGTAAAGGAGAAATAAAATGAAGAAAATTGCAGGGACCTGGGATCGAACCCAGGTCCTCACGTTTAACACCAACGCGCCTAGCCATCTGGGCTATTGTTCTTATTTTTTAACATAATAACAATAAAATATAATATATGAAATCAAGTGGCTGAATATAAAAAAGCGCGAAATTCAAACAAGTCAATGGGGTGATGACAAATCACTGTCTTCTTCCTTCTGTCTGTCGTCTTAGGTATGTGACTTATACCTACAGACATCGTCTGTAACAAAAACCCTGCAAATTTCCAAAATTCTCCAAACAAATGATAAATGAAATTGAAGACCAAAATTCAACCGGTCTTGATGCCACGATCCTCGTGGTGGATTGTTCTTGGTCTAATTATACCTGTGGACAAAAACCCTAAAACGAACACAAAAACCCTAGCCATTGAAAATTCATATACAGGCATCAAAAATTTAATTAAATCAGTCAGTCATGTTGCAAACATCTCAACAATCACAACTATATCAATCAAATGCGCTAATGATGCAGGAATTATTGTAATCTATTTTGAAAAAAGAGCAAACCGTGTGAGTTGTAGCATGCATTTCTAGGCGTGAAAGGACTTACAATTTATCCAGTTAGCTTCAGAGATGCTCTAGGATGCGATTGGGAGCTTTGGAATAGCCTGAATTTGTCTCTATGTTGAAATATGATTCACCAACATTTGCCAAAAAATTGAGTTTTTTCTTTGTGCTTTCCACGACTGCTAGTCCCTGTTTTTGTGCTTGGTCTTACTCCATATATATCCCTGAATGAATTAGGGTTATAAAAATAACATGTATCTTTGCAATTTTTGAAGATTTGATCTCATTCTTTCTTTGTATGATTTGTTTCCAAATTAGGCCTAATCATGCCATTCTTGCTCCAATCAACCTTGATACGATTTGATTCTGATATGTCAACATAATTAGCTTGTGATCCTGTCCAAAAATCAGATCAAAACAAATCTTTGCTATTAGTTGTCATTTATTTGATGTAATTCAATTTTTAATTAATAAAAAATAAAATTAAAATGGAAAATGAAGCAAACAATTTGTGTGTGAATATTTGGGTCGTGGACCATGTTATGAGTGAGGTGCAAGCATAAAAAGTTAGGCCCATTTGGCAAAAAATGCATTTTTGAGCACATTTGACTTTTGGCAATTTTGCAAAAATGGTCAACTTTGACAAGGCACATCTCTTCCAATTTTAATCTTAGAGAGGTGTTCTTTGACTTTTTAGAAAGCTTAGGATGTCCCCTAAACAACCCCTTTGATCTCATCTCAATTGGATCTTCCATGTTCATGTAAGAAGCTTTGACCCAAAAAGTGTTTTTGTTGACTTTTCAAAAGGACCTATAATGTGGAAATTCATATCTTTTGATGAGTGCATATTTTGAACTTGAGGGCTGAAGATGAATTGTAGGGAATTGCATCCTCTTCAAAATGAGTCTTGGATGGTTTTGTACCCCAAAATTTGCCCTCTCATTTTTCAAGTATTTGCTCACAAGATATTCTAAGACGTCAAGTTTGCAGCACTGATACATCAATTTAGGCTTGAAATTGGCACAAGGGCAAAATGGTCAATTTCATATTGGAAAGTCAAACTTTGACTTTTTGGTCAACATTACAACCCAAAGATCAAATTTCATCAAGATATTCAAAAATATCAAGCTTGATCATTAAGAAGTCAAGAGAATCAAAAGTCCAACTTTGCAAGACTTTGTGATTTTTCTAAGTATTTTCTATACTTGGTTAATTTCATTTGCTATATGGAATTTTACTACAACTCCAAATAATTCAAGATGGTGCAAGTAATTCAAGTTATTACAAAGTGACATTTTGCAAAATTACAAATTCTAAAACTATATCTTGATTAAAACCTTGTTACAATATTTTTGCCTTTGACATAATGTGCACAAGACTAAATTTGTGACATGCTACAAACTATGCTGTCCAAAGTTGAAGAAAATATGATATATCACATTGCTATAACATCCTATGCTGCACTGCAAGAAAGCTTGTGCTATGCTGCCTCCCAAGTATACATGCTGCCAATACAGTCCAAAACTGCTCTATGCAGTCTGCCCAAACCTGCACCACAACAGCCCCAAAATGGCAAAGGAAAATTATGTGAAGAAAGTATCAAAGAAGTAGGCAAAAACAATTTAAAACAACTTATTTGTTTTCCCCCCTAAACCACAATCAAGGGGTCTATAAAAAAGGACTGTCTCATAAGACAAGGAGGTAGGATTTGGAAGAGAGTTGAAAAATTTTCTAGAGAGAAGATAGAGAGTTTGGTTGAGCAGAAAAAACAATATTTTGTGCAACTTTGACTTATTTTCAAAACCAAAAAAAAAAACCGCTCTTGTTCAAAACAGAAATCCAACCCATTATTCCACAATACAAACTCTCCCTCAAAGACTGTCCAAATATAACCAAAAAACAGTCCTTGTAGTGCTACTCACCTTCATCATCAAAAATACCAAAAAACATTACAGTACAGTCCAACTCAGTTCTAGCAGTCCAAAGCAGCTTCCTGAAGACTCACAAGGTTATCCCATCATTTGGAAAAGCATTCAGATCTAAAATAACCAGTACAACCCAAAGGTAAGTCCTCTTGACTTGATACCTTGTCATTACATCATTAACAAGTTGTTGTTCTTTGAAGACAGGATGTAGTACTTTAATATCTTTTTGAACTAATCATCTGCACCTTGTTTAGGCTTATTCAATCATTTGTTGTTCATCTTTATCCATCATATGCCATAAGATAACCTGTACATTCAGTAAAATAATGTTTAAGGCAGGAAAATGCAGCATGTGTCGACACATATCCTCATGTGTCGACTCATCCTAGTGAAAAAATTAGGGTATGAGTCGACACATAACCCCCATGCATCGACTCATACTGATTTTAGGTTACAAAATAGAAGTGGGAAAAGACTATGAGTCGACACAAACGCATTTCGCATTGACGCAAGAAGGTGCATGAGTCGACACATCCCATTATGTATCGACTCATACTGAGCAGATTTAGTTTTACAGGAGCAAGGAAAAGCTATGTGTCGATGCATAGCAGCATGGGTCGACACATATCAGTTTAAAATGCAGTTTTCCTTTTATTTTACACTGTTTTTATATTGTTTTCATTATCATTCGATATGGTTGTAATATTTCAGTTTCCACTTCATCCCCATTGTAAATTTGTACCCCCATCCCCCAAAGCGATGTAATAGCTTAGATTTTATTTTTCGCATTTTACTTGCCTTTCATATATTGTTAGTAAATAGGATGTATGACAAGATAAAATCAATAAATAGATGACTTTCAAATACAAGACAAAATGCATGCAAACTAACACCCTTGCACACTAGCATCTCTAAGGTAATCTCATTTTGTTACCTTTCGGAAAGTAGTCATGTCCCTCGAATATGGGACGTTTTAGCAAAGACCATTCGATAAAAAAGGATCGTAGTCCCTCGATGTCCGTCGATGTTGCCTTCGGTAAACGATCTAGTCCCTAAACGATATTGCTAAAATGTCTCATAAGTTGCCTTCTATGACTATCCAAACGTCCCGCACCCGTCCCTTCACATTCAACGATGGGACTTCTTACCAAAACAATGGTAAGACAGCCACATCTAAAGGAGGAGGAAAAGCACATTTAAGACCTTTCGAGAAGGTAGATTCGCTCTTAATTACTCGCTTGCTCACAACAAAAACATTTTATACACCAACACTCTCATTTTGAAACACTTTTGAAAACAACACTTTGTACGCGTTCTTATAGAAACGAGAGCCATTACAAAGAAAACCCTTTTCAAAATCACTTTCAAAAACACATCTCACAAACACCTCTTTGAACTATTTTCGAAACAAAGACTTTGTATGCGTTCTTATAGAGACGAGAACCATTACGAAGTTCCATTTTCAAAAATACTTTCAAAAACCACACACAAAGCACAATTTCAAACAAAAGCAAGTGATTTAGCAAGTAACTAAGAGCCCATGGAAAACCATGGATGAAAAGGGTGATAATACCTTCCCTTTTCATAATCTACCCCCCGAACCCGAGAAATAATCTCGAAAGGTCTTTCCTGTGCTTTTTTACCTTTCCTTTTGGATAAAAGAAAAGTCGGTGGCGACTCTTGCTAACCGTAACATTTGCGAACAAAAATGCAAAACCTCAAGTCAGTTCTCCCACCGCATCACAAATGGAAAATTTCTGATAAAGTATGAGGGAGTTATGCTTGGTCAAAGTTTGGTTGACTTTTCTTGAGAAACCCTAATTTAGCAACTTTTGAGTTTTGATGAATTAAGAGCATTCCTTAAGGTATCATGATCAAACCTTGATCAAATGATGAAAGTTAATTCGAAATGTTGATGTTGACCAAAAATCTTGAGGTTTGACTGTATGTGGGCCACATTTGACTTTTGACCTAATACAGTCGATTCTCAAGCATCTGAGCAGTTGACTGAGCAAACCTCTTGTGCAAGGCATAAAACTTGACATGGATGATCTTGAGAACATATTAGGACCATTGAAATAATTTGGGACCTTTGGAGCTCCCACACCCTGATGAAAATGGAAACCCTAATTTAGGGTACATTGCCTTAGGAGAGCGTTTGTCTGGTCAACTCTTGGGCATCCTTGAGAAACTTGAGGACCTCAATGGGCATGTGTTGAATAAAATGAGAGGGTAAATTTTGGGGTACAACAGTGAATATTTCCCACATCCTATAAACGCGGACATAGTTAAAAAATACTACGCATAAGAGACCCGTTAGGTTGACACACCAAAGCAAAATAATGGCATCCCGGCAAACCAAAAGGTTTAGGCAAAAATTAGGGATATATGCAAAAATATTGTACACCCGACAAGTTGAAAACCCAAAAGTGAGACTTGGGTAAAAAAGGGTATCCTGGTGGGCTGAAAACCCGAAAGGGTGGTCCAGGAAAAAGTTAAAGATGAAAAGTTTATGACTATGTCCCGTGGAATCAACATAGACAATTGTATCACCAAGGTCCAAGTTCAAACGGTCCAAGATCAATCCAATCAACTTCCATCAACGGAAAGGGACATTCGAAGACATTGGGGCAATAGTAGAGTTGGAAGGCAATGAGATCATTTCACATGGCTATTTGTTTTCATTCTCAATTTTGTTTTCCTTTCGACGATTTCCTCTTACTAGGATCTCCGTCTCTCTACAAAAATGCCTATTCAAGGGTAAAATATTAATACAAATATAATTTGAAGTGCAAAATTTATGTCTTGAATGCAAATTTGTCCAATTGAATGAACTTATGCATATGAATATAATTAAAACTATTTGGCACATGTGTCCTGCTAAGCAGCATCAAACTTCTCTTTAATGTATATGAAATATCCCCACAGAGTTATTGCATTATCATTATCCCCACAAGGACGGCTACAATAAACCTTTCCCCAGGAAATTCACCTCCTCAACGGGGTTTATTTCCCCAATAGGTTTTATTTCCCCAACAACAATCGAGGAACCACAAAATTCCTCAGCCAAGTACATCCTCCCCAATCGAGTTTGTATTCCCCCGACATAGTCTATCTTCTCCAACAAAGGATGAGATAGCATAACTCCTCAGCCGAGTTCAAATTTCCCCAACATACAACAATCAAGACACCACAGAGTTCCCCAACTGAGCCTGTCTTCCCCAGCTGAGTATATCTTCCCCATCCAAGGCTATTATCCCCAAGCAGGGTCTATCCTCCCTGGCCGAGGCTATTATCCCCAAGTTGAGTTTGTCCTACCCAACTGAGTCTACACTCTCCAGTTTGAATTTTCCTTTCAGATTATTGCAAATAATAGGGCCATAACCCCTGATCCCCAGTAAAGTCGTCAGTAAAGCCTTTAATATTTTCAAAAAGATACTATGAAGCCTGGACCCGACCAGATGTTAGCACAATTTTCAAGTTATTATTGAAGCATGGACCCGATCGGATAATAGTTTGACTTCTTCAATTACTGAAACCTGGACCCAACTAGATAACCGTTTGAGTATTTGAAACCTGGACCTGACCAGATAATAGTTGATCTCAATTTCAAGATACTATGAAACCTAGACTCGACCAGATAATAGTCTAACTCTTCAAAGATATAAAAGAACCTGGACTCAACCCGACCAAGGTTTAACTTCTTTTCCCTAGTAGAGTTTGCCTCTACCCCAACAAATTACTGTGAAACCTGGATCCGACCAGATATCAGTTTTCAATTTAATATTTTCAAGCAAGTTGTTGTGAAGCCTGGATCCGACCAGATAGAAATCACCCTTAGAGATTCATTGTGAAACCTGGAAACCGACCAGATAACAACTAAATCCTCAAACAGTTTATTGTGAAACCTGGACCCGGCCAAATAGCAATTGACCTCATCAACCTCAGAAATCTACAAAGCCTGGACTCGACCAGGTAATAGTTTTTCAAACAGTTTATTGTGAAACCTGGAGCCCGACCAGATAAAAACTAACTATGATCCTCGGAGAGACACTATGAAGTCTGGACTCGACCAGATAATAGTATAACTTTCCAAAAACCACAAAAACTGGACCCGACCAGATAGTAGTTACTACTTCGAGTTACTGTGAAGCCTGGACCCGACCAGATAACAGTTAACTACCGTATCTCTAGCAAATTGGTGTGAAGCCTGGATCCGACCAAATAACTATTCAATTTCAAGAAAATTTTCTACAAAGCCTGGAATCCGACCAGATAACAGTTAATTTGTCTCTTCCCTCAGTAAGTTTCCGTGAAGCCTGGATCTGACCAGATAGAAGTTGACTACTTCATCCTCAGCAAATTGTGAAGCCTGGATCCGACCAGATAACAACTAACATTCAAGAGATATTCTCCAGTGAAAGCATCCTTTCAACAAAGTTTGAAGATATGCATATTCTTCATCACCAACGACAATCAGTGATTCAACCACCCAGAATTTCCTCGGCAACAGTCAGGGATTTATTTTCCCGGACAAAAACATACATCTCACATTCATACATCATAGCATGTACATACCATATGCATTTAACATAATACCACATCTGATGAACATCATGCAGGCATCTGTGTTTTACTAACTCTTTTTCTCATAAGTAAAACATCAAGTTCTACTATAAATCAACAAAAGATTTGTGTTGATACTTCTTCCAGTATTTACCAACATTCCTCCAAATGGAATCTATAAGCCCATTCACCGTCCATCTTCGAGTGCAAATTTCTGGGCACTCTAGTGTTCAATCATCTTTCACCTTTAAGTCACGAATGATGAATCTGCCAATCTAACTCTTCAGGTTTAAGAAGATTGAACAGGGGCAGCTGTTGTACCCCAAAATTTTCCCACTCATTTATCAAGTAATCTCTCACAAGATCTCTCTTGGTTCAAGACTGCACTAGGGTTGATCAGCTCAAGACACCTCCTTAAGCACTGATGACCAAAATTAGGGTTTGAGATTGCACAAGGATAATTTAACTTTCAATGCTTCATATGACTTTAATGGATCATTATGGACCCTTAAGATTACTCATGTCAAGTTTCAAGCCTTGGATCACATTTTTGCTCAGTAAATTGAATAGTTGGCCTAAAAATCATTTGTATTGGGGAAAAAGTCAACTATGGCCAATTTGCAGTCAAACTTTATAATTTTTTATCCATATCAACATTATAAACTCATGTGTATCATTTTATCAAGTTTGGACCACAATTCCTCAAGAAATTTGATCAAATCATCAAAAGGGCAAAATGGTCAAAATTAGGGTTTTGACTAAGAAAGGGCAATTTCTGATTTTTGACCTAGAAAATGGTCAATTGGTTTAAATCATGATTTCAAGAGTTCAATTTCATCATTTTTACCTAATGGCATGACCTAAAACATTGCTCAAGATCAATTGGATTGATAATGAATTTTCAGTCAATTGATCAAAAGTCAATTGTACATTGAAAAGTCAAACTTTGACTTTTTGGTCAAATTCAATGACAAAGATCACAATTCATTAAAAAATGTCAAAATATGAAACTTATTCATGAAGAAATCAAAAAGTCAAGATTTCATTTTGAAAAGTCAAAGTTTTCTAACTTAGAAATTTTTCTAAGTGTTTAAAACTTCATATTTTTTCACAACTTTGAGCCAATTTTTCACCATGATGCAAGAGGATTCAGAAGAAACTTTCAACATTAAAGTTTTAGATCTCCATGATATCTACAACATTTTTTTACACAACTGCTTCTAAAAATGCTTGGATCTCAAGTTATTAATTCACAAAGGCATGGTCTTGAAATTGAACACTTAGTGAAATTTTGCCCTAGTTTTGGTCAGGATTTTGACCTAACTTCATGGCACTTTTTCATGTAGTTCCAAGGGTAATTTTCAAAAGTGATTCAAAGAGGGGTTGTAGAGAACATTTCAAGCTTTCTAAAATGTCAAAGAACTCCTTGAGATCATTCTTGAGCAGGGAGAATCGAAGAGAGGAAGTTAGGGTTTTCAAACTTAAATTACAAGTCATTTTGTGATGAACAAGAATTCAATTTCAAACCTATGCTGCACAATCTTGCTTTGCAGGCCTCTAAACCTCAAGATCTATCCATAATCATAAGATTAAACTTGCTTTTGATCTATTATCCACTTGATTCAAGCTCTATCCAAGTAAATTTTCCATTTATGGCACAAAGTAACCATTCCATTCTTATAAAGAAGCTTTAATCACAAAATCAATGCATAGAGCTTTGCACTTGTTCCTTCTGATCACAAGTAATGTCAAAGGCAAAAGCAACATGTCTAGAGCCTCCCATAAACATAGGCCATGCTTGTACTATGCCTTGGAACCATATTCTCACTTTTCTTCAAAATCAAGTAACATAACCATAAGACTATATCTTGTGTTTCTGATCTCCTCAAGTGCACCAACCTTTTCCATATAATTATACAAGTGCATTGCAACATAACACACGATTGAAAAGCTCCAAAACTCCCTGAAAACTCATATTGCACAAAACCTCCATCTTTGTGTCATTTCTGATTTTGAACTTCAATCTTCAAAACCACACGTGCATTTCTTGGCCTTTTTGTTTCAAAAGCTTCCTCATACCAAATACAACCATCCATGCCCCTGTTTGCAGACTGTAACGTCATCTTCATCAACTTCCATAGCCAAAAACAGAGCATTGCATTTGGACTTCTCCAGGCCATTTCAACCACTCTCAACTCAAGATAAGAATTGCATTAGCTTCCTAGAGGTCCAAAGAAGCTAACCTGGTCATCACCACTACCTGAAACAAGCTAAAATCCATTTCACGATTTCCAGTTTTGAGGTGTTTTTCTTGAACTTCTATCTTCATATTCTGGCATCATTTGAGTTTGATTTTTGAAGATAAAATGTAGATACCATTGCCACGAATATGTGCATATCCATAGTTTGCATTTATATGGCCTGAGCTTAGAGAATTTTAGAGTTGACGTTTTCTGAAAAATTTAGGTTTTAAATTAGGGCCATAAAAATTCCCATTCATCTTTGATTGTTAGCTTAAGTTATTTACATGGTTGGATTCATGGGAAGAAATGCCACAACTTTCATGTTTGAACCTTTCATTTTTGTTGTGAGATGAAGAAGATACATGTCCTTTGGCTGGAGGTTGAAGATGAAGTGTAATCAGGGTGCGTTTTGTGTTATATATTTATCCTTTCACATAAGTTAACAGATGTATCACCACCCCAGTGGTTAAAGCGTGCGCCTGTTCACCGTTAGGTCCTGGGTTCAAGCCCCAGCGTAACCTTTTGCTATTTTTTCACAATTTTCAGAATTTCTTTTATTTTTTGGGCAGCGCTTGGGCTCTCATTGGGCCTAATCTTTTTTTTCTCATAATACTCCTAAGGTTACTGATTAACCCCCTTGACTTTTCTTTATTTCTTTATTTTTATTATTATTATTATTATTATTATTATTATTATTATTATTATTATTATTATTATTATTATTATTATTATTATTGATATTATTTTTTTTTAATTATTATTACTATTATTTTCATAAAATCACAAAACAAATCCAAAATTTATTTTTATTTATCATTTATACTTATATATTTTTATTTTCTCCATAAAACAAAAAGACTAAAAATATTTTCTTAAAAGACAAATCAATTTCTTTTTCCTTAAATAAAGTTTTAGGCTTAGGATAAATTAATATATTATTTTATTTTTTAGATAAAATTAATTTAGAACTTAAGTTATTTTAATTAATTAATCTTCATTTTATTTTCATTAATTTAAAACCTTTGCATAAAAAACCCTAAAAAATCCTTTTCAAATTAATTTCTTTTCTTAATTAGTTTAATTTGATTTTATTTAATTTTAATTAATCATATTTTTTAATTAGGTCAAGACAAAAAACCCTTTCATAAAAACAACAAAAAATCATTTCTCTTTCCATTTATATTCTTGCATTTTATTTTCAATTTTGTACAATATTCAATATGGTTGTAATAGATAATTAGGTTTAATTTTCTAGTAATCCCCATTTGTAAATTTGTACACCCTCTCTTAATGATGTAATAGCATAGTAATATTACTTTTTCACAATTTATCGCTTTATATAAATGCTAGTAATTAGGGTTTGTATGGAAAGACTAAAACCAATCAATTAGCAAACCCTAATCAAAGACTAAACAAAGCATGAAAATCAATACACTTGCACACAAGCACCCCTAGAGTAAAATCCACTTGGTTGCCTTACAAAAATGGCCATGTTATGCATGCGAGGTATCTTAGCAAAAACAAGTAAAAATACAAGATCATAGTCACTCGATGACGCTATCTATGTTGCCTTTTCAAAATGATCTTAGTCCCTAAAGAAAAATGCTAAGATACCTTGCAACATTGCTAATCATGGTTATACAATGACCCACGCCCGTCCCGTTTACATCCAAAGATAGAGTTACTTATCAAATCAATGGTAAGATAACAATGTCAAATGAGAAAGGAAATAAACATGAAATACTTTTGAGTAGGTAGATTGTTCCTAGATGCTTGCTCAATTTCAAAACCAAAAACATCCTTACTATTTTCAAAACAAACACCAACATTTTCAAAAACATCTTTCAAAATTGAAAAACATTTTCAAAAGATCAACACTTTGTATACATTCTTACGAACGAGAATCATTACAAAGTTCTCCTAAACGATGGAACATTTTCAAAATACTTTCAAAAGCCACACAAAGCACATTTTCAAACAAAAGCAAGTGATCTAGCAAGTAACTAAGAGCCCATGGAAAACCATGGATTAAAAGGGTGATAATACCTTCTGTTTTCATAATCTACCCCCCGAACTCAAGAAACAATCTCAAAGGTCTTTCCTGTGCTTTTTCACCTTTCCTTATTGGATAAAAGAAAAGTCGGTGGAGACTTTTGCTAACCGCAACATTTGCGATAAAACGAAAAACAACCAAGTCAGTTCTCCCACCGTATCACAATTTGCTACAGATATTTTTAGTTTCTAAAATAGGCCAAATCCTGCTATTTTTGTTTCAATCATTCCTTGCATGAAATCCTTGAGTTTCCAATTGATTATAGACTCATAATGTGCTCATAAAATCAAATCTTGGATTTTATTTCATTATTTCACTATTTAAATTGATTTATTTTGATTTAAATGAATAAAAAATCAAAACAAATAATAAAAATAATAAAATAATAAGTGGATAATTTCAGGGGTCGTGGGCCATCTTAGAACAAGTTTCAAACAAGAAAACATGGGCCCATTTGGAAAAATATCAATTTTGCTCAATGCTGACTTCATGCACATTTCCAAAATTTGGTCAACTTTAGCAATGCATATCTCTCTCATTTATTACCCTAAGAGGGTGTTCTTGGACGTTTTAGAAATCTTAGGATGTCTATAAACAACCCTTTTTGTTTCATCTCAATTGGATCTTCCATGTTTATATAAGGAGCTTTGACCCAAAATGTGTTTTTGTTGAGTTTTTGAAATGACCTATAATGTATGAACTTGTAACTTTTGATTGAGGAATTTATTGACCTTGAGGGATGAAGAGAAGTTGTAGGGAATTTGATTCTCTTCAAAGTGAGCCTTGGTTGGAAAATTTATGATAAAGTATGAGAAAGTTATGTTTGGTCAAAGTTTGGTTGACATTTCCTATAGAAACCCTAAATTGCAATTTTTGACTTTTGATGAGTTGGGAGCATTTCTTGAGGAATCACGATAAACCCTTGATCAAATGATGAATATTACTTCAAAATGTTGATGCTGACAAAAAATCTTTGAAGTTTGACTGTATTTGGGTCACAATTGACTTTTGACCTAGTATTGTTTATTTTTCAATGCTTGAGCAGTTGACTGAGCAAACTTGTTGTGTAAGGCATGAAACTTGACATGGGTGATCTTGGGGACATAATAGGGCAATGGAGAACATTTGGGACCCTTAGGACTCAACCATCTTTCTTGAAATTGAAACCCTAGTTTGAGGCTTATTGTCTTAAGAGGAGGATTTGTCTGGTCAATCCTTAGTCAACTTGAGCAATTGAAGATATTTGGAGGCATGTCTTGAGTGAAATAAGAGGACGAATTTTGGGGTACAACAGCTGCCCCTGTTCAATCTTCTTAAACTTGAGGATGTAGATTGGATAGTCTGCCTTTCGTGATCTGAAGGTGGAAGATGATTGAACACTAGAGTGCCCAGAAATTTGTACTCGTCTGAAATGATACTGGTAGTTAATGATGTCGAGAATGGGCTTACAGATTCCATTTGAAAGAGATGACGGAAGATCTCCGGAGATGGGCTTAAAGATGCCATCCAGGGAATGTGACAGAGAGCCGTCGGAGATGGGCTTAAAGATGCCATCCAGGGAATGTGACAGAGAGCCGTCGGAGATGGGCTTAAAGATGCCATCCAGAACAATGATGATTTCATGAGATTTTCGTTTGTAAGAACTTATATTCCTGTTGCTGAGGAGGACTCCGCTGCGGAATGTTGGTCTCTATTTTAGGGAATATAGTTCAGGAGCTTCAGTTTTCCACTACTTTAATGGGGAGTCATCTCTTGATTGAAGAGACGGAAGTGAACTACTATATGGTCGTATTCCAGGCTTCACAATGACTTACTGGGGAAATGAGATTAAACTATTATCTGGTCGTACTCCAGGCTTTGTAGTTTCTCAAACTGTTATCTGGTCAGAATCCAGGCTTTACAATGGCTTGCTGAGGATAATAAGGCTAACTGTTATCTGGTCGTGCTCTAGGCTTCACAGCGACTTACTGGGGGAATGAGATTAAACTGTTATCTGGTTGTACTCCAGGCTTTGCAGTTTCTCAAACTGTTATCTGGTCAGAATCCAGGCTTCAGTGACTTGAACTGTTATTTGGAGAAATTAAGTTGTTATCTGGTCAAATCCAGGCTTCAGCTTGAACTTGAGGTATACTACTATCTGGTTGAGTCCAGGCTTCATAGTGATTGACAGAGTAAACTGCTATCTGGTTGGATTCCAAGCTTTGTAGTATCTTATATTGTTATCTGGTTGGATTCCAGGCTTCACAGTGTCTTGAGTTGTTGATTGACTATTATTCGGTCAGTTTCCGAGCTTCATAGCTTCTTTAACTAGACAAAAGTCTTGGAACATCTTCAACTGGCATAGTAATCAGAGAGATCTTAGTGTCGATCTAGCTGATACATGGAAGATCTTAGGTTAACTTTGACTGGCATAGTAATCAGGAGAATCTTAGTATAGATTCCACTGACCCAGCCGAAAGTCTTGGAATATCTTCAACTAGCATGATAATCAGAGAGATCTTAGTGTCGATCTGGCTGATCCAGCGATAATCTTAGGTTAACTTTGATTGGCATAGTAATCAGAAGAATCTTAGTATCAATTCAACTGACCCAGACGAAATTCTTGGAACATCTTCCACTGGAATGGTAATCAGAGAGATCTTAGTGTTGACTTGTCTGACCCAGGGAAAATCTTATGAGGACATCTTTCTGAGGAAAATCCTGGAATAGCCCTTTGTTAGACGTGGCTTGTTGATTTGATCTTTTCCCTGTAAGGTAAAGAGTTAATCGTATGCAATGTCATGATGTATGAAATGCATTGTGGTGATGTTCTCAAAATAAATGAGCTTGTGTTGTATGCAATATGTATGTGCATGCCATGATGTATGAATATGGGATGCTATTGTGGTATTTCTTAGTCGGGGAAAATAAATCACAGACTGCTGCTGAAGAGCATGGGGAAGCTGAATTCTTTATTTCCGCTGGGGATGGTGAATGGAGATGACTATGCTGGGGATTTACTCCTTTATGTTTGTGAATGTTATGCCGGGGAGAGACTCTTCCTGAGAATAACTCTGCAGGGGAAAAACTTTGTTTGAGAGAGGAGGTGCTTTGCTGGAAGACTTTGCCGATTCTGAGAAATAAACTCTGTTGGATGAACTTTCGTAGCTGGAGGAATAAACTATGTTGGGGATTAAACTACTGTATCCATAGAAATAAACTCTGCTCGAGAAGAGGTTCCACAGTCAGAGAAATAAACTCTTCTCAGGAGAAAGCTTTATAAACCGTTTGTGATTATAAAACTCGACCGGGGAATACAGATTGCAGCTCTCTGAAGAAACTTTGCTGGAGAAAGTAACTCCTGTTTGGGGAAGCAGGGGTCAAAACTTTTGGGTTGCCTTTACTCTGTGGGGAGTGTAGATGTCACAGAGTTATACATAGTGGTGACTTCTCCTCAAACTGTCTATGCCCCTGTACCATGCTGGACAAAGTAACTGTCCAGATTGAAATGTTTTTTTAGGCTTTGCCCTGTTCCTTAAAGTCATGAGCAACAGTCTTTCGGTTTCTTATGCAAAATATTTATGGATAGCAATCATATTCAAATGCATATGTCAAGAATAAGTCATTGTACGTTTTTTCAAAACAAAACAAAAAAAGAAGAACGGGTAGTTTTTGTGTAGAAATGACTTGTATTGATTTTGAAGTTGGCCTATAACAGGCATTTTTGTACAAGGAGGCTGACGCTCTAGTAAGAGAACGCCGCCGTGAAAATGAAAGCTATACAATAATATGTACAAAGAGAAGCAAACAGTTATGTGTAATAATCCCATTGAGTTTCAATTCTGCTATTGCCACTATGTTTTCGAGTGCCTCATCACTTTTCTACTTGTTCGAAGCTGACTGGATTGATCAGTGTCATTTTAAGCTTGATAGCTGATGCTGATGTCTGGTCGCAAGGTGATCCAATGGGACATAGTGATACGCTTCAAATCCCTAACTTTTGCCTGGACTGCCCTTTTGGGTTTTCAGTCCACCGGGATACTCTTTTTTGCCCAAACCGCCTTTTCAAGTTTTTGGCTTGCCGGGTGTACAAATATTTTTTGTTTTCAACCCTAATTTTTGCCCAAAGCCTTTTGGTTCGCCGGGATGCCCTTATTTTTGTCTAGGCCAGTCAACCTAGCGGGTCTTTAATCATGCGTAGTATCTTTTCACTATGTCCGCGTTAATAGGGTGAGGAATGTTGTCACCATCCATAGTGGTAAAGATCATGGCTCCTCCTGAACATATGCTTTTGATCACAAATGGCCCTTCATATGTTGGAGTCCATTTTCCCCTGGGATCACCTTGCGGTAGTATGATGCGCTTGATCACTAGATCCTCGACTTGATATACTTGGCGTCTGACCTTTTTGTTGAAAGCCTTGATCATCCATTTTTGATACATTTGACCATGACAGATAGCAGTAAGCCTTTTCTCATCAATCAAATTCAGTTGATCAAGTCGAGTTTGGATCCAATCATCTTCATTTAAACCTGCCTCCTTCATGATTCTCAGAGAAGGGGTCAAGACTTCAATAGGCAGGACAACCTCCATACCATATACCAGAGAGTAGGGTGTTGCCCCTGTCGACGTTCGTGCTGAGGTGAGATAACCATGAAGAGTAAATGGTAACATCTCATGCCAACCTTTGTATGTCACCGTCATCTTCTGTACAATTTTCTTAATGTTCTAGTTAGCAGCTTCGATAGTGCCATTCATCTTTGGCTAGTAAGGGGAAGAATTATGATGTTGTATCTTAAATTATTTAGAGTTTGGCGATCATCGTATTATTGAGATTTGTACCATTGTCAGTGATGATTCTCTCTGGCACACCGTACCGACAAATCATGTTATGCTTGATAAACCGTGCCACAACGTTCTTGGTAACGGTAGCAAAAGAGGAAGCTTTAACCCACTCCGTGAAATAATCAATAGCCACCAGGATGAAGTGATGCCCATTGGAAGAGGTAGGTCTAATCTCTCTGATCATGTCAATGCCCCACATTGCAAAGGGCTAGGGAGCTGCCAGGACGTTCAAGGGAACCAGAGGTATATGCACCTTATCAGCATAGATCTGGCATTTGTGACAAGTTCGGGAATGTTGATAGCAGTCTGCTTCCATAGTGGACCAATAGTATCCTGCCCGTAGGATCTTTTTAGCCATGGTATGTCCACTAGAATGGGGTCCAAAGGTGCCTTCGTGTAAATCTGCCATAATCCTCCGTGCTTCGCTTTTGTCTACACACCGAAGTAAAGTAGAGTCATGGTTGCGCTTGTAGAGGATCTTATTACTGAGGAAGAACTTTACGGAGAACCTTCTCAGAAACTTCTTATCGTTGACAGATGCCCCCTCGAGATATTCTTGGGCCTCAAGATACCTTTTGTTGTACCCCAAAATTTTCCCTCCCATATTCTTCAAAGTTTTGACAAGCATCACCTCAAATTGCTCAAGTCTACTCAAGGGCTACACAGTCAACCACTCTCCTAAAGCCAGTCAAATTAGGGTTTTGATTCTTGCAAGGAAGTTGAGGTTTTCAAGGGCTCAATCAAGTTCCATATGCCCATATACATTGTCAAGCACCTACATGTCAAGTTTCAAGGCTCACAAGGTCAAGTTGCAGAGTCAAAAACCCTAATTGCTCCACAGTCAGCTGTAGGGGCAAAATGGTCATTTGGCAGTCAAAAGTCAAAAATTTTGGTCAACATCTTATTTTGAAGCCACAATCATCATTTGGTCAAATCTTGACCATGATTTCACAAGAATGGCTCAAAAATCATCAAGGTGTCAAAAGTTTCTATTTTTGGACAGTTGAAAAGTCAACTGTAACTTGACCAAGGCATAACTTTTTCATGGTTCATCAGAAAAATCCCATCCAATGCTCATCTTGAAGGGGAAGACATTTCTTACAACTCATCTTCACATTCCAAGTCCAAGAAATGCTCTCACAAAAAGTTATCAATTTCAACATTATAGGTCATTTTCAAAAGTCAACAAAAAAGCACTTTAAGTCAAAGACCATAACTTGAGATTGGTAAATCAAAATGACATGGGACCAAAGGAATTGGTTAGAGGACTTCAAGACCTTTCCAAAATGTCCAAGAACATGTTCATAGCTTCAAAATTGAGCAAGATATGCATTGGAGAAGTTGGGAAAGTTTTGTGAAATGGCCAAAGTCAACTATCCTTGAAACTTCATTTTTGACAAAAAGGGCCCACTTTTTCCACTTGATTCAGCTTTCCCATGCCACCCACGTGTCCCATGATTTATTTCAAGTTTAAAAATTAATTTTTCCATTTTTATTTAATTTTATTTGATTTAATTCATTTTAAATCTTTAAAATTCAAATAAAAATCAAAAAAAATTATTAAGGGATATTTTGTGGTTTGAATAACATTGATGCACCATGAAACATATACCAAATTCGTGCAAGACCTATTCCAAGCATGAAATTCAAATTTGAAGCAAAAAAGGCAAGTTGTTCAATGGTGGTTATGGAGGAAATCAAAACTTCATTGCAAGGCTTCAAGGCTCCTTATTGTGACTGATTCTCATTGAGAGACATATATGCAAGCCTCCCCAATAGAATTCACGACCTAGAAAACTCAGAAACGGCCAAACCAATTTCAAAATTTCAAGAGAAAAGTGTGAAACTGAAAACCATTTTCCAACAAAATTCAAGCTTTCTTTTTGATCCAAACACGTTCCTTACATCACCAAGAACCTTTTGCAAGCACAAACAAGTCCTCACACTCAAGAAATCGCGCTACACAACTCATACGGTTTGCATTCTTTTCCAAAATCACAAACCTCCATTTATGCATTTTTAACACTTTTTGTTGATTGCATTATGCTCACAGGATCCATACAAAGCTTTCCATATGACTTAATTTGATTATGGTGCCTTAAAACGCAAAATGCCATTGTTGATTTCTAGGTTTTTCAGAGCTTGTAATTTGGGGTTTTTCACATAGTGTAAAATTAAGCCTCAAGACTTACATGGCCAAACCCAGCAGGATGAGACGAAGCTAAAACGCACCTCGCACCCAATTTATATGCAACGAGCGTCTAATCGCTATTTTTTGATTGCTTGCATTTTGTGGGGGTTTAAAACCCCCGCTATGTGTTTTATGTTTTTACAGGAACGAAGAAGATGAAAGATGTGCCTCCATGTGATTGGCCAGTTCAAATAAGCGCGCAGATTTTTGCTAGTTTCCAGAATAACGCTTGTTTTCACATTTAATTTTCTTTGTTTATTATGTGTACAAACTAACGCGCTTGGTGTAGTGGTTGGCCAGGTGCCTTGCAAGCGTTGGGACCTGGGTTCGATTCCCAGGTCCCCCCATAATTCATTGTTATTTTTTCTAACGCTTTCCTGTGCAGCATTCCAAAGAGGACTCACCATAGACTCACACCTCCAACGTGCCATGTGTCCTCAGACAGCCATCCAAAGGTCAGGAGAGGGAGGAATACCATGTTCCAAGTCAAACGCGCTCTGGACAATCAAGGAAAGTCAAACGTGGCTTCTTAATGGGCCAGAATTCAACAATACACCTCCATCTGGCCCACACCCCCCTTGGGTTTACTCTTCCCTTTTTTTATTTTGTCATTTTCATTTTTTTTATTTGCCTTATTTTATTTCTTATTAACAAATTAACCAACTAATATTTTTTATAAAACAATCAAAAAAAGAACTAACATCATTATTATTATTATTATTTTATTTTTGCAAATAAACATTAAATAACTAAATAGTTTAATTAAGTCAACTTTAATTCCTTTTTCTTTACAATTAAAATAATTTAGAATTAGGTTAACTTAGAATTTTAATTCTTTTATTTTATTTCATTAAAAACATAAAAACACAAAAAATATTTTCTTTTAATAAATAAATTAATTAGCTTAATTATTAGTTATTAATTTCATTTAATCACAAAAAAGGCCAAAAAATTCAATTCCTTTTCCTAAGAGGGTCAAAACCCTTAGAACGTTCCCGAGTATTTTTCATTCGCGCGCATTTTATTTTTATTATTATGTAATTGCTTCCGAGAATGTAATAGTAATTAGGTTTACTGCTTTATTTTAATTTCTCGTACTTATTTACCAAAACGGGTCTTTGTTTTTTGGCGATGTATAGACCCGCGCCTTGTAATAGTTAGAATTTACATTTCTGCAATTTACTTTCCGCACCCCTAACTGTTAAATGCATGAAAGAATGTATGTAAATAAAATTGACCCGTAGCTCACAAATAACATGTACAAGATAACCTTAACTGAAACACAACACACAAAGCACATGCCACTTCTAGGGTACGCCTCACTGGTTGCCTCAAACGTGGTCATCAAGTATAGGACGTCTTAGAGGTCGCCCTTTGTCTAAAAGATCCAGTTGCCTCGAAACGGTTGCCTCGGATAAAAGGATCTAGGACATTAGGGTTACTTCTAAGGTATCCTACCATTGCTTAGGTGACCACACATGTCCCTTAATCGAATTGACCCGAACACCTCCAACGATGGTGCTACCTACCTTTCAATGGTGGGATAGCACTATCTAAAGGACTCTTATACAGCTTAATTCCTTAGAGTAGTTAGATTCTCTTAAGTACTTGTGCTTTTCAAAAAAAACAAAAAAAACAACTTTTCACACATACACTCTTGAGGACAGATACAAGAGTTACTTAGAAATATTTCAAACGAAACTTTTTCAAAACCCACACACACTTGAAAAGCAAACATCTTTTGAAAACATAAGAGCAAATACCTAAGAGCCCATGGATAACCATGGATAGAAAGGGTGCTAACACCTTCCCTTTCTATAAATCTACCTCCCGAACCGAGAAACATTCTCGAATAAGGAATTTTGCTGTGCTTTTGTCCTTTCCATGTTGGAGAACATAAAAGACGGTGGAGACTCTTGCTTACCGCGACATTTCGCGAACCAGCTAAAAAAACAGTCAGTTCTATTTCCACCGATCACACCTTTTCACTTTATGAAACCAAGGTTTGTCTGTTACTTCCTCAATGTCGATCTCGTAGCAGTATGTTGGTTCATCCAACCTCTCGATAGTGATTCTAGGAGCCTCGTTGTCCCACTTGACTTTGAACATAGATGATATGGTAGCTAACGCGTCCGCCAACTGATTCTCTTCTTGTGGAAAATGTTCAAATGTGACCTCTTCAAAGTGTGGAAGCAATGTCAACACGTGCTCTTTGTACGGGATGAGATTCGGGTGCTTAGTATCCCACTCTCCTTTAATATGACTTATTACCAAGGTTGAATCCAAGAAAACGCTCAAGAATTTGATCCTCGGGTCAATAGCCGTTTTGAGACCCATGATGCATGCTTCATATTCTTCCATGTTGTTGGTACAATTGAAGCATAATCAGGCAGTGAAAGGAGTATGACAGTCCTCGGGGATATGATTACAGCACCAATTCCATTACCGAGTGCGTTTGAGGCTCCGTCAAAAACCACAGTCCATCGGGATCCTTCTTCAGGTCCTTCATCTGGTCCAGGTTCTTCATAGTCTGTCACTAGCATAATATTCTCGTCCATGAACTCAAAATTCCCAGACTGGTAGTCATCCACGGCCTGATGAGCCAAATGATCAGCTAATACACTTCCCTTGATTGCTTTCTCGGTCGTGTATTAGATATCGTATTCGGTTAAGATCATTTTCCATCTCGATATTCTTCCAGAGAGAGAGAGGGCTTCTCGAAGATGTACTTGATCAAATCCATCTTAGATATCAACAAAGTAGTGTGGGTCAACATATACTGTCTTAGTCGGCGAGCAGCCCATGCAAAAGCGCAACAAGTTTTCTAGAGCAGTGAGTATCTTATTTCACAGTCGGTAAACTTTTTTCTAAGGTAGTATATTGCGTGCTCTTTTCGACCAGACTCGTCATGCTTCCCCAGCATACACCCCATTGAATTTATCTAATACTGTTAAGTACACTATCAAAGGTCTTCCTTCAACTGGAGGCATCAGAATTGGAGGCTCTTGAAGGTATTACTTGATTCTTTCAAAGGCAGTCTGGCATTCGTCATTCCATTTTAGCACATGATCTTTCTTCAGGAGCTTGAAGATTGGCTCGCAAGTAGCAGTTAGATGGGAAATGAACCTGGAAATGCAATTTAGTCGTCCCAAAAAACCTTTGACTTCCTTCTCAGTGCGAGGAGCCGGCATCTCTTGTATAGCTTTTACTTTTGTAGGGTCCACCTGAATGCCTTTGTCACTGACAATGAAACCCAGTAGTTTGCCAGACCTTACCCCGAAGGTGCACTTGTTTGGATTTAACCTCAGCTTGTACGTCTTTAACCTATTGAACAACTTTTGTAGATGATTGAGGTGTTCTTCCTGGGTTTGAGACCTGGCTATCATGTCATCCAAATAGACCTCTATCTCATGGTGAATCATGTCATGAAACAAGGCTACCATGGCTCGCTGATAGGTTTCCCCAGCATTCTTCAAACCAAATGGCATCACTTTGTAGTAGAAAGTGCCCTATTGTGTGACAAAGGTTGTCTTCTCCATATCTTTGGGAGCCATCTTGATTTGATTGTAACTAGAGAAACCATCCATGAAGGAAAAGATCTTGTGTTGTGCAGGGTTTTCAACGAGAACTTCGATGTGGGGGAGTGGAAAGTCATCTTTGGGGCTTGCCCTGCTCAGATCTCTGTAGTCCACACACATTCGTACCTTACCGTCCTTTTTAGGCACCGGAACCACGTTGGCAACCAATTGGGGATAAGAGGTGACGGCTAAGAAACCAACGTTGAACTGCTTCATAACCTCTGCTTTGATCTTCTCTGACATTTTAGGGCGCATGCAACGGACCTTCTGCTTTACCGAAGGGCAATCTCCTTTAGTTGGTAGGCGGTGAACCACAGTATTTGTATCCAATCCTGGCATGTCTTCATATGACCAGGCAAAGATCTCGACATAATCATGCAACATCCATATCAATCGCTGTTTGACACTAAGCTCTAGATTTGCACCCATATTGACTTCTTTTGTGTCTTCCTCCATGCCCAAATTCACTGTCTCGACTGGCTCTTCATGAGTTTGTATAGCCCTCTCTTCTTATTGTAAGAGCCAAACAAGTTCTCCAGGTACCTCACAATCTTCCTCACCTTCGTCTTCGGCTTGATTGATCGGATTTTCAAAGTCATAACCGGCAGTAACAGAACTGTTATCAATGGGATCCAAAGTGGATATGGATCTGCAGTTTAATACGTGAGTGTGTGTAAGAGCATAGTTGTATAGGAAAAGTAAGAAGCAGGAAAGAAAAATAGAGAGTGTAAAATTTGTATGCATAAATGTCCAATGCTTTATTAATTCCATATGAAAGTGAAACATGATAACCCTCACAAATAAACCTATGTGCCCCGGGTAAGACACATGGCCGTAAAGTTATATTGTTTATTACATATAAAAAAAAACAAGAAAGACAATTACTTCTGAACAAAAGTAATCGGTACAAAATCCTTTTCCGTCCAGTTACTAGATCCACCGTTGGTAGTAGGGAAGATCCAGCAGTCCATGTTATTGTCACCATCTCCATCTTCTAAAGCGTTGACCCCATGATTGGTGGTGCATAGGGGAGGTCTTCCATCACGAGCACAACGAACCGCCCTTTGAGCCCCTGAAGAGAAACCCAAACCAAATTTATCAGACTTGTACGGAATATTAGGGAGCTGACCCCAGATGGTAGACCCACATTCTTCGACAACCGCTTTTGCATCCTTGAGAGAGGCCATCTTCAAGGGAGGTCTGGTGATCTTGGGCATATTGGTAGCAATTTTAGTTGCAGCCAGAGTCTGAGGTACCTCTTCGAAATTCTAGCACAGACTCTCGATGAACTCACCCTCCATTTCCACATATCTGGATGAATTCAGGTGACTGACCATGTGCTATTCTTCCCCGTGTACAATGACAATTATCCCTTTGACCGGGTATTTCATCATCAGATGCAGAGTGGACGTAATAGCACCCACCCCATAAATCCAAGGGTTGACCCAACAAACAAGAATAGGATGGTCTGATATCCATCACATAGAAGGTAGAGTCAAAAGTCTGAGAACCAACTTTGATGGGGATGTCCACCTCCCCGTGCACCATTCTCTTTGAGCCGTCAAAAGCCCCCACTATAATATTACTGGGCTTCAAAGTCAAACCTTCACAGTCTAGTCTATCCAAAGCATTCTTAGGAAGCACATTCAATGACGAACCAGTATCTACTAGGACATGGGCCAAAGTAGTTCCCTTGCATTCGGTAGAGACATGCAACACATCATTGTGCTTCCTCCCTCTATGAGTCAAATCAGCATCAGAAAAGCCCAAACCGTTATCACCCTTCAAACTGGCCACACAATCTTCAAATTGGTCAGCAAAGGTTTCCTGGGGCACATGGGCAGTTTTCAGGAACTTCACCAAAGCCTTCGCATGAGCTTCGGAGCATAACAACAAGGCTAGCATAGAGATCTTTGAAGGGGTGTGCCCTAGCTGTTCGACCACGTTGTAGTCGCTTTTCTTGATAATTTTCATAATTTCTTCCATCTCCTTCTTGGAAGCCTCTGGGATATATACTTAATGTGCCTTCGTCTGGACAAACTCAACCAATATGTCTTTGCCCCGAGTCTTGGTCAACTCGGTGATAGGGGTGTCAGCAGGAGTAATCAAAGGAATTGCAGTAATAGTAGGAGCAGTAACAAAAGTAGGAATAATCACATGACCAGTAACAGCTTTCGGAGGAGAAATCTTGGGGGAGAACACTCTTCCACTTCTTGTCATTTTGCTGGTTTCAACAATGTTGACAATGTCGGGATTAGCATTCTCAGAGGCTTGGTCTTCATCATCCAGCTAATCTTGCTTGACACCATGGTAGTGGACTTCACCCCCATAGTTCCAAGGAACAATTTTGTCCGAGGAGTATGGGATTGGCCCTGGTAATGTAATTATTAGCATAGTAACCTTCGGAACAGATATAATCCTGACGGATCTTTTATTGGAGACCCTGGGAGGATTGGTGGAGATGGCTATTGTCGAAACATCCTTGAAAGAAATGGTTGGAACAAGATTCTTTTCAAACAAAATCTCTCTATCATCCATCAGGCGCTGAACACCTGCCTTCAACAAATGACACCCAGTCGGTAGAGATAAATAGAAGTGGCAACCTTCGCCACAGCCCGGAAATAAACCGATCTTCAACAAATTCCCCTTAACGGTCATAAGAGGAGTAAAAAGTTCTTCAACAGCAGTAACAAACACATCGTCTTCAATAGCGTTAACACCATGACCATGCTTGGGCATAGGATCAGTGATAACATTTGGAATCTCAGAGGCGTCAAATTCAATTTCATTCGCCTCGAGAAGGTCTTGTACCTTATTCTTCAAAGCCCAACAGTCATTTGTATCATGACCTGGACTTTCTGAATGATAAGCACATCGGGCATTTGGATTGTAGCGGGGAGAGGTGGTGTTGGGATTCTTCGGAGCTTCCCTCAGAGTTACCAGATTAGATTTTAGCAGATGAGGCAAAACCTGTGATAGCGTCATATTTATCCGGGTAAACTGTCTTACCGGCCTTTCTATTCTCGGCTGACTATCCCTTCATTAAGTAGGTGTAGGATTAGAGATCATGACATCCCCTACTGCTGGACGGTGTTTAGTTATGTCCTGATTCTTTTGATTATGCACAGCATTAACCTCTTTCTTCCCAGCAAATGGCTTCCTTACGGCACCGGGGGATGCCTCCTTTTGGATCTTACCATTTTTAATTCCAGCTTCCACTCTGTCCCCTGTCAAGATTAATTCAGTGAAGCCAGCCGAAGAGCTTCCAATCAGGTGATTAAAGAATGGACCAGACAGGGTACCGAGAAACATATCCACCAACTCCCTATCAGACATGGGAGGTTGGACTCTTCCTGCTAAGTCCCTCAATTTCTGAGTGTAGTCTTTGAAGCCCTCGCTCGAACCCATGGCCATACTTTGGATTTGAGTACGGGTGGGAGCAAGGTCTGCATTATACTGATACTACTTATAGAAAGCAGCAGCCAGGTCTTCTCAATTATGAATGTTGGCCCTTTCCAATCGATAGAACCAATCTAACTGAGTTCCGGATAGACTATCCTGAAATAAATGAACCCATAAGTCTTTGTCACCGGTGTGAGGCTGTATCTTCCTCACATAAGATCGAAGGTGCATCTTGGGACATGAAACCCCATCGTACTTAGCAAACACTTGTGCCTTGAATTTTGGCGGAATGACAATCCCAGACACCAAACCCAGCTCTTCAAAGTCCAGCCCATGCACTTTCTGAATCTCCATTGCACTCATACGCTTTTCCAATTGTTTGTACTTTTCGTCAGCCAGAGGATACTGCTCTTCATTGTAATCAGTGTCATTATCAGATTCCCCCGGACTAGGGTCTTCCTCTCTTGTCTCACCCTCTTGGTTCTCTCCTTCCTTGGATGAAGAGGTCAGATCAACCATTTGTTTCAACGGTCCCTTGAATCTTCTTCCCAGATTTACCACACTAGCTGTCCTCCTTGGCTTCTTGGTCTTGTCTTTAACAATCAAGGCTTTCAGCTCCTCCTGCCCTTTGGCTAGAGCCATGATCATCTGTTGGAATTGTGTGTTCTGAGTCTGTAAGTCCTTCACTGTCTGTTCGAGAGCCATTTCTTTACGGCTGAAATAAACCGCGAAGAAGATGAGAAACCTTCTATGAAACTTGTTTATGCAATGATATGTATGGCATGTGTATACAATGATTTCGAGGACCTTATTCGATTTAAGTTCTTTTAAACAAAACAAAAAGCAAAACCTTTTATTAGCAAGTTGTTAAAGAAACAAAAGATTACACAAGGATAAACATTGAAAGGAAATTCCTAAGTCTCCCATGGGCGCTTCCTCTTGGTGTTGAGGTTCCTCTCTTCATGAAGTTGTTTTGTTAATTCCAGCACCTTCTTCTCACTTGCATAGAATTGAGCCTCAAAAGTATCTCGTTCTTCCTTGATCTAGATCCAAGACTATTGCAACTCTTCAAAGTTGGTTGGCATATCAAGATGGAGAATAATACGGGACTCGCCCCCTTGAACAATAGGTTCTAAGATCACCGGTAAGATTGAATCGTATGGCATCATAAGACTTTGAGATCGATATCTCACCCATTTGAGGTAAGGTTCCAAAGGGATGGAGTTCTTATTCCCCAAAGTCCTACTATCAGTCTTCTTAACAATGCCCCAAGAGAGGATGAACCTCTGACGATAATTATGCAAATCATCTGAGTAGTTGAACACAATACCCTAGATGAGGATATTCGGTGGACATCTCTCCGTGCATAGCCAAACTGACGTAGTGCTAAAGAAGGATTGTAGGTGATGCCTCCCCTAATGCCCAGGAGTGGCACATTAGGAAATTCTCCGCGGTGATCAATAAAAAAAATGTCCTCTTGAGAGCAAGGACACCAATGGATGTCAAAGTGAGAGAGAGACATTAGTATTTGACTCCACCTTAAGCCTAAACCATTTTGCATTACTGACCGAGGAAGGTGCGAAATAAGCCACCTATATAGTAGAGGGGTGCAACACATGAGAGTTCCTCGCTTCTTCAGAGTACGAGTATGGAGAGAATGTAGGATATCCCCGAGCAATGTAGGAACCAGATTATGAGCAAGAAAGATGTTGATGGCATTCACATCTATAAGTTGATCTGAATTAGGAAACAGGACCAACCTATAGATCAAGAGGGCTAATACATCTTCGAAGGCATGATAGTCATAGCATCCAGGAAAATTTGAGCTTTCTTCATCAAGAAATTTGCAAGGAGATCCTTAACTCCGCTTCTTATTTACCAATTGGACTCAATGTCAGATGGTTTCAAGTGCAAACCTACGACAACATTTTCAGAAGCTGGGTCTTGTTCTAAACAAGTGAAAGGTACTCGCTCCAATATAGGTAAACCAAGTAACTTAGAAAATTATTCCAGTGTAGGCACCAATTGATAATCAGGGAATGTGAAGCAATGGTGCTTAGGGTCGAAGAACTGGAATAAGACACTCATCAAACCTTCGCCAAACCCGGTGGTAACCAAACCGAGCAAGTGACCATGTCTTTTATGAAATGATGAGTCCTCGGGGACTTTCAAGACTAATTCCTTGAGCTTAGGAGGAACTTCTGTGAAGTGAATCCGAATGGTTTTTCTGCAACTTGAATTCACATCCTACAAAACAGCCAAGAGGTAAATCCAACAGGTCCTTGAAATTATTAGCATGTATGAATGTCATGATGTTTATGATGTCATGATTATGCTAAAAGTCACAGATAAGCACAAGCAAATCAAACAATAGACCTTAGGTTCAAAGACTTACATGAGTTTTTAAGGTATGTACACTCTTGAATGTTCAGTTGGCTCAACCTGTCCTATTAATAGTAACCGGGTTCTAAAGAGCCTCAATATCACTGACCTTCCCTTTAGAAATTGTTTCAGCTCTGCACCGAAGTATTGCGGCCAAAAAATATTGAAAGTCCAGCCTCAATGAGTGTAGTATTGAGTATCAACTAATCTTCGGTCGGAACTAAAGCCGATTATCTCACTACTTCCTAATGGCTATGATGAGTCAATTAAAAGTTGTAAAGGTCAGTTAGCACTTAGTGACACTATGAGGAAGCCTAATGTTATCCTTAAATTACTCAAGGAACATTAGTAAAATCCAAAGTATCGTGCTAACGTAGCCACCACTTTGTCCGTATCATTCTACACCGTACAACCTCCATGGTTTATTGCTACTTACCTAATAAGGTGCCCCATATACGGGTATAGGATCTTTACAAGAATACTGCAACAAACCCTTAAAGATAAAGCAGTTAAAGCAAATAGAGAAAGAAATTTAAAATGATCTAGACCCTAAGGTAAACCCACTTTATAATTCTCCCCAACAGAGTCGCCAATTCTGTGATACGGTGCAAGAATTGACTATTAATACTGGTTTTGCGTTTGTATTTGCAAATGTCACGGTAAGCAAGAGTCGCCACTGAATTTTATTTTATCCAACAAAGTAAAGGGTGAAAAGAACAGAAAAAAGACCTTTTTCGAGTTTCTGAGTAAGGGGGGTAGATTATGGAAAAGGAAGGTATTAGCGCCTTTTCCATCCATGGTTTTCCATGGGCTCTTAGGTACTTGCTCGTTTTTTGAAAATTGCTTTCGTGTTTGTGCGAAAAAGTTTTTGTTTGAAAATGCCTTAGTGTGGAGATTCACTTTATGATAACCCTTGTATTAGTCCTCAAGAGTGTGATAAAGCGTTTTGAAAACTTTCTTTGAAAAGTGTTTGAAAGTGTGGTGTGTAAAAAGAATTGTTTGAGCAAGTACCTAACAGTTATCTACCTACTCGAAAAAAGCTTGTTCTTTTCCTCCTATCCTTTAGACAGTGCTATCCTGCTATTAGTGAGTAGGTAGCCCTAGTCGTTGGATGCTTGAGGGACTATCGAAAGGGACGTACGGTCACTAAGCCAACAGGGCAAGATCTCTTAGTAATTGTCCTAAAGCCCTAAGATCACTTTTATACCGAGGCAACAGTCGAGAGGTTCATCGAAGGACTAGTGATCTCTAGACTTAAGGACAACCATTAAGAATTCTCACGTTTCGAGAATTGTCACCGTAATTCGAAGGCAACTGAGTGAGATATACCCTAAGGGTGCAAGTGTGCAGCAATGTGCTTTTTCAGATATTTTATCTTGCAATTTAGTGATCTAAGATTAATTGATTAATCATACACTCCTAGGTTACTAGAAATTATATACAAGCATATAAAGTATAAAAGCAAGAAATAAAGAGGATCCTACGCTATTACAATGCTTTGGTGCAGATACATAAGGAATTGACTGAACATAAAAACGCGGAAATAAAACCCTAATTAAGCTATTACAAACTGGGCTCAGTTGCATCAATAATGAAAAATAATCGTTCGGCAAAAATGATTAAGCGCGAGAATCAAAAACTGGAGAAAAGATTCAAAACCCTAAAAAAAAACCTAATTTGATCATTAAATTTTTTTTTTTTGGATTTTTATGAAAAAGGTTTGAATTTAACTTAATTTTTCTAATTAATTTTAATTGATGGAAAATAAATTAAAGTTTGTGAAATTAATTTATTTACCAAAATTAATTTATTAAGAAAAACTAAATCCTATTTCTTGTGATTTCAATTTTATGATTTTTTATGAAAAAAATTGATTAATAAAAAAATAGTTAAACTAAATAATGATAATAAATAAATAAAAACTAGAAAAGATTAGAAATTAGGCCTGAGGGGGGTGTAGGCCCAGATTGGAGGGTGTTGTTGTTGAATTTTTCCAAGCCCGAGTCTGGTTGGCCCATAGCAAGCGTTGGATTCAGTGGGAGGCTTGTTGGGATGTCCACCATGGAGATGCAGCCTGGAAGCGTGAGATCTGGCCAAGGAACGATCCAAGGGCGATGATATGGAGATCTTGGGTGTGCGCGCTTGGGATGAAGGAATGGAATCTTCAAATAAGTGTTAAGAAAAATAACATGTAGGAGGCAAGGGTCAAACCCCTGACCTCCTACACACGTACGCTGAAAATCCTCCACTTGTACCACTGAGCCAATGCTTCATTCATTATATCAAATAAAAATAACATATTATATAAAATAATGAGTCAGTGATGTAATAAAACGCGCGCGAGATTCAAACTGTCCAACCAGGTTTGGACACGCCATCATCTTCTCCAAAGGAACTGTCGTTTTAGACAGGACTTTTACCTACGGACATATGTTGTAAATATAAACCTACAAATCTCAAAAATCAACACCAGGCGAGATAAATCAAATCTAATTACATAGATCAACTGGGTTTGATCTCTTGAGTGCAATGGTGTTCATCTTTGGCCCTGATTTTTCCTGAAACAAAAAGCCCTAAAATGAACCTCTAAACCCTAACAATGGCAGGTTATCAAATATGCCTTAAAACTCATAATTAATTATACAAACATATTTTAAATGATGATACAAACATGAATGTATATTTAGAAATCGTTTATAATGCGTAAATTCTCAAAACCAAATTCAAGAATGAAGAACAAACTGTGAATTTGTATGTGCGGTTTCTGAAGGTGTTAAGGCGTGGTAATGGTCCAAATAGCTCCCAAATACTGCCAGGAATTGATAGCTAGCCTTGAAAGTCCCTGAATCTCCTTGTAGCAGAAAATCCAATCACCACTTTCTTTGTCAAAAGTTGAGTTTTGTTCTCCCAATTCACACGACCAATCCTTGTTTTTCTGCTCTGGGAATGTTATGAATATATAATAGAATGAATTAGGTCAACAAAAACAAATTCAATATTGAAAAATTATGGAAAAAAGATTTGATTTGCTATGGATTTTTTAATTTCTAAAATAGGCCAAATCTTTCTTTTTTGTTCCAATCATTCCTTGCACGAAATCCTTGAGTTGCCAGGTGATCATAGACTCATAATGTGCTCATAAAATCAAATCTTGGATTTTATTTCATTATTCCACTATTTAAATTGATTTATTTTGATTTAAATGAATAAAAAATCAAAACAAATAATAAAATAATAAGTGGATAAGCTCAGGGGTCGTGGGCCATCTTAGGAACAAGTTTCAAACAAGAAAATATGGGCCCATTTGGAAAAATGTCAATTTTGCTCAATGTTGAATTCATGCACATTTCCAAAATTTTGTCAACTTTAGCAATTCATATCTCTCTCATTTTTTACCCTAAAAGGGTGTTCTTGGACTTTTTAGAAAGCTTAGGATGTCCTATAAACAACCCTTTTGGTTTCATTTCAGTTGGATCTTCCATGTTCATATAAGGAGCTTTGACCCAAAAGGTGTTTTGTTGACTTTTTGAAATGACCTATAATGTATGAACTTGTAACTTTTGATTGAGGCATTTCTTGACCTTTAGGGATGAAGAGAAGTTATAGGGCATTGGATTCTCTTAAAAATGATCCTTGGTTGGAAAATATCTGATAAAGCATGAAAAAGTTATGCCTGGTCAAAGTTTGGTTGACTTTTCCTATAGAAACCCTAAATTGCCATTTTTGACTTTTGATGAGTTGGGAGCATTTCTTGAGGAATCATGATCAACCCTTGATCAAATGATGGATATTACTTCAAAATGTTGATGTTGACCAAAAATCTTTGAAGTTTGACTGTATTTGGGTCACAGTTGACTTTTGACCTAGTATAGTTGATTTTCCAATGCTTGAGCAGTTGACTGAGCAAACTTGTTGTGTAAGGCATGAAACTTGACATGGGTGATCTTGGGGACATACTAGGGAAATGGAGAAAATTTGGGAACCTTAGGACTCAACCATCTTTCTTTAAATTGAAACCCTAGTTTGAGGCTTATTGTCTTAAGAGGAGGATTTGTCTAGTCAATCCTTAGTCAACTTGAGCAATTTAAGATCTTTGGAGGCATGTCTTGAGTGAAATGAGAGGAGAAATTTTGTGGTACAACACAGGGACATCTTACTATAAAGTCTCTGTCATATCCTCAGCTTACAACCTAGTGATGTCAGGTGTTCTTGTATCCCCGACAGAACATGAATTTCTAACTACTACTCTGACATCAGGTTTTCCCTAGTAAAGTCGTCAAACTTCTCAGGATTCCCCAATAGGATTTCTCAAAATCCTCAGGCAGTGCACAGAGCTTTCCTTCCCCAACAGAGTTTATTTCTCTAACAATGGAAGATCATGTCCCAACAGTTTAGCTTCAACAAAATCTGAAGACCTACATTCTTCATCGCCAGCTACAATCAGGGATTTATTTTCCCTAATTCAATAGCGCTGCAATAGAATAACTGATACATTCACATATTGCATTCATACATCATTCTACAAATGTCATAGTGTGATCGGTGGAAATAGAACTGACTGTTTTGAAATGCTGGTTCGCGAAATGTCGCGGTAAGCAAGAGTCGCCACCGTCTTTTATGTTCTCCAACAAGGAAAGGACAAAAGCACAGCAAAATTCCTTTTCGATATGTTTCTCGGTACGGGAGGTAGATTATAGAAAGGGAAGGTGTTAGCGCCCTTTCTATCTGTGGTTATCCACGGGCTCTTAGGTACTTGCTCACTATGTTTTCAAAAATGTTTGCTTTTCTTGTGTTTTGTGGGTTTTGAAAAAAGTTTGTTCGAAAACTTCGTTTGAACTCTTGTATCAGTCCTCAAGAGTGTATGAAGTGTTTGTTTGAAAACTTTTGTCAGAAAAGTGTAGGTGCGAAAAGTATTTTTGTTTTGAAAGAGCAAGTATCTAAGAACCTCTACCTACTCAAAGGAAATTAAGTTGTGTAAATGTCCTTTAGACAGTGCTATCCCACTATTGAGAAGTAGGTAGCACCGTCGTTGGAGTTATTTGGGTCAATTCGATTATAGGGACATGTGTGGTCACCAAAGCAATAGTAGGACGCCTTAGTGGTAACCCTAATGTCTTAGATCATTTTATCCGAGGCAACCGTTTCGAGGCAACTGGATCTTTAGACAGGAGGGCGACCTCTAAAACACCCTATACTTAATGACCACGTCGAGGTAACCAAGTGAGGCGTACCCTAGGAGTGGCATGTGTGAGTGTGTCAGGTTTCAATTTAATTATCTTTGAACATGTTATGGTGAGCTACGGGTTGATTTTAATTGCAGGCAAGTCTTGTCATGCATAGTTAACATACATTTAACAGTTAATAGTTGTGCAGAAAGTAAATTGCGAAAAGTAAATCTACGCTATTACAAGGCGTCGGGTATTTACATCGCCAAAAACAAACCCTTGAAAAAGTAAATGAGAGAAATTAAAGAAAGCGATAAAAAGGTCCTAATTAACGCTATTACATCCTCGGAACAGTTACATAAATATGAAATAATATGCGCGAAAAGAAATTAAATCGGAAAAAGTCTTAGGGTTTTGACCCTTTTTTAGAAAAGAATGAATTTTGGTCCTTTTAGCATTTAATTAAACCTAATTCTAATTAATTAATTAATTAAAAGAAATATTTTTTAAGTTTTTTATGTTTTTAATGAAAATAAAATAAAAGAAATTAAAAGTTGTCAAAACCCTAATTCTATGTTGATTTTATTTATTGTGAAAAAAAGTCAAAGTTAACCTAATTAACTAAATTAATTACATTAGAATTTATTTACAAAAAATAAAGTGAAATTAATAAATATAATAATAATAAAAATATTTACATTTTTAGTTTTCTGAATTTATTATGAAAATAATAATTATGTTAATTTAAGTAATAAAAATAATAATTAATAAAAGAAAAATAAAAAGGAAAAGAAAATAAAAAGGAATAATAAACCAGGGGGGTGATGGCCCATTATGGAGGTGTTCTTGGAAATTCTGAAGCCCACTAAGCTCAAGCCCTTCTGACTTTCTTGAATTGTCCAGGCGTTGGTTGACTAGGGAGTACCATGATCCCTCATCTTTGGCCACAGGATTGGTGCTTAAGGCCACTTGGCACTTGGATAATGGGAGGTACATGGTGTTTATCATTTGGAAGCCTACATGTAATCACATTAAGAAAAATAGAAACAAATATTTGGGGGACCTGAGAATCGAACCCAGGTCCCAATGATTCCATGCCAGCACACTAACCACTACGCCAATTACCTGCTTTTGTTATTATAATGAGAAGCAAATATAATATGGAAAAATTAATAAATGTGTTGTAAAGCAAAACACGCGCGCCCTTTCTTGAATGCTCCAATGGTATGCCAACAGCTCATCGTCTTCCTCATATTTCCTATAAAAACACAAATAGATAGCGGGGGTTTTTAACCCCCACAACCTGCAATAAGGAAAAATAGCGAATAGAGTTGTGCTCTATATAAATATTTCGCGAGGGTAGCTTCGTGTTCGTCCAGAGTCAACAATTCTAACCATGGGTCCTAAAGGTTTGATTTTTCCTGTACTGTAAATCCCCAATTTTAGAGTTCAAGAACCCTAGAATTCATCAATGGTAACTTTCGATTCTGTGCATTATAAGTCAATTAATTTATACCATTAGCTTCACATGGATTCAAGCAACACAAAACAAACAATAAATCATGTTAAATATGCAGGATTTGAGCAATACGATTATGGACAAAATATGCAAACCGTGAAACGGTTCTTGGTGATTCCTGTAGCTTTAGCGCTTAGTTTTGATTGCTATACGTCCCTGACACTTCCAGCAATGTGTTTGAATCAACAAGAGCCTTTGAATCGTGCTAGAATATGGAAATCAGTTTTGAATTTTCATTGAATTTTCTTGAATGTGGTTATGGCTTTTCTGCATCAAATTCACGTATGCATGAATAGGGTTGGCTTGTGTACTTATAATAGAATATAATTAGGTCAAAATCTTGCAAAGAAATCCATGGAATGATGGTTTGAATATTTGATTGAAAATCAAATATTTTTGAATCTTTTTTATTGGAAAAACTTGCTAAATTTGGAGATTCTTGTCCCTTTGATTTGCACACGAAATTGCCAGCATGATTAGGTCATTCTTGCTTCACAAAAAGTTTGAAAAATCAAATCTTTGTATTTCCTACAATTTAAATTAATTAAATGAATTAATATTGATTAAAAATCCAATTAATTAATAAAAAATAAGAAAATAATTCAATTAAGCTTGATGGGTCGTGCATAGGCCATGGATAAAGTTTCAAGAAGAAATTTGAGGCCCATTAGCAAAAACAAGGTGTTTTGAGCAAAATTGACTTTTGCAAATTCACAAAAATTTCCCAACTTCTCCAATGCATATCTTGCTCAATTTTGATCATATGAACATGTTCTTGGACATTTTGTAAAGGTCTTGAAGTCCTCTAACCAATTCCTTTGGTCCCATGTCATTTGGATTTACCAATCTCAAGTTATGGTCTTTGACTTAAAGTGCATTTTTGTTGACTTTTGAAATTGACCTATAATGTAGAAATTGATAACTTTTTGTGAGAGCATTTCTTGAACTTGGAATGTGAAGATGAGTTGTAGGAAATGTCATCCCCTTCAAAATGAGCATTGGATGGGATTTTTCTGATGAACCATGAAAAAGTTATGCCCTGGTCAAGATACAGTTGACTTTTCTACTATCCAAAAATAGTAACTTTTTGCATCTTGATGATTTTTGAGCCATTCTTGTGGAATCATGATCAAGACTTGATCAAATGATGATTGTGGACTCAAAATAAGATGTTGACCAAATATTTTGACTTTTGACTATAAAATGACCATTTTGCCCTTGTAGTTGACTGTGGATCAAATGGAGCTTTTGACTGTGCAATCCTTGAGCAATATAGAGCAATTTGAGGATCATTTTTGACAAATATGGGAGGGAAAATTTTGGGGTACAACAGTTGCCCCTGTTCAATCTTCTTAAACCTGAAGATGTAGATTGGCTTGTGTGCCTTTCGTGATCCGAAGGTGGAAGATGATTGAACACTAAAGTGCCCAGAAATTTGCACTTGCATAGCGTAGTATCAGTAATGTGATGTCGGGAATGGGCTTACAGATGCCATTTGGAGAGATGATGGATAGGAGGATGGGCTTATAGATGCCACCTGGAGATTGTTGATAGGTAGTTTTGTCTTCGTTGACGGGTTGCCTTCGTTGACAGATTGTCTTTATTGACGGGTTGTCTTCATTGACAGGTTATCTTTATTGACAGGTTGTCTTCATTGACAAATTGTCTTCATTGACGAGTTGTCTTCATTGACAGATTGTCTTCATTGACAGGTTGTCTTCATTGACGAGTTGTCTTCATTGACGGGTTGTCTTCATTGACGGGTTGTCTTCATTGACAGATTGTCTTCATTGACAGATTGTCTTCATTGACGAGTTGTCTTCATTGACAGATTGTCTTTATTGACAGGTTTGCATCAGAAAAATCTTTAGGAATCGATTTAATTGGATTTGTCTTCTTTGACTGGATTAGCGTCAGAAAAATCTTTAGGAATCAATTTAACTAGATTTGTCTTCTTTGACTGGATTGTCTCTTTTGACTGGGCTTGTCTCCTTTGACTGGACTTGTCTCCTTTGATTGGACTTGTCTCCTTTGACTGAATTTGAGACTTTGACTGCATCTTTCCTGAAAGATAAAGGTCAGTCATATGCAATGCATGATATGGATCAAGCAATGATGTTATCATCATAAATGAGATTGTATGATATGATTGCGTATGCGCATGTATCATGATGTATGAAAATGTGATGTTTTAGCTGGGGAAAATAAATCCCAGATAGCTGCTGGAGAATGACGTTGAATTCTTCGTTTCCACTGGGGATGTTGATTGTGTGAATAAACCGGTAGGAGGGGATGACTCCGTTTGGGAATAAACCTGGTGACGAGATTGCTCTGCAGGGAATTACTCTGTGGGGAGAGATGCCTCACTGATAATTTAACGGTAACTCCACTGGGGACTCCGTTGATAAGTTCTGTTAGGGATTTTGATGAACTCCGCTGGGGATAGGAAGAACTTCGCTGAGGACGATCTTTCTGTTGCAATTTGCTGAGGGTAACCTAGTTAGACTCTTGTGGGGATAACCTCTGAATTTGGCTAGGGAGAGATTTTTGTACTCTACGGGGGACAAGCTTCCAGAATCTACTGGGGAGGTGATTCAACTCTCCTGGGGAAACTTTTTGGACTGCACTGGGGAAATGGCTCCATTGGGGTGTATCTTGTATTCCGCCGGGGAACAATCTTATATTTCCGTCGAGGAATATTAAGACTGCCGGGGATGCTTGCTTAGGGAATATCTGTATACTCTGCTAGGGAATATTAAGATCTTCTAGGGGTACCCAACTTTCCAGGACTGATGGTAGACCAACTCTGCTCGAGGGAGGGTATTGCTGACTGTTGTACCCCAAAATTTGCCCTCCCATATTCTTCAAAGATTTGCAAAGTCAAGCTTCAAAATTCCCCAAGGGTTGCACAGTTCAAGGGCCTCCTAAGCAGTCAAAGTTAGGGTTTGTGTTCTGGTCAAGAAAATGAAGTTTTCAAAGGTCCAATCAAGTCTCACATGCCTACAAATATGGTCAAGCATCCTCATATCAAGTTTCAAGACATTCAGCATAAAATTGCACAGTCAAAAACCCTAATTGCACTACAGTCAACTGTAGGGGCAAAATGGTCATTTGACAGTCAAAAGTTCAAATTTTTGGTCAACATATCATTTTGAAGCCACAAACATCATTTGATCAATGCTTGATCATGATTCTCAAAGTTTGGCTCAAAAATCATCAAGATGCAAAAGTTTCCTTATTTGGACAGTTGAAAAAGTCAACTGTAAATTGACCAGGGCATAACTTTCACATGGATTATCAGAAAAATTCCATCCAAAGCTCATTTTGAAGAGAAAGGCATTTCCTACAACTCATCTTCATACTTCAAGTCCAAGAAATGCTCTCACACAAAGTTATCAATTTCAACATTATAGGTCATTTTCAAAAGTCAACAAAAAGGGACTTTAAGTCAAAGGCCATAACTTGAGATTGGTAAATCAAAATGGCATGGAACCAAAGGCATTGGTTAGAGGACTCAAAAACCTTTCCAAAATGTCCAAGAACATGAGAAAAGCTTAAAAATTGAGCAAGTTATGCCTTGTGGAAGTTGGGAAAGTTTTGGATATTTTGAAAAATCCACATTACTTCAAATGACCTAAAATTGCTAATGGGCCCATTTTTCTTCCATAAATTATCATCCATGGCATGTGCACGACCACTTGGCCCAAAGGGAAGTATTTCTTCATTTTTCATTTATTTATTTGAATTTTTATTTATAATAATTCATTTAAATCAAATTAAATACATGGAAAATATTTAACCTAACTTTTTCAATCCTTTTTTGCATGAAATCTACTCCATAACTCGTGCATGATCCAATATGGGAAGATTTGGAGAGAATTGATCTTAATTGGTATAAAAACACATGAAAAAAGATTGAAAAAGATCTTTGAAAATCAATTTTCAAAAACTATGAATGCAAGAGATTTGGATGATTCTTTTTAACCTAATTCATTACTACATATGCAAGGATCACAACCCTAGTGCCATAACACACGCAGCTGCTCAGAAAACCATTCAACAAACTTGAAATTTTGTCTAAAAAACTCAATTCTAAAAACTAACTTGCAGGTTGATTCAAGCCTCCAAACGTGTTCCATTAGCTTCTTGGAGGATTATAGGACATAACTGAATCATTCCCCAAGCCCCATACTCAAGAAAACGCAAGATCACCATTGAAGTTGGTAAAGGAAATTTCTGAATCGGTTGCTCTCATACATGCATTGTTGACATATTTTGTTGTTATGTTTGTGTTTATAATGATGTTTGCAAACTAATCATGTACCTTAATTGAAGTTTTACACGTTATATGCCAAAATACCATTATCGATTTTTAGGGTTTACAGGATTCTGAATTGGGGATTTCTTGGTCCTATAAAATTAGCGAGCCACAGTACCATGGTCATTATCAGCGCACTTGGACGAAGAAGAGGCTACCCTCGCGCCTAATTTATAGAGCCCCTAGGGCTAATCGCTATTTTTTGATATGTTATCTTAGGCAACGCGTGAAAACCGTTGCCTATGTTTCTTTTGTTTCAGGAAAATAAAAACCACGCGAGGAAGACGATAACATGGGGAGCGGTGATTGGAAGATTCAAATCTTCGCGCGTGTTTGAGGCCACTGATCATCTTTCTTTTATATTATTTGTTAGTGGTTATATAATAAACACGCGTGAATTAGTTCAGTGGCATAGGTGTTGACTGGTAAAGTGCATGACCTGGGTTCGAGCCCCAGGTCTTCAGTATTCTCAATACTATTTTTCAATTGATCTTCACATGTAGTGCCCAGGTTAAAGCGCACCATACACTTCCAAGATCCAGTCGTCCACGCGTTAGTTACATCAATCTAAAGGCTCAGATTTAAGGCACATGGTAGGCCCTAGTCAAAGATGCCACATGGTGTTTGGAAAAGTCAACATGCCAAGAGTCTAAATGGGCCAGATTGCTAAAGGCCATACCTCCATATTGGGGACTGACACCCCCCTAGGTTTGCTTTTTTTTTAATATTTTCTTTTTTTGCATTATTTCTATTCTTATTAAAATTATTATTTGTTTAATTAAATTAATTATTCTCATAAATATAAAAATACACATAAAAAAATCAGAAAAGAAGAAAAATATAATAAATATTTTATTTTGGCATTTTCATAAATAAATTGTGTTAAATCATTTAGTTGTTAATTTAGGGTTTAATTTAATATTTTCATAACAAAAATCTAAAAAATGTAGAAATAGGGTTTAGTTAATCTTTTTATTCCTTCTTATTTTCCTTTCATAAATAGTTCAATAATTAAATAATTAAATATTTATTTTTGTAAGTAAATTTGCATATAAAAATTAGAATTAATTTTAGGTTAAAAATTTCAATATTTTTCTTAATAAATTAAAAAAAATTAGAATTAGGGTTAGCATCTTATTTTAATTTTAATTAACTCTCTCTTTTTCTATTAAATCCTAAAACACTAAAAAATACCAAAAAACAAGTTCTTTCTTTCTTTTAATTTTAATTAATTCCTCATTATTTTAACTTTGCAAAAAGGGTCCAACGCCCTCGTTTCGATTTAGTTATTAATTCGCATATTATTTTATTCCGTTTAAATATTGATGTATCTCTCCCGAAGCCTTGTAAATAATTGCTCGCACTTTTAATTCTTTATTTTTCTTTTATTTCTTTATTTTCTGTCAAATCGGGTTCGAGAAACTTTTGGCGATGTGGACCCGCGCCTTTTGTAATAGCTTAGAATTTACTTTTCCCGCAATACTTTTAACTGTTAAGTAATGGCATGAAAGACTGTATGGACAAAATAAAAACAAGCGTAGAACACCAATAACATGACAAGATAAATGCAAATGAAAACGACACACAAATCGCACACACCACCCCTAGGGTACGCCTCACTGTTGCCTTGCCTCGAAAGGTGATTGTCGAGTAGAGGATGTCTTAGTAAGTCCTCATGATCCGGGAACCTGGCATGAGGGTAGCTTCTAAGGTGTCTTCCCATTGCTCTGGTGATCACCATGTCCCGAACCTCGAATTGACCCGAACACCTCCAACGGTGGTGCTACCTACCTCTCAATGGTGGGATGGCACTACTATAAAGGACATTTACACAGACGAATTCCTTAGGGTAGGTAGACGACTCGTGGATACTTGCTCTAATTCAAAACAAAACAAATCAAAAATACTTTTCACACCAACACATTTTCAAAAAGCTTTCGAAAGCAATTTTTCAAACACTCTTGAGGACCGATACAAGAGTCGAACTGAAATTTTCAAAGAAACTTTTTTTAAAACCCACAGTTGAAAAGCAAACAAACCATTTTTGAAAACACAAACGAGCAAGTATCTAAGAGCCCATGGATAACCATGGATAGAAAGGGTGCTAACACCTTCCCTTTCTATAATCTACCTCCCGAACCGAGAGCAATCTCTTTAAGGAATTTCTCTGTGCTTTTGTCCTTTCCATTTGGAGAAAATAAAAGACGGTGGCGACTCTTGCTTCCGCGACATTTCGCGAACCAGCGTTAAACAGTCAGTTCCAGATCCACCGATCACAGAACTGGCGACTCTGCTGGGGAACCTTTATAAAGTGAGGTGTACCTTAGGGTTAGTTCATAACTGTGTTTTCAATTGCTTTCCTTGTTTGCTTTACTATTGTGGGTTGCATCGGAGTTACATAGATCCTAACCCGGATCTGGGGATACCCTGTTTAGGTAGAATAAGCTGTGAGGGACCTGTCTGGCATAGACCCACACAGGTGAAGCAGTGGCTACGTTGGTGTGGCACCTTGGTCTGTACCGATATCCCTTGTGTCGCAACGAGGAGAATATGGGTCTTCTAAGGAGTCATTAAGCACCAACAACCTTAGAACCTTAATTGACACAACTTGGCCTTTAGAATTGTAGCAGTATGCTACGCCCATTGAGGCTAAACTCTCGGGATGGTTCTGGCCGCAAGAAAAGATTGCGATGCTGGAGTTATGACCGATTGAGGGTAGTCAATGATATTGGGATCCTCTAAGAACCCGGTTACTTTTGATTAGGACAGGTATGAACCAACAAACTGAAAAAGGGTAGTACCTAGACCTCATGCTGGCCTAAACTTTAGGGGCTTGCCTTGTGTGACTTGTGTGCCTTACCATGTTTGCCTTTGTATCTATATGTGGTGTGCTTTATCATAACATCATAGCATCATGAGCATTGCATGCATCCTGCATAAGGACTGACCATTTCAAAGACAAGAGGGTTTCACCTTTGCTCTGTTTTGTAGGACATCATGATGCCTGTGCGAAGGAATACTATCCGGTTCAACTTTGTTCGTTCACCTGAGTTGCTTGATGAGTTGGTTAGCAGAATTCCAAATACCACTTCCTTCTTCCAGAGGCATGGTTCTCTTCTCAGTTTAGTCACTGCAAAGCGGGATCAACAGTTGATGAGTGTTCTGACCCAGTTCTATGACCCTTTGTACCAGTGCTTCACCTTTCAAGACTTCCAGCTGGTCCCTACCCTGGAAGAGTTCTCTGATTTTCTTGGTATCCCTATCTTGGATCAGACTCCCTTTACTGGTTGGGAAAAGACCCTCAGGCTTGAGGATGTTGCTGCAGCTCTTCCTTTGACCCATCAAGAGGTAACAGACAACTGGGTAACTAGAAGCGGAGTTAAGGGTTTCTTGGCCAAGTTTCTGATTGGTAAAGCTAACAGTTTCTGGAGTGACTTGGACTTTAGGGCATATGAAGACATCTTGGCTCTCCTAATCTATGGGTTAGTCCTGTTTCCTAATCCTGACAACTTCATCAATGTCACTGCCATAAGGATCTTTATGTCTCAGAATCCTGTGCCCACTCTCTTGGGTGACATCTTGCAACAACTTCATGCCCGTACTACCCGAAGACGAGGAACCCTATGGTGTTGCATCCCTTTGTTGGTGAGGTGGTTTACTTCGCACCTCCCTAAGTTCGTGCTGAAGAACCAAGAAGGAAGAGGTTGGGCTCATAGGTTAATGTCTCTCACCGATAAAGATATCATTTGGACTTGCAGAGGTTTGGATGAGATAGCTATTATTGATCGATGCGGGGAATACCCTAATGTTCCTCTGATTGGTACCCAAGGAGGGATCTCTTACAATCCATGTCTAGCACTCCGTCAGTTTGGAAGAGCAAGAAGAGCAGGTCCCCATGAGATGTTAGTGCCTCACATCAGTTTTGAATTTCAGGTGGATAGTGACGAGCTACGTCGTAGGTTCATCAAGGCTTGGGACAAGGTTCATAAAGCTGACCCACAGGAGTTAGGGCCAAAGACTTCTTTACCTATGGAAGCCTACTACAAATGGGTTCGCATCCGTGCTCAGAAGTTAGGTATGCCGTATGAAGCTGTCAGACCCGTCATTCTTGAGTGTCCTGACAAAGATGGTGTTCCTCCAACTGTCCTTCCTCCTCAGATACCTACTGATTATGAGACATTGAAGAGATCTTGGTCGCAACTGCGAGAAGAGCGGGATTCTTACCGGGAAAGGTTCAACGAGCAGGAATCAAAGGTCCAGAAGCTGACAAAGCAGTTGGAGAATGAGAGAGCTCTGAATGCCTACATCCGTACTGAGAAGAGGAGACCATGGGATCAATAAGGAGCTCCAGATGTGCTTTTACAGTTTTATTTCCTTTTCAGTATTTCCTTTCATGTAACGCCTAAGGGCAACCTGTTGAATAATTTCAGTTTCAAAGTTGAATCTAATGAAGTGTGTTCCTTTTTGTTTACAAAGTTGATTCCCGATTGTCTTTGAAAACATAATTCATACGCATTTCATATATCATGTGCATAGCAGGTTTTTCCTCTTTTCAGGTTGCTTACAGTTCTTTGCTGTTTATTTCAGCATCATGAATCCCGACTCGTCATCAACTGAGACATCCATCAAGGCTCTTCAGGCGCAGAATGCGCAGTTCCAGGAATTAATCAAGGGTTTGGATCAAGGCCAAGAAGAGCTGAAGGCTATGCTCTTGAAGAAGGAGAAGAAGAAGAAGAGAAGGACTGTTCTGTTCAACTCGGGCCGAAGGTTTGGCAATGCTCTGCAACAGGAAGAGGCTGGTTCTTCTGTTGGCAAGAGTACTCCTCAGGCAGAAGCAAGGGTTCCTAGTCCGGTAGTCTTCGACAACGAGACTGATTTTGATGAAGAGCAGTACCCTCCTGCAGAAGACAGATACAAGCAACTGGAGGATAGGTTGAAAGCTATGGAGATTCAACAGGTATCTAGGTTGGATTTTGGAGATCTGGGTTTGTCCACTGGTGTGATTATCTCTCACAAGTTCAAAGCACCATCCTTCTCTAAGTACGACGGGGCGTCTTGTCCCAAGCTACATCTCAGGTCCTATGTTCGAAAGATGCAACCGTACTCTGCGGATAAGAATTTATGGATCCACTTCTTCCAGGAGAGTCTTTCAGGGACTCATCTCGAATGGTTCTATCAGCTGGATGGGACCAAGGTTCGTAACTAGGAGGAGTTGGCTACTGCTTTCTATAAGCAGTATCAATATAATGCCGACCTTGCCCCTACACGTACCCAACTCCAGGTTATGTCGTTAGGTGCAAGTGAAGGTTTTAAAGAGTACGCTCAGAAGTGGAGAGACCTGGCTGGCAGGGTGCAGCCACCATTGACTGATCGAGAGTTGGTAGACATGTTCTTGGGGACCCTATCTGGGCCGTTTTTCAACCATCTCATTGGGAATTCGTCTGCAGGGTTCACTGATTTGATTCTGACTGGAGAGAGAATTGAAGCTGGGTTAAAGTCTGAAAAATTCCGAAGGGTGCATCGTCCAGTTCTGAGAAGAAACCCTTCAAGAAGGAGGCTAGTGTCGTGTATGGTTCCAAGAGATCAGAGAGACCTGAGCGCCGCCAATCTGTCAGTGCGGTAATGATTGCTAAGCCTGCTGCCGCCCCCGGCCAAACAATCCTCAAAGGGCTGAAAGACCCCGGAGAGAGTTTACCCGGTTAAGCATGACTTTATCGCAGATCTTGCCACAATTGCTCTCGACCAACCTAGTGACTGTCAGAGAGGCGCCGAAGTTCCCAAATACTACATCTCCTAAGTACAACCCGAATGCTCGTTGTGCTTACCATTCAGATATCCCGGGGCATTCTACTGATGACTGTTGGGCACTAAGGAGTAAGGTGCAAGACCTTATCGACGCGAAGGAGATACAGTTCGAAGCGCCTGAGAGGCCGAATGTAGTTACTGCTCCTATGCCTCAGCATGGGGTAAATGCTGTTGACGAAGATGCTTATGCTGTTTCTGTGGATGATCTAGCCACTCCTATGAAGACTGTCAAGAAGAACCTGCTGCTGGCCGGTTTATTTCCGGGTTGCAGTGAGGGTTGCCTGTTCTGTGCTGTGTCCCTATCTGGCTGTCCCTTGCTGAAGTTAGGCATCCAAAGCCTAATGGATAGCAAGGAGATTTTGTTTAAGAAGTCTGTTGTTCAGTTGATTCCGGTGGAAGAAGTTTCTGTGGTTACCATATTCAATAATCCAATCCAGGTTCTCCCGAAGAAGCCTGTTCAAATCATGACCGTTGCACCTGTGGTTATCACTGTTCCGGGGCCCCTGCCCTATGTATCTGATAAAACTGTCCCCTGGCATTATGGGGCAGATGTGTATGTGAATGGGATCAAACAAGAGTTCAACGCTGGTGCCAGCATCTGTGATATCACTGGCCCGGCCAAGGTTACCCGCAGTGGCAGACTCTTCTCGCCTGACATTGCACCTCCTGCTGCTCGAAGACCGCTTCTCATAACTCCTACAAGTGTACCTGTTCCTGCTGCTGATCCAATTGTTTCTCCTGCTGCCGAGTCATCCAATGCTCGGGGCAAAGGAGTTGAAGTTGAGCCTGCCCAGATGGAGGCACCTGTACCTATAACTACTGAGGCCTCCCAACAAGAGATGGAGGAGATTCTGAAAATTATAAAGAAGAGTGACTTTAATGTTGTGGAACAGCTGGGGCACACGCCCTCCAAGATCTCCATGCTCTCATTATTGCTGTGCTCCGAGGCCCATGCTAAGGCCTTAATCTCATTCCTCAAGACGGCCCATGTGCCACATGAGACATCTGCAGTCCAGTTCACTGATTGCGTAGCAAATCTGACAGCAGACAATGGCTTGGGTTTCTCAGATGCTGACTTGACCGCAAAGGGAAGAGACCATAATGATGCTCTGCATGTCTCTATCGAATGCAGGGGCACTACCTTGGCACATGTGTTGGTGGATACTGGTTCGTCCTTGAATGTGCTACCCAAGAAGGCTTTAGACCGTCTAGATTGTGAAGGCCTGGAATTAAAACCCAGCAATATCATCGTCAGAACCTTTGACGGTTCAAAGAGGATGGTTCATGGAGAGGTTGACATTCCGATTCGTGTGGGCTCTCAGGTGTTTGACTCCACATTTTATGTGATGGATATCCTTCCATCTTACTCTTGTCTATTGGGTCGACCTTGGATACATAAGGCTGGGGCAGTGACCTCTACCTTGCACCAGAAGCTGAAGTACCCTGTCAGAGGGAAGATCGTCACTGTGCAGGGAGAGGAAGAGTATATGGTAAGCCACCTGAATTCCTTCAGATACATTGAGATGGACGGGGAGTTTATTGAAACCCCCTTTCAGCATTTCAAGGAGGTGCTTCCAATTGCAGCAGCAGCAGAAACAGCAACAGAAGAAAGTGTTCCTTTGAAGATGGCTTCCCTGAAGGATGCCTGGGCTGTGGTTCAGAAGGGTGAATGTGCTAACTGGGGCAGGCTCCCAGACTTCACACAGAAGACTGATAAATTTGGGCTGGGTTTTACTACAGAGGGTCAGAAAGCTATGAGGAAAGCGAAGATCGGAAGACCTCCTGTATTCATTACAAATCCAGGAGTAAATGCTGTTGGGGAAGACAATGAAGTGGATGAAGCAGAATTCAACAGCTGGATCTACCCGACGACCGAAGGCGGATTGAACAATTGGGTTGCCAAAGACCATACTCCTGTTACCTTTGTGACGCAGTAATAAATTTCTTTGTTTCGTTATTTTGTAATAAACAATAAATTGAACTCTATAGCCCGGTGTCTTACCCGAGGCACCGTGGTTTCATTTGTGAGGGCATATAAACTGTCATTTCATATATCATGAATGAAAATCTTGGACGTTTTCTCGCATTACAAATTTTATGCTCCTTTTCTGTCTTTCTTTCCTTTTACATATTTCAAACCAGCTGTATTTACACACACACTCACTCATACAGGTTTCAATCCACTCTGGATCTCACTGGTAACGACTCTGCTACTGCCAGTTATGACTTCGAAAATCTGATCAACTTAGCCGAAGACGAAGGTGAAGATGATTGCGAAGTGCCTGGCGAGCTTGCAAGACTGTTGCTTCAGGAAGAGAGGGCAATTCAACCCCATGAAGAGCCAGTGGAAACGATAAATCTGGGTACTGAGGCAGACAGGAAAGAGGTAAAGATTGGTGCTAACCTAGAGCTCAGCGTGAAGCAACGGTTAACCAAGATGTTACATGATTATATGGAGATCTTTGCCTGGTCCTACGAAGACATGCCCGGATTGGATACCGATATTGTGGTCCATCACTTGCCAACTAAGGAAGACTGCCCTCCAGTTAAGCAAAAGGTCCGTCGGATGTGTCCAGAGATGTCTGAAAAAATTAAAGCCGAGGTTATGAAACAGTTTGATGCTAGGTTCCTTGCAGTGACTTCTTACCCTCAGTGGGTTGCTAATGTGGTGCCGGTACCTAAGAAGGACGGTAAGGTCAGAATGTGCGTCGACTACAGGGATCTGAACAGGGCCATCCCCAAGGATGACTTCCCTTTACCCCACATTGATGTCCTTGTTGATAACACAGCTCAGCATAAGGTGTTCTCTTTCATGGATGGCTTTTCAGGGTACAATCAGATTAAGATGGCACCTGAAGACATGGAAAAGACTACATTTGTTACTCAGTGGGGCACCTTCTGTTACAAGGTCATGCCATTTGGGTTGAAGAACGCTGGGGCAACCTACCAACGTGCCATGGTTGCTTTATTTCATGACATGATCCATCATGAGATAGAAGTGTATGTTGACGACATGATCGCGAGGTCCCAGACTGAGGAAGAGCACCTAGATCACCTGCAGAAGTTGTTTGACTGTTTGAAACTGTACAAGCTGAGATTGAACCCGAACAAGTGCACCTTCGGGGTAAGATCTGGGAAGTTGCTAGGCTTCGTGGTCAGTGATAAGGGAATTCAAGTGGACCCTGCTAAGGTCAAAGCTATTCAAGAGATGCCAGTTCCTAAGACAGAGAAAGAGGTCAGAGGCTTTTTAGGACGCCTGAATTACATTGCTCGGTTCATCTCGCACCTAACTTCTACCTGTGAGCCAATCTTCAAGCTGCTGAAGAAAGATCAGGTAGTACGTTGGAATGATGAATGTCAGGCTGCTTTCGACAGAATCAAAGAGTATCTCCAAGAACCACCTATCCTTATGCCACCGGTTGAAGGGAGACCTCTGATACTATATCTCACAGTACTTGACAACTCAATGGGGTGTGTGCTGGGCCAGCATGACGAGTCTGGCCGAAAAGAGCATGCCATTTATTACCTTAGCAAAAAGTTTACCGACTGTGAGACCCGATACTCACTGCTTGAGAAAACTTGCTGCGCTTTGGTATGGGCTGCTCGCCGGCTGAGACAGTATATGCTGACTCACACTACCTTATTGATCTCAAAGATGGATCCTATAAAGTACATATTCGAAAAGCCTGCTCTGTCTGGGAGAATTGCAAGATGGCAAATGATCTTGACGGAATACGACATTCAGTAAACGACCCAGAAAGCCATCAAGGGAAGTGTATTGGCAGACCATTTGGCACATCAGGCCGTAGATGATTACCAATCAATGAACTTTGAGTTTCCGGATGAAAGCATCATGATAGTAACAGACTGTGAAGTACCTGGACCGGATGAAGGACCTAAACCAGGATCCCGATGGTCTATGCACTTTGACGGAGCCTCCAATGCTTTGGGTAACGGTATCGGCGCCATCATCATATCTCCTCTAGGCACTCATACTCCACTAACTGCTCGGCTATGTTTCAACTGCACCAACAACATGGCGGAGTATGAGGCGTGCATCATGGGTCTTCAAGCTGCGATCGACCTAAGGATCAAATTTCTAAGTGTCTTCGGAGATTCCGCTCTTGTGATCAATCAGATCAAAGGAGAGTGGGATACGAAACATCCAAACCTGTTTCCTTACAGAGAATGTGTGTTGACCCTGATCCCCCACTTCACAGAGATAACCTTTGAACACTTTCCGAGAGAAGAGAATCAGCTGGCGGACGCGTTAGCTACAATGGCTTCTATGTTCAAAGTTAAATGGGATAATGAGGCTCCCCGGATCATCATCTGGAAACTGGACGAACCGGCATACTGTTGTGATCTCGAGACTGAATTGGTGACTGAGAAGCCTTGGTACCATGAAGTGAAGAGATATCTGGAAGCTCAGGAATACCCTGAAGGTGCCTCTGTCAATGATAAGAAGTTCCTGAGAAGGTTCATGGCAAAATTCTTCCTAAGCAACGGCATCTTGTACAAGCGAAACCATGATTCAACCTTACTGCGTTGTGTGGATAAAACTGAAGCAGAAAGGATCATGGAAGAGCTACATGAAGGGACCTTTGGTACGCATTCCAGTGGGCACACTATGGCTAAGAAAATTCTTCGGGCGGGGTATTACTGGTCCACAATGGAAGCTGACTGCTACCAACATTCTAGGACATGCCATAAGTGCCAGATTTATGCAGACAAGGTGCATGTTCCTCCAGTCCCCCTGAATGTTCTGACTGCGCCTTGGCCGTTTGCAATGTGGGGCATAGATATGATTGGCGAGATTAAACCTACGGCATCTAATGGGCATCGCTTCATCCTAGTGGCGATTGATTATTTCACGAAGTGGGTCGAGGCAGCATCCTATGCTACGGTAACCAAGACTGTTGTGGCACGGTTCATTCGGCATAATCTGATCTGTCGGTACGGTGTCCCAGAGAGAATAATTACAGACAACGGTACCAATCTGAATAACAAGATGATTGCTGAGCTCTGCGAACAGTTCAAGATACAGCACCACAATTCTTCTCCTTACAGACCGAAGATGAATGGGGCTGTAGAAGCAGCAAATAAGAACATCAAGAAGATCGTGCAAAAGATGACAGTGACTTATAAAGATTGGCACGAGATGTTACCGTTCGCTCTACATGGGTACCGTACCTCAGCTAGGACGTCAACCGGGGCAACTCCTTTCTCTCTGGTTTATGGTATGGAGGCAGTCTTGCCGATTGAAGTGCAAATACCCTCTCTCCGGATAATGAAGGATGCAAATCTGAACGAAGATGATTGGATCCAGACACGACTTGATCAGCTCAACCTCATTGATGAAAAGAGACTTGCTGCTATCTGTCATGGTCAGACGTATCAGAAACGGATGATCAGGGCATTTAACAAAAAGGTCAGACCACAGGAATATCAGGTTGGGGATCTGGTAATCAAGCGAATCATCCTTCCTCAGAGTGATCCAAGGGGCAAATGGACCCCTACGTACGAAGGGCCATTTGTGGTCAAGCAGGTGTTCTCAGGAGGAGCAATGATATTGACCAATATGGATGGTGACGACCTTCCTCACCCCGCCAATGCAGACATAGTAAAAAGATACTACGCATGAAAAAAGACCCGCTAGGCTGACATGCCTAGGCAAAAATTAGGGCTTCCCGTCGAACCAAAAGGGTTCGGGCAAAATAAAGGGATGAAATGAAAAAAATCTGTACACCCGGCAAGTCGAAAACCTGAAAAGGAGGCTTGGGCAAAAATGGGTATCCCGGTGGACTGAAAACCCGAAAGGGCGGTCCAGGCAAAAATTAGGGATGAAAGCGTAATACTATGTCTCATTGGATCACTTTGCATCTAGAATCCGGTATCTTCATCAAGTTCAGACGGCATCGATCAGTCAGCTTCACCTTCAACCAAGGTCATCAAGTGATGAGACGCTCGGAGTTATAAAGGCAATAGCAGAGTTGAAACCCAGTGGGATCATTCATATTTCACACAGCTGTTTTGTTTTCTTTTGTACAAAATTTGTATAAACTCTTTTGTTCGGCGGCGTTCTCTTACTAGGACGTCAGCCTTTTGTACACAAAACGCCTATTTACAGGCCATTCAAAATCAATACAAATATACTTTTCATTTAAACGTGCCAACTGTTTTTTCTTTTTTCTGTTTTGTTTTGCGAAGAACGTCCAAGGTTCAATTTGTGATATATGCATTGACAATAATTTGCTAACTCATAAATATTTGCATACGAAACAAAGGATTAATTACAGGTGACACTAGAAACAGGGGCAATAAAGAGTTGTCTAAGCAATCTAATTGTTCTATCCTCCAAGGTACCAAGGTAGGTTCATCTAAAGAACACGACCAGTACATCTTAATTCCCCAGAGAGTAAGTCAGCAGTCAGTGCATTCTTCTCCGAGCAGAGTTATCAAATCTCAAAGAAATTGAGTATCTTCCCGCAGATCTCAATACTTCCCCAGCAGCATGTAACAAGCATCCCCGGCAGTCTTGGTCTAAAGATTGTTCCCCGGCGGTATATCAACATTCAAAGGAATCACTTCCCCTGCAGTTCAAAAACCTTCCCCAGGAGAGTCCAATCCAGTTTCCCCAGGAAAATTGGAATTCATCTCCCCAAGCAGTAAGCTTATCCCCAGTAGATTCTGGAAGCTTATCCCCTCGCAGAGCACTAACGCGTCGTCCGGCTTGATTCAAAGAGTTATTTCCTTAACAGGATATAACTGGGTTATCCTCAGCCAAAAGCCATGGAAAGGTCGTCGTCAATACAGTCTTCTTATCCCCAGCGAAGTCTATCAACACTTCCAATACAACAAGGATATCCCCAGCAAATTATTATCAACAATTCAGCAAAAGTATCTCTCTCCCCACAGAGTATCACTCCCCAGCATGGTCGCTAGAGTATTTTTCTCCCCGCATAATTTTCCATTCGCCAAGTTTATTCCTCAACGGAGTCATCTTCTCCTACCGGTATTCTTGCAGCTATCATCCCCAGCAGGAGTAAAAGCTTACTCTTCAGCATCAGCCCAGGATATGACTTCCCGGCACCCGTCAAGGATTTACTTTCCTAGACGAAAAACACATTCATAAAAACATCACATACATCATTATAGCATACATATACGCATCATATCATACAAATCTCATTTATGTTGAGAACATCAGTGCTTGATCCATATCATGCATTGCCTATGACTGACCTCTACCTTTCAGGAAAGATTCAATTAAATTCTCAGCTATTTCAATACCTAGACCGGTTCAATTAATCGACTCAAAAGATTTCTTATCTAGTCCAAGGCCTTCTCTAGTCCAGCTAAATCGACTCCCAACAGATTTTTCTGATGAAGACTCAGCAGAAGTTATCAGGTGATTATAATTTCCTATGGTTCCCTCCCCGACGGTGCGTGAGGTGATAATTCCTTTTGAGATTATAATTTCCTATGGTTCCCTCCCCAACGGTGCGTGAGGTGATAATTCCCTTTTAGGTTATGATTTCCTGTGGTCCTCTCCCCGATGGTGCGTGAGATGTAATTCCCTTTCAGGTTATGATTTCCTGTGGTCCTCTCCCCGACGGTGCGTGAGATGTAATTCCCTTTTAGGTTATGATTTCTTGTGGTCCTCTCCCCGACGGTGCGTGAGATGTAATTCCCTTTTAGGTTATGATTTCCTGTGGTCCTCTCCCCGACGGTGCGTGAGATGTAATTCCCTTTTAGGTTATGATTTCCTGTGGTCCTCTCCCCGATGGTGCGTGAGATGTAATTCCCTTTTAGGTTATGATTTCCTGTGGTCCTCTCCCCGACGGTGCGTGAGATGTAATTCCCTTTTAGGTTATGATTTCCTGTGGTCCTCTCCCCGATGGTGCGTGAGATGTAATTCCCTTTTAGGTTATGATTTCCTGTGGTCCTCTCCCCGACGGTGCGTGAGATGTAATTCCCTTTTAGGTTATGATTTCCTGTGGTCCTCTCCCCGACGGTGCGTGAGATGTAATTCCCTTTCATGTTATAATTTCCTTTGGTCCTCTCCCCGACGGTGCGTGAGACGTAATTCCCTTTTAGGTTATAATTTCCTTTGGTCCTCTCCCCGAAGGTGCGTGAGACGTAATTCCCTTTCAGATTATAATTGCCTATGGTTCTCTTCCCGATCCTGCGAAGATGGTAATTCCCACTAAGATTTGCTCAACGAGCGTTATTGAAGTTAAAGTCACCCAAGGTTCTCTCAGCGTTCATGCTAAGGAATGCAGGTTCTCGCTAAGGAATCTCTTACGCAATCAACATCCAGATGGCATCTATAAGCCCATCATCCTATTCATCAACCTCTAAATGGCATCTATAAGCCCATTCCCATCACACTGCTACTATGTGAGCGCAAATTTCTGGGCACTCTAGTGTTCAATCATCTTCTACCCTCGGATTACGAAAGGCACGTCAGCCAATCTGCATCCCCAGGTCTAAGAAGATTGAACAGGGGCAACTGTTGTACCCCAAAATTTTCCCTCCCATATTCTTCAAAGATTTGCAAAGTCAAGCTTCAAAATTCCCCAAGGGTTGCACAGTTCAAGGGCCTCCTAAGCAGTCAAAGTTAGGGTTTGTGTTCTGGTCAAGAAAATGAAGTTTTCAAAGGTCTAATCAAGTCTCACATGCCTACAAATATGGTCAAGCATCCTCATATCAAGTTTCAAGACATTCAGCATAAAATTGCACAGTCAAAAACCCTAATTGCACTACAGTCAACTGTAGGGGCAAAATGGTCATTTGACAGTCAAAAGTTCAAATTTTTGGTCAACATATCATTTTGAAGCCACAAACATCATTTGATCAATGCTTGATCATGATTCTCAAAGTTTGGCTCAAAAATCATCAAGATGCAAAAGTTTCCTTATTTGGACAGCTGAAAAAGTCAACTGTAAATTGACCAGGGCATAACTTTCACATGGATTATCAGAAAAATTCCATCCAAAGCTCATTTTGAAGAGAAAGGCATTTACTACAACTCATCTTCATACTTCAAGTCCAAGAAATGCTCTCACACAAAGTTATCAATTTCAACATTATAGGTCATTTTCAAAAGTCAACAAAAAGGGACTTTAAGTCAAAGGCCATAACTTGAGATTGGTAAATCCAAATGGCATGGAACCAAAGGCATTGGTTAGAGGACTCAAAAACCTTTCCAAAATGTCCAAGAACATGAGAAAAGCTTAAAAATTGAGCAAGTTATGCCTTGTGGAAGTTGGGCAATTTTTGGATATTTTGAAAAATCAACATTACTTCAAATGACCTAAAATTGCTAATGGGCCCATTTTTCTTCCATAAATTGTCATCCATGGCATGTGCACGATCACTTGGCCCAAAGGGAAGTATTTCTTCATTTTTCATTTATTTATTTGAATTTTTATTTATAATAATTCATTTAAATCAAATTAAATACATGGAAAATATTTAACCTAACTTTTTCAATCCTTTTTTGCATGAAATCTACTCCATAACTCGTGCATGATCCAATATGGGAAGATTTGGAGAGAATTGATCTTAATTGGTATAAAAACACATGAAAAAAGATTGAAAAAGATCTTTGAAAATCAATTTTCAAAAAATATGAATGCAAGAGATTTGGATGATTCTTTTTAACCTAATTCATTACTACATATGCAAGGATCACAACCCTAGTGCCATAACACACGCAGCTGCTCAGAAAACCATTCAACAAACTTGAAATTTTGTCTAAAAAACTCAATTCTAAAAACTAACTTGCAGGTTGATTCAAGCCTCCAAACGTGTTCCATTAGCTTCTTGGAGGATTATAGGACATAACTGAATCATTCCCCAAGCCCCATACTCAAGAAAACGCAAGATCACCATTGAAGTTGGTAAAGGAAATTTCTGAATCGGTTGCTCTCATACATGCATTGTTGACATATTTTGTTGTTATGTTTGTGTTTATAATGATGTTTGCAAACTAATCATGTACCTTAATTGAAGTTTTACACGTTATATGCCAAAATACCATTATCGATTTTTAGGGTTTACAGGATTCTGAATTGGGGATTTCTTGGTCCTATAAAATTAGCGAGCCACGGTACCATGGTCATGATCAGCGCACTTGGACGAAGAAGAGGCTACCCTCGCGCCTAATTTATAGAGCCCCTAGGGCTAATCGCTATTTTTTGATATGTTATCTTAGGCAACGCGTGAAAACCGTTGCCTATGTTTCTTTTGTTTCAGAAAAATAAAAACCACGCGAGGAAGACGATAACGTGGGGAGCGGTGATTGGAATATTCAAATCTTCGCGCGTGTTTGAGGCCACTGATCATCTTTCGTTTATATTATTTGTTAGTGGTTATATGATAAACACGCGTGAATTAGTTCAGTGGCATAGGTGTTGACTGGTAAAGTACATGACCTGGGTTCGAGCCCCAGGTCTTCAGTATTCTCAATATTATTTTTCAATTGATCTTCACATGTAGTGCCCAGGTTGAAGCGCACCATACACTTCCAAGATCCAGTCGCCACGCGTTAGTTACATCAATCTAAAGGCTCAGATTTAAGGCACATGGTAGGCCCTAGTCAAAGATGCCACATGGTGTTTGGAAAAGTCAACAGGCCAAGAGTCTAAATGGGCCAGATTGCTAAAGGGCATACCTCCATATTGGGGACTGACACCCCCCTAGGTTTGCTTTTTTTTTTAATATTTTCTTTTTTTGCATTATTTCTATTCTTATTAAAATTATTATTTGTTTAATTAAATTAATTATTCTCATAAATATAAAAATACACATAAAAAAAATCAGAAAAGAAGAAAAATATAATAAATATTTTATTTTGGCATTTTCATAAATAAATTGTGTTAAATCATTTAGTTGTTAATTTAGGGTTTAATTTAATATTTTCATAACAAAAATCTAAAAAATGTAGAAATAGGGTTTAGTTAATGTTTTTATTCCTTCTTATTTTCCTTTCATAAATAGTTCAATAATTAAATAATTAAATATTTATTTTTGTAAGTAAATTTGCATATAAAAATTAGAATTAATTTTAGGTTAAAAATTTCAATATTTTTCTTAATAAATTAAAAAAAATTAGAATTAGGGTTAGCATCTTATTTTAATTTTAATTAACTCTCTCTTTTTCTATTAAATCCTAAAACACTAAAAAAATACCAAAAAACAAGTTCTTTCTTTCTTTTAATTTTAATTAATTCCTCATTATTTTAACTTTGCAAAAAGGGTCCAACGCCCTCATTTCGATTTAGTTATTAATTCGCATATTATTTTATTCCGTTTAAATATTGATGTATCTCTCCCGAAGCCTTGTAAATAATTGCTCGCACTTTTAATTCTTTATTTTTCTTTTATTTCTTTATTTTCTGTCAAATCGGGTTCGAGAAACTTTTGGCGATGTGGACCCGCGCCTTTTGTAATAGCTTAGAATTTACTTTTCCCGCAATACTTTTAACTGTTAAATAATGGCATGAAAGACTGTATGGACAAAATAAAAACAAGCGTAGAACACCAATAACATGACAAGATAAATGCAAATTAAAACGACACACAAATCGCACACACCACCCCTAGGGTACGCCTCACTGTTGCCTTGCCTCGAAAGGTGATTGTCGAGTAGAGGATGTCTTAGTAAGTCCTCATGATCCGGGAACCTGGCATGAGGGTAGCTTCTAAGGTGTCTTCCCATTGCTCTGGTGATCACCATGTCCCGAACCTCGAATTGACCCGAACACCTCCAACGGTGGTGCTACCTACCTCTCAATGGTGGGATGGCACTACTATAAAGGACATTTACACAGACGAATTCCTTAGGGTAGGTAGACGACTCGTGGATACTTGCTCTAATTCAAAACAAAACAAATCAAAAATACTTTTCACACCAACACATTTTCAAAAAGCTTTCGAAAGCAATTTTTCAAACACTCTTGAGGACCGATACAAGAGTCGAACTGAAATTTTCAAAGAAACTTTTTTTAAAACCCACAGTTGAAAAGCAAACAAACCATTTTTGAAAACACAAACGAGCAAGTATCTAAGAGCCCATGGATAACCATGGATAGAAAGGGTGCTAACACCTTCCCTTTCTATAATCTACCTCCCGAACCGAGAGCAGTCTCTTTAAGGAATTTCTCTGTGCTTTTGTCCTTTCCATTTGGAGAAAATAAAAAATGGTGGCGACTCTTGCTTCCGCGACATTTCGCGAACCAGCGTTAAACAGTCAGTTCCAGATCCACCGATCACACTGACTTGCTGGAGATACTGTGCCTTTTAGGGCTGACGGGAGACCAACTCTGCTTGGGGAGAGTACTGCTGAATCTTGTCTTACTCTGCGGGGAGTGGAGATATCTTGGTTACATTCTTTAGCCGAACCTACCTTGGTACCTTGGTGGACAGAGCAACTAGACCGCTTAGACAATTCTTATTACCCTTGTTTCTGATATCACCTGTAATTAGTCCTTTGTTTCGCATGCAAATATTTGTGATTAGCAATTAATGTCAAATGCATATATCAAAAATGAACATTGGACGTTCTTTGCAAAACAAAACAGATAAAGGAAAAACAATTTGCAATTTGTCTGAAAAGTGAGTTTGTATTGATTTTGAAATTTGCCTGTAAATAGGCGTTTGTACAAGAGGCTGACGTCCTAGTAAGAGAACGCTGCCGAACAGAATAGAGTTTATAAAATTTTTAAAAAGGAAAACAAAACAGCTATGTGAAAAATCCCACTGGGTTCCAACTCTGCTATCGCCTTTATATCTTCAAGCGTCTCATCACTTTGTTGCTTAGCTGAAGATAAAGTTGATTGATTGGTGTCGTCTGAGCCCGATAGTTGATGCCGAATTCTGGATGCAAGGTGATCCAATGAGACATAGTATTACGCTTATCCCTAACTTTTTCCTGGACCTCCCTTTCGGGTTTTCAGTCCACCGGGATACCCATTTTTGCCCAAGCCGCCTTTTCAGGATTTCGACTTGCCGGGTGTACAGATTTTTTTTCATTTCATCCCTTATTTTTGCCCGAACCATTTTGGTTCACCGGGAAGCCCTTATTTTTGCCTAGGCCAGTCGACCTAGCGGGTCTTTAATCATGCGTAGTATCTTTTTACTATGTCTGCATTGGCGGGGTGAGGAAGGTCGTCACCGTCCATGGTGGTTAGAATCATCGCTCCTCCTGAGAAGATATTCTTAACCACAAATGGCCCTTCGTACGTGGGGGTCCATTTGCCCCTGGGATCACCTTGAGGTAGAATGATGCGCTTGATTACTAGGTCCCCGACTTGATACTCTTGTCGTCTGACTTTCTTGTTAAATGCCTTGATCATTCGTTTTTGGTACGTCTGACCATGACAAATAGTAGTGAGTCTCTTTTCGTCAACTAGATTCAGCTGATCAAGCCGGGTCTGGATCCAGTCATCTTCGCTCAAACCTGCATCCTTCATGATTCAGAGAGAGGGTATCTGAACTTCGATGGGCAAGACTGCCTCCATGCCATAAACCAAGGAAAAGGGTGTTGCCCCTGTTGACGTCCGTGCTGAGGTACGGTACCCATGAAGAGCAAACAGTAACATCTCGTGCCAATCTTTATAGGCCACTGTCATCTTCTGCACAATCTTCTTAATGTTCTTATTTGCTGCTTCTACAGCCCCATTCATCTTCGATCGGTAAGGAGAAGAGTTGTGGTGCTGTATCTTGAATTGCTCGCAGAGCTCAGTGATCATCTTGTTGTTAAGATTTGTACCATTGTCCGTAATGATCCTCTCTGGTACACCGTATCGACATATCAGGTTATGCCGAATGAACCGTGCCACGACATTCTTGGTTACGGTGGCAAAGGAAGCTGCTTCAACCCACTTTGTAAAGTAATCGATTGCTACCAGGATGAAGCGATGCCCGTTGGATACCGTAGGTCTGATCTCGCCGATCATATCAATGCCCCACATTGCAAAAGGCCAAGGTGTTGTCAAGACGTTCAAAGGAACTGGAGGAATGTGCACCTTATCAGCGTAGATCTGGCACTTGTGACATGTCCGAGAATGTTGATAACAGTCGGCTTCCATTGTGGACCAGTAATATCCTGCCCGAAGGATTTTCTTTGCCATGGTATGTCCACTGGAGTGTGTTCCGAATGTTCCTTCATGTAGCTCTGCCATGATTCTTTCTGCTTCAGTCTTATCCACACAACGCAGTAAGGTTGAATCATGGTTTCGCTTGTACAGAATGTCATTGCTGAGGAAGAACTTCGCTGCGAACCTTCTCAGAAACTTCTTGTCGTTAACGGATGCGCCTTCGGGGTATTCTTGAGCTTTAAGATACCTCTTTACTTCATGATACCAAGGCTTTTCTGTTACCTCCTCGGTTTCAAGATCGCAGCAATGTGCAGGTTCGTCCAGTTTCCAAATAATGATCCGAGGAGCCTCATTGTCCCATTTGACTTTGAACATAGAAGACATCGTAGCCAGCGCGTCCGCTAACTGATTCTCCTCTCTTGGGAAGTGTTCAAAGGTTATCTCCTCAAAATGGGGAATCAACGTCAATACGTACTCCTTGTAAGGAATAAGATTTGGGTGTTTCGTATCCCACTCGCCTTTGATCTGACTGATTACGAGAGCGGAATCTCCGAAGACACTCAGAAACTTGATCCTTAGGTCGATTGCAGCTTGAAGACCCATGATGCATGCTTCATACTCCACCATGTTGTTGGTGTAATTGAAACATAGTCGGGCGGTAAGTGGAGTATGAGTGCCTTTAGGAGATATGATTACAGCGCCAATGCTGTTACCCAAAGCGTTTGAGGCTCCGTCAAAGTGCATAGACCATCGGGATCCTTCCTCGGGTCCTTCATCCGGTCCAGGTACTTCACAATCAGTCACTACCATGATATTCTCGTCTGGAAATTCAAAGTTCATGGACTGGTAGTCATCCAACGCCTGATGTGCCAAATGGTTTGCCAACACACTTCCCTTGATTGCTTTTTGATTCGTGTACTGGATGTCATGTTCGGTCAAGATCATTTGCCATCTTGCTATTCTTCTGGACAAGGCAGGCTTTTCGAAGATGTATTTGATTGGATCCATTTTTGAGATCAACAGAGTAGTGTGAGTCAACATATACTGTCTTAGCCGGCGAGCAGCCCATACCAAAGCGCAACAAGTTTTCTCGAGCAGTGAGTATAGGGTCTCACAGTCGGTAAAATTTTTTCTAAGGTAGTAAATAGCGTGCTCTTTTCGGCCAGACTCGTCATGCTGCCCCAGCACACACCCCATTGAGTTGTCTAGTACTGTCAAGTATAAGATTAGAGGTCTCCCTTAAACCGGTGGCATAAGAATGGGTGGCTCTTGGAGATACTCTTTGATTCTTTCGAAAGCGGCCTGACATTCATCGTTCCAACGTACTACTTGATCTTTCTTCAGTAGCTTGAAGATTGGTTCACAGGTAGCAGTTAGATGTGAGATGAATCGGGCAATGTAGTTCAGCCGTCCTAGAAAGCCTCTGACTTCTTTCTCTGTCTTGGGAACTGGCATCTCTTGTATGGCTTTCACCTTGACAGGGTCCACTTGAATACCTTTGTCGCTTACGACGAAGCCTAATAGTTTTCCAGATCTCACCCCGAAGGTGCACTTGTTCGGGTTTAATCTCAGCTTGTACAACTTCAGACGGTCAAACAACTTCTGTAGATGGTCAAGGTGTTCCTCTTCAGTTTGGTACCTTGCAATCATATATCGACGTATACTTCAATCTCATGATGGATCATGTCATGAAACAAAGCAACCATGGCACGCTGATACGTTGCCCCAGCATTTTTCAACCCAAAAGGCATGACCTTGTAGCAAAAGGTGCCCTACTGAGTAACAAAAGTGGTCTTCTCCATGTCTTCAGGAGCCATCTTGATTTGATTATAACCGAAGAACCCGTCTATGAAGGAGAATACCTTATGCTGAGCAGTGTTGTCAACCAGAACGTCGATGTGAGGCAGAGGGAAATCATCCTTGGGGATTGCCCTGTTTAAATCCCTGTAATCAACACACATTCGGACCTTACCATCTTTCTTCGGCATTGGAACCACATTGGCGACCCACTGAGGGTAAGAAGTCACTGCTAGAAAACCGGCGTCGAATTGTTTCATAACCTCAACTTTGATTTTCTCGGACATCTCTGGACGCATACGGCGAACCTTCTATTTTACCGGAGGGCATTCTTCCTTGGTAGGCAGGTGATGAACCACAATGTCGGTATCCAACCCAGGCATATCTTCGTAAGACCAGGCAAAGATTTCCACGTAGTCATGCAGCATCTGAATAAACTGTTGTTTCACACTAGACTCCAGATTGGCACCAATCTTGACTTCCTTTCTGTCTGTCTCAGTACCCAGATTTACCGTTTCCACTGGCTCTTCATGTGGCTGAATGGACCTCTCTTCCTGGAGTAACAGTCTTGCAAGCTCACCAGGCACTTCGCATTCATCTTCACCTTCGTCTTCGACTAAGTTGATCGGATTTTCGAAGTCATAACTGGCAGTAGCAGAGTCGTTACCAGTGAGATCCAGAGTAGATTGGGACCTGTATATGTGAGTGTGTGTAAATATAGCTATTTTGCAATATATAAAAGAAAGACAAGGAGCGCAAGATTTGAAATGCAAAAAACGTCCAATGCTTTTATTAATGATATATGAAAATGACACACAAAAGCCCTCACAAATGAAGCCACGGTGCCCCGGGTAAGACACCGGGCCATAAAGTTTCAAATTATTGTCTGTTACAAATTCAAAACAAAGGAGTTCATTACTGAGTGACAAAAGTAATAGGGACGAAGTCTTTCGCAGTCCAGTTGTTCGGTCCACCGTCAGTTGTAGGGTAGATCCAGCTGTCGAATTCAGATTCCTCTACGTCATCTTTAATGGAATTTACTCCCGGGTTGCTGATGAACACAGGAGGTCTTCCAATCCTTGCACTACGCACAGCCCTCTGAGCTTCTGCAGTGAAACCCAAACCAAACTTGTCAGTCTTCTGAGTGAAATTAGGAAGTCGGCCCTAGTTTGCACACTCACCCTTCTCAACAACAGCCCGGGCATCCTTTAAGGAAGCCATCCTCAAAGGAGCATCTTCAATCACAGTTTCAGCTGATGCCAATGTCTGAGGAACCTCTTCAAAGTGCTGGAATGGAGTCTCAATGAATTCCCCATCCATCTCTATGTACCGAAACGAGTTGAGGTGGCTGACCATATACTCTTCCTTCCCCTGAACTGTCACAATCTTCCCTCTGACCGGGTATTTCAGCTTCTGATGTAGTGTGGAGGTCACAGCTCCAGCTTTGTGGATCCAAGGACGACCCAGTAGACAAGAATAGGATGGTCGGATGTCCATCACATAGAATGTAGAATCAAAGACCTGAGAACCAACTCTGATTGGAATATCGACTTCACCATGTACCATCCTTTTAGACCCGTCAAAGGCCCAGACCACAATGTTGCTTGGCTTGAGCTCCAAACCCTCGCAATCCAACCTGTCTAGAGCTTTCTTGGGTAATACGTTCAACGAGGAACCAGTGTCAACCAGCACATGGGCAAGAGTAGTGCCCCTGCATTCAATGGAGACATGCAGGGCATCGTTATGATTCTTCCCTTTGGCAGTCAGATCGGCATCGGAGAAACCCAGACCATTATCAGCAGTTAAGTTGGCCATACAATCGGTAAATTGATCAGTTGACGTTTCTTGTGGCACGTGGGCCGTCTTCAGGAAGGTAATCAGAGCCTTGGCATGGGCCTCTGAACATAACAACAGTGATAGCATAGAAATATTCGATGGGGTGTGCCCCAGCTGCTCAACTACATTGAAATCACTCTTCTTGATAATCTTAAGAATCTCTTCCATCTCCTGCTTGGAAGCTTCAACAGTGGTGGTCTTTGGTGCCTCCGTCTGGGCAGGCATGTCATTGGCGATCCCTTTGCCCCGAGCGTCAGATGACTCGGCAGCAGGGATAGGAACTTGGTCAGGAAGGGAAGCAGGCACATTGGCAGGTGTGATGACAATAGGTCTCTGGATTGTTGGAGGTGCAATATCTGGTGAGAAAAGCCTACCACTGCGGGTGACTTTGGCAGGCCCGGTGATGTTGCTGACGCCGGTACTAGTATCAAACTCTTGTTTAACTCCAAGCACATAAACATCTGCCCTATAGTGCCAAGGGACAGCTTTGTCGGATGTATATGGGATGGTCCCCGGAACAGTGATGATTATGGGAGCATTCTTCTGAGCAGGCGTGATTTTGACAGGCTTCTTTGAGGGAGCCTTGGGAGAATTATTGAAAATGGTGACAATGGACACTTCTTCAGTAGGGGTAGCAGGAACAACAATCTTCTCGAACAAGATCTCTTTATTATCCATCAGGTTTTGGATACCTGACTTCAAAGAAGGACAACCAGCAGGTGAAACAGAGCATAGATGGCAACCTTTGCTACATCCTGGAAATAAACCGGCTTGCAACAGGTTCCTCTTGACAGTCAACAGCAGAGTAACAATATCGTCCACAAAGGCTACATACAAGTCTTCCTCTACAGCATTCACTCCATGCTTGGGCATGGGATCAGTCACAACATTGGGCCTTTCGGGCGCCTCAAACTCTATCTCCTTTGCATCGATTAGGTCCTGAACCTTATTCCTCAAAGTCCAGCAATCATCCGTATTATGTCCCGGGCCATCAGAATGATAAGCGCAGCGGGCGTTGGGGTTGTACTTTGGAGATGTCTTGTTGGGATTCTTTGAGGCTTCCCTTAGAGTTACCAAATTGGTTGTCAGCAACTTCGGCAATATCTGGGACAAGGTCATGCTGAGTGGAGTGAACTGCCTTCTAGGTCTCTCGCCCTTTTGTTGGTTGTGATGCTGAGGAGCACCAGCAGGCTTTAAAATAACCACCGCGTTGACAGCTTGGCGGTGTTCAGGTCTATTTGGTCTCCTTGAACCATAGACAGCACTAGATTCCTTCTTGAATGGTTTCTTTTTAGTACTCGAGGAGGCACCCTTTTGTATCTTCCCAGACTTGATACCAGCTTCGATCCTCTCACCAGTCAAGATAAGGTCTGTAAATCCGGCAGAAGAATTTCCGATCAAATGGTTGAAGAACGGACCAGACAGGGTCCCCAAGAACATATCAACGAGCTCACGGTCAGTCAAAGGTGGTTGCACCCTTCCAGCTAGGTCTCTCCACTTTTGAGCATACTCCTTGAATCCTTCACCCGTCCCTAGTGACATACCCTGGAGTTGGGTACGTGTAGGAGCAAGGTCGGAATTATACTGATACTGCTTATAAAACGCAGTAGCCAAGTCCTCCCAGTTACGAATACTGGCTCCGTCCAGCTGATAGAACCATTCGAGTTAAGTCTCTGAAAGACTATCCTGGAATAAATGGATCCACAAATTCTTGTCAGCTGTGTAAGGTTGGATCTTCCTTACATACGATTGGAGGTGCATCTTAGGACAGGAAGCTCCGTCGTACTTGGAAAAAGCAGGTGCCTTGAATTTATGGGGAATCACCACCCTAGAGGATAAGCCTAGGTCTCCAAAGTCCAAACCGGGCACTTGCTGAATCTCCATAGCACTTAAACGGTCCTCCAATTGTTTATACCTATCCTCAGCATGAGGATACTGTTCATCATTGTAATCCGTCTCGTTGTCGGAGACCACGGGACTAGGAACCCTCCTCTCTTGGGGATTGTCTTTCCCTACAGAGGAAGTAGTCAGATCAACCTCATTTTGTAGTCCATTCCCAAACTTGCGTCCAGTGTTGAGTAGCACAGTCCTCTTCTTCTTCTTCTTCAGAATCAGAGTCTTCAACTCCTGTTGTCCCTGGGCTAAGCTCATGACCAAATCTTGGAACTGGGCGTTCTGGGCCTGGAGGGCCTTGATAGCTTGTTCAGTAGTAGGTTCAGAAGACATGATGATTGCTGAAATAAACAGCGAAGAAGATAAGTGACCTGTAAAAAGAGGGTACCTGTTATGCATATGATGCATGGTATGCTATTTATGCAATGCATTCAAGGGTTTGAAAGTTCAAATTCGTTGTAAACAAAAAAGGAACACACGTCATATTAAGAAGTAATCTGTTTAGTACATCAATGCCTCATGGGCGAAATATTACAAAATACTTAATGCCAAAAGACATTGTGCATCCTCTTTGGAGCGATATAAGTGTTGAGGGTCTTTTCCTCGTGAAGTAGGCGGGTGAGCTCCAAGACCTTCTTCTCACTGGCATGTAAACTGGCTTCAAGAGAATTCCACTCTTCCTTGAGTTGGATCCAGCTCTTCTGCATTTCTTCCCAAGATGTTGGCATGTCAGGATGCTGAATGGTGTATGGAACCTCTCCTTCCACAACTGGCTCTTTGATCACGGGGAGAATGTGAGGATATGGCATTATAAGCTTCTGGGAGCGGGCTCGTACCCACTTGAGGTAAGGCTCAAGGGGGATGGAATTTTTGTGCCCCAGTGTCTTACTGTCCACCTTGTTAGGCATCCTCCAAGCTCTGATGAACCTTTGGCGAAGTCCTTGCGCATCGTTGTCGAAATCAAAAACTATGTCAGGAATCAACATGTCATGAGGGCCATCCCTCTGAGCATATCCAAATTGTCTCAAAGCCAGACAGGGGTTGTAAGTAATGCCTCCTCTAATTCCAAGTAAAGGAACATTAGGAAATTCTCCGCAACGATCAATGATAGTGACATTTTCTCTGGACCGAGAACACCAATGTATATCAGCATGTGTAAGAGTCATTAATCGTTGTGACCATCTCAAACCCCGCTCGCTCTTCAAAACTGATTGTGGAAGGTGCGAAATAAACCACCTTGCCAGGAGAGGAGTGCAGCACATGAGAACACCTCTTTTTCTCATTGTTCGAGTGTAAAATGAGTGGAGGATATCCCCAAGCAATGTAGGTATGGGATTCCTGGACATGAAAATCTTGACAGCATCTATATCTATCAGTTGATCAGGATTTGGGAACAACACCAACCCATAGACAAGGAGTGCCACAATTTCTTCAAAGGCTTATAGGTCAAGAGAATTTCAACATTCTTGGGCCTTCTCAAACAGGAACTTTGCCAAGAATCCTTTGATACCACTTATGATTTCCCAATTCCCCTTGATATCAGATGGTTGTAGACGTAATGCTTGAGCAACCTCTTCAAGTTTTGGTTCCTTTTTCGTACCGTTGTAGGGTAGTTGACTAAGAATAGGAACTTTCAGAAGTTGAGAAAACTCTTCCAAAGTAGGCACCAACTGATAATCCTGGAAAGTAAAACAGTGGTGCAAGGGGTCAAAGAACTGGAAGAGAACTTTTATCATATCTTCTTCAATGTTGGTGTTGACCAAGCTGATGAGTCTACCATGCCTTTCACTGAAGGAAGAGTTCTCGGGAATCCTGGATGTAAGCTCCTTGAGCTGAGGAGGGACCCTTACAAGGTTGACCTGAATTATTTTCCTGCGGATAGTCTCCATGTCCTACAAAACAAGAACAAAGATGAATATTCGAACCCTTGAAGTGGTTAGTAAATGCATATGATGCTTTATGATGTTATGATGTTATGATAAAGACACACCACAAGTATTCACAAAAAGCAAACATGATAAGGCACACAAGTCACACCAGACAACCCTTAGAGTTTAGGCCAGCATGAAGTTTAGGTACTACCCTCTTGAAGTTGGTTGGCTCAACACTTGTCCTATGAATAGTAACCGGGTTCTAAGGAGCTCAATATCATTGGATTGTTTTCTATGTTCATTGTTTTGATTTAGCCACTTAACTGGCGACCAAAATATTCCAAGAAAACAACCCTCAATGAGTGTAGTATCGAGTATCTACCAACTTCGGACTACACTAAAGTCGGTCATCTCACTACCCCTAAAGAGGCCAGGATGGTCAAGTAAGGTTCTAAGGTCAGTTGATGCTTCACGACACCACGCGGCGGCCCCGTACCCTCCTTGACTTGACTCAAGGGTTACCGGTACTCACCAAAGTGCCACATCAACGTAGCAACTGCTTCAACCATGTCGGTATACCCCGCACAGTTCCCTCACAGTTTGTTGCTACTTCTAAAGGGTATCCCCAGATTCGGGTTAGGATCTATAAAACTCCGATGCAAGCCCACAATATTAAAGCAAACAAGGCATATAATTGAAAACATGGTGATCTAGTCCTAAGGTACACCTCACTTATTAAATTTACCCAGCAGAGTCGCCAGTTCTGTGATCGGTGGAAATAGAACTGACTGTTTTGAAATGCTGGTTCGCGAAATGTCACGGTAAGCAAGAGTCACCACCATCTTTTATATTCTCCAACAAGGAAAGGACAAAAGCACAACAAAATTCCTTTTCGAGATGTTTCTCGGTTCGGGAGGTAGATTATAGAAAGGGAAGGTGTTAGCACCCTTTCTATCTGTGGTTATCCATGGGCTCTTAGGTACTTGCTCACTATGTTTTCAAAAATGTTTGCTTTTCTTGTGTTTTGTGGGTTTTGAAAAAAGTTTGTTCGAAAACTTCGTTTGAACTCTTGTATCAGTCCTCAAGAGTGTATGAAGTGTTTGTTTGAAAACTTTTGTCAAAAAAGTGTAGGTGCGAAAAGTATTTTTGTTTTGAAAGAGCAAGTATCTAAGAACCTCTACCTACTCAAAGGAAATTAAGCTGTGTAAATGTCCTTTAGACAGTGCTATCCCACTATTGAGAAGTAGGTAGCACCGTCGTTGGAGTTATTCGGGTCAATTCGATTATAGGGACATGTGTGGTCACCAAAGCAATAGTAGGACGCCTTAGTGGTAACCCTAATGTCTTAGATCATTTTATCCGAGGCAACCATTTCGAGGCAACTGGATCTTTAGACAGGAGGGCGACCTCTAAAACACCCTATACTTAATGACCACGTCGAGGCAACCAAGTGAGGCGTACCCTAGGAGTGGCATGTGCGAGTGTGTCAGGTTTCAATTTAATTATCTTTGAACATGTTATGGTGAGCTACGGGTTGATTTTAATTTCAGGCAAGTCTTGTCATGCATAGTTAACATACATTTAACAGTTAATAGTTGTGTGGAAAGTAAATTGCGGAAAGTAAATCTACGCTATTACAAGGCGTCGGGTATTTACATCGCAAAAAACAAACCTTTGAAAAAGTAAATGAGAGAAATTAAAGAAAGCGATAAAAAGGTCCTAATTAACGCTATTACATCCTCGGAACAGTTACATAAATATGAAATAATATGCGCGAAAAGAAATTAAATCGGAAAAAGTCTTAGGGTTTTGACCCTTTTTGAGAAAAGAATGAATTTTGGTCCTTTTTGCATTTAATTAAACCTAATTCTAATTAATTAATTAATTAAAAGAAATATTTTTTAAGTTTTTTATGTTTTTAATGAAAATAAAATAAAAGAAATTAAAAGTTGTCAAAACCCTAATTCTATGTTGATTTTATTTATTGTGAAAAAAAGTCAAAGTTAACCTAATTAACTAAATTAATTACATTAGAATTTATTTACAAAAAATAAAGTGAAATTAATAAATATAATAATAATAAAAATATTTACATTTTTAGTTTTCTGAATTTATTATGAAAATAATAATTATGTTAATTTAAGTAATAAAAATAATAATTAATAAAAGAAAAATAAAAAGGAAAAGAAAATAAAAAGGAATAATAAACCAGGGGGGTGATGGCCCATTATGGAGGTGTTCTTGGAAATTCTGAAGCCCACTAAGCTCAAGCCCTTCTGACTTTCTTGAATTGTCCAGGCGTTGGTTGACTAGGGAGTACCATGATCCCTCATCTTTGGCCACAGGATTGGTGCTTAAGGCCACTTGGCACTTGGATAATGGGAGGTACATGGTGTTTATCATTTGGAAGCCTGCATGTAATCACATTAAGAAAAATAGAAACAAATATTTGGGGGACCTGGGAATCGAACCCAGGTCCCAATGATTCCATGCCAGCACACTAACCACTACGCCAATTGCCTGCTTTTGTTATTATAATGAGAAGCAAATATAATATGGAAAAATTAATAAATGTGTTGTAAAGCAAAACACGCGTGCCCTTTTTTGAATGCTCCAATGGTATGCCAACAGCTCATCGTCTTCCTCATATTTCCTGTAAAAACATAAACAGATAGCGGGGGTTTTTAACCCCCACAACCTGCAATAAGGAAAAATAGCGAATAGAGCTGTGCTCTATATAAATATTTCGCGAGGGTGGCTTCGTGTTCGTCCAGAGTCAACGATTCTAACCATGGGTCCTAAAGGTTTGATTTTTCCTGTACTGTAAATCCCCAATTTTAGAGTTCAAGAACCCTAGAATTCATCAATGGTAACTTTCGATTCTGTGCATTATAAGTCAATTAATTTATACCATTAGCTTCACATGGATTCAAGCAACACAAAACAAACAATAAATCATGTTAAATATGCAAGATTTGAGCAATACGATTATGGACAAAATATGCAAACCGTGAAACTGTTCTTGGTGATTCCTGTAGCTTTAGCGCTTAGTTTTGATTGCTATACGTCCCTGACACTTCCAGCAATGTGTTTGAATCAACAAGAGCCTTTGAATCGTGCTAGAATATGGAAATCAGTTTTGACTTTTCTTTGAATTTTCTTGAATGTGGTTATGGCTTTTCTGCAGCAAATTCACGTATGCATGAATAGGGTTGGCTTGTGTACTTATAATAGAATAGAATTAGGTCAAAATCTTGCAAAGAAATCCATGGAATGATGGTTTGAATATTTGATTGAAAATCAAATATTTTTGAATCTTTTTGATTGTAAAAACTTGCTAAATTTGAAGATTCTTGTCCCTTTGATTTGCACACGAAATTGCCAGCATGATTAGGTCATTCTTGCTTCACAAAAAGATTGAAAAATCAAATCTTTGTATTTCCTACAATTTAAATTAATTAAATGAATTAATATTGATTAAAAATCCAATTAATTAATAAAAAATAAGAAAATAATTCAATTAAGCTTGATGGGTCGTGCATAGGCCATGGATAAAGTTTCAAGAAGAAATTTGAGGCCCATTAGCAAAAACAAGGTGTTTTGAGCAAAGTTGACTTTTGCAAATTCACAAAAATTTCCCAACTTCTCCAATGCATATCTTGCTCAATTCTGATCATATGAACATTTTCTTGGACATTTTGTAAAGGTCTTAAAGTCCTCTAACCAATTCCTTTGGTACCATGTCATTTGGATTTACCAATCTCAAGTTATGGTCTTTGACTTAAAGTGCATTTTTGTTGACTTTTGAAATTGACCTATAATGTAGAAATTGATAACTTTTTGTGAGAGCATTTCTTGGACTTGGAATGTGAAGATGAGTTGTAGGAAATGTCATCCCCTTCAAAATGAGCATTGGATGGGATTTTTCTGATGAACCATGAAAAAGTTATGCCCTGGTCAAGATACAGTTGACTTTTCTGCTGTCCAAAAATAGTAACTTTTTGCATCTTGATGATTTTTGAGCCATTCTTGTGGAATCATGATCAAGACTTAATCAAATGATGATTGTGGACTCAAAATAAGATGTTGACCAAATTTTTTGACTTTTGACTGTAAAATGACCATTTTGCCCTTGCAGTTGGCTGTGGATCAAATGGAGCTTTTTATTGCGCAATCCTTGAGCAATCTTGAGCAATTTGAGGATCATTTTTGACAAATATGGGAGGGAAAATTTTGGGGTACAACACATAGCATCTGTAGTACAAATGCACACATCTCAATCTCATTTATTTTGAGAACACCATTACACAATGCATTTCATACATTGCATACATCTAACGCTTTACCTTTTCAGGAAAGATCAATCAACAGACATTTATCATCAATAATTTTCAACAGGTCCAGGATTATCTCCTAAAACAAAACAAAGTAATTATATGTGCAACCAAATACAGCTTTACATGGGCTTATCATGAAGCAATCTTACACGGGTTTCTTCTGACTACCAAATACAGCTTTACACGGGCTTATCATGAAGCAACCTTACACAGGTTTCTTCTAACTACCAAATACAGCTTTACACGGGCTCATCATTAAGCAATCTTACACGGGTTTATTATGACAACCAAATACAGCTTTACACGGGCTCTTCATGAAGCAATCTTACACGGGTTTCTTCTGACTTCCAAATACATCTTTATACGGGCTCTTCATGAAGCAATCTTACACGGGTTCCTTCTCCCTCCTTCTGAAGTTTCACACGGACTCATCCTGAAGTAACCCTACCCAGGTTCCTTCTCATAATCTCCAGATGCAGTTTTACATGGACTCATCCTGAGGAACCCCTACCCAAGTTCATTCTCTTGAATTTCCAGATGCAGTTTTACACGGACTCATCCTGAGGCAACCCTACCCAGGTTCCTTCTCACAATCTCCATATGCAGTTTTACACTGACTCATCCTGAGGCAACCCTACCCAGGTCCCTTCTCTTGAATTTCTAGATGCAGTTTTACACTGACTCATCCTGAGGCAACCCTACCCAGGTCCCTTCTCTTGAATTTCTAGATGCAGTTTTACACGGACTCTTCCTGAGGCAACCCTACCCAGGTTCCTTCTCTTGAATTTCCAGATGCAGTTTTACACAAACTCATCCTGAGGCAACCCTACCCAGGTTCCTTCTCTTGAATTTCCAGATGCAGTTTTACACTGACTCATCCTGAAGAAAACTTACCCAAGTTCCTTCTCACAATCTCCAGATGCAGTTTTATACGGACTCATCCTGAGGCAACCCTACCCAGGATCCTTCTCTTGAATTTCTAGATGCAGTTTTACACTGACTCATCCTGAGGCAACCCTACCCAGGTTCCTTCTTACAATTTTCAAATGCAGTTTTACACGGACTCATCCTGAGGCAACCCTACCCAGGTTCCTTCTTACAATTTCATGATGCAGTTTTACCCGAACTCATCCTGAAGTTGCCCTACCCAGGCTCCCTCTCATATATCTCCTAAAACAGCCCTACCCAGGTTCCTTCTCATACACTTCCAGATGAAGTATTACCCGGACTCATCCTGAAATAGCTGTTGTACCAAAAAAATTTCCCTCTCATGTTTTTCCAAGATTTCCTCTTGCATAAGGTGGTTACAAATCTTTGCCTAAAGAAAAGTAAATTTTTCGAATGTTGGTTAAGTATCCTTCGATTGGAATCTGCAAAAGGTCCTTCGATTGGAATCTGCAAAAGGTCCTTCGATTGGCATATGTAAAAGGTCCTTCGATTGGCATCTGCAAAAGGTCCTTCGATTGGTGTAAGGCCTTTTGATGGGCATTTCCAACAAGGAAGCTTCGACGGGCATCTTAAATAAGGTTGTTCTTCGTTAGAGCGTACAAAATGCCTTTCAACAAGCATGTTAACCAAGGGATGTTTTGATTGGAATATCAACACGGTGACATTATGATTGTCCAAGTTAGAGAAAATGAGATAAAAAGAGCAAGAATTAAGAGGGTTCCAGAAGCTCTGATGATGGGCATTCGAATTCATGCAGATTGGAGAGGATAATTCTGAGCCTTTCTGTAGACTATAGTTCAAACGTAGAAGCTCTGATGCTGAGAATATGAGCAATTCCAATCAAGATGCAGAGCCATCAAAGGGATCAAGGCTTGAGATTTAATCGAAGGAGTTGTGATAACGAAGTTGGTGCAATTCGAATTCAGAGCCTTCGAAGGAAAACAAATGTTCTGATGAGGGAAATTCTGGGAAATTCGAATCAGGACTTAGAGCCATCAAGGAGTGTAGAACAACACTTCGATTAGTCAATAAGATAACATTTCGATTGGACCAAGTTCAAAGCCATCGAAGCGAGCAAAACTTGAGACTTAATTGAAGGAACCATAATGAAAGCCTCAAGCCAAATTTGAACAAAACACATATCCTAGCCTGTCCAGGTTCACCCAAAGTTCAAAATGGCATGTTTTCCTTGCAAATATGGAAAGAATTCAATATTGATCGTGGATTCAATTCCTGAGTTAAAGGACAAATTCTTGCCTTGTTTGTTCCTAACTCCACAAGAGCTGATTCGACCAGGGTGATTCTCTTTAAATCAAGCAATCGAAGCAGAGGGTGGCTCAATCGAAAGAGCCATGACATTGAAGCTGGTGCAATTCGAATTAGAGTTCAGAGCTTTTGAAGGAAACAATGCTGTGATGAGGAAAGCTCTGAGTAATTCGAATTGGAGCTTAGAGCCATCGAAGAGAGCAAACTCGAAGGGAAATGGATCTGCAGGGGCAGGTCAGCTTTCGATTTTCATCAAATTGGAGGCCCAAACAACTCATAACAGGCTGGCAGTGACGCATGAAAATAGATTGGCACTTGATTGAATCAAATATAGTAAGTTTTTATGAAGAAATCAAATCAAATCTCTTCATCATAATGGGCCAAGATTTGATACATAAATGTTGACCTAAAACCTCTTGTCTATATAAACCTCATAATCTCAGAGAAAGACACACGGAGACTGCCTTAGAAGAAAACACAGCCTGCCCCACGAGGTTCCAGAAAGTTGCACAAAATTTCTAAAGACTGTCAAACTCAAAGTTGATTTTGGAAGCAGCCTTCGTCCAGACTAACACCTGAATCGTGTTCCTGGGATTCCCGCAGAAGCATCCCTCATACAATCCCCCTGTTGTTAATTTTGTCTTTGATCTCAAACTTGTTAAATATGATTTAAATTCATGTCGAACATATATACATATTACTGCTAATGTTCATGTGTGTTTGAGTGTGTTACATGTGAGCAAAGATGCAGGATTGAGATCGTGCCATTTTTTGGGCACGATCTGAGCTTACCTTTGATTCTTACAGATCTAGTTTATCTTTGATGGGAAAACACCATAGGGGCCCATTGAGCGTGCAAATTTGATATTTAAGTTAATACTGTGTTTTTTGTTTCTAACGTAATGTTGCTGCTTCGTTTGTACCAATGAATGGAAATCTTTCGACCAGGTTAGTGAGGAAGATGTGATGCAACGAAAAGGACCTGGGTTCGACACCCAAGTCATACATTTTGTTATTTTCTAACAAACTTCCTTGAAGATCTAGTATCCCAGATAGAAGGATGACACATCTAGATCGAACGCCCCCAGACGTGCAGTCTCTCAGGCACCTTCAATCAGCCCTCTGGATCGAAAGGCAACCCAAGCCTCTTCGATCCAGGCCTTACTTCCAAGAATGCACTCTTTTCATTTATTGTTCTTATCTTTTGATTTCGTCCTTTCTTTTGGTTGTTTGTCCTTACTTCTTCTAAGCTTTAATTAACATTAAAAAACCACAAAAACATTAGGCTTAGCTTTTTATATTAAATTAATTTTTTCAATTAATTAATTAATTATTTTAGCATTTTCTTTAAAAACACTAAAATTTAATAGACTTAGGATTTTTAATTCAATTTCCTTTCATAACAAAAACAAAACAAAAATTCCTTTCACTTAGGATTTTAGACGTATTTTCAATTCATGCGCGTGTTTATTTACTTTAGCATTTTTTGTTAATTATGTAACTGTGCCCGGTTTGTAATAGCTTAATTAGGGTTTTAATTTCTGAATTTTACATTTTCAGTCAAATATAATTGTAATTGCCCCAAAGCTTTGTAATAGGCGTAGGTTTTACTTTTCGCACTATATTATATGCCTGTATATAAGCTGCTGGTAAGTTAGGTGTGTATGGAAAGAACTAATAAATTAATCTTGGATCACTAAATTGCAAGATAAAAATACCTTAAAAAAAGCACATTATTGCACACTTGCACCCCTAGGGTATTTCTCACTTGGTTGCCTCAGAAACAGTGGTCATGTCCCTCGAACGTAGGGATATCTTAGCAAAGACCCTCAGTTTAAAAATCATCACAAAGATCATAGTCCCTTACTATCCCACGAGTTACCTACGAGAAATGATCTTATGATGATAGTCCATTCGAAATGCCATGGTATACTTACATGTTGCTTTCAATGACCATTACGTCCCTTTCGATAGTCCCTCAACATCCAACGACTAGGGTTACCTACTCACTAATAGTAGGATAACACGGTCTAAAGGATAGGAGTAAAAGAATAGTCTTTTTCAAGTAGGTAGATAATTGTTAGGTACTTGCTCAAACAAATTTTTACACCCTACACTTTCAAATAATACTTTTTAAACAAAAAATTTCAAAAACGGTTTATCACACCCTTGAGGACTAATACAAGGGTTACCATAAAGTGAATCGCCGCACTAAGGTATTTTCGAAGCTTTTCAAACCACACTGACACATGTAATTTTCAAAAGATGAGCAAATACCTAAGAGCCCATGGAAAACCATGGATGGAAAGGGTGCTAACACCTTCCCTTTCCATAACCTACCCCCCTTACTCAGAAATACTCGAAAAAAGGTCTTTTCTGTTCTTTTTGCCCATTCCTTAATTTAGATAAAAGAAAAGTCGGTGGAGACTCTTGCTTACCACGACATTTGCAAACAAAAAATGAAAAACCTATATAATAGTCGGTTCTTCCACCGTATCACAGAACTGGCGACTCTGGGTATTTCTCACTTGCACCCCTAGGGTATTTCTCACTTGGTTGCCTCGAAAATGGTGGTCATATCCCTTGAGCATAGGGATATCTTAGCAAAGACCCTCAGTTTAAAAACCATCACAAAGATCATAGTCCCTTACTATCCCACAAGTTGCCTACGAGAAATGATCTTATGATGATAGTCCCTTCGAAATGCTAAGGTATCCTTACATGTTTCCTTCAATGACCATTACATCCTTTTTGATAGTCCCTCAACATCCAACGACTAGGGTTACTGTGATCGGTGGATTTAGAATCGACTGTTTAACACTGGATCGCGAAATGTCGCGGAAGCAAGAGTCACCACCGTCTTTTATTTTCTCCAACATGGACAGGACAAAAGCACAGCAAAATTCCTCATGAGAACGTTTCTCGGTCCGGGAGGTAGATTTATAGAAAGGGAAGGTGTTAGCACCCTTTCTATCCATGGTTATCCATGGGCTCTTAGATACTTGCTCTTATGTTTTCAAAATGTTTGCTTTTCAAAATGTGAGTGGGTTTGAAAAAGTTTCTTTGAAAGATTTCGGAATAACTCTTGTATCTGTCCTCAAGAGTGTTTGAAAAAATTGTTTTGAAAGATTTTGAAAGTGTCAGTGTGAAAAGGTTTTTTGTTTTGTTTTTTAGAGAGCAAGTATCCATGAGTCGTCTACCTACCCTAAGGAATTAGGCTGTGTAGAAGTCCTTAAAGTAGTGCCATCCCACCATTGAGAGGTAGGTAGCACCACCGTTGAAGGTGTTCGGGTCAATTCGATTGTAGGGACAGTGTGGTCACCGAAGCAACAATAGGACACCTTAGAAGCTACCCTTATGTCCTTGATCCATTTTTTAATCCGAGGCAACTGTTTCGAGGCAACTGTTTCGAGGCAACTGTTTCGAGGCAACTGTTTCGAGGCAACTGTTTCGAGGCAACTGGATCATGGACATAAGGACTACTAAAACGTCCTATACTTGACGACCACGTTTCGAAGGCAACAAGTGAGGCGTATCCTAGAAGTGGTGTGTGTATTTGTGTGTTGTTTTCAGTTTAACAGTTATCTTTGATCATGGCATTGTGAGCTACGCTTGTTTTTAATTGGCATACATTCTTTCATACAAAGTTAGAATTTAAGAGTGCGGAAAATTAAAAGACGGAAAGATAAAAGCTACGCTATTACAAGGCGCGGGTCTATACATCGCCAAAATACAAAGACTCGTTTTAATAAAAGATGCGGAAAGTAAATAAATACCTAATTACTATTACATCCGGAAAGCAGTTACATAATAATCGCTAAAAGAAAATAATGCGCGAAATAGAAATTAAAATTGAACGTCCGAGGGTTTTGACCCTTTGCTTGAAATTAAATTAAATTAAAGTCTATTTAATTATTTAATTAAAGAAAAGTGTTTTTTATGTTTTTGTATTTATTATGGAAATAAAGAAGAAAAAAAAAGAATTAAAAGGAAACCCTAAATCTAGATTATTTTAAATTATTAAAGAAAATGTCAAAGTTGACTTAATTTAAACTAATTAATTATTTTACATATTTATGTACAAAAATAATAATAATAATAAATAATGATCGAAATAATTAATTAAGAAAAAAAGATAACAATGTCAAAAACCTAATTCTACATATTTTTTATTTATTAAGAAAAGTGTTAAAATTAACCTAATTTAACTAAGTTAGTTATTGAAATTTATTTACAAAAAAATAGGTTAGTGGTGAAATTAATAATAATTAAATATAAAACATTTTTTTGGTTTCTGATTTTTTATTATGAAAATTATTTTATGGTGAAAAAAAAAACAATTAAAACATTAAAAAGAATTAGAAAAGAAAATCAAATAAAAATTAAAAAGAATTAGAAAATCAAATCAAATAAAAATTAAAAAAAGATGCAAACCAAAGGGGGTATCAGGCCCAGAATGGAGGTGTTTGAAAGTAATTAAGGGCCATTAAGACAAAGGCCTCGTTGACCTTCTGATTGTATGCATGATGGTTGACTGGAGTGTACCATGGAATTCACCTTCTGACCATTAGATGGGATCTCCTGGCCACTTGGCAAGCACAGGCATGAGGCTCATAGTAGGCCACTGAATGAAGCGCTGCACTAGAATACATTGAAACAAAAATTAAGAATTATGTGGGGGGACCTGGGAATCGAACCCAGGTTCCTATACCTGCAAGACACGTCCTCCAACCAACTGAGCTACCAAGCGCATTTGTAAACAATATACTAAGGAATTATAACATATGAAAAAAAGGCCATTATGCTGGAAACGTTAAAAAACGCGCTAAAGTTTGAATCTCCCAATCACGCTTAGCCACGCATGCTTCTTCTTCATCTTTTTCCTGTAAATATAAAACAAGTAGCGGGGGTTTTAAACCCCCACAAATTGAAATTGTGGAAAATAGCGATTACGCCCACAGGTAACATAAATTGAGCGCGAGGTTTCCATTCAACTCGTGTTGAGCTCCTGAATTCAACTGCATAGGTCTCAAGGTTCAATTTTTCCTCTACATGAAAGCCCTATTTTGAAGCTTTGGAAAACCTAATTTTCGTCCATGGGGGATCTTGATACAAGCAGTTTTAATACAATTAAACTATACCAAAAGTTTCAGGGAGATGTTAATAGCATAAATCAATAATCAAAACACGTGAATGATGCGTGGAAATTAAAATTCGATTATGAAATATTTGTAAAGAAACGTGACTCTGTTCTCCCGTTTCTTTGAGTATGGAAGCTTGTTCTTGATGCCAATAGTTTCCTAGCAATGTCAGTAATGTAATGGAAACGTTTTGAGGCCTTGAATTACCCTGCAAATATGAAATCAGTTTTCAAGTTTTTGTTGAAAAGTTGCAAAGTGGTTATGGAGCATGAGCAGCTGTTTCGTGTATTTATGAGTAGGGTTTCACTCAGCCTTTGTATGTGAAGCAAATTAGGTCAAGAAAGAGCCCAAAAGTCCATGAATTAATGATTTGGATATTTGATTTCCAATCATGTATTTTCAATCTTTTTTCAATGAAACTTTGCCAATTATGGAAGATCTTGTCTTGTTGATTGATGCACGAAATCTTTAGCATATTTGGAGTATATTTGCTGCACAAAAAGATTTGAAAGAGCATTATTTGATATTTTTCTACAATTAAAACTAATTAAATGAATTAATAAGAATAAAAATTCAATTAATTAATTAAAAAATAAGAAAATAAATCCTTTTAAGCTCAATGGGTCGTGCATAGGCTTTGGGTAATGATTCAAGGAAGAATTTGAGGCCCATTAGCAAATTTGAAGTGTTTTAGGCAAAGTTGACTTTTGAAAATTCCCAAAAATTTCCCAACTTCTCCAATGCATATCTTGCTCAATTTTGAAGCTATGATCATGTTCTTGGACATTTTGGAAAGGTCTTGAAGTCCTCTAACCAATGCCTTTGGTCCCATGTCATTTTGATTTAACAATCTCAAGTTATGGTCTTTGACTTAAAGTGCCTTTTTGTTGACTTTTGAAAATGACCTATAATGTTGAAATTGATAACTTTTTGTGAGAGCATTTCTTGGACTTGGAGTGTGAAGAGGAGTTGTAGGAAATGTCATTCTATTCAAAATGAGCATTGGATGGAATTTTTCTGATAAACCATGAGGAAGTTATGCCTTGGTCAATTTGCAGTTGACTTTTCAGCTGTCCAAAAATAGAAACTTTTGCATCTTGAGACTTTTTGAGCCATGCTTGAGAATCATGATCAAGAATTGATCAAATGATGATTGTGGCTTCAAAATGAGACGTTGACAAAAAATTTTGACTTTTGACTGTCAAATGACCATTTTGCCCCTGCAGTTGACTGTGAAGCATTTAGGGTTTTTGACTGGGCAACTTGGTGCTGTGAGTCTTGAAACTTGACATATGGATGCTTGACAATGTTCATAGGCATATGGGACTTGATTGGACCCTTGGAAACCTCAATTTCTTTGCAAGAACCAAAACCCTAATTTTGACTGTGTTAGGAGGCAATTGGACTGTGCAACCCTTGAGAGATTTTGAAGCTTGATCTTGCCAAATCTTTGAAGAATATGGGAGGGAAAATTTTGGGGTACAACAGTTACCTACTCACTAATAGTAGGATAACACGGTCTAAAGGATAGGACGAAAAGAAAAGTCTTTTTCGAGTGGGTAGATAATTGTTAGGTACTTTCACAAAAATGCTTTTACACCCTACACTTTCAAATACTTTTCAAACAAAATTTTTTATCACACTCTTGAGGACTGATACAAGAGTTACCATAAAGTGAATCGCCACACTAAGGAATTTTCAAAGCTTTTCAAACCACACCGACACAAGCAATTTTTCCAAAGATGAGAAAGTACGAAAGAGCCCATGGAAAACCATGGATGGAAAGGATGCTAACACCTTCCCTTTCCATAATCTACCCCCTTACTAAAAAATTCTCGAAAAAAGGTCTTTTTTTGTTCTTTTCACCCTTTCCTTAATTTGGATAAAAGAAAAGTTGGTGGCGACTCTTGCTTACTGCGACATTTGCGAACACAAAACACAAACCAGTATTAACAGTCGGTTCTGCCACCGTATCACAGAACTTGCGACTCTGGCTGACTTCGCTCCAACTCGTACACAACTTCAAAGCATGTCTATGGGTTCTAGTGAAGGCTTCAAAGAATATGCCCGAAAATGGAGGGATCTAGGTGGAAGGGTACAACCTCCTCTGAATGATCGGGAAATGGTAGATATGTTCATGGGCACTCTGACTGGCCCGTTCTTTAATCTGTTGATTGGGAGTTCCTCATCTGGATTCACAGAGATGGTTCTGACTGGAGAAAGGATCGAAAGCAGTATCAAGAGTGGGAAGATCCTGATGGCTGCATCTTCTAATGCTCAGAAGAAGCTATTTGCTGGTAAGAGGAAAGCCAATGATGTGTATGGCCAGAAGGGTCGTAATAAGGCAGACCACCACAATCAATTTGTGGGGGCAATGCTGGTCTCTAATCCTACGCCTATGCAACGACACCAACAGGGGAACCAGCATAAAGAGGTCATACCTAAGAGATAATTCACCAGAATTAACATGTCACTAGCTCAAGCGTTGAAAGCAAGATTGATTACGTTAAAGGCTCCTCTGCGAAATCCCAATACTTTTGCTCCTAGTTACCACCCCGACGAAAGGTGTGCATACCATTCTGATAGTCCTGGACATGATACAAATGGTTGATGGGCTCTGAAGAACAAAATCCAGGATATGATCGATGCCAAAGAGATTGAATTCGACCCTCCAGAGACTCACAAAGTGATCACTGCTCCTAGGCCAAATCATTGAGAACGTCCAGTTCATTTTTTATTTTTCATTTGTAATTTCATTTATTGTTCAAACAATTACTATTATGTCGAACTTTGGTTTTCCCATTAATGCATCGCATATGTTTGTCTTGAATGATTTCATTGTCATTTTATTTGAACTGTTTTCTTGCTTCCTTTTTGTGATACTCGACTCTCGATTAAAAAGCTATAAGCCTTTAGAGGGAGGATGACGAAAACGATACCACAATCTCACATAGTGTGCTTTTGAACAGACCTTACTGACGATGTACAGGTGTTGTTTCAAATCCTAAATAGTGGAGTTATAAGGAAGATAATACCTAGTCAACCCCTTTGAGCCAAAGAAGTAGGAGTTTTTCTTTTCACACAAATTAAAACCCTTAATCATAACCTGGGGCAGGGTAGTTTTCTCAATTAATTCAGATGCGCATTCAGTCGCAATATTCTACTTCATACATACATAATGAATGGCATCAAAGACGTCCTTCCAAATCAGAAGATGGTGATGGTTCCGCATAATCCTTAAAATCGGCAGTCATTATCTCTCAAAATAAAAGCCCGCTAAGTCAAAACCTATGAAGGAGACTTAAGAAAGAAAACTTGGGCATCCCACTGACTGTAATCACAAAAAGAAACAGTTCAGGCAAAAGAAGGGATAACGAAAACAAAAAAAAGAGGTTACTACAAATCCTCGACATAAAAAAAAGATTACAAAAATTACTACCTCTCTCAAAAAAACGTTCAATCTCTGAACCATCACCGGAATATCAAGGACATTCGAAAACTCAACTGAGATTCAAAATGCAAAATTAACTGAGCATAAGACTGAAGAACATCACGAAGGATGGGTTGGGTACAAATAAAATTTGAGCCTTTATCCTCTGTTTCTTGAACCGTGAACCAGGCCACGATACAACCCTTGAAAGTCCTAATTGAAGCATAGGTTAGTTTCGAAGCATACTGTTACAAAAGGTATCCTGACTCCTGTAGGACTTGCTATAAATCCTGATTTGATATCACCCTCTTGCAAAATTTGTTTTACTAAAAATTGAATTTTCAAAAACTACAAGACAAACATAAGCTTTGCATTCTTAAAATACCATTATTTGCATATGACTATTTGTTCAACAGTAGAGAAATTCGCACGACAGATATTCGATGAACAAAAATATTCTCAGTGGACAGAATCACCTCAGATGGAAAGACATTCCAGTGATAGGCCTTTCATAATCAAGGGGCATAGCATGATGTCCAGCTGATCTGGGACAGTCAAGTCAAGGTTCAAGGAATCTCTCAAAAATGCCAAATAGCCACGGGAAGAACTCCATCTGAATCACTTGGGGCATTGGACATGAATTCTAGCAACGAATCATGTACGATCAAACAAACATCTTTTGGCAGTGTGGAAACACTTACTACTATAGACAGTGATAATTCTCCGCACCCGATGAACATGGACATAGTCGGAAAATACTACGCATGAACCACGACCCGCTAGGCTGGCTGGCCTAGGCAAAAATAAGGGCATCCCGGCGAACCAAAAGGAGTTCGAGTAAAAATTAGGGATATACGTATGAAAAAAAATATGTACACCCGACAAGTCGAAAACCTGAAAAGGCGGCTTGAGCAAAAAAGGGTATCCCGATGGACTAAAAATCTGAAAAGACAGTCTAGGCAAAAGTTATGGATTAAAGCGTACAACTACGTCCCATCATCTCGTCACTTGTCTAATCAGTAGAAGGTTTATTACTCTGATCTACATTCACCAAGGACTCCAAGAGTTGGGATAACAGTCAAACCATCTGCAAAATCCCCGGTTGATATTTTCTACAACAGGTATCGAGACATGGGCGTTCTACTACAAGGTCACTGCAATGTTCTTAGCATGCAGCCTATTGATGTCAGGTGTTCTTATACCCTCGGCAGAGCAAAATCTCCAAATTATTGCTCCAACGAAAATTCCCCAATGAAGTTGCCAAGCTTCTCGGGATTCCCCAAGCAGATTACAGAGTTTCCCTTCCCTAGCAGAAACATTCTAAATAAAGCAGATTTTCATCTATAAACAGTTCAGGTAAGATCTAGAGACGGATGTCATCCTAACACTTACTCAAGACTCTCATTTAGAAATGGTTCAGGTACGATCTAGAGACGGATGTCATCTTGATACTTATTCAGATTCTCATCTAGAAATGGTTCAGGTACGATCCAAATACGGATGTCATCCTGACACTTACTCCAGATTCTCATCTAGAAACGATTCAGGTACGATCCAAAGATGGATGTCATCCTGAAACTTACTCCAGATTCTCATCTAGAAATGGTTCAGGTACGATCCAAAGACGGATGTCATCTTGACACTTATTTCAGATTCTCATCTAGAAACAGTTCGGGTACGATCCAGAAATGGATGTCATCTTGATACTTATTCCAGACCATCTTCTAGAAACAATTTAGGTACGATCTAGAGCCGGATGTCATCCTGATACTTATTCAGAACATCTTCTAGAAACAGTTTAGGTACGATCCAAAGAAGGATGTCATCCTGATACTTATTCCAGACTATCTTCTAGCAACAGTTCAGATACGATCTAGAGACGGATGTCATTCTGACACTCATCCAACATATGTTTCAAATACAGTTCAAATACGATCCAGAGACGGGTGTCATTATGACACTCATCCAACACATGTTTCAAGTACAGTTCAGATACGATCCAGAGATGGATGTCATTCGGACACTCATTCAACACATGGTTCAAATACAGTTCAGATACCATCCAAAGACGGATGTCATTCTGACACTCATTCAACACATGTTTCAAATACAATTCAGATACGATCAAGAGACGGATGTCATTCTGACAATCATTCAACACATGTTTCAAATACAGTTCAGATACGATCCAGAGACGGATGTCATTCTGACACTCATTCAACATGTGTTTCAAATACAGTTCAGATACGATCCAGAGACGAATGTCATTCTGACACTCATTCAACACATGTTTCAAATACAGTTCAGATACGAACCAAAGACGGATGTCATTCTGACACTCATTCAACACATGTTTCAAGTACAGTTAAGATACGATCCAAAGACGGATGTTATTATCACACTCATTCAACACATGTTTCAAGTACAGTTCAGATATGATCTAGACATGGATGTCATTCTGACACTCATTCAACACATGTTTCAAGTACAGTTCAGATACGATCCAGAGATGAATGTCATTCTGACACTCATTCAACACATGTTTCAAATACAGTTCAAATATGATCCAGAGACGAATGTCATTCTGACACTCATTCAACACATGTTTCAAATACAATTCAGATACGATCCAGAGACGGATGTCATTCTGACACTCGTTCAATACAAATTCCAAATACAGTTCAGATACGATCCAGAGACGGATGTCATTCTGACACTTATTTCAACACATAGATCCATCCACAAAGCCTCCACAAGTACTTTCTTCAGTAGGTACAGGGGCAGAGACAGTTTTAAGACGAATTCACCATTACATACAACCACGTGACATCTACACTCCCCACAGAGTAGAGGAAACCAAAAGTTTTGATATCTGCTTCCCTAAATAGGAGTTACTTTCCCCAGCAAAGTTCCTTCAGAGAGCCGATATCTATATTCACCAACTGAGTTTTTATAATCGCAGACGGTTTATAAAGCTTTCTCCTGAGCAGAGTTTATTTCTATGACTGCGGAACCTCCTCCCGAGCAGAGTTTATTTCTCTGAATGCGGAAGCTCAATCCCCAACAGATTTTATTTCTCCAGCTACATAAGTTCATCCCCCAGTGGAGTTTATTTCTCCGAATTGGCAAAATCTTCCAGCAAAGCATCTCCTCTCTCAAACAGAGTTATTCCCATGCAGAGTTGTTCTCAGGAAGAGTCTCTCCCCAGCAGAATATTCGTAAACAGAAAGGAGTAAATCCCCAGCATAGTCATCTCCATTCATCATCCCCAGCGGAAAAGAATAATTCAGCTTCCCAATACTCTTCAGCAGCTGTCCGGGATTTATTTTCCCCGACTAAGAAATACCGCAATAACATCCCATATTCATACATTATGGCATGCACATACATATTGCATACAGCACAATCTCATTTATTTTGAGAACATCATCATAATTCATTTGATACATCATGACATTGCATACGACTAGCTCTTTACCTTTCAGGGAAAAGATCAAATCAACAAGCTACGTCTAACAAAGGGCTATTCCAGGATTTTCCTCAGAAAGATGTCGTCACAAGATCTTCTCTGGATCAGCCAGATCGACACTAAGATCTCCTTGATTATTACGCCAGTTGAAGATGTTCCAAGACTTTCGTCTGGGTCATTTGAATCGACACTAATATTCTCCTGATTACAATGCCAGTCAAAGTTAACCCAAGATTTTCCCTGGGTCAGGCAGGTCGACACTAAGATATCTCTGATTATTAGGCCAGTTGAAGATGTTCCAAGACTTTCGTCTGGGTCAGTTGAATCGATACTAAGATTCTCCTGATTACTATGCTAGTCAAAGTTAACCCAAGATTTTCCCTAGGTCAGGCAGGTCGACACTAAGATCTCTCTGATTACCATTCCAGTTGAAGATATTCCAAGACTTTTGTCTGGGTCAGTTAAATCGATACTAAGATTCTCCTGATTATTATACCAGTCAAAGTTAATTCGAGGCCTTCCCCTGGTTCAGTCAAATCGATACTAAGATTTCTACCCCAGTTGAAGACAACTCGAGACCTTTCTCTGGTTCAGTCAAATCGATACTAAGATTTCTATTCCAGTTAAAGAAGCTATGAAGCCCGAAAACTGACCAGATAATAGTCAATCAGCAATTCAAGACACTGTAAAGCCTGGATCCTGACCAGATAACAGTTTAATCTCATCTCCCCAGTAAGTCACTATGAAGCCTGGAGCACGACCAGATAACGGTTAGCCTTATTATCCTCAGCAAGCCACTATAAAGCCTAGATTCTGACTATATAGCAGTTCACTTCCATCTCTTCAATCAAGTGATGACTCCCCAGTAGAGTAACGAACAAATGAAGCTCTTAAAACTCTATGTTCCAAGACAGAGGCCAACATTCCTTAGTGGAGTCCTCTCTAACAGCAAGAGCAGGAATTCCCACAAAGGGATATCTCATGAAGTCAACATTGTTTTGGATGGCATCTTTAAGCCCATCTCGGACGATATTCATCATCTTCTCTAAATGGAATCTATAAGCCTATTCCCAATACTATCTACACAATCAAGTATCATCTCAGACGAGTGCAAATTTCTGGGCACTCTAGTGTTCAATCATCTTCTACCTTCCGATAACGAAAGGGAGACAATCCAATCTACATCCTCAGGTTTAAGAAGATTGAACAGGGGCAGCTGTTGTACCCCAAAATTTTCCCTCTCATGTTTTTCCAATATTTCCTCTTGCATAAGGTGGTTACAAATATTTTCCTAAATAAAAGGAAATTTTTTGAACGATGGTTAAGTATCCTTCGATTGGCATCTGCAAAAGTTCCTTCAATTGGCATATGCAAAAGGTCCTTCAATTGGCATCTACAAAAGGTCCTTCGATTGGTGTAGGGCCTTTCGATGGGCATTTCCAACAAGGCAGCTTCGACGGGCATCTTAAATAAGGTTGTTCTTCGTTAGAGCGTACAAAATGCCTTTCGACAAGCATGTTAACCAAGGGATGTTTCGATTGGCATATCAACAGGGTGATATTCTGATTGTCCGAGTTAGAGAAAATGAGATCAAAAAGAGCAAGAACTGAGAGGGTTCCAGAAGCTATGATGATGGGAATTCAAATTCATGCAGATTGGAGAGGATAACTCTGAGCCTTTCTGCAGACTATTGCTTAAACATAGAAGCTCCGATGCTGAGAATATGAGCAATTCGAATCAAGATGCAGAGCCATCGAAGGAGTCGTAAAAACAAAGTTGGTGAAAATTGAATTCAGACCCTTCGAAGGAAACAAATGTTCTGATGAGGGAAGTTCTGGGCAATTTGAATCAGGACTTAGAGCCATCAAGGAGTGTATAACAACACTTCATTAGTCAATAAGATAACATTTCGATTGGACCAAGTTCAAAGCCATCGAAGCGAGCAAAACATGAGACCTAATCGAAGGAACCATGATGAATGCCTCAAGCCAAATTCTAACAAAACACCTATCCTAACCTGTCCAGGTTCACCCAAAGTTCAAAATGGCATGTTTTCCTTGCAAATATGGAAATAATTCAATATTGATGGTGGATTCAATTCCTGAGTTAAAGGCCAGATTATTGCCTTGTTTGTTCCTAACTCCACAAGATCTGATTCGACCAGGGTGATTCTCTTCAAATCAAGCAATCGAAGAAGAGGGTGGCTCAATTGAAGGATCCATGACATTGAAGCTGGTGCAATTCGAATTAGAGTTCAGTGCTTTCAAAGGAAACAATGCTCTGATGTGGAAAGCTCTGAGTAATTCGAATTGGAGCTTAGATCCATCGAAGAGAGAAAACTTGAAGGGAAATGGATCTGCAGGGGCAGGTCAGCTTTTGATTTTTATCATATTGGAGGCCCAAATAACTCATAACAGGCTGGCAGTAATGCATGAAAATAGATTGGCACTTGATTGAATCAAATATAGCAAGTTTTTATGAAGAAATCAAATCAAATCTCTTCATCATAATGGACCAAGATTTGATACACAAATGTTGACCTAACCTCTTGTCTATATAAACCTCATAATCTCAAAGAAAAAGGACACACAGAGACTTCCTCAGAAGAAAACGCATCCTTCCCTATGAGGTTTCAGAAAGTTGCACAAAATTTCCAAAGACTGTCAAACTCAAAGCTGATTTTGCAAGCAGCCTCCGTCCAGACTAACACCTGAATCGCGTTCTTGAGATTCACGTAGAAGCATCCCTCATACAATCCTCCTCTTGGTAATTTTGTCTTTGATCTCAAACTTGTTAAATATGATTTAAATTCATGTCGAACATATATACATATTGTTGCTAATGTTCATGTTTGTTTGAGTGTGTTACATGTGAGTAAAGATGCAAGATTGAGATTGTGCTATTGTTGGGGCACGATCTGAGCTTACCTTCGATTCTTATAGCTTTAGTTTATCTTTGATGGGTAAACACCATAGGGGCCCACTGAGCGCGCAAATTTGATATTTAAGTTAATACTGTGTTTTTTGTTTCTAACGTAATGTTGATGTTTCGTTTGTACCAATGAATGGAAATCTTTCGACCAGGTTGGTGAGGAAGATGTGCTGCAACGAAAAGGACCTGGGTTCGACAACTAGGTCATAAATTTTGTGTTTTTTCTAACAAACTACCTTGCAGATCTAGTATCCCAGATCGAAGGATGACACATCCAGATCGAACGCCCTCAGACGTACAGTCTCAGGCACCTTCGATCAACCCTCTAGATCGAAAGGCAACCCAAGCCTCTTCGATCCAGGCCTTACTTCCAAGAATTCACTCTTTTCATTTACTGTTCTTATCTTTCAATTTTGTCCTTTCTTTTGGTTGTTTGTCCTTACTTCTTCTAAGCTTTAATTAACATTAAAAAACCACAAAAACATTAGGCTTAGATTTTTATATTAAATTAATTTTGTCAATTAATTAATTAATTATTTTAATATTTTCTTTTAAAAAAACTAAAATTTAATAGACTTAGGTTTTTTAATTCGATTTCTTTTCATAACAAAAACAAACAAAAAAATTCCTTTCACTTAGGATTTTAGATGTATTTTCAATTCATGCGCGGGTTTATTTACTTTAGCCTTTTTTGTTAATTATGTAACTGTGCCCGGTTTGTAATAGCTTAATTAGGGTTTTAATTTCTGCATTTTAGATTTTCAGTCAAATATAATTGTAATTGCCCCAAAGCTTTGTAATTGTCGTAGGTTTTACTTTTCGCACTATATTATATGCCTGTATATAAGCTGCTAGTAAATTAGGTGTGTATGGAAAGAACTAATAAATTAATCTTGGATCACTAATGTCAAAGATAAAAATACCTGAAAAAGCACACTATCACACACTTGCACCCTTAGGGTATACCTCACTTGGTTGCCTCGGAAACAGTGGTCATGTCCCTCAAACGTATGGATATCTTAGCAAAGACCCTCAGTTTAAAAATCATCACAAAGATCATAGTCCCTTACTATCCCACGAGTTACCTTCAAGAAATGATATTATGATGATAGTCCCTTCAAAATGCTAAGGTATCCTTACATATTGCCTTCAATGACCATAAATGTCCCTTACGATAGTCCCTTAACATCCAACGGCTAGGGTTACCTACTCACTAATAGTAGGATAACACGGTCTAAAGGATAGGAGGAAAAGAAAAGTCTTTTTTTCGTAGGTAGATAATTGTTAGGTACTTGCGCAAACAATTATTTTTACACACCACACTTTCAAACACTTTTCAAACAAAGTTTTCAAAAATGCTTTATCACACCCTTGAGGACTGATGCAAGGGTTACCATAAAGTGAATCGCCGCACTAAGGAATTTTCAAAGCTTTTCAAACCACACTAACACAAGCAATTTTCAATAGATGAGCAAGTACCTAAGAGCCCATGGAAAACCATGGATGGAAAGGGTGCTAAAACATTCCCTTTCCATAATCTACCCCCCTTACTCATAAAATCTCGAAAAAGGTATTCTTCTGTTATTTTTCACCCTTTCCTTGGATAAAAGAAAAGTCGGTGGCGACTCTTACTTACCGCGATATTTGCAAACACAAAACGCAAAACCAGTATTTAACAGTAGGTTCTGCCACAGTATCACAACAGCCCTACACAGGTTTCTTCTGATACATTTCTAGATAGCAGTTAATTTCTTTCTCCCCAACAAATTACTGCGAAGCCTGGATTTCAACCAGAAAACAACAAACTTTTATCTCTCCAATCCAGAGATAACTCCTTAGTAGATCCATGGACAACTGAAGTTCCTAGACTATATTCCCCATAGATTTTTCCTCAAACAGGAAAACAACAGAAATCAACATCCCCCAGTGTACTCCTCCTCAGACAACAGGAACAGAAATCCCCATAAAGAGACTTCTTATGAAGTCAACATCTACTCTGGATGGCATCTTTAAGCCCATCTCTGACGACTCTCCATCATATTCTCTGGATGGCTTCTTTTAGCCCATCTCCGAAGAATTTCAGTAATCTTATCCAAATGGCATTTGTAAGCCCATTCCTAACGTCATCAACCGTCAGTATTACTTCATGCGAGTGCAAATTTCTGGGCACTCTAGTGTTCAATTATCTTCCACCTTCAAATCACGAAAGACAGACAAGCCAATCTAAATCTTTAGGTTTAAGAAGATTGAACAGGGACGGTTGTTGTACCCCAAAATTTTCCCTCCCATTTTCACACAAGACATACTCCTAGAGGTCCTCAATTGCTCAAGGTTGACCAAGAATTCATCAGACAAATTCTCCTCCTAAGCATTGCCTTTCAACTAGGGTTTCATTTTTCACCAAGATGTGTGAGCTCCAAAGGTCTCAAATTTATTCCATGTTCCTAATATGTTTTCAATATTATCCATGACAAATTTCATACCTTGCACTACAAGTTTGCTTAGTCAATTGCTCAAATGCTTGAAAATCAACTATACTAGGTCAAAAGTCAACTATGGTCTATATACAGTCAAACTTCAATATTTTTGGTTAACATCAACATTTTGGAGTGATATCCATCATTTGGTCAAGGTTTTATCATGATCCCTCAAGAAATGCTCCTAATTCATTAAAAGTCAAGAATTGCTAATTAGGGTTTCTATAGGAAAAGTCAACCAAACTTTGACCAGGCATAACTTTCTCATGCTTCATCCATTTTTTCCCAACCAAAGCTTATTTTGAATATAATCTAATTCTCTACAACTTCTCTTCATCCCTAAAGTCCAAGAAATGAACCATTTGAAAGATACAAGCTTATACATTACAGGTCATTTTCAGAAAGTCAACAAAAGGCACTTTTTATCGAGACCATTTACATCTAGATAAAATCTTCAAATGCAAAGTTGATCAAAGGAGGGATTGAAGTATAAATCTTGGGCTTTCCAAAAAGTCAAAGATCATCATCATGATATAAAAATTGAGTAAGTTATGGCTTACCCAAGTTGGGAAGATTTGGGAATTTTCAAGAATCATGCATTGAGCAAACTTGAATTTTCTTGGACTTAAAATATCTTCCTAAGCCTATAGAGGACTTCTAGAATTATTCTTGCCATGCCTTGCATTTGCTAACTATTTTATTCATATTTATTTTAATTTATTTCAAATAAATATAAAATAAAATGTATTAAATAATTGGAAATGGGCTTGGAGCTTTGGGTTGATGTTTTGGACAGCCTAGGCCCATAAAATTTTGTGCAAGCAATACCCACATTCATTCAAATTCAAAAAGGATAAGATTTCATGTGTTTGGCAAAGTTACAAAAATCATTCATGACTTTAAAAACACATGTTTATGGTTGTTATTACATTTGTTCTCTTATCTCCTCCCTCATCTCTATATAAAGGACACATTAGCAAGCTTCAAGACACATGAGATACAACCTGGAAAAGCTCTACAAATTTTGCAAAAATTATCAAAGTTGTAAAATTCGCATTTTAGGTTCCAGCCTTCCCCAGTCTAAACAAAAGATCCAAATACATTCCTGGAGGCTCCCTGAAGCTTTTGCAATCATTACCAAGCCCTGAAACATCACAAAACGCCTCAGTAAGCTCCATTTTTATATTTTCTAACTTGTTTCATGCATATTCGATACATTACATGGCCAGAAGTGTACCAAACACCATCAGATCTAGCCTTCAAATCATAAGGGGTCTAGATCTAAAGGCTTCAATTTGAGATCCACCATGTTCCCTCAAGGCCTCATCTCACCTGATCCAGCGTGGCCTGGGCTTAACATTCACTTGGGCCTAGCAAAATTCAGTTTCAGCACCCCCTAATTTCTAATTATCCTGGCCTATTTCGCATTTTTTTTGTCACTTTGCTTTATATTTTTTTATTTTAATTTGTTTTCTTTATTTATTTAATTAGTATAATGTAATAATAAAATCACAAAAAATATAGTTTTAGTTTTTTAACTAAATTAATTTTGTGAATTAATTAATAACTATTTTAACTATTTTTCTTTAATTAAAAATAAATTAGAACTTATGACTTAATTCATGTTTAATTATTTTTCTTTAAATAATAAAAATACAAAAAAAGAATTTAGACTATTTTTCTTGATTAATTTTATTTTCTAAATAGATTTTTAGGTTATTTACTATCTTAAATCAAAAAACAATCAAAAAGTTTTTTTACTCAGTATTTTCTTAGTTTTCTTTTAGATGTAGTATTCATTTCACACGCATTATTTTCATTCTCACATTTTTTATAATAATGTAATTGTATACTGGTATGTAATAGGCTAAGTAGGACTATTTTATCATTTTCTTTATTTTATTTTTCCCCAAGTTTAGACATGTAAATATCCCCCTCCCCAAAGCATTGTAATAGCGTAGATTTAAATTCCTACACTTTAAATTTCTGCAAAATATTAACTGCTAGTAACTAGGCATATATGAAAAGACTGAAATCAAACGTTAGCAAACTTAACAAAAATAAAAAAAATAACTGAGTCAAACACAATTGCACACGCGCACCTCTAGGGTATCCCACTTCATTTTCCTTCAGAAATAAAACAGTCATGAGGCAGGAACACTTTAGCAAAGACCCATAAATCAAAAGATCATAGTCCCTCGATGACCTTACAGTTTTCTTCTCGGTAAATGATCTAGTCCCTAAACAAAATTTCTAAAGTGTCTCCATAAGTTACCTTCGTGATTGTAACATCCCTTCGAATGTCCCTCATACATCCAACGATAGGACTCCCTACTCGCTAATAGTAGGATATCGTTGTCTAAAGGATAGGAGGAAAAGAACGACGTTTTTCGAGTACAAAGTAGATAGCTGTTAGAAGTTTTCCCCAAACATTTTGGACTTACACAAATACTACTTTTCAAGAATATTTTCAAGACACTTTGTATACTTTCTCCACATTCCCAAGAAACATTACAAAGTTTTCCATACTAAGGCATTTTCAAAACATTTTCAAATACACAAAATACTTTCAAAATGAGAAAACCTCTAAGAGCCCGTAGATAACTACGGATGGAAAGGGTGCTAACACCTCCCCTTTCCATAATCTACCCCCCTTACTCAGAAAATATCGAAAAAGTATTTTTCTGTTCTTTTCACCCTTTCCTTAATTTGAATAAAAGAAAAGTCGATGGCGACTCTTGCTTACCGCCACATTTGCGAACATAAAACGCAAAACCAGTATTAAAAGTTGGTTTTGCCACCGTATCTCATCTTCCTTATGATCCTCTCCTTCTTTGAGAAATAAGCCACTCATATGAATACTATTTGGCTTGTCTCTCATCAGATATCCGAGTTGACGACGTGTAAGAACGAGATTGTAGTTAATTCCTCCCTTTGTACCTAGAAGAGGTACATTGAGGAAACTACCATAACTATCGACAATCTCCACATCATAATAAGCCTGATGATTCCAAACAATATCAAAATGAGTGAGAGACATAATCTTTGTAGCCCAACGAGGTTCCTTCTTGATATCCCAGAAAGCATCAGACCGAGGTAAATGAGAAATAAACCACTGATATAACAAAGGTGTGCAACAAATGATCATCCCTCCATGATAAAAATATCGAAGATGAATGGAGTAATAAGTATCTCCTAGAAGCATAGGGACTGGATTCCTAATCAAAAATATCCGGATGGCATTGACATCCATAAATTTGTCGACATTAGGAAATAAGAATAACCCATAGGCAAGTAGAGCAAAGATAGCCTCAAAAGCAACTGTACTCTTCATGCTAGCAAAGTAGCAAGATTTCTCTAATAAAAGCTGAGCGGATAATCCTCTGATTCCTCCTTTGGTAGTCATGTTGACCTCAATCTCATACTTCCCCAAATAAATCATGGCAGCAATCTCATGAGACTTGGGCTCTCCCTCTAAATCAGTGAAAGGAACATGATCGGTAACAGGTAAATCGAGTAGGTAAGAATATTCCTCCAATGCAGGCATCAACTAATAATCAGGGAAAGTAAAACACGGATACAATGGATCATAGAATTGCACTTAAGTAGAAAGAATATTGTGATATGGTGGCCAGAACCGGACGTGTTTCCCTATTTTTTAAGGAATTTGCTGGTTTGCGTTTTGTGTTTGTGTTCGCAAAATGTCGCGGTAAGCAAGAGTCGCCACCGACTTTTATTTTATCCAACAAGGAAAGGAAAAAAGCACAGAAAAAATCCTTTTTCGAGATATTTCTGAGTACGGGGGGTAGATTATAGAAAGGGAAGGTATTAGCATCCTTTCTATCTGTAGTTATCTACGGGCTCTTAGGTACTTGCTCATCATTTTCAAAAAAAATTTCTTTGTGTTTGTGTGCTTTGAAAAGTTTTTGTTTTGACTTCGATTTAACTCTTACTTCTGTCTTCAAGAGTGTAATGAAGTGTTTTGAAAACTTTGTTTGTAAAGGAGTGTAAGTGTGAGAAAAAGTTGGTTTTGATTGAGCAAGTACTTAAGAACTAATCTACCTATTCGAAAAAAGAATTGTTCTATGTCTGTTTCCTTTAGACAACTCTATCCCACTATTAGTGAGTAGGTAGCACCATCGTTGGAGTTTTGAGGGTCAATTCGAAAGGGACGTATGGTCACTAAAGCAACGTTAGGACGTCTTAGTAATAACCCTAATGTCTTAGATCATTTATATGAGGCATCAATATCCGAGGCAACCTTTCCGAGGCAACTTTGATCTTTGGACAAAAAGACGACCACTAAAGCACCCTATACTCAATGACCGTTTACCGAAGGCAACCAAGTGGGAGTGTACCCTAGGAGCGCGCATGTGCGAGTGATTCAGTTTCAGATTTATTATCTTTATACATTTAGGGTGATCTAACTGTTTTAAAATTACATACATTCTTGTCATGCATCCTAATATCAAACATCTAACAGTTAATAATTTGCGGAATTTTAAAATGCGGGAATTAAACTACGCTATTATAAGGCTTCGGGTATTTACATAGCCAAAAACAAACCCATTGGAAAATAAAGCGATAAAAGAAAATAAATGTCCTAATTAAACTATTACAAACTGTAGGCAGTTACATCAATATAAAAATAAAGCGCGCGATGAAAAATTAGATCGACGAGAAATTAGGGTTTTGACCCTTCTAACCTAATTAAAAGAAAAATTGTTTTTTTGTTGTTTTTAATAAAAGAAATAAGTTTTCTCAATTAAATACACAATTAATTAGTTAATTAAGTTAATTAATAAAAATAATTACATGACCCATTTTTGTGTTTTTGATTATTTTTAAGAAAAGAAAATATAAATTAAATTAGAAATAAAACCTAGTTGTTCTAATTAGTTTTAATTAAAAAAAGTATTTAAAGTTATATAAATTAATAAACCTAATTAAATTAATAAACCTAATTAAATTAATAAATTTATTGATAAAAAATATACCTAAATCTAATTGGTGAAAAATAATATTTTTGTGATTTTTTTTATAAAAGAAAATAATTATTTGGTTAGTAAAATAAATTAAATTAATTAATTAAATGAAATAATTAAAAAAAAAGAGAGTAAGAGATATGGGCCTGCAAGTAGCAACGTGCGGAGGTGTGAATATAAGATTTTGGGCCCAAGAGATGGTGACCCACGCTGACTTTTTGCATCCAATGCAATGCTCTAACTAGGCCTCATGATGGTCTCTCACATACTGGCCTTCAGATCTAGTTTCCAGGAGGTCCAATGGCTGGATGATGAGGATGCATGGTGGTCTTTAGGCTTGCAAGCGCACCTGATTACTGAAAAGAAAATAATATGAAAGGAATGGGGGACCTGGGATTCGAACCCAGGTCCTGAAGCAATTTCCACGTACCCTGTAACCAACTGTGCTGGCTGCTCTTTTTGTTTATCAAATATTAAGAATAAATAATATGCCAAAATAAAAGGGAGTTAGCAGAATCAATGAAAACGCGTGCCATATTTTAAATAAGCCAATGGAGAGGTGACACATAGGTCATCTTCTTCCTCTCTCTGTGGGTAAAAGTCCCAGACTTTTACCTACGGACGTTTGTCTGTAGCTATTGACAGGGCTCATTCCAGAATCCTCCTTGAGCCATATAAATAACATCTAATGCCATGGTTGGACTCGTCTCGTCCTCCTGAACATGATGGTATCATTCATGAAAGTTAATTTCACCTGCAAGCAAAAACCCTAAAATGGAATCCAAAACCCTAACAATGGTGAAATCCACCACATGCCATATAAATGCAATTAATCAATACAGGAAGCTTGCAAATGTTCCATGGATCAAGAATATGTGGCTAATTCATGCTAACAATGTCCATATCATGAAATTCGAATTCAAAAAAGAAGAGATATCGTGATGGACTTACAGTGAGATGTAGGGCCTGGAAACGCTTGCTTTGGATTGCTTTAGCTTGCTGGGATCCCAAGAAGCAAGTGGAATGGCCAAAGAGTCTTGAAGTGGCCTCTAAGTGTGAATTCGTGTTTTCACTTTTTCTTGATTTTTCAAGTTTTTGTTCTGCCTCTTGCGCCTGCTTCTAACCTCATTTTTGGTCTGCCTTTGTTCTATTTGTATCAAAGAATGGATTAGGGTTGATAGGCTGTACTCAATCTTCTTCCATTATTAAATTTGATTATGATTTGATCCTCTTGAATATCATTCCAAAAATAGCATATTTCAATCTTTTTGTCCACACCAATGCCTTGCACGAATTTGAATACTTGGTAGCTGTAATTTAAAACCTGAAACAAGCAAAAAATCTTTTGTTTTCAATATTTTGGATTTTATATGATTTGTTTTGATTTAAATTGAATTAATTCAAATAAAAATCAAAATAAATAATAAAAAAATGATAAGGACAAGTGGAAAGGGCTAGAGCTCGTGGACCATGTTGCCAACTCAAAACAAGTGAAAAAGATTGGGCCCATTTGGCAAAATTTGAAGTTTTAGGCATAGTTGACTTTTGGCAATTTTGCAAAAAGGATCAACTTCACCAATTCATAACTTCCTCAATTTTGACTCTTTGGAGGTGTTATTGAACTTTTTAGAAATATTGAGATGTCCTCTAATCAACCCTTTTGGTCTCATCTAGATTTGATATTCCATGCTCCTGTATGAAGCTTTGACAAAAAATGTGTTTTTGTTGACTTTCCAAAATGACCTATAATGTCCAATTTCATAAATTCTTGTGAGTGCAGATTTTGAACCTGGGAGATGAAGATGGACTGTAGGGAATTTCATCCTCTTCAAAATGAGCTTTGGATGGGTCATTTCTCATAAAGTATGAGAAAGTTATGCTTGGTCAAAGTTGAGTTGACTTTTCCTACAAAACCCTAATTTAGCAACTTTTGAGTCTTGATGAATTGTGAGCAATCCTTGATGAATCATGATCAACCCTTGATCAAATGATGAAATATACTTAAAAATGAGGATGTTGACCAAAAATCTTGAAGTTTGACTGTATGTGGGCCACAGTTGACTTTTGCCATAGCACAATCAATTTTCAGGCTTTTGAGCAATTGACTGAGCAAACTTTCTCTGTAGGGCTTGAAACTTGACATGGATGATCTTGAGAACATATTAGGACAATGTTGAGAATTTTGGATCCCTTGGACTCAGGTATCTTGATGCAACATGAAACCCTAATCTGAGGTAGACTGCCTTATGAGAGAGCTTGTCTGGCCAACGCTTGGACTACCTTGAGCAACTTGAGGATATTTCTTGAAATGTTTTGAGAAATATGGGAAGGAAAATTTTGGGGTACAACAGCTGCCCCTGTTCAATCTTCTTAAACCTGAGGATGTCGATTGGCTTTCGTGCCTTTCATGATCTGAAGGTGGAAGATGATTGAACACTAGAGTGCCCAGAAATTTGCACTCGCATGAAGTGGTAATTGTCTTGTGATGATGGGAATGGGCTTACAGATGCCATTTGGAAACTGATGACAGGAGATGGGCTTAAAGATGCCATCTGAAGGAGTGTCGATTGCATAAGAGATTCCTTAGCGGGAGCTTGTATACTTGTCGTTGAGGAAGATTCCGCTGGGGAAGGATGATCTTTGTTGAGAGAAGTAGAATTTTAGGAGCTTTGGTCGTCCGTTATTCTGCTGGTGAGTCGTCTCTATTTGAATTTTAGGAGCTTTGATCGTCCGTATTCTACTGAGGAATCATCTCTGTTGAATTTTAGGAACTTTGGTCGTCCGTATTCTACTGAGGAAACATCTCTGTTGAATTTTAGGAACTTCGGTCGTCCGTATTCGATTGAGGAAACATCTCTGTTGAATTTTAGGAACTTTGGTCGTCCGTATTCTACTGAGGAATCATCTGTGTGGAATTTTAGGAACTTTTATCGTCTGTATTCTACTAAGGAATCATCTCTGTTGAATTTTAGGAACTTCGATCGTTCGTATTCTACTGAGGATCATCTTTGTTGAATTTTAGGAACTTCGGTCGTCCGTATTCGACTGAGGAAACATCTCTGTTGAATTTTAGGAACTTCGGTCGTCTGTATTCTAATGAGGAATCATCTGTATTGAATTTTAGGAACTTCGGTCGTCCGTATTCGACTAAGGAAACATCTTTGTTGAATTTTAAGAACTTCGGTCGTTCGTATTCGACTGAGGAAACATCTCTGCTGAATTTTAGGAACTTCGATCGTCCGTATTCGACTGAGGAATCATCTCTATTAAAGAGGAAAGTTGAATTTTAGGAGCTTCAGTCGTCCGTTATTCAATTGGGGATTCATCTCTATTAAAGAGGAAAGTTGAATTTTAGGAGCTTCGGTCGTCCGTATTCGACTGAGGAAACATCTCTGTTGAATTTTAGGAACTTCGTTCGTCCGTATTCGAATGAGGAATCATCTCTATTAAAGAGGAAAGTTGAATTTTAGGAGCTTCGGTCGTCCGTTATTCAACTGGGGATTAAATTATTATCCAGTCATACCCAGGCTTCACAGCTTGAATTTTGTGAGAATCTTTCCTGAAAGGTAAAGGGTAGCTGTATGTAATGCATGATATGTATCAAGCAATGATGTTCTCAAAATAAATGAGATTGTGTTGTATGATGCGTATATGCATGTGTCATGATGTATGGAAATATGATGTTTTTAGCTGTGGAAAATAAATCCTGGATTGCTGTTGGAGAAAAGAGTTGAATTCTTCATTTCCGCTGGGGATAGTGAATGAAGATGATTTGTGAGAATGATCCTGCAGGAGAGGATAACTCTGCTAGGGAATAAACTGATGAGGAAATGACTCTGTGGGGAGGACATATTCTACTAGAGGACCTGTTGATTTGGAGAAATAACCTCGGCCAGGGATGAATTACCGTTGTGGTGATAATGAACTCTGTTGGGAATTGAGTTTCTGTTTCTAAAAGGAATGAACTCCCCTGGGGATGATTTTCCAGTTGCGACTTCACTGGGAATAATCTTCTAGACTCTACTGGGGACAACCTTCCAGAGTCCACTGGGGATAATTTTTCATACTCTGTTGGGGATAATTTTTCAGTGCTGATGGTAGATAAACTCTGCTTGGGGGAGAATATCTCCAACTCATTCACAGTTGTGAGCCTCAGCTGGAGAGAGTTAACATTATTGCCTTTTTCTTACTCTGCGGGGAGTGAATGCACCTTCAGTCGTTTTCTTCAACTAGGTTTATCCCTATACCTGGTGGACAGAGCAACTGTACGGTTTGGACATTTCTTATTTTCCCCTGTTTCTGATATCACGAGTAATCGTCTTTTGTTTCGCATGTAAATATTTATGAGCAGCAATTATTGTCAAATTCATATATAAAAAATGAAACATTAGACGTTTTTGCAAAACAAAACAGAAAAAAAGAAAACAATTTGAAATTTTTTTGTGAAAATGACTTGTATTGATTTTGAAGTTGGCCTGTAAATAGGCGTTTTTTTACAAGAGGTCGACGTCCTAGTAAGAGAACGCCGCCAAACAATAGAATTTATATAGTTTGTGAAAAACAAAGAAAAACAGTTATGTGAATAATCCCACTGGGTTCCAACTCTGCTATCGCCTTTATGTCCTCAAGCATCTCATCACTTCGCTACTTGGTTGAAGGTAGATCAGATTGTTTGGTGCCTTCCGAGCTTGACAGTTGATACTGAAATCTGGTTGCAAGGTGATCCAATGAGACATAGTGTTACGCTTCAATCCCTAATTTTTGCCTGGACAGCCCTTTCGGGTTTTCAGTCCACCGGGATACCCTTTTTTTCCCAAGCCGCCTTTTCAGGTTTTCGACTTGCCGGATGTACAGATTTTTTTCATTTTCATCCCTTATTTTTGCTCGAACCCTTTTGGTTCGCCGGGAAGCCCTTATTTTTGCCTAGGCCAGTCGACCTAGCGGGTCCTTGATTGTGTATAGTATTTTTTCACTATGTCTACATTGACGGGGTGAGGAAGGTCGTCACCATCCATGGTGGTTAGAATCATAGCTCCTCCCAAGAAAATGTTCTTAACCATAAATGGCCCTTCATACGTAGGGGTCCATTTTCCCCTAGGATCACTGTGTGGTAGGATGATGCGTTTGATCACCAGATCCCCAACTTGATACTCTTTTCGTCTGACCTTCTTGTTAAATTCCTTGATCATCCGCTTTTGATACGTTTGACCATGAAAAATAGCAGTAAGTCTCTTCTCGTCGATTAAGTTCAGCTGATCAAGCCGGGTCTGGATTCAGTCATCTTTGCTCAAACCTGCATCCTTCATAATCCGAAGAGAGGGTATCTGTACTTCAATAGGCAGGACTGCTTCCATGCCATATACCAAGGAATAGGGTGTTGCCCCTGTTGACGTCTGCGCTGAGGTACGGTACCCATGAAGAGCAAACGGTAACATCTCGTGCCAATCTTTGTATGTCATCGTCATCTTCTGCACAATCTTCTTGATGTTCTTATTAGCCGATTCAATAGCCCCATTCATCTTCGGTCAGTAAGGAGAAGAGTTGTGATGCTGTATCTTAAACTGCTTGCAGAGCTCGGTGATCATCATATTGTTAAGATTTGTACCATGGTCCGTAATGATCCTCTCAGTTACACCATATCGACAGATTAGATTGTGCCGAATAAACCGTGCCACGATGTTCTTGGTTACAGTAGCAAAGGAAGCTGCTTCAACCCACTTTGTAAAGTAATCAATCGCTACCAAGATGAAACGATTCTCGTTGGATGCAGTAGGTCTGATCTCACCAATCATATCGATGCCCTACATTGCAAAAGGCCAAGGTGCTGTCAAGACGTTCAGAGGAACTGGAGGTATATGCATTTTATCAGCATAGACTTGGCACTTATGACAGGTCCGAGAATGCTGATAACAGTCGGCTTCCATGGTGGACCAATAATATCCTGCCCGTAGTATTTTCTTTGCCATGGTGTGTCCACTGGAATGAGTTCCGATAGTACCTTCATGTAAATCTACCATAATCCTTTCTGCCTCGTTCTTATCCACACAACGTAGTAAGGTCGAATCAAGGTTACGTTTGTAAAGGATACCATTGCTGATGAAGAACTTTGCCGCGAACCTCCTCAGAAAATTCTTGTCATTAACAGATTCACCCTCAGGGTATTCTTGAGCCTTAAGATACCTCTTTACCTCGTGAAACCAGGGTTTATCTGCTACCTCTTCAGTCTCAATGTCACAGCAATGTGCAGGTTCGTCCAACCTCTCAATGGTAATCCGGGGAGCCTTATTATCCCACCTGACCTTGAACATAGAAGACATCGTAGCTAGCGCGTCCGCTAACTGATTCTCCTCTCTAGGGAAGTGTTCAAAGGTTATCTCCTCGAAGTGTGGAAGCAACGTCAACACATACTATTTGTAAGGAATAAGATTTGGGTGCTTCGTATCCCACTCACCTTTGATCTGACTGATCACAAGAGCGAAATCTCCTAATACACTTAAGAACTTAATCCTTAGGTCAATAGCTGCTCGAAGACCCATAATGCACGCTTCATACTCCGCCATGTTGTTGGTGCAGTTAAAACATAATCGGGCGGTGAACGTAGTATGACAACTTTCAGGAGATATGATTACGGCGCTAATGCCATTACCCAAAGTGTTTGAAGCTCCATCAAAGTACATAGACCATCGGGATCCCTCCTCAGGTCCTTCATCCGGTCCAGGTGTTTCACAGTCAGTCACCAACATGATACTCTCATCCGAAAACTCGAAATTCATAGACTGGTAATCATCCACTGCCTGATGTGATAAATGATCCGCCAACACACTCCTCTTTATTGCCTTTTGTGTTATGTATTGGATGTCATATTCAGTCAAGATCATCTGCCATCTTGCTATTCTTCTGGACAAGGCATGCTTTTCAAAGATATACTTGATTAGATCCATCTTTGATATCAATAGAGTTGAGTGAGTCAGCATATACTGTCTCAGTCGGCGAGCAGCCCATGCCAAAGCGCAACAAGTTTTCTCAAGCAACGAGTATCGGGTCTCGTAGTCGGTAAACTTTTTTCTAAGGCAGTAAATTGCATGATCTTTTCGGCCAGACTCGTCATGCTGCCCCAGCACGCATCCCATTGAATTGTCGAGTACTGTCAAGTATAAGATCAAAGGTCTCCCTTCAACTGGAGGCATCAGAATAGGTGGCTCTTGGAGATATTCTTTGATCCTTTCAAAGCGGCCTAACATTCATCGTTCCATCTTACCACTTGATCTTTCTTCAGTAATTTGAAGATTGGCTCACAAGTAGCAGTTAGGTGTGAGATGAATCGGGCAATGTAATTCAGTCGTCCCAAAAAGCCTCTGACTTCCTTTTCTGTTCGGGGAGCTGGAATTTCCTGTATATCCTTCACTTTTGCAGGATCTACTTGAATACCTTTATCACTAACGACGAAACCCAACAGCTTACCAGACCTCACTCTGAAGGTGCACTTGTTCGGGTTTAGCCTCAGTTTGTACAACTTCAACCTTTCAAACAACTTCTGAAGATGGTCAAGATGTTCTTCCTCAGTCTGGGACTTTGCAATCATGTCATCAACGTATACCTCAATCTCATGATGAATCATGTCATGGAACAAGGCGACCATGGCGCGCTGGTACGTTGCCCCAGCATTCTTCAATCCGAAAGGCATGAATTTGTAGCAAAAGGTACCCCACTGTGTAACAAAGGTTGTCTTTTCCATATCCTTGGGAGCCATCTTAATCTGATTGTAACCGGAGAAATCATCCATAAAGGAGAAGACCTTATGCTGTGCGGTGTTGTCAACCAGAACATTGATATGAGGCAGAGGGAAATCATCCTTGGGGCTCGCCCTGTTCAGATCCCTATAGTCAACACACATTTGAACCTTACCATCTTTCTCCGGAACCGGAACCACGTTGGCAACCCACTGCGGGTAAGAAGTAATTGCTAGAAAACCGACATCAAACTATTTCATAACCTCAGCCTTAATTTTCTCAGACATCTCCGGGCGCATTCGGCGAACTTTCTGTTTCACTGGAGGACAGTCTTCCTTAGTTGGCAAGCGGTGAACCACAATATCAGTATCCAACCCAGGCATATCTTCGTAAGACCAGGCAAAGATCTCAACATAGTCACGCAACATCTGTATCAACCGTCGCTTGACTCTAGACTTCAGATTTGTATCGATCTTGACCTCTTTCTTGTCTTTCTTTGTACCCAGATTTACTGATTCCACTGGCTCTTCATGCGGATGAATGGCCCTCTCTTCCTGTAGTAACAGTCTAGCAAGTTCCCCAGGCACTTCACAATCATCCCCACCTTCGTCCTCGACTTGGTTAATCGGACTTTCGAAGTCATAACTGGCAGTAGCAGAGTCGTTATCAGTGGGATCCAGAGTGGATGTAGGCCTGTATATGTGAGTGTGTGTAAGACAAATAGCTGTTTTGCAAGATAGAAAAGAAAAATAAGAAGCGCAAAATTTGTAATGCAAGAGAACGTCCAATGCTTTATTGATGATATATGGAAATGAAAAATATAAAGCCCTCACAAACAAAGCCTCGGTGTCTCGGTCAAGGCACCGGGCCGTAAAGTTTTAAATTGTCTGTTACAAATCTCAAAACAAAAGTCTTATTACTGTGTAATAAAAGAAACGGGCATGGAATACTTTTCCGTCCAATTGCTCAAACCACCATTGGTAGTGGGGTAAATCCAGCTGTCAATATCATACTCTTCATCATCATCCTCAATTGCATTTACTCCCGCATCATGTTTTGGCATAGGAGCCGTTATGACATTAGGCTTTTCCGGCGCTTCAAACTCGATCTCCTTAGCTTCAATCAAATCCTGTACTTTATTCTTCAAAGCCCATCAGTTGTTCGTATCATGCCCCGGGCTATCAGAGTGGTAAGCACAACGGGCGTTTGGATTATACCGCGGTGATGTAGTACTGGGATTCTTTGGAGCCTCCCTCAGAGTCACCAGGTTGGTTTTCAATAGTTGCGGCAGAATTTGAGATAGGGTCATACTAAGCCGAGTATATTGTCTTTGCGGCCTCTCTGCTCTTTGCTAAGTGTTGTGTGTGGGGCAACAGTTGGTCTTGATATTACCATCACATTAACTGCTTGGCGACGTTCAGGTCGGTTCTGGCTCCTCGAGCTATAAACTGCACTAGATTCCTTCTCGAAAGGCTTCTTCTATGTACTTGATGAAGCACCTTTCTGTATCTTGCCGCTCTTGATACCGGCCTCAACTCTCTCCCCAGTCATAATCAATTCAGTGAACCCAGACGATGAACTACCGATCAAATGATTGAAATATGGACCAGACAAAGTCCCAAGAAACATATCCACCAACTCCCTATCGGCCAGAGGGGGTTGTACTCTTGCAGCAAGATATCTCCACTTCTGAGCGTAGTCTTTGAAACCTTCGCTCGCACCCATAGACATACCCTGAAGTTGGGTACGCGTGGGAGCAAGGTCGGCATTATACTAGTATTGATTGTAAAAAGCAGCAGCAAGGTCCTCCCAGTTGCAGACATTAGTTCCTTCCAGTTGATAGAACCATTCAAGTTGAGTCCCTGACAGACTATCTTGAAAGAAATGAACCCAGAGGTTCCTATCACCAGTATATGGTTGAATCTTTCTAACATACAAGCGGAGGTGTAACTTCGGGCAGGAGACCCCGTCGTACTTAGCAAAGACAGGAGCTTTAAACTTGTGTGGGATCACCACCCCAGATGCCAAACCCAAATCTCCAAAGTCCAGACCAGAGACTTTCTGGATCTCCATTGCACTCAACCGGTCTTCGAGTTGCTTATACCTATCCTCGACAGGAGGATACTGGTCTTCATCAAAGTCTGTGTCATTGTCAGAAACCACAGGGCTAGGACGCTTCCCTTCTTATTGATTCTCTCTCCCTCCAGATGAGTGAGATGAATCAGCTTCTTGTCTCAACCTGTTCCCAAACCTGTGACCCATATTCAGGAGGACCACCTTCTTCTTCTTCTTCTTCTTCTTCTTCTTCTTCTTGTACTTCAAGATAAGAGTCTTCAGATCTTGTTGAGTCTTGGCCAAATTCAGAAACATTTCCTGGAACTGGGCATTCTGAGCTTGAAGAGCCTTGATGGCTTGATCAGTAGGTGTTTCAGAAGACATGTTGTGCTGAAATAAACAGCAAAGAAGATGAGAAACCTGTAAGAGTACCTGTAATGAGGTGCATGGGAATGGAATGCATATGAAATGATTTCAAAGACTTAGGGAGATTCAAATTTGTAAACCAAAATAAAACACACTTTTATTAGATTAAAACTTGAAACAATGTTTAACAAATGCCTTTAAGGCGTTACAAAAGAAATACTGAAAAGAAAATCTAAACTAGAAGTAGTAAAAGACATCAGAATTCCCATGGTCGTTTTCCTTTCGTGCTGACATAATCGTTGATTGTCCTCTCAGTCTCCAGCTGCCTTGTAAGCTTCGGGATCTTCCGTTCCTGCTCATGATACTTCTCTCTGTAAGTATCCCTTTCTTACCTTAACTGGATCCAAGACCTCTTCAATGCCCCAATATCAGTAGGCATATAAGGATGGAAGATTGTATAAGGAACCCCTTCTTCATCAGTATGTTTCACAATCACCGGCAAAACGACTTCATATGGCATCCCCAGTTTTTGAGCACGGGCTCGAACCCACTGGAGATACGGTTGCATCGGGAGAGAAGTCTTCATTCCTAGCTCATGGGGATCAGACCTGTTCACCCTATCCCAGGCTCGTATAAATCTGCGGCGATGTCCCTTAACATCCCCCTTGAAGTCAAAGACAATGTCTGGAAGCAACAACTCATGAGGACCGTCCCTTCGAGCTCGTCTGGACTATCGTAAGGCCAAACAAGGATTATAGGTTATTCCTCCTCTAATTCCAAGCAATGGAACATTGGGGTATTCCCCACACCGATCAATGACAGCTACTTTTTCCATATCTTTAGTACTCCAAAGGATGTCCGTATGAGCAAGGGACATGATTTTGTAAGCCCAACCCATACCTTCCTCATTCTTCAATACAGATTTGGGGAGGTGAGAAATAAACCACCTCGCCAGCAGCGGTGCACAACACATGAGAGTTCCCCTTCTCCGCACAGTACGGGCATATAGGGCATGCAGAATATCACCTAAGAGAGTGGGCACTGGATTATGAGACATGAAAATCTTGTCTGCGTTCACGTCGACAAAAGAATCTGAATTAGGGAACAAAACCAAGCCATAGATGAGGAGTGCCAGGATGTCTTCAAATGCTTGAAAGTTCAAACTTTCCCAGAACTGTTGAGCTTGATCAATCAAGAACTTATCCAGGAAGCCTTTAATCCCACTCTGAATGTCCCAGTTAGATACTACATCAGCCTTTATTAGATGGAGGGCTGAAGCAATATCCTTTGGCCTAGGAGCTATCTCCAAACCTGTAAAGGGTGTCTGCTCTAGAATAGATATGCCAAGTAAATCAGAAAACTCCTCCAAAGTAGGGACCAACTGATAGTCCGGGGAGGTGAAACAGTGATGTAATGGGTCAAAGAACTGGAATAACACACTCATCATTTGCTCATCCAGCTTTGAAGTGACCAAGGTAAGGAGATGACCATGTCTTCTAACAAAGGAAGAAGTATTAGGAACCTTAGAAACCAACTCTCTAAGCTGAGCAGGTATCCGCACGAAGCTGATCTGAATGGTATTTTTGCGCATAGATTCCATGATCTGCAAAACAGAACAAAGATGAATCCCCTCGGTCTTTGAAATGGTTAGTCTAATGAAATATGCATGCGATGTCATGATGCATGATGTCATGATAAAAAACACACCACATGTATCACAGATAGCAAACATGGTAAGGGCACACAAGTCACACAATAGCCCTTAAATTTCAGGTTGGCATGGAGTTTAGGTATTACCCTCTTTCAGTTTAGTTGGTTCAACCTGTCCTAGTAATAGTAACCGGGTTCTAGAGGTTCTCAATATCACTGACCATCCTCCATCGGTCATAATTCTAGTTTAGCAATCTTTTCTTGCGGTCGGAATCATCGCGAGAGTAGGGTCTCAATGAGTGTAGCATACTACTACTTTCTATGGCCAAGTTGGTCAATTATAGGTTCTAAGGTCAGTTGATGCTTAATGACCCATTAGCAGCCCCATACTCTCCTTGTTGCTCCACAAGGGATATCGGTACCAACTAATGTGTCACACCAACGTAGCTACTGCTTCAACCGTATCGATCTACGCCGTACAGTTCCCTCATAGTCTATTGCTACTTACCTAAAAGGTGTCCCCAGATCCGGGTTAGGATCTATAGTAACTTCGATACAAAGCCCACAAAGATAAAGCAAATAGATCACACAATTGAAAACAATCTAATGAACTATTCCTAAGGTACACCCCACTTACTAACTCCTCAGCAGAGTCGCCAGTTCTGTGATACGGTGGCTAGAACCGGGACGTGTTTCCCTATTTTTTAAGGAATTTGCTGGTTTGAGTTTTGCGTTTGTGTTCGCAAAATGTCGCGATAAGCAAGAGTCGCAAGCGACTTTTATTTTATCAAACAAGGAAAGGAAAAAAGCACAGAAAAATTCCTTTTTCGAGATATTTCTGAGTACGGGGGGTAGATTATAGAAAGGGAAGGTATTATCATCCTTTCTATCCGTAGTTATCTACGGGCTCTTAGGTACTTGCTCATCATTTTCAAAATTGTTTTCTTTGTGTTTGTGTGCTTTGAAAAGTTTTTGTTTTGACTTCGATTTAACTCTTGCTTCTGTCTTCAAGAGTGTAATGAAGTGTTTTGAAAACTTTGTTTGTAAAGGAGTGTAAGTGTGAGAAAAAGTTTGTTTTGATTGAGCAAGTACTTAAGAACTAATCTACCTACTCGAAAAAAGAATCGTTCTATGTTCGTTTCCTTTAGACAGCACTATCCCACTATTAGTGAGTAGGTAGCACCATCGTTGGAGTTTTGAGGGTCAATTCGAAAGGGACGTACGGTCACTAAAGCAACGTTATGACGTCTTAGTAATAACCCTAATATCTTAGATCATTTATCCGAGGCAACAATATCTGAGGCAACTTTGATCTTTGGACAAAAAGACGACCACTAAAGCATCCTATACTCAATGACCATTTACCGAAGGCAACCAAGTGGGAGTGTACCCTAGGAGTGCGCATGTGCGAGTGATTCAGTTTCATATTTATTATCTTTATACATTTAGGGTGATCTAATTGTTTTAAAATTACATACATTCTTGTCATGCATCCTAATATCATACATCTAACAGTTAATAATTTGCGGAATTTTAAAATGCGGGAATTAAACTACGCTATTACAAGGCTTCGGGTATTTACATATCCAAAAACAAACCCTTTGGAAAATAAAGCGATAAAAGAAAATAAATGTCCTAATTAAACTATTACAAACTGTAGGCAGTTACATCAATATAAAAATAAAGCGCGCGGTGAAATATTAGATCGACGAGAAATTAGGGTTTTGACCCTTCTAACCTAATTAAAAGAAAATTTGTTTTTTGTTGTTTTTAATAAAAGAAATAAGTTTTCTCAATTAAATACGCAATTAATTAGTTAATTAAGTTAATTAATAAAAATAATTACATGACCCATTTTTGTGTTTTTGATTATTTTTAAGAAAAGAAAATATAAATTAAATTAGAAATAAAACTTAGTTGTTCTAATTAGTTTTAATTAAAAAAAAGAATTTAAAGTTATCTTAATTAATAAACCTAATTAAATTAATAAATTTATTGATAAAAAATATACCTAAATATAATTGGTGAAAAATAATATTTTTGTGATTTTTTTTATAAAAGAAAATAATTATTTGGTTAGTAAAATAAATTTAATTAATTAATTAAATGAAATAATTAAAAAAAAGAAAAGAGAGTAAGAGATATGGGCCTGCAAATAGCAACTTCGGGAGGTGTGAATATCAGATTTTGGGCCCAAGAGATGGTGACCCATGCTGACTTTTTGCATCCAATGCAATGCTCTGACTAGGCCTCATGGTGGTCTCTCACATACTGGCCTTCAGATCTAGTTTCCAGGAGGTCCAATGGCTGGATGATGAGGATGCATGGTGGTCTTTAGGCTTGCAAGCGCACCTGATTACTTAAAAGAAAATAATATGAAAGGAATGGGGGACCTGGGATTCGAACCCAGGTCCTGAAGCAATTTCCACGTACCCTGTAACCAACTGCGTTGGCTGCTCTTTTTATTTATCAAATATTAAGAATATATAATATGCCAAAATAAAAGGGAGTTAGCGGAATCAATGAAAACGCGCTCCATATTTTAAATAAGCCAATGGAGAGGTGACACATAGGTCATCTTCTTCCTCTCTCAGTGGGTAAAAGTCCCAGACTTTTACCTACGGACGTTTGTTCGTAGCTATTGACAGGGCTCGTTCCAGAATCCTTCTTGAGCCATATAAATGACATCTAATGCCATGGTTGGACTCGTCTCATCCTCCTGAACATGATGGTATCATTCATGAAAGCTAATTTCACCTGCAAGCAAAAACCCTAAAACGGAATCCAAAACCCTAACAATGGTGAAATCCACCACATGCCATATAAATGCAATTAATCAATACATGAAGCTTGTAAATGTTCCATGGATCAAGAATATGTGGCTAATTCATGCTAACAATGTTCATATCATGAAATTCGAATTCAAAAAAGAAGAGATATCATGATGGACTTACAGTGAGATGTAGGGCCTGGAAACGCTTGCTTTGGATTGCTTTAGCTTGCTGAGGATCCCAGGAAGCAAGTGGAATGGCCAAAGAGTCTTGAATTAACCTCTAAGTGTGAATTTGTGTTTTCACTTTTTCTTGATTTTTCAAGTTTTTGTTCTGCCTCTTGCGCCTGCTTCTAACCTCATTTTTGGTCTGCCTTTGTTCTATTTGTATCAAAGAATGGATTAGGGTTGATAGGTTGTACTCAATCTTCTTCCATTATTGAATTTGATTGTGATTTGATCCTCTTGAATATCATTCCAAAAATAGCATATTTCAATCTTTTTGTCCACACCAATGCCTTGCACGAATTTGAATACTTGCTAGCTGTAATTTAAAACCTGAAACAAGCACAAAATCTTTTGTTTTCAATATTTTGGATTTTATATGATTTGTTTTGATTTAAATTGAATTAATTCAAATAAAAATCAAAATAAATAATAAAAACATGATAAGGACAAGTGGAAAGGGCTAGAGCTCGTGGACCATGTTGCCAACTCAAAACAAGTGAAAAAGATTGGGCCCATTTGGCAAAATTTGAAGTTTTAGGCATAGTTAACTTTTGGCAATTTTGCAAAAAGGGTCAACTTCACCAATGCATAACTTCCTCAATTTTGACTCTTTGGAGGTGTTCTTGGACTTTTTAGAAATCTTGAGATGTCCTCTAATCAACCCTTTTTGTCTCATCTCAATTTGATATTCCATTCTCATGTATAAATCTTTGACAAAAAAGGTGTATTTGTTGACTTTCCAAAATGACCTATAATGTACAAATTCATAACTTCTTGTGAGTGCATATTTTGAACTTGGGAGATGAAGATGAATTGTAGGGAACTGCATCCTCTTAAAAATGAGATTTGGATGGGTCATTTATCATGAAGTATGAGAAAGTTATGTTTGGTCAAAGTTGGGTTGACTTTTCCTACAAAACCCTAATTTAGCAACTTTTGAGTCTTGATGAATTGTGAGAAATCCTTGATGAATCATGATCAAACCTTTATCAAATGATGAAATATACTTCAAAATGAGTATTTTGACCAAAAATCTTGAAGTTTGACTGTATGTGGGCCACAATTGACTTTTGCCCTAGCATAGTCGATTTTCAGGCTTTTGAGCAATTGACTGAGCAAACTTTCTCTGTAGGGATTGAAACTTGACATGGATGATCTTGAGAACATATTAGGACAATGTTGAGAATTTGGGATCCCTTGAACTCACGTATCTTGATGTAACATGAAACCCTAATCTGAGGTAGACTGTTTTAGGAGAGAGCTTGTCTGGCCAACCCTTGGACTACCTTGAGCAACTTGAGGATCTTTCTTGAAATGTTTTGAGAAATATGGGAGGGAAAATTTTGGGGTACAACAAATACCCTCCTTGATCCTTATCTTTATAAGAGATACAATGGATTCATACTTCCTCTAAAAATCTGTAGAACTCTCGATCTCGGGAATCAAACTCATCAATTCATCTATCTTAGGATCCTTTAAAATGTACTTCTGAGTCTTTCTTTTTCCATAATCCATGGTCAAAAAGTATCTGAGATATTTCCAAAAAGTTAACTTTAAGTCCCTTGAAACAATTGTTTTAAAGGATGCTCGTGGGTGCATGAATGTATGATACAACAGTCACACACAAGATCATAATCATGGGGGTTCTTAGGTTCAAATTCATGAGCATAAAGTCAAAGGTACTACCCATAAGGTATGGACTAATAGTTTATAACATGTCGAATAAGGTTCTAAAAGGTTCCCAAAGTCTACATTCTTCCTTAGGATATTACCAACGTCCCGATTAACTCGGTAATTAGTAATATTCCAAGGAAAAACTCGTCTGAGTGTAGCATCACGTGATAATAACTTCCGGATTACTTTGTCATAGTTTCTACACTACACCTAAAAGGCCAAGATTGGTTAAGGGTTCTACGGTCCTCAGTTTCAGCAGGCTCCCAGGTCGAAAGCAGCACGTCTTCCCGATTACTCGATAAACGACACTACAGTCAAAGGGGCCTCCACTGAGTGGTGGATCTCATGTCTCCTTTTTTGGGATTACTCCCTCAAAGTTAACATGACTATACCATCCGTCCTATCTTAATCTTCCCAAGTCCGGGTAGAGGACTTATGAGAAATCACCAAGCACCCTGAAAACCAGGAAAATCCAGACAAACATATACAACACACAATATACAACCAATAATAGCACATACACAAATAAACAAAGATAGGCTCAACCCACTTAGAGATGGACCAACATTTGGTCGATCTATTCCCAGTGAAGTCGCCATTTTTCTGTGGTGGTAGAAATGTTGAGACTAAGCCATTGGATTAATTTGACTCGCACAGATAAAATAAAAATCTCCATCGTGCTTTATTATTTCCAAAAGAATGGGAAAAGAGAGAATAACCCAAAAAAGAGATGGGTAGAGAATCTAGGTACGGGGGTTGGTTATGCAAAGGGAAGGTATTAAAATCCTAAACATCTATGATACTCTACAAGAACCTCTTTGAAATTTTTTGTATTTTGACTATAACTGTTGTAGAAAAATAGATGGTGGAGATGGGAAAATAAATATTTTTTACAATTTTTGCACCCGTCGCAGTTTCGAACCTTTAGTGCCTACGTACCACCTTTCATGCAATAAGGGATCAGGGTACTCGTAGTTCACCTTTAAAAAATTTAAAATGAAAATGTGTTGGTTAATTTTAGAGATGAGACATCATCGTCATATCCGAGGGGAAATCATACTTACTACCCACGATTATGAGAAAGGAGAATTTGCATCATCTCAAAATGGAGTATATAGCTTAGATTTTAAAATCAACAAAGCCTCGCTCAACACCCAAGTGGAAAATGTATCACTTAACTACCTATCATAGAAGTATAATAGCTCGCATCACTACAAGGATTGACAAGAGTCTAATCTTTTGAGAAGAGTTTAAGTAAAAAGCCAAAATGGAAAAATGGTTTGAATGAAATTGATTGGCTTTTAGTCTTCTTACAAAAATGTCAAAGTATGATTAAGTTGTTTAAAGTTTTATTAAGAAAATGTTTTTGAAAAGGCACGGACCTAAGTCCAAGTTTATTGTGAAAGTGATTCAAGTTAGAAAAACCAGAAGAATTTTGAAAAGGAGGGAGAAGATTTTTGAAATTAAAGAAGATGGGAGGAGATGAAGGGACTATCCTAAAGCATAAGGTAAAAGCTATGGAAAAGAACCGTATAACCAACAAGAAGCCAGCACTTGACATATGAAGTCAATGCAGAATTCCCATCCTCTGGATTGAAACCAAACAAGCAAAGATATTAAACCTATTAAGAATACCAAACTTCAAATGCATTAAGTATTCACAAAAATTAGGCAGAGTAACGGTTGTATATAGAGGAATACATAAAGAAAATCAACCCAATATCTTGTGGTAAACCCCAAGAACTCCAGACAAAATTACAACAGAGTCACAAAGTCCCAAGGGTAGTCAAGGTCTCTAATCCTATGTCCAAGAGGTCCATAACTCCATAATGCCAAGGATAATAACTAAATAGTCCAAGTAAGCTTAAAGTTTTTTATTGTTCAAGTTGGTTATTAAGTATCTCCAAAAAGAACATTAAATGCTCAAGTGAGAAAAACAAAATGACGTAAAGATAAATACTCAAGTGAGCAAAGATGAAAATAGCATGAAATTAAAATGCTAAATTAAATGGTGCATAAAATAAAGACATAAGGTAAAGGGCATAAAGTAAAAATTCATAATAAAAGTCAATTGTTAATGAGTTAGGAATTAGAGGTTAGTTGAATGACCATCTTGATACTTGCGTTTAAAAACTCATTAGAAGATTGATAAAATCAAAGCTTCTCAATAACAAGTTTCATTTGCTTTTTTTCAAGTATATCATTCATTTTAAAATTCTCAAGGAAAAAACAAATGATCAATGATGTTTAAATGATTCGCTTAGACCAAATTTTATGAAAGTTCATTAGAGGATTGATAAGACCAAATCCTCCTAACAATGAACCTCAAGGTTATTGGATCCAAGGTTTCAAATTAAACATACTTGGGCTTGCAAACATAAGTTTGGGCAACGAATGATCATTTCTCGAATCGGGAAAAATTTAGGGCTATGTTAAGCAATCGTAAGAGGACTTATATAGAAGTCGCGCCTATTTTGAGGCCGGTCAATAGCAATCTATGTACCATATGTTTGGAAAAATGATATGTAGATTATCCTCTAACAACATGTAGCACAAGTAAGAAATGGATAAGATGAAGAGGGAGGGTAAATATTTGAACCAAAGATTTTAATCAAACTATCATTAAAATCACTCATCCATTTTGGTGGAGTTAAACTCAACACCCAAGATCCAATGATGTTAATGAAGCTCATGATCAAAAATCATATAGTTCAAGCTCATCCAGAATATATTCAAATATAAAATTGCATTTAATAAACAAAATAAAAAAATATAATGATTTTTAAATTGTTTTTAAATGAAAATAAAATGTAAAATAACAAACTATATTCAAAGTATCAAATGAAAATTAAAAGAAAACATAGAAAAGTCAGAGATGATCTCAATTATTTTACAAATTTTTTAGCAATTTTTTTAAAATAGAAAAGTATTTTTTAAATTATTCAAAATCATTCAAGTAAGTGAAAAAGATCAAAAATAGTAAAAATCAAAATAAAATTCTAGAAAATATTTCAGAAAGTCAAACAAAGAAAATGATCTTGATAATTTTTTTTAGAATTTAAAAATACCAACAAGTAGTTTTAGTATTTTTATACAATTAAAAACAAGTCAAAACAAAGAAAAAATCATAAAAAATATCAATTCTAAAAATAAAATCATGAAAAAATAAAAATCAGAAAGAGAATATTTCAAAATATTTTTGTGAATTTTTTCATAATTTTTGGATCAGAAATGAATTTTCTATGATTTTTTGAAGTTTGATGTAAAAAACAGAAAATAAAATAAAGTTTAAAAAAATGTGGACCATTGGATGAGAGTCAAAACGTGCCAGTAAATAGATCCAAAGTATCATGCATGTTGTGCATATCATGGTCAGCTTTGAAAATTACACTGAATCATTTTTTAATAATTAAAAACAACTAAAAATTGGGCGCATTGGATGGAGTCTGACTAATGAAAGTAATCAGATCCAAGGGCTCTCAAAACGCGTGTATCTTAAAGCAAACACACTGGATAGGATTCAAAAAAATTACATGTCACGCCATCATTGATTCAAGCACGACATGTAGGTCGTCTTCAACCTCCGGACGCCCTAGATTGTAGTTTCACAAATTGTAAAATTAGCCAACTAGACCGGTACCATTAGATTCCTCTCTTCGAGGCAATTCTAATGATACCCTCGCGCAAAATTTATGTAAATAGTGAGCATTAAATTCTAGAATGTCTCACTCAAATCTCAATAAAATCACAAATTGTAAGAAGCGTGAGAATCAAAAGGATGAGGAGAGTAGGTTAGTCTTTTATTTGGATTGATTTGACTAAGAAATCTACCTGAACGAAGTAGCAGAAAGTTGCCCTGAAACTGGACTTCTGTAGCTCAAAGTAGGTCAAGATTCTTGAAGGTAAGAGTATGTTTAGCTTCATATAAGTTCAATGGAGCTAACTGAATGGAGCTTTTAGTGTTTTGAGGTGAGAATGAAAGAAATCAAAAATTCAAATTCAGAGTTTGTGTGGGATCTGAATAGGGTGATTTTGGATATTAAATATTTTCCAAATGAGAGGAGTGAGGTCCTCTATTTATAAGGAATTGAATAGGATCGAAAATTGGAAGGAATGGCGAGGTTTAGAGGGAAAACAAGTGGACCTCAATGGTGAGGAAAATGTGACTCTAATACCACTAAAACTCATCTTATTCCCGCGCTTTGATGCTTAAACAAGTTTGAGTAAGTTGGTTAATCACGTTTAGATCAAAAATGCGTGTAAAACTGGTGATTAGAAGGCAAATTATGGATTTCAAATTCTGACTTGGAAGGAAAATTCAATTTAAAGTAGTTGACTTTGAACTCATGGTGTGCACGATTTAGGGAACCTTAGGACCTGATTCTTGATACATTGAAAAGATGGGGTAACATTATTTATAATGTGCCAAGAAAAATATCATTTGGATGCTTGAGCATGAAGTTGTGCTAGGTCAAAATCAGAAAAAGGTGTTGACTTTTATACTTAGAAAAAATTCGAAGCTTTTCTTCAAAAATGACCCAAATTTTTTTGACTCCAAACAAGGTCTTATTCCAAAATTTTGCTTTGATCAATGATGCTAGATTGAAGTGGACTCATTAAAGAGTATTTTGAAACTTGTATCACTCAAAAATTCCAAATATTGGACAAGTTATGATCCTTTGAATTTTATGAAAATCCATAAGGTGTCCTATAATCTTTTGAGATTTTAAGGCATCTTCTAACAATTTTCAAGTTTTGCAAATAAAAGAAGAGTTGAATTTCACACTCTTAAGATCATTATGGATAAATAATGGGCTCGAGGAGATAAAAATAGATCAATTTATGACTTTTTGAAGTCACACAAGGGAATTTGATGGCCTATCTAGAGGACTTGTAATCTTTCTCAATCATTAGTGATTTTTCACACAAAATTTGCCTGAAACTTTTGAAGTGATTTGTTGATAACCCTTTAAGGAGAAGAATATCTTTGGAATCACTTAAAAATCACAAAATATGGATAAGATATAGCCCTTAGAAGTCCAAAACCCTAACTCATAGAGCATCAAAATGGCTTGGGAACCCCTTTCAACTTTGACAATATTTCTTGTACAAAAACTTTTTCTATGTGAAGAGATATTGTTGTGGATGATAATAAGAACCTATAGTAACAACAACCACTTCCAAATGTTGAGAATTGAGGGAGTTATGCACTTGTGATCAAATAATCAAGAACTTGTCCAATTAGGTCAAACTTGTTTAATCAAATCTTGCATATTTTGACTTCCTTTGGCAATTGAAGCATGATGAATAAGAGTAGAACTTGTCATGAAATTTATTTAAAGAACTCTAAATGATGAAGCTTAAATTTCAAAGAAGCTTTGTTGAAGAAGGCATGGAAATAAACTCATGAACCTATGAATCAACCTGATGAAGTGTGTTGTGCCCTCACCTATAATATCAGCATTAGAGCAACCATTCATTGTATTTTTTAGTTAAAAGTTAATCAAAACAAGACAAATATGACCATAATATTCAAATCAAAATGCTTGGTGATCCTTCATGAGCAAACCTAAAGATAGGGAGAGGAACCAAACCCTAGTGTAATCTTGATACAATTGAGTCTATATGAGATGATAGAGGAATCTTAGGGGCAAAAATTAGGGTATAACAGTAACCGATTACCATATATGGGTACCCGGGTACCCTATTGAAATTGATATTTTTTTGAAAATCTTTGAAAATTCATTACTTTTTACTCGGGTGTCTGTTTGACGCGTCGTTCGAACCTACAGGATGCTAAAGACATTTTTATCTAATAAAAATAGTTTAAAAACAAAATGATATGATTTTATGAATTCTTGTATTATTATGGAATTTTGATGTAATTGTGAATATGATGATGGAATCGATGAGATTTCATGATGTGATGATGTTGTGATGATGTATGAAGAGCGATGTATAAAGAGCGATGTATACTTGGTGGCTTGTGTTGGATTATTCTATTGATGTGTGTCATGTCATTGCATAAGTTGTTGTAACATATTTGTGTTGCATGCATATTCATAAGCGAAGGTGTAGCCTCAATGGCAAGTGACAGTGTAACCTTAACAACAATTGACGGTGTAGCCTAAATGGCAAAGAGGCGTTATTATGATACCACATGCATAATTTTAGGGAAGTTAGTATCATTACATTATGACGTTGTTGTTGAAGAGATGTGATATGTTGTTTGTTGGGTGTGATTGTTGAAATGATGTTGTGTATTGGTATTGATGCATGAAGTATGAATAAATGATTATGTATGTTGTACTTTACCTGCTCATTATCATATATTCATTTACATTGTTATGATATTTCACCCCTTATATTTGAATTTTTCCTATACGTGGGTAACGTGCAAGTGACAAAGATTAGAGTAGCTTGAGGTATGGAGTTGCGCCTCAAGGTGCGTAGATTGAGTCGAGTTTTGCTCTGATACGTAACACCGAGGATGGATGTTTGTTTTGTTTATTTAGTCGTTGTTGTCTCTGGAATATTATGAGAGTATTATAACTGTTTTTAAATTGATGAGACGTTGTTTATGGATTGTTGGAGTTGTTGACCAATTATATTTTGGATTGTTCTTGTTGCATTAATAAAGTGAAGTTGAATACAATGATGATTATGATGACGGTTCATCAGAAAATAATGTCTTATGTATCCATTTGTTAATGTTCGAGCAATTTTTGAGATGATGAAATGTGACATCCTATTTTGATGTTGATTGGAAATTTTTAATTACTCTGATTTCCTTTAATTATTCAGTGGAGAAAATAGGGTGTTACAATTGGTATCAGAGCAGGTTGGCCCGTTCGGCCAAGTTGAAAAGTCTGTAGTGTGACAGTGGAATATTGTCGTTATTTTGTTCCTTAGTATGTGTGATCGGTGGATCTGGAACTGACTGTTTAACGCTGGTTCATGAAATGTCGCGGAAGCAAGAGTCGCCACCGTCTTTTATTTTCTCCAATTGGAAAGGACAAAAGCACAGAAAAATTCCTTATAGAGATTGCTCTCGGTTCGGGAGGTAGGTTATAGAAAGGGAAGGTGTTAGCACCCTTTCTATCCATGGTTATCCATGGGCTCTTAGATACTTGCTCATTGTGTTTTCAAAAATGTTTGCTTGCTTTTCGATTGTGGGTTTTAAAAAGTTTCTTTGAAAAATTTCAGTTCGACTCGTACGTCAGAGTGTTTGAAAAAATTGCTTTGAAAGCTTTTGAAAATGTGTTGGTGTGAAAAGATTTCAGTTTGTTTTGAAGAGAGCAAGTATCTACGAGGACCTACCTACCCTAAGGAATTCGTCTGTGTAAATGTCCTTTAAAGTAGTGCCATCCCACCATTGAGAGGTAGGTAGCACCACCGTTGGAGGTGTTCGGGTCAATTCGAGGTTCGGGACATGGTGATCACCAGAGCAATGGGAAGACACCTTAGAAGCTACCCTCATGCCAGGTTCCCGGATCATGAGGACTTACTAAGACATCCTCTACTCGACGACCACCTTTCGAAAGGCAACAGTGAGGCATACCCTAGGGGTGGTGTGTGCGATTCGTGTGTCGTTTTCATTGATATTGGTCTTGTCATGTTTAATGGTGTTCTACGCTTGATTTTAATTAGGGCCATTCATTCTTGCATGCTTATTTAACAGTCAAAAAAGTGCGGAAAAGTAAATTCTAAAGCTATTACAAATGGCGCGGGTCCACATCGCCAAAATTAAACCGGACCCGATTTGACAGAAAGTAAATAAAGCAAAAGAAATAAAAGTGCGAGAAATTTAAGTTACAACGCTTTGGGAGAGATACATAATGAATTAAGCGAAATAAAATAAATGTGCGAATTAAATAAATTATGAACGAGGGCGTTGGACCCTTTTGCAAAATATTAAACTATATGAATTAATTAATTAGAATTAACGAGGAATTAAAATTAGAAATTAAAAAAAGAATGTTTTTGGTATTTTTAGTGTTTTTAAGATTTAAGGGAAAAAAAAAGAATTAATGAAAATTAAAATAAAAAAGCTAAACCTAATTCTAATTATTTTTAAATTTATTATGAAAGTATTAAAATTTAACCTAAATTAAACCTAAGTTTTTTATATACAATTTAATTATGAAAATAAAATAAGTAATATTATTATGAAAAAAAGAGGGAAAATTAAAAAAGGAATAAAAATTGTCAATTAAACCTAAGTCTATATTTTTTTATATTTTTATGAAAAGAATTAAAGTTGCAACCTAAATTAATACTAAGTTAATTTACATGTTAATTTATTTATGAAAATAATTAAATTAAATATTTATTATATTTGTCATCTTTTCTGATTTTTTGTGATATGTTTATATATATGATAACAATAATTTATTAAATTAAAGCAATAAAATAAATAAAATCAGAATTGAAAACAAAATAAATAAAAAGGAAATTGCAAACCAGGGGGGGGGTTCAGTCCCCAATTGTGAGGTGTGATCCAAGAAGCTGGCCCAATAAGCCTGAGCCCGTTTGACTTTTTGCGTAGCGTGTGGATGCGTTGACCTGGATCCACCATAGGCTTCAGTTCATGGCCGTTGATCTAGTGCTGGGATGGACGTGGCACGCTTGATTATGCTGGTGCATCATGGTCTACAAAGTTATACCTGCATATGAATATCTTTTGAAGAAAAATATTTGGAAAGTGTGGGGACCTGGGATCGAACCCAGGTCCTAAGGGTTGCCAACGCGTTTGCCTGCCAATTGAGCCATTTGATTACTTTGTATATTAACAAACAAATAATAAATATAATGCAAACATGACAATTAGTGGATTTCTGGCGCGAAACTTTGAATGGACCAATCCACGCCTGACACTGCATCGTCTTCTTCATGTCCCTGTAAAATAAAGAACAAACGCAACGGTTTTTATGGCGTGGGTTTAGGCAGGCTATTGAAAAATAGCGAATAGCCCATCTCTAAACATAAATTTGGCGCGAGCATTGCATCTTCTTCGTCTAGGTCTACTGAATGGAATGGCAGTGGTTTGGAATCCTAATTTTTTCTCTTTGTAAAAGCCCCAAATTAAGAACTCGGAAAACCCTAAAAGTCAGTTATGGCATAATCGCGCATGGCTTGCAAAAATTCAATCAAACATGTCAGTTAGCTTTGAAATCACATCAGGAACAAGAATCAATAAGTTAAATGTCATGAAAATGCATAGAATATAGAATATGATTATGAAATTTTCATGGAATATGCTGAGTTCTGTACATCGATTCCTTTCCTTTTGATGAGTGTTATGAATTGGAATGTGATCAGTAAAGCTTCAGGAAGCCAATGGAATGAATATTAGGACTTGAATCCACCTAGAACACTGATTTCAGTTTTGAGTTTTATGGAGAATTTTTCAAGTTTCTAGGGAGCTTTTCTGCGCAGCTTATGGTGTATTGTGATTAGGGTTTGATTCCTGTTTATGTATTGAAGCTATTAGGTTAACAAAATTGAATAAAATCCATGGCATTGATGATTTTGCATATTTGATTTTCCAAGATCTTCCATATCTTTTTTTCATGTGTTATTTTGTTCAATCATGCTCAAATCACACCAAATCTTTCCTAATTGGCATATGCACGAATTATAGAAGCCAAAACATGTATAAAAAGATTGGTTTTGTTAGGTTAAATATTTTTCATGTATTTAAATAATTTAAATGAATTAATATCAATAATAATTCAAATAAATAAATAAAAAATGAGAAAATACTTCCCTTTGGGCCAAGTGGTCGTGCATATGCTTGGAATGATGAATCATGGAAGAAAAATGGGCCCATTAGCATTTTTAGGTCTTTTGAAGTAGTGTTGACTTTTCAAAATATCCAAAAATTTCCCAACTTCCACAAGGCATAACTTGCTCAATTTTTAAGCTTTTCACATGTTCTTGGACATTTTGGAAAGGTCTTTGAGTCCTTTAACCAATTCCTTTGGTCCCATGTCATTTTGATTTACCAATCTCAAGTTATGGCCTTTGACTTAAAGTCCCTTTTTGTTGACTTTTGAAAATGACCTATAATGTTGAAATTGATAACTTTTTGTGAGAGCATTTCTTGGACTTGAAGTATGAAGATGAGTTGTAGGAAATGTCTTTCTCTTCAAAATGAGCTTTGGATGGAATTTTTCTGATAATCCATGTGAAAGTTATGCCCTGGTCAATTTCAGTTGACTTTTTCAACTGTCCAAATATAGTAACTTTTGCATCTTGATGATTTCTGAGCCAAATTTTGAGAATCATGATCAAGCATTGATCAAATGATGTTTGTGGCTTCAAAAATGAGATGTTGACCAAAAATTTGAACTTTTGACTGCCAAATGACCATTTTGCCCCTACAGTTGACTGTAGTGCAATTAGGGTTTTTGACTGTGCAATTTTGAGCTGAATGCCTTGAAACTTGATATGAGGATTCTTGACCATCTTTGTAGGCATGTGAGACTTGATTGGGCCCTTGAAAACTTCATTTCCTTGATCAGAACACAAACCCTAGTTTTGACTGTATAGGAGACAGTTGGACTGTGCAGCCCTTGGGGAATTTTGTGACTTGGCTTGGCAATTTCTTGAAGAATATGGGAGGGCAAATTTTGGGGTGCAACAGTTGCCTCTGTTCAATCTTCTTAGACCTGAGGATGCAGATTGGCTGACGTGCCTTTCGTAATCCGAGGGTAGAAGATGATTGGACACTAGAGTGCCCAGAAATTTGCGCTCACATGTTAGCAGTGTGATGGGGAAATGGGCTTATAGATGCCATTTGGAGATTGCTGGATAGGATGATGGGCTTATAGATGCCATCTGGATATTGATCACATAAGAGATTCCTTAGCGAGAACCTGCATACCTGCAAAAGAAAAATGAATACCTGACACGTTGCAGGAGCTGATCTTTAGATGCTTGGTATAGATGTGTCCTGACTGGTTACAGGAGCTGGATCTGGAGCTTCAAAAGATGATGAATGAACCAGGTATGGTTACTGCCTTAGCATGAATGGTAAGAGACCCTTGGGTGATTTTAACTTCAACAACGCTCATTGAGAAAATCTTAGCGGGAAATACCATCTTCGCAGGATCGGAATGAGAACCATAGGCCATTATAATCTGAAAGGGAATCACCTCACTCGCCGTTGGAGAGGGAATCATAGGAAAAGGAATTGTCACCTCACACTCATCATTGGAGAGGGAAACATCTGAAAAGGACTTACCACCTCACACACCGTCGGAGAGGGAACCATAGAAGACTATCACCTCACACTCACCGTCCGAGAGGGAAACATCTTGAAAAAGGAATTACCACCTCACGCACTTGCCGGAGAGGGGACCATAGGAGACTATCACCTCACACTCATCGTCGGAGAGGGAAACATCTGAAGAAGGAATTACCACCTCACGCACTTGCCGGAGAGGGGACCATAAGAGACTATCACCTCACACTCATCGTCGGAGAGGGAAACATCTGAAGAAGGAATTACCACCTCACGCATTTGTCGGAGAGGGGACCATAGGAGACTATCACCTCACACTCATCGTCGGAGAGGGAAACATCTAAAAAAGGAATTACCACCTCACGCACTTGTCGGAGAGGGGACCATAAGAGACTATCACCTCACACTCATCGTCGGAGAGGGAAACATCTGAAGAAGGAATTACCACCTCACGCACTTGTCGGAGAGGGGACCATAAGAGACTATCACCTCACACTCATCGTCGGAGAGGGAAACATCTGAAGAAGGAATTACCACCTCACGCACTTGTCGGAGAGGGGACCATAGGAGACTATCACCTCACACTCATCGTCGGAGAGGGAAACATCTGAAGAAGGAATTACCACCTCACGCACTTGTCGGAGAGGGGACCATAAGAGACTATCACCTCACACTCATCGTCGGAGAGGGAAACATCTGAAAAAGGAATTACCACCTCACGCACTTGTCGGAGAGGGGACCATAACTTCTGCTGAGTCTTTATCAGAAAAATCTGTTGGGAGTCGATTTAGCTGAACTAGAGAAGGCTTTGAAATATGTTTGAGCATTTTAACTGCGTCTTTCCTGAAAGGTAAGGTCAGTCATATGCAATGCATGCTATGGATCAAGCAATGATGTTCTCAACATAAATGAGATTTGTATGATATGATGCGTTATGCATGCTATAATGATGTATGTGATGTTTTATGAATGTATGTTTTCGTCCAGGAAAGTAGATCCTTGACGGGTGCCGGGAAGTCATATCCTGGGCTGATGTTGGAGAATAAGCTTTTACTTCCGCTGGGGATGATAGCTGCAAGAATACCGGTAGAAGAAGATGACTCCGTTGCGGAATAAACTTGGCAAATGGAAAATTCTGCGGGGAGAAAAATACTCTAGCGACCATGCTGGGGAGCAATACTCTGTGGGGAGAGAAATACTTCGCTGAGTTATGGATAATAACTTGCTGAGGATGTCTTTGTTGTATTGGAAGTGTTGACAGACTTTGCTGGGGGTAGGAAAGAACTACGTTGACGACGACCTTTCCGTGGCTTTTGGCTGAGGATAACCCAGTTATATCCTATTGAGGAAATAACTCTTTGAATAAAGCCGGGCGACGCGTTCGTGTTCTGCGAGGGGATAAGCTTCCAGAATCTACTGGGGATAAGCTTACTGCTTGGGGAGATAGATTCCAACCTTCCTGGGGAAACTGGATTGGACTTTCCTGGGGAAGTTTTGATACGCTGGGGAAGTGATTCCTTTGAATATTGAGGTACCGCCGGGGAACAATCTTTAGGCCAAGACTGCCGGGGATGCTTGTTAAGAATATGTATGCTACTGGGGAGACGTTGAGATCTGCGGGAGGATACTCAATTTCCTTGATATTTATCAACTCTGCTTGGAGAAGAATGTACTGTTTGGCTTACTCTCTGGGGAATTAAGATGTACTGGCTGTGTTCTTTAGCTGAACCTACCTTGATACCTTGGAGGATAGAACAATTAGACTGCTCAGACAACTCTTTTATTGCCCCTGTTTCTGATTGTGGGAGCGGAAGATACCTGTGGAGGTGCTTGATAGTTGTTGATGGACAAACCTTCTTCTAGTAGGCAGGTGACAAGAAGACGTACGCTTTAATCCCTAACTTTTGCCTGGACCGCCCTTTCGGGTTTTCAGTCCACCGGGATACCCATTTTTGCCCAAGCCGCCTTTTCAGGTTTTCGACTTGCCGGGTGTACAGATTTTCATTTCATCCCTTATTTTGCCCGAACCCTTTTGGTTCGTCGGGAGGCCCTTATTTTTGCCTAGGTGTGTCAACCTAGCGGGTCTTTGATTTTGCGTAGTATCTTTTCGACTATGTCCACGCCCTCAGAATGTAGGGAGTTGCCCCTGTTAGCAATGTTTTGTCACGCCACCAGAAGATTTTTGACCAGGCAAGATTCGTTGCTGGAGTGCCCCAAGTGACTCAGGTGGAGATTTTCCCCAGGCTATTTGACCTTTGAGAGATTCTCCGAATCTTGACTTAACTGCCCCAGATGATGGACCATAGTCATGTCTGCCCCTTGATTGGAGGTACTTCTGTTCATTAGGCTTTCATTGTGCGAATTTCCCTGCTGTTCAAACAAAGAGTCATGTGCAATAAAGTTATGTTAAAAATGCAAAGCCTATGTCTGTCTTGAAGATTTTTGAAAATGCATCCTTTTTTCATAAAACAAATGAATGTTTGTAAAACGTGATGTCAACTCCGTATTTTACTGTAGGCCTTAAGGAGTCAGGATACCTTTCGTAACAGTATGCTTTCGAACTAACCCCTGCTTCAGCTAGGACTTTTAAGGGTTATAACGTGGCCTGGTTCACGGTTTAAGAAACAAAGGATAAAGGCTCAAGTTATTTGTACCCACCCGCTCTTCGTGATGTTCTCCAAACCTAAACTCAGTTGATCGTACGTTAGACCTTGTTTGAGTCTTTGTCCTGATGTTCCGGTGATGATTCGGATATTGAACGTTTATTTTGCCTAGGCAGTCATTCCTTTTTTGTTGAGGGTTTGTAAGACCTCTTTCTTGATTGATTTTGTTATCCCTTTCTTTTTTTGCCTGAACTGTTTCCTTTTTTGGAATTACAGTCAGCGGGATGCCCCAGTTTTGTAAGTCTCTTTCATGGGTTTTGACTTAATGGGCTTTTCATTTATGAATTTTTTGATAATGACTGCCTGTCCTTTTGATTGTTCTGAACCGTCACTGTCTTTCTTTGTTTTGTAAGGATCTTTTTGGTGCCATTCGTCATGCACTTGGATCAACTGAGAGACTACCCTGCCCCAGGTTTATGATTAAGGGTTTTGATTTTTGAAAATAAAAACTCCTACTTCTTTGGCTCAGAGGGGTTAACGAGGGATTATCTTCCTTATTACTCCAGTGTTTAGGAATTGAAACAATGCCTGTACCTCATCAGCGGGGTCTGTTCAAAAGCATACTGTAAAGATTGCGGTATCGTTTTTCGTCATCCTCCCTCAAGAGGCTTTGAATTTTAGATCAAGAGTTGACATCAGAAAAAAATATGAAAATAATTTACATTTAGTGAATACGAATATATTGTTTCAGAACAGACATATGCGATGCATTAATGAAATAACAACGTTTAATCATGAATAAATGTTTGAACAAAAGAAAATTGCAACTTGAACGTTCGAATGAACAAAAATTTCCTAGTCTCAGGGCTTGTCACTTCACATAGTGGACCCTGTGAGGATGGTAGAAGTACTCAGCCTGGCCCTCTTGGGTGAATTCCACAGCTCCTTCCTCAATCAGGTCCTGGATTTTATTCTTCAAAGTCCAACAATCCTCTGTAGCATGCCCCGGGCTGTCAGAATGATAAGCGCAGTGAGCGTTGGGGTCATACCTTGAAGGTGTCCTGTTGGGATTCTTAGGAGGATCCTTTAGAGTTACCAAGTTCAACCTCAGCAGCTGTTGTAAGGCTTGAGGCAGCGACACGTTGAGCTTGGTGAATTGCCTTTTGGGCTTGTCCGGCTGAAGCTGGTGAGGTTGATACTGAATTGGTGATACTGGAGCCATATGAGGAACTTTCTCCTTACCTCTTTGTCTCAAAGATGGTCGAACGGTGATTGGCTTTTCACCCTTAGACGTTTGCCCCAGTTGGTTACTCTGAAGCAGTTGGTTGACGAGAAACCGGAGCTCATCTTGTCTTTGAGCTAGACCTTGAATGGCATTCCTCTGCCCCAGCATTTGGGCTTTCATTGCATCCATCTCAGCTTGTAGGTGTTTCAGCCCTTCATCCTCAGCACTGTTCCTGACAAAGGTCCCCATGAGAAGTGTCCTTAGCTCTTCCTGTCCCTTGGATAGATTCAGGAGGATTTCCCCGAACCGAGTCTCTTGAGCAAGAAGGTCCTGGTTGTCTGGTTGGAAAGCCATTGCTGAAATAAACAGCGGGAAAGGTAAGTAACCTGCAACAAGGGTACCTGTTATGCAATGATATGTATGACATGCATGCAATGATTTCAAGGACCTCGAGGGGTAAACAAATTGTTAGAGTTGAAAACTGGTAACTTGATTGAAGGTGCTTCATGTTGTTGAGAGTCCTTCTTCAAGAGTCAAGGCTCACCATATCGAGTGGGTCATAGCCCCTGACAACCTTGGCTAGAGGAAAATAAATCCTCTTTGCCCCTTGCTGGGATAGTTGATTCACCATGACCTGCATCACAAGCCCTTGAGATCCTTGAAATGGGTTAGGATGTATGCAATGGTATGCAATGGTATGATGTTATGGTATGCATGGGGTAATGTAAGTAATCCTGTTATGAGTCCCAATTAAGGACTGCAAACCAAAACCTGCAAGCACTCAAGTAAAACCTCTCATGAGTCCCAGTTAAGGACTAAAACAGAACCTGCAAGAAACAAGTGTCAGGTAACAAGCATGCAGATAGTCAAGTTGGAAGGCACGCAAGTCACACAAGAGAAGCCCTTAGAGTTTAGGCCAGCATGAGGTCTAGGTACTACCCTCTTTCAGTTTGTTGGTTCATACCTGTCCTAATCAAAAGTAACCGGGTTCTTAGAGGATCCCAATATCATTGACTACCCTCAATCGGTCATAACTCCAGCATCGCAATCTTTTCTTGCGGCCAGAACCATCACGAGAGTTTAGCCTCAAAGGGCGTAGCATACTGCTACAATTCTAAAGGCCAAGTTGTGTCAATTAAGGTTCTAAGGTTGTTGGTGCTTAATGACTCCTTAGAAGACACATATTCTCCTCGTTGCGACACAAGGGATATCGGTACAGACCAAGGTGCCACACCAACGTAGCCACTGCTTCACCCGTGTCGGTCTACGCCGGACAGGTCCCTCACAGCTTATGCTACCTAAACAGGGTATCCCCAGATCCGGGTTAGGATCTATAGAACTCCCAAGACAGTCCCACAATTTAAAGCAAGCAAAGCAATACAATTGAAAACACAGTTATGAACTAGCCCTAAGGTACACCTCACTTTAAGTTTAAGGGTCCCCAGCAGAGTCGCCAGTTCTGTGATCGGTGGATCTGGAACTGACTGTTTAACGCTGGTTCGCGAAATGTCGCGGAAGCAAGAGTCGCCACCGTCTTTTATTTTCTCCAATTGGAAAGGACAAAAGCACAGAAAAATTCCTTATAGAGATTGCTCTCGGTTCGGGAGGTAGGTTATAGAAAGGGAAGGTGTTAGCACCCTTTCTATCCATGGTTATCCATGGGCTCTTAGATACTTGCTCATTGTGTTTTCAAAAATGTTTGCTTGCTTTTCGATTGTGGGTTTTAAAAAGTTTCTTTGAAAAATTTCAGTTCGACTCGTACGTCAGAGTGTTTGAAAAAATTGCTTTGAAAGCTTTTGAAAATATGTTGGTGTGAAAAGATTTCAGTTTGTTTTGAAGAGAGCAAGTATCTACGAGGACCTACCTACCCTAAGGAATTCGTCTGTGTAAATGTCCTTTAAAGTAGTGCCATCCCACCATTGAGAGGTAGGTAGCACCACCGTTGGAGGTGTTCGGGTCAATTCGAGGTTCGGGACATGGTGATCACCAGAGCAATGGGAAGACACCTTAGAAGCTACCCTCATGCCAGGTTCCCGGATCATGAGGACTTACTAAGACATCCTCTACTCGACGACCACCTTTCGAAAGGCAACAGTGAGGCATACCTTAGGGGTGGTGTGTGCGATTCGTGTGTCGTTTTCATTGATATTGGTCTTGTCATGTTTAATGGTGTTCTACGCTTGATTTTAATTAGGGCCATTCATTCTTGCATGCTTATTTAACAGTCAAAAAAGTGCGGAAAAGTAAATTCTAAAGCTATTACAAATGGCGCGGGTCCACATCGCCAAAATTAAACCGGACCCGATTTGACAGAAAGTAAATAAAGCAAAAGAAATAAAAGTGCGAGAAATTTAAGTTACAACGCTTTGGGAGAGATACATAATGAATTAAGCGAAATAAAATAAATGTGCGAATTAAATAAATTATGAACGAGGGCGTTGGACCCTTTTGCAAAATATTAAACTATATGAATTAATTAATTAGAATTAATGAGGAATTAAAATTAGAAATTAAAAAAAGAATGTTTTTGGTATTTTTAGTGTTTTTAAGATTTAAGGGAAAAAAAAAGAATTAATGAAAATTAAAATAAAAAAGCTAAACCTAATTCTAATTATTTTTAAATTTATTATGAAAGTATTAAAATTTAACCTAAATTAAACCTAAGTTTTTTATATACAATTTAATTATGAAAATAAAATAAGTAATATTATTATTATGAAAAAAAGAGGGAAAATTAAAAAAGGAATAAAAATTGTCAATTAAACCTAAGTCTATATTTTTTTATATTTTTATGAAAAGAATTAAAGTTGCAACCTAAATTAATACTAAGTTAATTTACATGTTAATTTATTTATGAAAATAATTAAATTAAATATTTATTATATTTGTCATCTTTTCTGATTTTTTGTGATATGTTTATATATATGATAACAATAATTTATTAAATTAAAGCAATAAAATAAATAAAATCAGAATTGAAAACAAAATAAATAAAAAGGAAATTGCAAACCAGGGGGGGTTCAGTCCCCAATTGTGAGGTGTGATCCAAGAAGCTGGCCCAATAAGCCTGAGTCCGTTTGACTTTTTGCGTAGCGTGTGGATGCGTTGACCTGGATCCACCATAGGCTTCAGTTCATGGCCGTTGATCTAGTGCTGGGATGGACGTGGCACGCTTGATTATGCTGGTGCATCATGGTCTACAAAGTTATACCTGCATATGAATATCTTTTGAAGAAAAATATTTGGAAAGTGTGGGGACCTGGGATCGAACCCAGGTCCTAAGGGTTGCCAACGCGTTTGCCTGCCAATTGAGCCATTTGATTACTTTGTATATTAACAAACAAATAATAAATATAATGCAAACATGACAATTAGTGGATTTCTGGCGCGAAACTTTGAATGGACCAATCCACGCCTGACACTGCATCGTCTTCTTCATGTCCTTGTAAAATAAAGAACAAACGCAACGGTTTTTATGGCGTGGGTTTAGGCAGGCTATTGAAAAATAGCCAATAGCCCATCTCTAAACATAAATTTGGCGCGAGCATTGCATCTTCTTCGTCTAGGTCTACTGAATGGAATGGCAGTGGTTTGGAATCCTAATTTTTTCTCTTTGTAAAAGCCCCAAATTAAGAACTCGGAAAACCCTAAAAGTCAGTTATGGCATAATCGCGTATGGCTTGCAAAAATTCAATCAAACATGTCAGTTAGCTTTGAAATCACATCAGGAACAAGAATCAATAAGTTAAATGTCATGAAAATGCATAGAATATAGAATACGATTATGAAATTTTCATGGAATATGCTGAGTTCTGTACATCGATTCCTTGCCTTTTGATGAGTGTTATGAATTGGAATGTGATCAGTAAAGCTTCAGGAAGCCAATGGAATGAATATTAGGACTTGAATCCACCTAGAACACTGATTTTAGTTTTGAGTTTTATGGAGAATTTTTCAAGTTTCTAGGGAGCTTTTCTGCGCAGCTTATGGTGTATTGTGATTAGGGTTTGATTCCTGTTTATGTATTGAAGCTATTAGGTTAACAAAATTGAATAAAATCCATGGCATTGATGATTTTGCATATTTGATTTTCCAAGATCTTCCATATCTTTTTTTCATGTGTTATTTTGTTCAATCATGCTCAAATCACACCAAATCTTTCCTAATTGGCATATGCACGAATTATAGAAGCCAAAACATGTATAAAAAGATTGGTTTTGTTAGGTTAAATATTTTTCATGTATTTAAATAATTTAAATGAATTAATATCAATAATAATTCAAATAAATAAATAAAAAATGAGAAAATACTTCCCTTTGGGCCAAGTGGTCGTGCATATGCTTGGAATGATGAATCATGGAAGAAAAATGGGCCCATTAGCATTTTTAGGTCTTTTGAAGTAGTGTTGACTTTTCAAAATATCCAAAAGTTTCCCAACTTCCACAAGGCATAACTTGCTCAATTTGTAAGCTTTTCACATGTTCTTGGACATTTTGGAAAGTTATTTGAGTCCTTTAACCAATGCCTTTGGTCCCATGTCATTTTGATTTACCAATCTCAAGTTATGGCCTTTGACTTAAAGTCCCTTTTTGTTGACTTTTGAAAATGACCTATAATGTTGAAATTGATAACTTTTTGTGAGAGCATTTCTTGGACTTGAAGTATGAAGATGAGTTGTAGGAAATGTCTTTCTCTTCAAAATGAGCTTTGGATGGAATTTTTCTGATAATCCATGTGAAAGTTATGCCCTGGTCAATTTCAGTTGACTTTTTCAGCTGTCCAAATATAGTAACTTTTGCATCTTGATGATTTCTGAGCCAAATTTTGAGAATCATGATCAAGCATTGATCAAATGATGTTTGTGGCTTCAAAAATGAGATGTTGACCAAAAATTTGAACTTTTGACTGCCAAATAACCATTTTGCCCCTACAGTTGACTGTAGTGCAATTAGGGTTTTTGACTGTGCAATTTTGAGCTTAATGCCTTGAAACTTGATATGAGGATTCTTGACCATCTTTGTAGGCATGTGAGACTTGATTGGGCCCTTGAAAACTTCATTTCCTTAATCAGAACACAAACCCTAGTTTTGACTGTATAGGAGACAGTTGGACTGTGCAGCCCTTGGGGAATTTTGTGACTTGGCTTGGCAATTTCTTGAAGAATATGGGAGGGCAAATTTTGGGGTGCAACAGTATGCAACATGTGTGTTGTGATGCGGTGGCAGAACTGGACTATTTTAGGAAAATGCTAGTTTGCATTTTGCGTTTGTGTTTGCAAAATGTAGCGGTAAGCAAGAGTTGCCACCGACTTTTATTTTATCCAACTGGAAAGAAAAAAAGCACATAAAAATTCCTTTTTCGAGAATTTGAGTACGGGGGGTAGATTATAGAAAGGGAAGGTATTAGCACCCTTTCTATCCGTAGTTTTCTATGGGCACTTAGGTACTTGCTCATCATTTTAAAAATTGCTTCCGTGTTTGTGTGTTTTGAAAAGTTTTTGTCTTACTTCGTTTTAACCCTTGTATCTGTCCTCAAGAGTGTTACGAAGTGTTTTTGAAAACTTGGTTTGAAAAAGTGTAAGTGTGAAAAAAGTTTGATTTTGAGCAAGTACCTACTAGCATCTACCTACTCGAAAAAAGAATGTTTATGTTCTTGTTTCCTTTAGACAGTGCTATCCCACTATTAATGAGTAGGTAGCACCGTCGTTGGAGTTGTAAGGGTCAATTCGAAAGGGACGTACAATCACTAAAGCAATGTTAGGACGTCTTAGTAATAACTCTAATGTCCTAAGACCATATTCTAGGCAACATTTCCGAGGCAACATTTATGAACGGGACATTTGATCTTTGTTTAGACAAGAGAGCGACCACTAAAACACCCTATAACTAATGATTGTTTACTGAAGGCAACTGAAGTGAGAGTATACCCTAGGAGTGTGCATGTGCGAGTGATTTGATTTCAAGTTATTATCTTTGCACATTTAGGGTTTGCTAACCATTTTAAAATTAACATACATTCTTGTCATGCAATCCTATTATCATACATCTAACAGTTAATATTTGCGAAAATTAAAATGCGAGAAATAAAACTATGCTATTACAAGGCTTCGGGGAGGGGGATTAATTACATAGCCAAAAACCCATAAAACGATAAATAAAAGAACAATCCTAATTAAATTATTACATACCATGAGCAGTTACATTAATATCGTAAAAAACAAATAAACGCGCGTGATGAAACGAGAACGAGAAAAAATTAGGGTTTTGACCCCGTCTAAACCTAATTGAAAGAAAGATCATTTTTTGTTGTTTTTTATTATTTTGAGAAAAAATAAGGTTTAAATTAAATAAATACAAACCTAGTTACTAATTAATTTAAATTAAGAAAAATAATTAATTCGACCTATTTGTATTTTTGTTATTTTAAGAAAAGAAAATAAAAATTAAATCCAACAAACCCTAATTTCTAATTTGTTTTAAATTATTTAAGAAAAGGTTAAAATTACCCTAAAATTAAATTAAACTAATTATTAAATCAAACATTGATAAAAATAAAACCTAAATCTAAATTGGTGAAAATTGATTTTATGAGTTATTTGTAAAAAAAGAATTAATTTTATGTTAGAAAATAATTTAATCAAAATAAATAAATAAAAATAGAATATAAGAAGAATAAAGAAAAGGGCCTGGTATCAAAGCAAAAGGGGGGTGTCAATCTGACTTTTTGGCCCAAAACTCATTGGCCCATGTTGACTTTCAGATCCTGTGCATTGGCTTGACTAGGGTGCATCATGGACCTCCCAAGGATGACCCTTGGATCCAGCTGGTTGGAGATATGGTGGATGAATATTGAGGCATATGGTGGTCACCTTATATGCACATGTGCCTGATTATGCAAGAAACAAAATCATGAAATAATATGGAGGACCTGGGGATCGAACCCAAGCTCTTTGGCTTTTTCTCCCTGCACGCTTACTAGCTGAGCTGGCCTTGTTAATTGTACATAGAATAACAAAAATGCATTATATGGAAAAACACAAAATATCATTTCTCCAGCGCGTGAAATTTAAATGGGCCAGTCAGGGGGTGCCACGCCACCCTTCTTCTTCCTCCCTCCGTTGGCAAAAGTCCAAAACTTTTACCTACGGTTTTCTGGGCGTAGGTACAACCCTGTGATCTTCCAAAATTCATTGCACGCATGATAAATCAATTACAGTGGTACCAATCAACTCGTTGCAACCTCACGAGCATCATGGTACCACTCTCCATGGCCAATTGTTCCTGCAAGCAAAACCTCTAAAAACGAAACCTAAACCCTAATCATGGCAAATCTTTGTATGGTTAACAAAAATGAAATTAATTATTATCATTAGCTTGCAAATGTCTCAAAGATTCAGAATATATCCATAACATATGCTAACAATGCCAGAATCATGAATTGCAATTTCAAAAAAGTAGGGACGTCGTGAGGTGCTTACAGTGCGTATCTGGGTACGAAAATGCTTGTTGATGATTGGGATAGAATCCTTGAATGCCCAGCAAGCGAATGAGATAGCTGGGAAGGCTTGAGATAGCCTGAAAGTTGGAATTTGATTCACCACTTTTGTTGAGATTTTGCAAGTTTTCTTTCAGTCTCTCACGCCTCCAATCCTTGTTCTTTTGCTTTGGATTTATTCAATATATATCATAAAGTGCATTAGGGTTACAAGTTTGCATCAAATCCTTGCAATTATGAAGATTTGATCATTGATTCATCCTTGCATCAAATATTTCTAAAACAAGAAAAATTCAATCTTTTTCTATCCAACCTAGCCTTTCACGATTTGATTCTTTTCCCAGCTGTATAAGAGACCTAAACATGCACAAAATCTCAAGCCTTAAACAGTTTTGATATTTTCATGATTTTATTTTGATTTAAATTAAATTAATTGAAATAAAAATCAAAATAAATGACAAAAATAAAATAAAGATAAGTGGGAAGGATCATGGGTTGTGGATCATGTTACCAACTCAATACAAGCACAAACAGTTGGGCCCATTTGACAAAAATTGCAATTTTGGCCACTTTTGACTTTTGGCAATTTTGCAAAAAGGGTCAACTTCACCAATGCATAAATCCTTCAATTTTGACTCTAGAGATGTGTTCTTAGACTTTTTAGAAAGCTTAGGATGTCCTCTAAGCAACCCTTTTGGTCTCATCTCAATTTACTCTTCCATGTTCATGTATGAAGCTTTGACAAAAAAGGTGTTTTTGTTGACTTTTCAAAATGACCTATAATGTCCAAATTTGTAACTTCTTGTGAGTGCATATTTTGAACTTGGGAGATGAATATTAATTGTAGGGATTTGCATGCTCTTCAAAATGAGATTTGGATGGGCCATTTTTGATAAATTATGATAAAGTTATGCTTGGTCAAAGTTGAGTTGACTTTTCTTGCAAAACCCTAATTTAGAAACTTTTGGGTTTTGATGAATTGTGAGCAATCCTTGATTAATCATGATCAGCCCTTGATCAAATGATTAATAATGCTTCAAAATGATAATGTTGACCAAAAACATTGAAGTTTGATTGTATGTAGGACACAGTTGACTTTTGCCCTAGCATAGTCGATTTTCAGGCCTTTGAGCAATTGACTGAGCAAACTTCTTCTGCAAGGCTTGAAACTTGACATGGATGATCTTGAGATCATATTAGGATAATAGTTATAATTTGGAACACTTTTGATTCAAACATCTTGATGCAAACTAAAACCCTAATTTGAGGTAGACTGCCTTAGGAGAGAGTTTGTCTGGTCAACCCTTGGACTTCTTTGAGCAATTTGAGGACCTCACTTGAAATGTGTTGAAAAATATGGGAGGGAAAATGTTAGGGTACAACAGCTGCCCCTGTTCAATCTTCTTAAACCTGAAGATGTAGATTGGCTTGTCTGCCTTTCGTGATCCGAGGGTGGAAGATGATTGAACACTAGAGTGCCCAGAAATTTGCACTCACATGAAACGGTACTTGTCTTGTGATGTCTGGGATGGGCTTATAGATGCCATTCAGAAGTTGATGACGGAGGATGGGTGTTGTACCCCAAAATTTGCCCTCCCATTTCCTCAACATTTTCTCATCACAAGACCCTTGGAGCTCAAGATCCAGTTAGGGTTTCCTCTGCACAAGACTTCTCCTTGCACTGTTGACCCAAATTAGGGTTTGTGTTTGCACAAAGATATTTTAACCTAAAATGCCTAAGATGACTTTCATGCTTCATGTTGGACTCCCAAGTTTATCCATACCAAGTTTCAAGTCTTGATTCCAAATTTTGCCCAGTTAATTGGACAGTTGACCTAGAAATCAACTGTATTGGGGAAAAAGTCAACTGTGGCCAATTGACAGTCAAATCTCATGAAAATTGACCCACATCAACATTATGAACTCATATGAACCATTTGGTCAAGTTTGGATCACAATTCCACAAGAAATTTGATCAGATCACCAAAAGGGCAAAATGGTCATTTTTAGGGTTTTGACTGCACAATGGCAATTTTTGACTGTTTGACCTAGCCAATGGAAAACCAAGCTCACATATGGACTCAAGGACCCCATGGAATTGTCTTGACATACTCAAAAAGTTCAAAAGATCCCAAATGCACAAGATTGACAGTTGAATTTCCCAGTCAATTGATCAATTTTGACTGTATACTGAAAAGTCAAACTTTGACTTTTTGGTCAAAATCAAGTGTCAAGATTCATTTTTCATCAAAACATGCCAAATCATGAAACTTGTTCATCAAGAAATCAAGAATTGCAAATTAGGGTTTGAAATGAAGATTTTTCATAACTTAGAATTTTTCTAAGTTATGAAAAACCCTAATTTTTTCCTAACTTTGTCCCACTTTCTCACCAAGATTCATTTGGATTCAAGGAAAAGTCAAAACATGAAAGTTGTAGTCCATTGCAAAATATACAACTTTGATTCACAAAGTTTTCCAAAAAGAAGCTTGTAGCTCAAGTTACAATTTTTGGAACAAGGGTACCAAACCATTCTTAACTTAGAGAAATTTTGAACCATTTTAGGCAGGATTTTTGCCTAACTTCAAGACCATTTTTCACATACTTCCACTTGGAATTTCAATTTTCATTTCAAAGATGGATTGTAGTACACATTCCAAGCTTTCCAAAATGTCCAAGAACTCATCAAACAACCTCATGGTTAGGGAGAATCGAATTTGGCAAGTTGGGAAAAACTCACTTTGTTCTTGGCCAATTTACATGTTCATAACTTGGGCAACTTTTCAAATCAGCATGCATAAGCTAGTTACAGGCCTCTAATCCCATTTGCACTCAATAATTAAATGCCAATCCATTGTGTGTTAGCATTATTTTGTGCATTTGGACATTACATGTTAGATTAAGCCTTAATTAGATAAAGCATTTTTGCCATTTTTGAAAAGTAGAACTTTATGTCAATTAGCAATCCAAGCAAGTACATTGCAAATCCTTTTGGCACAAGTTTATGAACAAAACACACTGATCAAGGGGAAGGTTAGCAGCACATTAGGGGGGCCTCTATCAGTCTAAAACTCAAGTGGACACTTTGTTGCTTAAAGTTGAAGAAACATAGCATAACAAGACACAACTCTCATTCCTGTGAACCAGAGCTTAAGCAAAGTTATCAAACACTTTCTAATCATCAAACCTAAACTGAAACACGAGCCAACCAAGTCCTACACCTTCTCAAACACAGAATCACCCTAAAACTGCCAAAACAGGGGACCTGTTGCAGATTGAGTTCCATAACTCAATCCATTCGTGCATTCTTGCTGAAACCACTTCAAACACATCCCACATCATCCCTTGAAACTATTCCAAGCCCTAAACAAGACCTGTAACATCCCTAGCTAACATCACCATTTTCATTTTTCTGGTTTTGCAGTTGAAGTACCATAGCACGATTCTCTTGGTTTCCAAGCAAACTAAAGCTTAGAATAGCATCCCTGGACATCAAGGAAGCTGTACCAACCATCACCTTGCATTGAAAGCACCTCCATCACCAGATACGATTCCAACTGAACAGGTAAGTTCATGAACTCGTATCTCTCTATCCAGGCATTGTTAGCTTTAGGTTTGTGAAGAAAATATGTCACATTCATAGCCCTGAACATGCCCATATAATTAGTTTTCATTTATGTTACGTGTGCTATGAGAATTTGATGTCTGAACATGGAACAAAAACTAGGTCAGGAATTGGGGGAGAAGAAATTCTCTCTCATTTCTGAGAGTTAGATTGATTTCTTTAAATGTCTATAATCGTGGCTTCAAGCTCTACAGGTTTCATGTTGGAAGATTTGGCAAAAGATCAAGGAATCTGGAGATAGCAAACGCGTGTTTTTTTGTACAGAAATGCTGGAGGTTGAAGATGACAGGGTCTTTGGGCTGGGCCTGTTTCACTTTTCTTATTTGCACCTTGCTTTTACTTTTGAACCCCCCTGACCCATTTTGATTTTTACTTATCATTTTCCATTTTTTCCTTTTGATTTTATTTCTATATTTTTATTTAAGTATGAAAAAATATAAAAATCATTTTTTCCACAATTTTTGCATTTATTTTGATATTTATTAGTCTTTATTTAGTTTTTGTACATAAATAAATACTTATATACTATTATTTAAAATAGCTAAAAAAAATAATACAAACATATTTTTCTGACTTTTATTTCATATTATCTCTTGAAAACATTTTATAATAAAAATATACTTTTTTTTTATAAATATTAAATATTATTATTTTGTATATATTCAATATATTTAGTAAATAATACAAATACATATATATTTATTAGAATATTTAGGACAAAAATACAAAATATATACATTTTTATTTTTATTAATATTTAACACTAAAAATACCTTTTTTACAAATATACTTCATTTTTATTTTATTTTTGTACATAATTAATAAACATTGTATATATTAAATAATAAATACATTTTATTTATAAAATTAGGGTTTTGCCCTAAATACATAAAAACTCCAAAAATTAATACTTTTTATTTTGTTTATTTGACACATAAAAAAAACACTTTTTACATACACATAAAAAATCATTTTTTTGTATCTTTGCATATTTATCTTATTTTATTTAATTATTGCACATTAAATAATTTGTATAATTCCATTTGGATTGTAATAGTCTAGGTTTAAATTCCTTGTCAAAATACCCCCATTTGAACATTTGTACCCCCCATCCCATATATTGTGTTGTAATAACTTAGGAACTTTATTTTTCGCATTTACAAGCTTTCTAAATATGCCATGCTAGAATTAGGGTTTGTATGCAAATCAATTAACCAAAATAGTTTGACCTAACTTCAAGATAAATAAGCGTGAAAATGGACAACACTAATCACACTTGCACCCCTAGGGTATTCCACTTGTTGCCTTCAATAATGGGCCATATTGCATGTTAGGTCTCTTTGGGCAAAACAAACACAATTCAAATGATCATAGTCCCTCGATGACGCTTTCGAAAGTTGCCTTAAAAATGATCAAGTCCCTGAAAGGGAAATTTCCCAAAGATACTTGGCACCATTGCAATTATGGTCTAAACGATGACCCGCGCCCGTCCCTTTCACATCCTAACACAAGGTTGTCCACCAAATGCAATGGTGGAACAAAATTGTTAAAAGGGTTAAAAGCATAGGAGAAATCTTTGAGAAATTTAGGAGTAGACAAACTCTTAGTTACTTGAATCAAACTTGCAAAACAAAACACTTGCCTATTTTCCAAATCACGCATCACTACACTTTCAAAACAAATTTCAAAAAATCATTGAAAACCTTTTCAAAAGACATACACCTTTGTATACATCCCAACATGGATCATTACAAAGGTTGCCACCACATTGACTTCTTTTCAAAACATTTTCAAACCCACACACACAAAGCACCATTTCAAACAATTGAAAATTAAGGCAAGTTGATCTAAGCAAGTAACTAAGAGCCCATGGATAACCATGGATAGAAAGGGTGCTAATACCTTCCCTTTCTATAATCTACTCCCCGAACCCAAGAAAACATCTCAAAGGTTTTTGCTGTGCTTTTTAACCTTTCCTTAGGATAAAATAAAAAGTCGGTGGCGACTCTTGCTCAACCGAAACATTTGCAAAAACAAACGCAAAACCTCAAGTCAGTTCTCCCACCGTATCACAATGGGCTTAAAGATGCCATTCTAAGGAGTATCGATCGCATAAGAGATTCCTTTTGCGAGAGTTTGTATACCTGTTGTCGAGGAGGATTTCGTTGGGGAATGTTGGTCTTTGTCTTGAGAGAAATAGAATTTTAGGAACTTCAGTCGTCCGTTATCCTACTGGGGAATCATCTCTTAGTCGAGGAGGTGAAAACGAACTGCTATTTGGTCGTGTTCCAGGCTTCACAGTGATTTGCTGGGAAAATAAGGTTGACTGCTATTTGGTCGTGCTCCAGGCTTCACAGCGACTTACTGGGGGGATGAGATTAAACTAGCTATCCGGTCGTAATCTGGGCTTCGCAACTTCTCACTTCTTATCTGGTCGTGCTCCAGGCTTCATAAGGCATTAAGTTGTTATCCGGTCGTACCCAGGCTTCAACTTGAATTTAAGGCAATACTAATATCTGGTCGATTCCAGGCTTCTTAGTAATTGGCTGGGTAATTTATTATTCGGTCGAGTTTCGAGCTTCGCAGTACCTTATACTATTATCTGGTCGTATCCCAGGCTTCAGTATTCTTTTCCGCTATCTGGTCGTAATCCAGGCTTCACGGTGTCCTATGCTATTATCTGGTCGAGTCCAGGCTTCACGGTGTTTGGAGAAATCAAGATATTATCCGGTCGAATCCGGTCTTCATAACTTGCATTAAAGATATACCACTATCTGGTCGATTCCAGGCTTCTTAGTATTCTTGGTTGCTATCTGGTCGTAATCCAGGCTTCACAACGTCTTATACCATTATTTGGTCGAGTCCAGGCTTCATGGTGTCTTGTATTGCTATCTGGTCGTAATCCAGGCTTCACAATAACTTGTTGAGATGTTATCCGGTCGACTTCCGGGCTTCACGGCATGTGTTTATGACATACCACTATCTGGTCAGTTCCAGGCTTCATGGTGTCTTGTACTGCTATCTGATCGATTTCCAGGCTTCACAGTAACTTGCATTGCTATTTGGTCGAGTCCAGGCTTCACAATAACTTGCTGGGGATTCAACTATTTTCCGGTCGATTTCCGGGCTTCACAATATGATGGAGAAATCAAGATATTATTCGGTCAGATCCGGGCTTCATAGTCTTGAATTAGAGTAGAAATCTTAGCACCGATTCGACTGAACCAGAGAAATTTGTGAGAATTTGATTGCATCTTTCCCTGAAAGGTAAAGAGTTAGTCGTATGTTATGTCATGATGCATGACATGTATCGAATAATGATGTTCTCAAAATAAATGAGATTGTGTTGTATGATGCATATGCGTATGCCATGATGTATGGATATGTAATGTTCTCGTGATGTTTTCTAGCTGGGGAAAATAAATCCCGGACTGCTGCTGGAGAGTGCAAGGAGTCGAATTCTTCATTTTTGCTGGGGATAATGATCGAAGATGATTTGAGAATAAATTGGCGGGAGAATAACTCTACTGGAGAATAAACTGGAGAGAGAATGACTATGTGCGGAAGAGAGATACTCTGCCAGAAGATCTGCTGATTTGGAGAAATAACCTCGGCTGGGGATGAATTACCATTGTTGGCGATAATGAACCCCGTTGGGGATTGAGTTTTTGTCTGTGGAAGAAATAAACTCCACTGGGGATAATCTTCTATTGTTGGTGATAGATGAATTCTGCTTGGGGAGAATTAATACCACTGTTTTTGGGTATTTCTTACTCTACGGGGAGTGTATGCATTTTTAGTCATATTCTCCAGCTGGGTCTATCCCTATACCTGGTGGATAGAGTAACTGTAAGGTTTGGACATTTCTTGCTTGCCCCTGTTCCTGGAATTATGAGTAATTGTATTTTGTTTCGCATGTAAATATTTATGAGCAACAATTATGTTCAAATGCATATATCCAAAATGAACCATTGGACGTTCTTGCAAAACAAAACAGAAAAAGAAAAACAATTTAAAATTTCTTTGTGAAAATGAATTGTATTGATTTTTGAAGTTAGCCTGTAATAGGCGTTTTTTGTACAAGAGGCTGGCGTCCTAGTAAGAGAACACCGTCGAACGAACAAAATTTATACAATTTGTGTAAAAGAAAGAAAAACAGCTATTTGAAACAATCCCACTGGGTTCCAACTCTGCTATTACCCTTATATCTTCGAGCGTCTCATCACTTTGCTACTTGGTTGAAGGTAGATCAGATTGATCAGCGCCGTCCGAGCTTGATAGTTGATACCGAAGTCTGGTTGCATGGTGATCCAATGAGACATAGTGTTATGCTTTGATCCCTAATTTTTGCCTGGACCTCCCTTTCAGGTTTTCAGTCCACCGGGATACCCTTTTTTGCCCAAGCCGCCTTTTCAGGTTTTCAACTTGCCGGGTGTACAGATTTTTTCATTTTCATCCCTTACTTTTGCCCAAACCTTTTTGGTTCGCTGGGAAGCCCTTATTTTTGCCTAGGTCGGTCGACCTAGCGGGTCTTTGATTATACGTAGTATTTTTTCACTATGTCTGCATTGACGAGGTGAGGAAGGTCGTCACCATCCATGATGGTTAGAATCATAGCTCCTCCTGAGAAAATGTTATTAACCACAAATGGCCCTTCGTACGTAGGGGTCCATTTGCCCCGAGGATCACCTTGCGGCAGTATGATGCGTTTGATCACCAGATACCCGACTTGATACTCTTGTCGTCTGACTTTCTTGTTAAATGCCTTGATCATTCACTTTTGATACGTCTGACCATGAGAAATAGCAGTAAGTCACTTCTCGTTGATTAAATTCAACTGATCAAGCCGGGTTTGGATCCAATCGTCCTCGCTCAAACCTGCATCCTTCATAATCTGGAGAGAGGGTATCTGGACCCCAATGGGTAAGACCGCTTCCATACCATACACCAAAGAGTATGGTGTTGCCCCTGTTGAAGTCTGTGCTGAGGTACGGTACCCATGAAGAGTGAATGGTAACATCTCATGCCAGTCTTTGTATGTCACCGTCATCTTCTACACTATTTTCTTGATGTTCTTATTAGCCACTTCAATAGCCCTATTCATCTTCGGCCGGTAGGGAGAAGAGTTGTGATGTTGTACCTTAAACTGTTTGTAGAGCTCGGCGATCATTGTATTGTTGAGATTTGTACCGTTGTCTGTAATGATTCTCTCCGGTACACCATATCGACAGATCAGATTGTGTCGGATGAACCGTGCCACGATGTTCTTGGTTACTGTAGAAAAGGAAGCTGCCTTAACCCACTTTGTAAAGTAATCAATAGCTAACAGAATGAAACGATGCTCGTTGGACGCAGTAGGTTTGATCTTGCCGATCATGTCGATGCCCCACATTGCAAAAGGCCAAGGAGCTGTCAAAACATTCAGAGGAACCAGAGGTACATGAACCTTATCAGCATAGACTTGGCACTTATGACAGTTCCGGGAGTGTTGATAACAATCGGCTTCCATAGTAGACCAGTAATATCCTGCCCGTAGGATTTTCTTCGCCATGGTATGTCCACTAGAATGAGTTCCAAAGGTACCTTCATGTAACTCTGCCATGATTCTTTCTGCCTCGCTTTTCTCCATACATCGCAGTAAGGTTGAATCATGGTTACGCTTGTATAGAATGCCATTGCTGATGAAGAACTTCGCAGCGAACCTTCTCAAGAACTTCTTATCATTAACAGATGCACCCTCGGGGTACTCTTGAGCCTCAAGATACCTCTTTACCTCGTGAAACCAGGGTTTATCTGCTACCTCTTCGGTCTCAATGTCACAGCAGTGTGCGGGTTCTTCCAACCTCTCAATGGTAATCTGGGGAGCTTCATTGTTCCTCCTGACTTTGAACATAGAAGACATGGTAGCTAGCGCGTCCGCTAACTGATTCTCCTCTCTTGGGAAATGTTCAAAGGTTATCTCCTCAAAATGTGGGAGCAACGTCAGTACATACTCCTTGTAAGGAATAAGATTTGGGTGCTTCGTATCCCACTCGCCTTTGATCTGACTGATCACTAGAGCAGAATCTCCGAATATACTCAAGAACTTAATCCTTAGGTCGATAGCAGCTCGAAGACCTAGGATACATGCTTCATACTCCGACATATTATTGGTGCAGTTAAAACATAATCGGGCGGTAAATGGAGTATGATAGCCTTCAGAAGATATAATCACAGTGCCAATGCCATTACCCAACGCGTTTGAAGCTCCATCAAAATACATAGACCATCGGGATCCTTCCTCAGGTCCTTCATCCAGTCCAGGTTTTTCACAATCAGTCACCAACATGATGTTCTCATCTAGAAACTCGAAATTCATAGACTGGTAGTCATCCACAGCCTGATGCGCCAAATGATCCGCCAACACACTCCCCTTGATTGATTTTTGGGTTATGTATTGGATGTTATACTCGGTTAAGATCATCTGCCATCTTGCTATTCTTCTGGACAAGGCCGGCTTTTTGAAGATATACTTGATTGGATCCATCTTTGATATCAATAGGGTAGTGTGAGTCAGCATATACTGTCTCAGCCGGCGAGCAGCCCATGCCAAAGCGCAGCAAGTTTTCTCAAGCAGTGAGTATCGGGTCTCACAATCGGTAAACTTTTTCCTAAGGTAGTAACTATCATGCTCTTTTCGGCCAGACTCATCATGCTGCCCCAGCACGCACCCCATTGAATTGTCTAGTATCGTCAAGTATAAGATCAAAGGTATTCCTTCAACTGGAGGCATCAGAATTGGTGGCTCTTTGAGGTATTCTTTTATTCTTTCGAAAGCGGTCTAACATTCATCATTCCATTTTACCACTTGATCCTTCTTCAGCAGCTTGAAGATTGGCTAACAAGTAGCAGTCAGATGTGAAATTAATCAGGCAATGTAGTTCAGACGTCCCAAAAATCCTCTAACTTCCTTTTCTATTCGGGGAGCTGGCATCTCTTGTATAGCCTTCACCTTTGCAGGATCCACCTGAATACCTTTATCACTAACAATGAAACCCAGCAGCTTACCAGACCTTACCCCGAAGGTGCACTTGTTCGGGTTTAAGCTTAGCTTGTACATCTTCAACCTGTCAAATAGCTTCTGGAGATGGTCAATGTGTTCTTCCTCAGTCTGGGACCTTGCGATCATGTCATCAACGTAAACCTCAATCTCATGGTGAATCATGTCGTCGAAGAAAGCAACCATGGCGCGCTGATACGTTGCCCCAGCATTCTTCAATTCGAACGGCATGACCTTATAACAAAAGGTGCCCCACTGTGTAACAAAAGTTGTCTTCTCCATGTCCTCGGGAGCCATCTTAATCTGATTGTAACCAGAAAAACCATCCATGAAAGAGAAGACCTTATGTTGTGCGGTATTGTTGACCAGAACATTGATATGAGGAAGAAGGAAATCATCTTTGGGGCTTGCCCGATTCAGATCTCTATAGTCCACACACATATGTACCTTACCATCCTTCTTAGGCACCGAAACCACGTTGGCAACCCACTGCGGGTAAGAAGTAACTGCTAAAAATCCGGTGTCAAACTGTTTTATGACCTCGGCTTTGTTTTTCTCAGATATCTATGGGCGCATACGGCGAACCTTCTGTTTTACCGGAGGGCAGTCTTCCTTAGTTGGCAGGCGGTGTACCATAATATCAGTGTCCAAACCGGGCATATCTTCATAAGACCAAACAAAGATCTCAACATAGTCGCGTAGCATCTATATCAACCGTTGCTTGACACTAGGCTCCATATTTGCACCTATCTTGACCTTTTTCTTGTCTTCCTCTGTACCCAAATTCACTGATTCCACTGGCTCTTCATGAGGCTGTATGGCCCTTTCCTCTTGTAGTAATAGTCTAGCAAGTTTCGTCCTCGGCTTGGTTGATCGGGTTCTCGAAGTCATAACCGGCAGTAGCAGAGTTGTTATCAATGGGATCCAGAGTGGATGTGGATCTGCATTATGATATGTGAGTGTGTGTAAGACAATAGCTGTTTTGATAAAGTGCGAGATAGAAAAGAAAAACAAGGAGCGTAAAATTTGTAATGCAAGAAAATGTCCAATTCTTTATTGATGATATATGAAAATGACAAATAATAAGCCCTCATAAACAAAGCCAAGGTGTCTCGGGCAAGGCACCGGGCTGTAAAGTTTTGAACTGTTTATTACAAATCTCAAAACAAAAGTCTATTACTGTGTAATAAAAGAAACAGGTATGAAGTCCTTTGTCGTCCAGTTGTTCAATCCACCATTGGTTGTAGGGTAGATCCAGCTATCGACATCCGAGTTCTCATCATCAGCATCTTTTGTAGCGGAGACAACCTCAATAGCATTGATTCCCGAACCATGCTTGGGCATGGGTGCAGTTATGACGTTGGGCTTCTCCGGAGCGTCAAACTCAATCTCTTTGGCTTCGATCAAGTCTTGCACTTTATTCTTCAAGGCCCAACAATTGTTTGTATCATGACCTGGGCTATCAGAGTGATAGGCGCAACGGGCGTTTGGGTTATATAGCGGAGATGTGGTGTTGGGATTCTTCGGGGCTTCCCTCAGAGTTACCAGGTTGGTCTTTAATAATTGTGGTAGAATTTGAGACAAGTTCATATTGAGTCGAGTGTACTGTCTCTGCGGTCTCTCCATTCTTTGCTGATTGTTGCATTGTGGGGAAACTACGGGTCTTGATATCACTACCGCATTTACTGCTTGGCGGTGTTCAGGTCTGCTTTGGCTCCTCGAGCCGTAGACTGCACTAGATTCTTTCTTACCGGTGAAAGGCTTCTTTTCTGCACTTGATGAAGTACCTTTATGTATCTTACCACTTTGGATACCAGCTTCTACTCTCTCTCCAGTCAAAATCAATTCAGTAAACCCAGATGACGAACTGCCGATCAGATGATTGAAAAATGGGCCCGATAGCATCCCTAGAAACATATCAACCAACTCCCTATTAGACAAAGGGGGTTGGACTCTTCCAGCCAAATCTCTCCACTTTTGAGCATAGTCCTTAAAACCCTCACTTTCACCCATAGACATACCTTGAAGCTGAGTACGAGTGGGAGCAAGGTCAGCGTTATACTGATACTGCTTGTAAAAAGCAGCAGCAAGGTCCTCCCAGTTTCGAACATTAGCTCCTTCCAATTGATAAAACCATTCAAGTTGAGTCTCTGATAGACTATCTTGAAAGAAATGTACCCACATATTTTTATCAGCGGTGTGAGGTTGAACTTTTCGGACATACGAGCGGAGATGGAGTTTAGGACAGGATACTCCATCGTACTTAGAAAAAACCGGAGCTTTGAACTTATGAGGAATCACCACTCCTGACACCAATCCCAGCTCTCCAAAATCCAAACCAAGGATCTTCTGACACTCCATAGCACTCAGACGGTCTTTTAGTTGTTTGTACCTATCTTCAGCAGGAGGATATTGTTCTTCATCATAATCTGTATCATTATCAGAAACTGCAGGACTCTGGCCCTTTTCTTCTTCTTGGTTCTCCTCTTCCTTAGATGAAAGGGACAGATCCACTTGTTGTTTCAGCCTATCCCCAAACCTTTTACCCATGCTAAAAAGAACAACCTTCTTCTTCTTCTCCTTCTCTTTCTCTTTCAGGATGAGAGCTTTCAAGTCCTCTTGCCCTTTAGCCAAGTTTAAGAACATCTCTTGGAATTGGGAATTTTGCGCCTGAAGATCTTTGATAGCTTGATCAGAAGACATAACTGCTGAAATAAACAGCGAAGAAGATGAGAAACCTGTAATGGCGCCTGTAATGGCGTGCATGATAATGGGATGCATATGTAATGATTTCAAAGACCTTGGGAGATTTAAATTTGCAAACCAAGAAATAAACAAACTTTATTAGATTAACTTGTAAAAATGTTTAACAATGCCTTTGAGGCGTTACAAAAGAAATAAATGGAAAACAAATATAAACTAGAAAAAGCAAAATCAGAAATCCCATGGACGTTTCTCCTTCGTGCTGACGTAGTCATTGATCGTTCTTTCATTATCGAGTTGCCTGGAGAGCTTCAAGATCTTCCTTTCTTGCTCATGGTACTTCTCTTGGTAGGTATCCCTCTCCTCTTTTAACTGAATCCAGGATCTCTTCAGTGCCCCAAGATCAGTGGGCATGTAGGGATAAAGGACTGTATAAGGAATGCCCTCTTCGTTGGTAGGCTCTACAATCACTGGCAACATAGCTTCATAAGGTATCCCAAGCTTCTGAGGACGAGCTCGGACCCACTGGAGATAAGGTTGCATAGGGAGAGAAGTCCTTGGTCCTAGCTCTTGAGGGTCAGATCTGTTCACCAGGCCCCAGGCTCATATAAACCTTCGGCGATGCTCGTCAACGTCCTCCTTGTAGTCAAATGCAATATCTGTAAGAAGTAGCTCATGAGGACCGTCTCTCTGAGCGCGACCGAATTGTCGCAAAGCTAAGCAGGGGTTATAGGTTATACCCCCTCTTATTCCAAGCAATGGGACATTAGGATATCCCCCACATCGATCAATGACAACAATGCTTTCCAAAGCCTTAGAACTCCAAAGAATGTCCGTATGGGCAAGGGACATTATCCGGTAAGACCATCCTAAACCTTCCTCATTCTTCAACACAGACTTGGGGAGGTGCGAAATAAACCACCTCACCAACAGCGGCATGCAACACATGAGGGTCCCTCTTCTTCACACAGTACGAGTGTAGAGGGCATGCAATATATCACCCAATAGAGTAGGCACAGGATTGCGAGACAAGAAGACCTTAACCGCATTCACATCCACAAAGGAATCTGGATTCAGGAAGAGAACCAAACCGTAGATAAGGAGAGCCAAGATGTCTTCGAAAGCCTGAAAATACAAACTGTCCCAGAATAGCTGAGCTTGATCCATCAGAAACTTGGCTAAGAAACCTTCAACCCCGCTTCGTGTCTCCAAATTAGATACTACATCAGCCCGTTTCAAATGTAGAGCTGAAGCAATGTCTTCTAGCCTAGGAGTCTCTTCCAAACCTGTGAAGGGCATCTTCTCTAGGATGGATATGCCTAATAAGTGAGAAAACTCTTCCATAGTAGGAACTAGCAAATAATCCGGGAAAGTGGAGCAATGATGCACTGGGTCGAAGAATTGGAAGAGCACACTCATCATCCGTTCATCAAACTTTGAGGTAACCAAGATAAGAAGCTGACCATGTCTCCTAATGAATGAAGAAGTGTCAGAAACTCTTGAGGCTAAATCTTTGAGTTGAGTAGGTATTTCCACAAAGTTAACTCGAATGGTGTTTCTGCGCACGGAAGCCATAATCTGCAAAACAGAACAAAGATAAATCCCCCCGGTCTTTGAAATGGTTAGTATAATGAAGTGTGCATGCTATGTTATGATGCATGATGTCATGATAAAACACACACATGTATAGCATATAACAGGCATGGTAAAGGCAAACAAGTCACACAATAGCCCTTAAGTTCAAGGCTTGCATGAGGTCTAGGTACTACCCTCTTGAAGTTCAGTTGGTTTCAACCTGTCCTAATAATAGTAACCGGGTTCTAGAGGTTCTCAATATCACTGACCATCCTCCATCGGTCATGGTTTCATCTCACGCAATCTTTTCTTGCGGTCGGAACTATCTCGAGAGTATGGTCTTAATGAGTGTAGCATCGAGTATCAACCAGTTCCCAGCTTTATACCGAGATCGGCTATCTCACTACTTCCTACTGGCCAAGTTGGTCAATTATGGGTTCTAATGTCAGTTGATGCTTAATGACACACATAGCAGCCCCGTATTCTCCTCGTTTCTCCATAAGAGATACCAGTACCAACCAATGTTCCACATCAACGTAGCTACTGCTTCAACTGTATCGGTCTACGCCGTACAGTTCCCTCACAGTTTATTGCTACTTACCTAAAAGGTGTCCCCAGATCCGGGTTAGGATATATAGTAACTCCCAATACAAAAACCCTTTAACAGTAAAGAAACCAAAACAAACAAGAGAAGCAATTTATGATGAACTAATCCTAAGGTATACCCCACTTTGTCCCCAGCAGAGTCGCCAGTTCTATGATACGATGGCAGAACCAGACTGTTTTAGGAAAATGCTGGTTTGCGTTTTGCATTTGTGTTTGCAAAATGTCGCGGTAAGCAAGAGTCGCCACCAACTTTTATTTTATCCAACTGGAAAGGAAAAAAGCACATAAAAAATCCTTTTTCGAGACTTTGAGTACGGGGGGTAGATTATAGAAAGGGAAGGTATTAGCACCCTTTCTATCCGTAGTTTTCTACGGGCTCTTAGGTACTTGCTCATCATTTTAAAAATTGCTTCCGTGTTTGTGTGTTTTGAAAAGTTTTTGTCTTACTTCATTTTAACCCTTGTATCAGTCCTCAAGAGTGTTACGATGTGTTTTTGAAAACTTTGTTTGAAAAAGTGTAAGTGTGAAAAAAGTTTGATTTTAAGCAAGTACCTACTAGCATCTACCTACTCGAAAAAAGAATGTTTATGTTCTTGTTTCCTTTAGACTACGCTATCCCACTATTAATGAGTAGGTAGCACCGTCGTTGGAGTTTTAAGGGTCAATTCGAAAGGGACGTACAATCACTAAAGCAATGTTAGGACGTCTTAGTAATGACTCTAATGTCCTAAGACCATATTCGAGGCAACATTTTCGAGGCAACCTTTCCGAGGCAACATTTCCGAACGGGACATTTGATCTTTGTTTAGACAAGAGAGCGACCACTAAAACACCCTATACCTAATGATTGTTTACCGAAGGCAACTGAAGTGATAGTATACCCTAGGAGTGCGCATGTGCGAGTGATTTGATTTCAAGTTATTATCTTTGCACATTTAGGATTTGCTAACCATTTTAAAATTAACATACATTCTTGTCATGCAATCCTATTATCATACATCTAACAGTTAATATTTACGAAAATTGAAATTCGACAAATAAAACTACGCTATTACAAGGATTCAGGGAGGGGGATTAATTACATAGCCAAAAATCCGTAAAACGATAAATAAAAGAACAATCCTAATTAAACTATTACATACCATGAGCAGTTACATTAATATCGTAAAACACAAATAAACACGCGTGATGAAACGAGAACGAGAAAAAATTAGGGTTTTGACCCCGTCTAAACCTAATTGAAAGAAAGATCATTTTTTGTTGTTTTTTATTCTTTTGAGAAAAAATAAGGTTTTAATTAAATAAATACAAGCCAAGTTACTAATTAATTTAAATTATGAAAAATAATTAATTCGACCTATTTGTATTTTTGTTATTTTAATAAAAGAAAATAAAAATTAAATCCAACAAACCCTAATTTCAAATTTGTTTTAAATTATTTACAAAAAGGTTAAAATTACCCTAAAATTAAATTAAACTAATTATTAAATCAAATTTGATAAAAATAAAACCTAAATCTAAATTGTTGAAAATTGATTTTATGAGTTTTTTGTAAAAAAAGAATTAATTTTATGTTAGAAAATAATTTAATCAAAATAAATAAATAAAAATAGAATATAAGAAGAATAAAGAAAAGGGCCTGGTATCAAAGCAAAAGGGGGGTGTCAATCTGAATTTTTGGCCCAAAACTCCTTGGCCCACGTTGACTTTCAGATCCTGTGCATTGACTTGACTAGGGTGCATCATGGACCTCCCAAAGATGACCCTTGGATCTAGCTTGTTGGAGATCTGGTGGATGAACATTGAGGCGTATTGTGGTCACCTTATATGCACATGTGCCTGATTATGCAAGAAACAAAATCATGAAATAATATGGGGGACCTGGGGATCGAACCCAGGCCCTTTGACTTTTTCTCCCTGCACGCTTACCATCTGAGCTGGCCTTGTTAATTGTACATAGAATAACAAAAATACATTATATGGAAAAACACAAAATATCAATTCTCCAACGCACGAAATTTAAATGGGCCAGTCAGGGGGTGCCACGCCAGCCTTCTTCTTCCTCCCTCCGTTGGCAAAAGTCCAGGACTTTTACCTACGGTTTTCTGGGCGTAGGTACAACCCTGTGATCTTACAAAATTCAGTGCATGCATGATAAATCAATTCCAGTGGTACCAATCAACTCATTGCAACCTCACGAGCATCATGGTAACACTCTCCATGGCCAATTGTTCCTGCAAGCAAAACCCCTAAAAATGAAGCCTAAACCCTAATCATGGCAAATATCTGTGTGGTTAACAAAAATGAAATTAATTATTATCATTAGCTTGCAAATGTCTCAAAGATTCAGAATATATCCATAACATATGCTAACAATGCCAGAATTATGAATTGCGATTTCAAAAAAGTAGGGATGTCGTGAGGTGCTTACAGTGCGTATCTGGGCACGAAAATGATTGTTGATGATTGGGATAGAATCCTTGAATGCCTAACAAGCGAATGAGATAGTCGGGAAGGCTTGAGATAACCTGAAAGTTGGAATTTGATTCACCACTTTTGTTAAGTTTTTACAAGTTTTCTTCCAGTCTCTCACGCCTCCAATCCTTGTTCTTTTGCTTTGGATTTATTCAATATATATCATAGAGTGCATTAGGGTTACAAGTTTGCATCAAATCCTTGCAATTATGAAGATTTGATCTTTGATTCACCCTTGCATCAAATCTTTCCAAAATAAGAAAAATTCAATCTTTTCTGTCCAAACAAGCCTTGCACGATTTGATTCTTTTCCCAGTTGTATAAGATACCTAAACATGCACAAAATCTCAAGCCTTGATTAGTTTTGATATTTTCATGATTTTATTTTGATTTAAATCAAATTAATTGAAATAAAAATCAAAATAAATGACAAAAATAAAATAAAGACAAGTGGGAATGATCATGGGTCATGGGTCATGTTACCGACTCAATACAAGCACAAAAAGTTGGGCCCATTTGACAAAAATTGCAATTTTGGCCACTTTTGACTTTTGGCAATTTTGCAAAAAGGGTCAACTTCACCAATGCATAACTCCTTCACTTTGGACCCTAGAGATGTGTTATTGGACTTTTTAGAAAGCTTAGGATGTCCTCTAACCAACCCTTTTGGTCTCATCTCAATTGAGTCTTCCATGTTCATGTATGAAGCTTTGACAAAAATGTGTTTTTGTTGTCTTTTCAAAATGACCTATAATGTCCAAATTTGTAACTTCTTATGAGTGCATATTTTGAACTTGGGAGCTGAAGATGAATTGTAGGGCATTGCATCCTCTTCAAAATGAGCTTTGGATAGGTCATTTTTGATAAAGTATGAGAAAGTTATTCTTGGTCAAAGTTGAGTTGACTTTTCCTATAAAACCCTAATTTAGCAACTTTGGGGTTTTGATGAATTGTGAGCAATCCTTGATGAATCATGATCAACCCTTGATAAAATGATGAATAATGCTTCAACATTATAATGTTGACCAAAAATCTTGAAGTTTGACTGTATGTAAGACACAGTTGACTTTTTCCCTAGCACAATCGATTTTCAGGCCTTTGAGCAATTGACTGAGCAAACTTCTTATGCAAGGCTTAAAACTTGACATGGATGATCTTGAGAATATATTAGGATAATAGTGAGCATTTGGGACCCTTTTGATTCAAACATCTTGATGCAAACTAAAACCCTAATTTGAGGTAGACTGTCTTAGGAGAGAGTTTGTCTGGTCAACCCTTGGACTTCTTTGAGCAATTTGAGGACCTCACTTGAAATGTGTTGAGAAATATGGGAGGGAAAATTTTGGGGTACAACATGTGTGAAACACTATTGATACTTTCTTGTTGTCCTAATCACTTGTTTGCCAGAGTGGGATTGAAACAAGTGGGGGAGAAGCTCGTGCCTCTCTGAGATGGATCAGGTGTGAACAATTGGTTCATTATGTCGTGAATCATATAAGTGCGTAGATTGACGAAGCTGTGTTGTCTCTCAAATTCATATGAAGTACATATTCAATACTTAAGTCTAATGGTCATACTAAGTGTTCTTAAAGGGGAATGATCAGGTAATCTTGTCTTGTACCCCAAAATTTGCCCTCTCATGTTTCCCAAAGTCTTCCCCCTGCATGGTTGATCACAAACTCTTGCCTAAGGAAAAGGAAAATTTTTGAGTGGTGCTTTAAGTACATTTCGATTGGCATTCTGAAAGACCCTTCGATTGGTGTTCTGAAGGAGCCTTTCAATTGGCATTCTGTCAAGCTCTTCGATTGGCATTATGGACAAGCATTTCGATTGGCATTCTGTCAAGGCTTTCAATTGGCATTCTGAAAGACCCTTCGATTGGTATTCTGAAGGAGCCTTTCTATTGGCATTATGGACAAGTACTTCGATTGGCATTATAACAGTGTCCTTCGATTGGAATTCCAAAAAGGTCCATTCGAAGAAGCATTCAAAGGCTCCATTCGAAGAAGCTTTCGAAAAGCATTCGAAGGAGGCCATCAGCCCATTCGAAAGGGAGCATTCGAAGGAGGCCATCAGCCCATTCGAAAGTGAGCATTCGAAGGCCAGTTACATGTCATTCAAAATTCAAAAAGGGACAAGATCCCATGTGTTTAGCCAACGTTACGAACTCTCATTCATGGCTTTCAAACACATAATTAACGTTACAAATTCTCTTTCATGGTTGTCAAACACATAATCAAGGTCATTTAAACCTTTGTCTTCTTGTCCCATCCACCCCCTCTATATAAAGAGATCACAAGTGTTGCAAAAGGGGAACGAAAATATACAGAAAAATAGAGAACTTGGAGATACGCTGCCAAAAGTCATCAGCACTTCCAGGAAGCCATACCCAATCCTTGCACAAGCTAAAGCTGCCACCCAGCGAACACCTCCACCCTCAGAACTACAGATCGAAGCACCTCTGTTTGGTAAAAAAAATCTAATCTCAAACTCATTTTTAAATTCATTTTGATTGCATATTCATATTATTACTGTTGTTTGTGAATGATTTAATGTGCTACATATAAGCTACAGCGCAGAGATGAGATTGTGCCATTGCTTGGGCACAATCTGAGTTTCTCCTTCGAATCCCAGGATAAAACAAACCCAGGCCCAGATTCAGCAGGTGCGGATAAGGGGGAGATTCGAATCAGGGGGTAAAATCCCCCCTGAACCTTTAACATGTATTTCATTTTTGTAAGAAATATATTCTCAGGATCCTGTTCAGAGTTTCGAAGCTCAGCAACTTAGCTTCAAACTGGACCCAGGACTTCCAGATCGAAGGATGACATGTCCAGATCGAATATCCTCAGAGTGCAGCCCCTCATGCACCTTCGATCAAGACTCTTCACTGGGTCGAAAGACAGCCTGCACCTTTTTCGACCCAGGCCTCCAGAATTATATTTTTCTTGTTTTGCTGCCTGGCCCATTTGTACTTTGTTTACTTTGTTTTTGTTTATTTCTTTTAGTTTGTTTTTTTTAATCAACATAAAAATCATAAAAATAAAAAATTAGAATTAGGATTTAATTTAGTTAATTATTTTAACTTATTTTCTTCAATTTTAAAATCAGTAGACTTATAACTTATTTGAATTCAATCCTTTTCATAAACAAAAAAAATGCAAAAAATATTAGGTATGTTTTAGAGTTAATTTTAATCAGTTTTTTTTAATTAATTAAATTTTACTTAATTGAACATTTAGCATTTTCCCAAAAAATAAAATAAAACAACAAAAGTTCTTGTTCTTAGGATTTTTCAGATTCACGCGCGTTTATTGTAACTGCTTACTGGGATGTAATAGCTTAAACTAAGACCTTTTTTACTGCTTTTATTTCCCCAATTTTGGACATATAAATAATCCCCCTCCCCGAAGCCTTGTAATAGCGTAGGATTTACAATTTCCGCACTTTAAATTCCTGTACATATATTAACTGTTTAGATGTATGCTAAATAGGCTATGCATGACAAGATTAAACTCCTAACTTAAAATCAACAGTAGCTCACCATGACATGCAAAGATAATATAACTGAAAATTGACACACTTGCACATGCCACTCCTACGGTACACCTCACTTGGTTGCCTCGAGCGTGGTCATTAAGTATAGGATGTTTTAGAGGTCGTCCTTTTGTCCCAAGATCATAAGTTGCCTCGAAATGGTTGCCTCGATAAAAATGATCTAAGACATTAGGATTACCACTAAAGCGTCCTAACATTGCTTTAGTGACCACACGTCCCTTAAACCGAATTGACCCGAAAACTCCAACGACAGTGCTACCTACTCCTCAATAGTGGGATAGCATTGTCTAAAGGACATTTGCACAGTTTAATTCCTTTTTGAGTAGGTAGATGTTCTTAAGTACTTGCTCATTTTAAAAACAAAACAAAACTTTTCACACTTACACTTTTCAAACAAAGTTTTCAAAACACTTCATTACACTCTTGAGGACAGAAGCAAGAGTTAAATCGAAGTTTCAAACAAAACTCTTTTCAAAACCCACAAACACAAAGAAAAGCAAACTTTTGAAAACATAGTGAGCAAGTACCTAAGAGCCCGTGGATAACCACGGATAGAAAGGGTGCTAACACCTTCCCTTTCTATAATTTACCTCCCGAACCCGAGAAAAACCTCGAAAAGGAATTTTTCTGTGCTTTTGTCCTTTCCTTGTTGGATAAAATAAAAGACGGTGGCGACTCTTGCTTAACGCGACACTTTGCGAAAACAAACGCAAACGCGAACCAGCATTCCAAAACAGTCAGTTCTCATTCCCACCGATCACAGAACTGGCGACTCTGCTGGGGACTTATAAGTGAGGTGTACCTTAGGATTAGATCACTTGTGTTTTCAATTGTATGCTTTGTATGCTTTTAATTTTGTGGGCTTGTATTGGAGTTCTATAGATCCTAACCCGGATCTGGGGTACCCTTTTTAGGTAAGTAGCAATAAACTGTGAGGGATCTGTCCAGCGTAGACCGACACGGATGAAGCAGTAGCTACGTTGGTGTGGCACCTTAGTCTGTACCGATATCCCTTATGTTGGAACGAGGAGAATATGGGTATTCTAAGGAGTCATTAAGCACCAACTGACCTTAGAACCTTTAATTGACCAACTTGGCCATAGAACAGTAGCAGTATGCTACACTCATTGAGACTAAACTCTCGCGATGATTCCGGACGCAAGAAAAGGTTGCTAAACTGGAATTATGATCGATTGAGGGTAGTCAGTGATATTGAGATCCTCTAGAACCCGGTTACTATTTTTTAGGACAGGTCTTAACCAACTGAAACTGAAAGAGGGTAGTACCTGAACTTCATGCCAGCCTGAAATCTAAGGGTTCTTTTGTGTGACTTGTATGCCTTTACCATGTTTGCCTTTCGTGAATATTTGTGGTGTGCCTTTACCATGACATCATAACATCATAACATTGCATACATCTTGCATAAGGACTAACCTATTTCAAAGACAAGAGGGTTTCATCTTTGCTCTGTTTTGTAGGACATCATGATGCCCATGCATAGGAATACTATTCAGATCAACTTTGTTAAAGTACCTACTTTGCTTAAAGAGTTGGTTGTCAGGATTCTAGACACTACTTCCTTCATCAGGAGGCATGGTTCTCTTCTCAGTTTAGTCACCTCAAAATTGGACGAACAAATGATGAGCGTCTTGGTCCAGTTTTATGATTCGTTATACCATTGCTTCACCTTTCAAGACTTCCAGCTGGTCCCTACCCTGGAAGAATTCTCTGAGTTGCTTGGTATATCTGTTTTGGAGCAGACTCTATTTACTGGTTGGGAAGAGACTCTCAGGCCTGAAGAGATTGCTGCAGCCCTTCACTTGACCAAAAAGGAGGTAATGGCTAACTGGGAGACTAGAAGTGGAGCTAAGGGTGTTTTGGCTAAGTTTCTGGTTGACAAAGCTAATTACTTTTGGGATGGCTTAGACTTAAAAGCGTACGAGGACACTCTGGCTCTCTTAATCTATGGTCTGGTATTGTTTCCAAATCCTGACACTTTTGTTAATGTTAATGCCATAAAGATCTTCATCTCTCGGAACCCTGTACCCACTCTCTTGGGTGATATCCTTCATCAGCTCTATGCTCGTACTGCCCGAAAGCGGGGAACTTTGATGTGCTGTGCTCCTTTATTGTCGAGGTGGTTTATTTCGCACCTCCCTAAGTCTGTACTGAAGAACAAAGAAGGAATGGGCTGGGCTCATAGGGTAATGTCTCTTACTAATAATGACATTGTCTGGACTCTCAAAGGCTTGGATGAGGTGACTGTCATTGATCGTTGTGGAGAGTATCCTAATGTTCCATTGATCGGAACCCATGGAGGAATTTCTTATAACCCATGTTTAGCTCTCCGTCAGTTTGGAAGAGCCAGAAGAGAAGGGCCTCATGAGATGTTGATACCTCATATCATCTTTGATTTTCAGGGAGATAGCGACAAGCTGTGTCGTAGATTCATCAAGGCTTGGGATAGAGTTCACAAATCTGACCCACATGAGTTGCGACCAAAGACTTCTCTGCCAATGGAACCATATCTCAGATGGGTCTGCATCCGTGCCCAGAAGTTAGGTATGCCATATGAAGCGGTCAGGCCGGTTACTCTTGAAGTTGCTGATAAAGACGAGGTTCCTCCAACTATTCTCCATCCTCATATGCCCACTGAAATTGGCACACTGAAGAGGTCTTGGATGCAACTGCAGGAAGAATGGGATTCTTATCGGGAGAGTTTCAATGAACAAGAACAGAAGATCCAGAAGCTGACTAAGCAACTGGAAAATGAGCGGATCCTGAATGATTATGTCTGCACTGAGAAGAAGAGACCATGGAAGCATTGATAGACCTTTGACGTTTTCTTTTACAGTTTTTTTTTACTTTTCAGTATTTCCATTCTTGTAACGCTTAAGGGCAATTTGTTGAACAATTTAAATTCTGAAGTTAAATCTAATAAAGTGTGTTTTCGTTCTTGTTTACAAATTTGAATCCTTATTGTCTTTGAAATCATAAATCATACGCATTTCATCTCATGCACTTCATAAACAGGTACCCTTTTACAGGTCTCTTATCTTCTTCGCTGTTTATTTCAGTAATAATCATGTGTGCTGAACCTTCCACTGAGCAAGCTATCAAGGCCCTCCAGGCCCAGAATGCCCAATTCCAAGAGTTGGTCATGAACCTAGCTAAGGGTCAGCAGGACTTGAAGACCCTGATTTTGAAAGAAAGGAAGAAGAAGAAGAAGAAGAAGAAGAAGAAGAAGAGGACCATCCTGCTCAACACCGGACGCAGGTTTGGAAATGGGCTGCAGAATGAAATTGATCTCGCCACCCCGTCTGGAGAGAAAGAGAGTCCACAAGAAAGGAGGGCTCCTAGCCCTATGGTCTCTGACAACGAGACGGACTATGATGAAGAACAGTATCCTCCTGTTGAGGATAAGTACAAACAGCTGGAAGACCGTTTGAACGCTATGGAAGTACAGAAGGTGCCCGGTCTGGACTTCGGAAATCTGGGTCTATCATTTGGGGTGGTGATTCCCCATAAGTTCAAGGAACCTACCTTTGCCAAGTATGACGGAGCTTCCTGTCCAAAGCTGCACCTCCGGTCATATGTGAGGAAGATCCAACCTTACACTGCTGATAAGAACTTGTGGATCCATTTCTTTCAAGACAGTCTTTCAGGGACTCAGCTTGGGTGGTTCTATCAGTTGGACGAAGCCAGTATCCGCAGCTGGGAGGATTTGGCTGCTGCGTTCTATAGGCAGTATCAATATAACTCCGACCTCGCTCCTACGCGTACCTAACTCCAAGGTATGTAAATAGGGAAGGGTGAAGGATTTAAAGAATATGCTCAAAAATGGAGAGACCTGGCCGAAAGGGTGCAACCACCTTTGGTTGATCGTGAACTGGTTGATATGTTTCTGGGGACCCTGTCTGGTTCATTCTTTAACCATTTGATTGGAAGCTCTTCAGCCGGGTTTACAGACCTTATCTTGACTGGTGAGAGGATTGAAGCAGGTATTAAGGCTGGAAAAATATAGAAGGTCGCCTCGTCAAGCATCAAGAAGAAACCATTTAAGAAAGAGTCAAGTGTTGTCTACAGTTCAAGAAGACAGAATAGACCTGAACACCGCCAAGCTGTCAATGCGTTTGTTATTTCAAAACCTGCTGGTACTCCTCAGCATCACAACCAACAAAGGGAAGAGAGACCTCGAAGGCAATTCACTCATCTCAGCATGACTTTGTCTCAGATATTACCACAGTTGATGAGTACCAATTTGGTGACTCTAAAAGAAGCTCCAAGGAATCCAAATACTACATCATCGAAGTATAACCCCAACGCCCGCTGCGCTTATCACTCTGAGAGCCCGGGGCATAATACAGATGATTGTTGGAGCTTGAAAAACAAGGTTCAAGACCTAATCGATGCAAAGGAGATTGAGTTTGAGGCGCCCGAGAGGCCTAATGTTGTGACTGCTCCCATGCCCAAGCATGGAGTGAATGCTGTAGAAGAAGACTTGTTTGTAGTTTCTGTGGATGATGTTGTTACCCCTCTGATGACTATCAAGAAGAACCTGTTGCTAGCCGATTTATTTCTGGGCTGTGGTGAAGGTTGCCATATGTGTTCTGCTTTACCTACTAGTTGCCCATCTCTGAAGTCAGGTATCCAAAACCTGATGGATAGTAAAGAGATTCTGTTTGAGAAGACTGTTGTTCCATCCGTTCATTCTGAAGAAGTTGCCATCATTACCATTTTCTACAATTCTTCCAAGGCTCCCTCGAGGACGCCTGTTAGAATTACATCTGTTCCGAAGACTGCACCCATAATCATCACTATTCCGGGTCCCATCCCCTACGCCTCTGACAAAGTTGTCCCTTGGCACTATGGGGCAGATGTTTATGTTCTCGGAGTTAAACAAGAGTTTGATGCTGATACCGGCGTCAACAACATTATTGGGCCTGCTAAAGTCACCCGCAGTGGTAGACTTTTCTCACCTGATATTGCTCCACCAGCTGTCCGAAGACCTGTTGTCATTAAGCCTGCAAGTGTACCTGCTGTCATTCCTGATCAAGTCCCTGTTCCTACCCCTGTCGCCGAGTCATCTAACGCTAGGGGCAAAGGGATCACCACTGATATGCCTGCCCAGACAGAGGCGCCAAAGACAATCACTGTTGAAGCTTCCAAACAGGAGATGGAAGAGATTCTGAAGATTATTAAGAAGAGTGATTATAATGTAGTTGAGCAACTGGGGCAAACCCCATCCAAGATTTCTATGTTATCACTGTTGTTGTGTTCAGAGGCCCATGCCAAGGCTCTGATTACCTTCCTAAAGACGGCCCACGTGCCACAAGAGACATCAGCTGATCAATTTACCGATTGTGTGGCCAATTTAATTGCTGATAATGGTTTGGGTTTCTCCGAAGCTGATCTAACTGCCAAAGGGAAGAACCATAGTGATGCCCTGCATGTCTCCATTGAATGCAGGGGCACTACTCTTGCACATGTGTTGGTTGACACTGGTTCCTCGTTGAACGTCTTGCCCAAGAAAGCTCTAGACAGGCTGGATTGCGAAGGTTTGGAGCTAAAGCCGAGTAACATTGTTGTCCGGGCCTTTGATGGGTCTAAGAGGATGGTTCATGGTGAGGTTGATATTCCAATCAAAGTTGGTTCTCAGGTCTTCAATTCTACATTCTACGTGATGGACATTCGGCCATCCTATTCTTGTTTGTTGGGTCGTCCGTGGATCCACAAAGCTGGAGCCGTAACCTCAACGCTCCACCAGAAGTTGAAGTACCCGGTCAGAGGGAAGATTGTGACAGTACAAGGGGAGGAGGAATACATGGTCAGCCACCTCAACTCGTTCCGATACGTAGAGATGGATGGGGAGTTCATTGAGACCCCATTTCAACACTTTGAAGAGGTTCCTCAAACATTGGCATCAGCTGAGACTGTGATGGAAGATTCTCCTATGAAGATGGCTTCCTTAAGGGATGCCCGGGCTGTTATTGAGAAGGGTGAGTATGCAAATTGGGGCCTACTTCCTGATTTCACTCAGAAGACTAACAAGTTTGGGTTGGGTTTCACTGCAGAAGCTCAAAGGGCTGTTCGAAGTGCAAGGATTGGAAGACCTCCTGTGTTCATCAGCAACTCGGGAGTAAATGCCATCGAAGATGACGTGGAGGAATCTGAATTCGACAGCTGGATCTATCCTACGACCAACAGTGGACCAAACAACTGGACAGCAAAGGATTTCATCCCTATTACTTTTGTTACTCAGTAATGAAGCTTTTTGTTTTAAATTTGTAACAGACAATATTGTGAAACTTTTTGGCCCGATGTCTTACCCGAAACACCGTGGCTTCATTTGTAAGGGCTTTTGTGTTCCACTTTCATATATCATTAATAAAAGCATTGGACGTTTTGCATTTCAAATTTTGCGCTCCTTGTCTTTCTTTATTATATATTGCAAAACAGCTATTTTACACACACTCACATATACAGGTCTCAATCCACTCTGGATCTCGCTGGTAACGACTCTGCTACTGCCAGTTATGACTTCGAAAATCCGATCAACTTAGACGAAGACGAAGGTGAAGATGATTGCGAAGTGCCTGGTGAGCTTGCAAGACTGCTACTTCAGGAAGAGAGGGCCATTCAGCCACATGAAGAGCTAGTGGAAACAGTGAATCTGGGTACTGAGACAGACAAAAAAGGAAGTCAAGATCGGTGCAAATCTGGAGCTTAGTGTAAAACAGCGGTTGATTCAGATGCTGCATGACTACGTGGAAATCTTTTCCTGGTCTTACGAAGATATGCCTGGGTTGGATACCGACATTATGGTTCATCACCTGCCTACCAAGGAAGACTGTCCTCCGGTAAAACAGAAGGTTCGCCGTATGCGTCCAGAGATGTCTGAGAAAATCAAGGCCGAAGTTATGAAACAGTTTGACGCCGGTTTTCTAGCAGTAACTTCTTACCCTCAGTGGGTCGCCAATGTGGTTCCAGTGCCGAAGAAAGACGGTAAGGTCAGAATGTGTGTTGATTATAGAGATTTGAATAGGGCAAGCCCTAAGGATGACTTCCCTCTGCCTCACATCGACGTTCTGGTTGACAACACTGCTCAGCACAAGGTATTCTCCTTTATGGATGGTTTCTCCGATTATAATCAAATCAAGATGGCTCCTGAAGACATGGAGAAGACCACTTTTGTTACTCAGTGGGGTACCTTTTGTTACAAAGTCATGCCTTTTGGGTTGAAAAATGTTGGGGAAACATATCAGCGTGCCATGGTTACTTTGTTTCATGACATGATCCATCATGAGATTGAAGTATACGTTGACGATATGATTGCGAGGTCCCAAACTGAGGAGGAACACCTTGACCATCTACAGAAGCTGTTTGACCGGTTGAAGTTGTACAAACTGAGGTTGAACCCAAACAAGTGCACCTTCGGGGTGAGGTCTGGCAAACTGCTAGGTTTCATCGTGAGCGACAAAGGTATTCAAGTGGGCCCTGCCAAAGTGAAAGCCATACAAGAGATGCCAGCTCCCAAGACAGAGAAGGAGGTCAAAGGCTTTCTAGGACGACTGAACTATATTGCCCGATTCATCTCGCACCTAACTGCTACTTGTGAGCCAATCTTCAAACTGCTGAAGAAAGATCAAGTGGTATGTTGGAACGATGAATGTCAGGCTTCTTTCGAAAGAATCAAAGAGTACCTCCAGGAGCCACTTATTCTTATGCCACCAGTGGAAGGGAGACCTCTAATCTTATACTTGACAGTACTTGACAACTCAATGGGGTGTGTGCTGGGGCAGCATGACGAGTCTGGCCGAAAAGAGCATGTTATTTATTACCTTAGCAAAAAGTTTACCGACTGTGAGACCCGATACTCACTGCTCGAGGAAACTTGTTACACTTTGGCATGGGCTGCTCGCCGGCTGAGACAGTATATGTTGACTCACACTACTCTGTTGATTTCAAAAATGGATCCAATCAAGTATATCTTCGAAAAGCCTGCCTTGTCCGAAAGAATAGCAAGATGGCAGATGATCTTGACTGAGTATGACATACAGTAGACGACTCAAAAAGCAATCAAGGGAAGTGTATTGGCAGACCATTTGGCACATCAGGCAGTGGATGATTACCAGTCTATGAACTTTGAATTTCCAGACGAGAATATCATGGTAGTGACTGATTGTGAGACACCTGGACCGGATGAAGGACCTGAGGAAGGATCCCAATGGTCTATGCACTTTGATGGAGCTTCAAACGCTTTGGCTAATGGCATTGGCGCTGTGATCATATCTCATAAAGGCTCACATACTCCACTTACCGCCCGACTATGTTTCAACTACACCAACAATATGGCGGAGTATGAAGCATGCATCATGGGTCTTCGAGCTGCAATTGACCTAAGGATTAAGTTTCTGAGTGTCTTCGGAGATTCCGCCCTCGTGATCAGTCAGATCAAAGGAGAGTGGGATATGAAACACCCAAATCTTATTCCTTACAAGGAGTATGTATTGACGTTGCTTCCCCACTTCGAGGAGATAACTTTTGAACACTTCCCAAGAGAGGAGAATCAGTTGGCGGACGCATTGGCTACGATGTCTTCTATGTTCAAAGTCAAGTGGGACAACGAGGCTCCCTGGATCATTATTTGGAAATTGGATGAACCAGCACATTGCTGTGATCTTGAGACCGAAGAGGTAACAGAAAAACCTTGGTATCATGAAATAAAAAGATACCTTGAAGCTCAAGAATACCCCGAGGGTGTATCTATTAATGACAAGAAGTTTCTGAGAAGGTTCGTGGCAAAGTTCTTCATCAGCAATGGCATTCTTTACAAACGTAACCATGATTCAACCTTACTGCGTTGCATGGATAAAATTGAAGCAGAAAGGATCATGGCAGAGCTGCATGAAGGTACTTTCGGAACTCATTCCAGTGGACATACCATGGCAAAGAAAATCCTTCGGGCAGGATATTACTGGTCCACAATGGAAGCCGATAGTTATCAGCATTCTCGTACATGTCACAAGTGCCAGGTCTATGCTGATAAGGTGCATATTCCTCCAGTTCCTCTGAATGTTTTGACAGCACCTTGGCCTTTTGCAATGTGGGGCATTGATATGATCGGCGAGATCAGACCTACGGCATCCAACGGGCATCGTTTCATCCTGGTAGCGATTGATTACTTTACGAAGTGGGTTGAAGCAGCTTCCTTTGCTACCGTAACCAAGAACATCGTGGCACGGTTCATTCGGCACAACCTGATCTATCGATACGGTGTACCGGAGAGGATCATTACGGACAATGGTACCAATCTTAACAACAAGATGATCACTGAGCTCTGCGAGCAATTCAAGATACAATATCATAACTCTTCTCCCTACCGGCCGAAGATGAATGGGGTTGTAGAAGCAGTTAATAAGAACATTAAGAAGATTGTGCAGAAGATGACAGTGACATACAAATACTGGCACGAGATGTTACCATTTGCTCTTCATGGGTACCGTACCTCAGCACGGACGTCAACAGGGGCAACACCCTATTCCTTGGTTTATGGCATGGAGGCAGTCTTGCCCATTGAAGTTCAGATACCCTCTCTTCGGATCATGAAGGATGCAGGTTTGAGTGAAGATGACTGGATCCAGGCCTGACTTGATCAATTGAATCTAATAGACGAAAAGAGACTTACTGCTATTTGTCATGGTCAGACGTACCAAAAACGAATGATCAAGGCATTTAACAAGAAAGTCAGACAACAAGAGTATCAAGTTGGGAACCTGGTAATCAAGCGCATTATTCTACCTCAAGGTGATCCCAGGGGCAAATGGACCCCTACTTACGAAGGGCCATTTGTGGTTAAGAACATCTTCTCAAGAGGAGCGATGATTCTAACCACCATGGATGGTGACGACCTTCCTCACCCCGTCAATGCAGACATAGTGAAAAGATACTACGCATAACCAAAGACCCGCTAGTTCGACTGGCCTAGGAAAAAATATGGGCTTCCCGGCGAACCAAAAGGGTTCGGGAAAAAATAAGGGATGAAAATAAAAAAATCTGTACACCCGGCAAGTCGAAAACCTGAAAAGGCGGCTTGGGCAAAAATGGGTATCCCGGTGGATTGAAAACCCGAAAGGGAGGTCCAGGAAAAAATTAGGGATTAAAGCGTAACACTATGTCTCATCGGATCACCTCGTATCCGGACTTCAGTATCAACTATCAGGCTCAAACGACACCAGTCAATCAGATTCATCTTCAACTAAGCAGCAAAGTGATGAGATGTTTGAAGATATAAAGGCAATAGCAGAGTTGGAACCCAGTGGGACTATTCACATAGCTGTTTTGTTTTCTTTTCACAATTTGTATCAATTCTATTTTGTTCGGCGGCGTTCTCTTACTAGGACGTCAGCCTCTTGTACAAAACGCCTATTTACAGGCCAAACTTCAAAATCAATACAAATTCATTTTCAAACAAATTTCAAACTGTTTTTCATTTATCTGTTTTGTTTTGCAAAGAATGTCCAATGTTCATTTTTGATATATGCATTTGACGTTAACTGCTGATCATAAATACTTACATGCGAAACAAAAGATGAATTACTAGTAATATCAGAAACAGGGGCAATAAGATTTGTCCGAGTTGTCTAGTTGCTCTGTCCACCAAGGTACCAAGATATATTCAGCTGAAGAATATGGCTAAGATACCTTCACTCCCCGTAGAATAAAAACAGTAATGGTAGCTCTCCCCACTGAGACTTGCAACCATGAACAAATCAGCAAGACTCTTCCCAAGCAAAGTTGATCTACCATCAGCCCGAAAAGGCTTGGTATCCCCAGAAGGTATTAATATTCCTCAGCGGAGTATAAGAATGTTCCCCAGCGGAATACAAGACACCCCCATTGGAGCCATTTCCCCAGCGCAGTCTAAAAAAGCTTCCCCGCCAGGATTAAGTCATCTTACCCAGTAGATTCTGGAAGCTCATCCTCTGCAGAGTACAAAATAAAACTCCCCAGCCAAATTCAGAAGGTTATCCTCACAAGAGTCTAACTGGGTTATCCTCAGCAAGTTGCAACTGAAAGATCATCCCTAGCGAAGTTCTTTCTTTCCCCGAGCAGGACTTCTACCCTCAACAGATTCAATATCACCAGCAATGGTAATCCATCCCCAACGGAGTTCATCATTGAAATCCCCAACAGAGCTTATCAATGGAATCCCCAGCGGAGTTATCGTTAAAATCATCAACAAAACATCTCTCCCCCACAGAGTAATTCCCCAACGGAGTCATCCTCTCCTGCAGGTTTATTCTCGCAATCATCTTCGTTCATCATCCCTAGCGGAAACGAAGAATTCAACCCTACTCTCCAGCAAGCTATCCAGGATTTGTTTTCCCCAGCTAAAACATTACATTTCCATACATCATTATACATGCATAAAACGCATAATACCACACAATCTCATTTATGTTGAGAACATCATTGCTTGATCCATATCATGCATTGCATATGACTGACCTTCACCTTTCAGGAAGGATGCAGTTAAATTCTCAGCCATATCAAAGGCCTTCTCTGGTCCAGTTAAATCGATTCCTAAAGATTTTTCTGATGCCGATCCAGTTGAAGATATTCCAAGACCTTCTCTGGTCCAGTTAAATCGATTCCTAAAGATTTTTCTGATGCCGATCCAGTTGAAGATATTCCAAGACCTTCTCTGGTCCAGTTAAATCGATTCCTAAAGATTTTTATGATGCCGATCCAGTCAAAGGCCTTCTCTGCTCCAGTTAAATCGATTCCTAAAGATTTTCCTGATGCAGATCCAGTTGAAGATTCCAAGACCTTGCCTGGTCCAGTTAAATCGATTCCTAAATATTTTTCTGATGCCGATCCATTCAAAGGCCTTCTCTGGTCCAGTTAAATTGATTCCTAAAGATTTTTCTGATGCTGATCCAGTTGAAGATATTCCAAGACCTTGCCTGGTCCAGTTAAATCGATTCCTAAATATTTTTCTGATGCTAATCCAGTCAAAGGCCTTCTCTGGTCCAGTTAAATCGATTCCTAAAGATTTTTATGATGCCGATTCAGTTGAAGATATTCCAAGACTTGGTCTGGTCTAGTTAAATCAATTCCTAAAGATTTTTCTGAGGTGAAGCTAGTCAATGGAGACAAAGTCAGTTAAATCGATTCCTAAAGATTTTTCTGAGGTGAAGCCAGTCAATGGAGACAAAATCAGTTAAGTTGATTCCTAAAGATTTTTCTGAGGTGAAGCCAGTCAATGGAGACAAGATCAGTTAAATCGATTCCTAAAGATTTTTCTGAGGCGAAGCCAGTCAATGGAGACAAGATCAGTTAAATCGATTCCTAAAGATTTTTCTGAGGCAAAGCCAGTCAATGGAGACAAAATCAGTTAAATTGATTCCTAAAGAATTTTCTGAAGTGAAGCCAGTCAAAGGATACAAAATCAGTTAAATTGATTCCTAAATATTTTTCTGAAGTGAAGCCAGTCAAAGGAGACAAAATCAGTTAAATCGATTCCTAAAGATTTTTCTGAGACGCAACCCGTCAATAGAGACAACTCGTCAAAGGAGACACCCCGTCAAAAGAGACAACCCGTCAACAAAGACAAAACCACCTACCAACAATTTCCAAATGGCATCTGTAAGCCCATTCCCGACATCACAATGCTGATACTACACCATGCGAGTGCAAATTTCTGGGCACTCTAGTGTTCAATCATCTTCCACCTTCAGATCACGAAAGGCACGCAAGCCAATCTACATCCTCAGGTTTAAGAAGATTGAACAGGGGCAACTGTTGTACCCCAAAATTTTCCCTCTCATGTTTCCTAAAGTCTTCCCCCTGCATGGTTGATCACAAACTCTTGCCTAAGGAAAAGGAAAATTTTTGAGTGGTGCTTTAAGTACATTTCGATTGGCATTCTAAAAGACCCTTCGATTGGTGTTCTGTAGGAGTCTTTCAATTGGCATTCTGTCAAGCTCTTCGATTGGCATTATGGACAAGCATTTCGATTGGCATTCTGTCAAGGCTTTCGATTGGCATTCTGAAAGACCCTTCGATTGGTATTCTGAAGGAGCCTTTCGATTGGCATTATGGACAAGTACTTCGATTGGCATTATAACAGTGTCCTTCAATTGGAATTCCAAAAAGGTCCATTCGAAGAAGCATTCAAAGGGTCCATTCGAAGAAGCTTTCGAAAAGCATTCGAAGGAGGCCATCAGCCCATTCGAAAGGGAGCATTCGAAGGAGGCCATCATCCCATTCGAAAGGGAGCATTCGAAGGCCAGTTACATGTCATTCAAAATTCAAAAAGGGACAAGATCCCATGTGTTTAGCCAACGTTACAAACTCTCATTCATGGCTTTCAAACACATAATTAACGTTACAAATTCTCTTTCATGGCTGTCAAACACATAATCAAGGTCATTTAAACCTTTGTCTTCTTATCCCCTCCACCCCCTCTATATAAAGAGATCACAAGTGTTGCAAAAGGGGAACGAAAATATACAGAAAAATAGAGAACTTGGAGATACGCTGCCAAAAGTCATCAGCACTTCCAGGAAGCCATACCCAATCCTTGCACAAGCCAAAGCTGCCACCCAGCGAACACCTCCACCCTCAGAACTACAGATCGAAGCACCTTTGTTTGGTAAAAAAAAATCTAATCTCAAACTCATTTTTAAATTCATTTTGATTGCATATTCATATTATTACTGCTGTTTGTGAATGATTTAATGTGCTACATATAAGCTACAGCACAGAGATGAGATTGTGCCATTGCTTGGGCACAATCTGATTTTATCCTTTGAATCCCAGGATAAAACAAACCCAGACCCAGATTCAGCAGGTGCGAATAAGGGGGAGATTCGAACCAGGGGGTAAAATCCCCCCTGGACCTTTAACATGTATTTCATTTTTGTAGGAAATATATTCTCAGGTCCTGTTCAGAGTTTCGAAGCTCAGCAGTTTAGCTTCGAACTGGACCCAGGACTTCTAGATCGAAGGATGACATGTCCAGATCGAATACCCTCAGAGTGCAGCCCCTCATGCACCTTCGATCAAGACTCTTCACTGGGTCGAAAGACAGCCTGCACCTCTTTCGACCCAGGCCTCCAGAATTATATTTTTCTTGTTTTGCTGCCTGGCCCATTTGTACTTTGTTTACTTTGTTTTTGTTTATTTCTTTTAGTTTTTTTTTTTAATCAACATAAAAATCATAAAAATAAAAATTTAGAATTAGGATTTAATTTAGTTAATTATTTTAACTTATTTTCTTCAATTTTAAAATCAGTAGACTTAGGATTTATTTGAATTCAATCCTTTTCATAAACAAAAAAAATGCAAAAAATATTAGGTATGTTTTAGAGTTAATTTTAATCAGTTTTTTTAATTAATTAAATTTGACTTAATTGAACATTTAGCATTTTCCCAAAAAATAAAATAAAACAACAAAAGTTCTTGTTCTTAGGATTTTTCAGATTCACGCCCGTTTATTGTAACTGCTTACTAGGATGTAATAGCTTAAACTAAGACCTTTTTTACTGCTTTTATTTCCCCAATTTTGGACATGTAAATAATCCCCCTCCCCGAAGCCTTGTAATAGCGTAGGATTTACAATTTCCGCACTTTAAATTCCTGTACATATATTAATTGTTTAGATGTATGCTAAATAGGCTATGTATGACAAGATTAAACTCCTAACTTAAAATCAACAGTAGCTCACCATGACATGCAAAGATAATATAACTGAAAATTGACACACTTGCACATGCCACTCGTAGGGTACACCTCACTTGGTTGCCTCGAGCGTGGTCATTAAGTATAGGATGTTTTAGAGGTCGTCCTTTTGTCCCAAAATCATAAGTTGCCTCGAAATGGTTGTCTCGATAAAAATGATCTAAGACATTAGGATTACCACTAAAGCGTCCTAACGTTGCTTTAGTGACCACACGTCCCTTAAACCGAATTGACCCGAAAACTCCAACGACAGTGCTACCTACTCCTCAATAGTGGGATAGCATTGTCTAAAGGACATTTGCATAATTTAATTCCTTTTTGAGTAGGTAGATGTTCTTAAGTACTTGCTCATTTTAAAAACAAAACAAAACTTTTCACACTTACACTTTTCGAACAAAGTTTTCAAAACACTTCATTACACTCTTGAGGACAGAAGCAAGAGTTAAATCGAAGTTTCAAACAAAACTCTTTTCAAAACCCACAAACACAAAGAAAAGCAAACTTTTGAAAACATAGTGAGCAAGTACCTAAGAGCCCGTGGATAACCACGGATAGAAAGGGTGCTAACACCTTCCCTTTCTATAATCTACCTCCCGAACCCGAGAAAAACCTCGAAAAGGAATTTTTCTGTGCTTTTGTCCTTTGCTTGTTGGATAAAATAAAAGACGGTGGCGACTCTTGCTTACCGCGACACTTTGCAAAAACAAACGCAAACGCGGACCAGCATTCTAAAACAGTCAGTTCTCATTCCCACCGATCACATCGTGTTATTCGCATCTCTAGAAGTGGAGGGCGATGTTATGGCTAATGATGTGCCCGTTGTGGGAGGGTCGTGATGTTCTACTAGGGATATATGTGACTTGTCGTTAGAGAGAAAGGTTGGATTAACTTCATGTTAGCCTTGTGGTGAACTATTTGGAATTAAACCAAGTGATTACGAAGTAGTTTGGCGAGTTGATGCAAATTCTCATGCCTGAAGGTTGTACGAATTCAAGGTTCTATTTTGTTGGTCAAATAGAGTCACCTTCGAGGGAAAAAGAGAATTGTTAAGGGTTGATTGTCAGAGGATATGGAACAATGTGACGACTATTGATATACAAGAGGTGTGTAATTTCTTGATGATCCCCTAAGGATATTAGCTGAGCAAGTAGGATAGCTCTTGGAAGATAAAGCTCAGGTGATTGTGATGTTTCAGCAATGTCGATTGACCGAGAAGCTATCAGTGTTAAGTTACCATTGTGCATGATATCAATGTTTTGAATAGTGACATAGTGATGATTTACTGTAAATGTTGTTATTGGAGTCAGGTAAGTAATTGTCCGATGTTGTTAATGCTTGGAGTGATTGTGAATTGCGAGTCAGAGTCAGAACTCAATGATACTAGTAATCTTGTGAGAAAAATCAGAGTTTTGATGTTTTGAAAATTGAGGTTTTGGCAATGTAATATGTCTTTTGAGTTATAAGTGTAGCAATTGGTTTTTAAATCAGAGCCGCCACTATTAGTTTTTATCCTAGGGAAGGGAATCTAATAGAAAACCCTAATTCACAGACAGAGATTCTAGGTTTCGGACACATTAGACAAAAGGAAGGTGTTAGGCACCTTTCATCTACCTTTTTCACAAGGATACTAGGTTTTAGGTTTAGGTTTCGGGTTAAACAGGGTTTTAAATTTTAATTAGGAGGAAAGGGTTTATTTTTTTTATAGGAGAACTCGCTACAATTTTTGATTGTATGCCTACGTATCCTCTTATGAGGAATCAGAGTCTCAATTCGTAGTTCGTATGGGGTTGGTGTATTTTAGGGGTCGCAAACGTACTTTGAATCACCTCGCATTTGGGCCGGGAGTAGTGATTGCGGATATTTTGACTAAATACGCGGTAAGTCAAAATCTGTTTGAAACCCTTTTGTAAAAAACAGTTGATTAGATTAATTGATTGTGAAAAATAGTTTGTTGTTTGTTGAGTGTTTTTTTAACAATGTTAATTGCGAAATATCTTAATTAATGCATAATATAAAAATATTTAATGCAATTTATAGAAAATAATATATTCATGAGTTTTTAACTAAAAATAATTTGGATTATAATATAAAAAATTAAGCAAAATTATTATTATTATTATAAAAGAAATAAATAATAATAATAATAATAAGAATAAGAATATAAAAAATAGATAAAAATTTAATATAAAATAAATAATAATAAGAAGAAGAAGAAAATAAAATTAAAAAATAATAGAATTATAGAAAAACATAAAATATAATTAATTAGGCAGGGGGTGTAGTTTTAGTTATGAAGTAAAGTTAGGGGGTGCTGTTAGCAGTTGGGTTAGGCCCAAAAACAGTTCAGGACAAGGGGGTGTATTTTGCTCCATGTTTTAGTAATTTGTAGCAAAGGGGGTGTGAAACCCAAACGGGCTTTCCCCAAACGAAAATGTTGAGGGTCTGGTTGATTTAGTGTGCGATAGTACATGGGCTTATGGTGGAGACTTGGCCTATGGCCGTCTGATGATAATCAAAAGGATGGAATTGAGGGAGCATGATAAGTATCGTAGGCACGGTGCATGCGATTGGGATGGATAGCAAATTTTGTTTTAACATTTTATTCATTGTTTCTTCTTGTTTTTACAGCAACACTATTTCCTCTCTCTCACGCACAACCCTATTCCCCTTTCTCTAACCCTAACTCTCCCACCTCCCCGGAGGCGGCTCCAAAATCCAGCCCTCCCCTATTACAAACCCAACCAAACCGAAACCCCTCAAACCAGCAAAAAGAAAATAAAACAAGCTAAATGATTACCCCCTTTATGAATTCGTGTTCCGGTTTCTGAATGAGTCTGATTTAACCTCCCTCTGTGTCTTGTGTGAAGGTTCCGGCGAGTTGGAGTTGATGATGGTGATGAGATTGAAGGTGTGGCGGCAAAGAGTGATCATCAATGGTGGTTAGGGTTTCAGATGTTGAAACCCTAACTGCTTGCTTCACTTTGGTATTCAAACTCTCTATTCTTCAATTTTGTTTTACTTTTTGTAACAAGCTTTCTCCGGATTCGAGCTTATTCTCTCCCTCATTCTGTATTTTTAATTTAATATTTATAGGGTTCCAGTTTTAGGGTTGTTACGAATTAATGTTACAAATGTGATTAGCATAGATTAGGGATTAGAGATAAGAATTAGGGATTCGGTTTACCTGTCATTGATTCATATTTCCATGTAATTGATTTAGTATTTGTAATATATTTGGTTTCGGTTCAATTTCCTGGGCTTGGATCGTATTGGATGATTCTATAAATTTGGTTGACTGTAATCTGTATTGAAGATCTGATTTAATATATTTTAGAACTGTAAAAGATTCGATTTTTATTTAGGTTTGTTGGAGATTTAATTTGTTTTAAATCTGCACAATGAGTGTTAGTTGGTGAAGATAAGCGTTTTTCTCGCTTGATTACTACAGTAAGTGTTAATGACATAAAACATGCGCAAATCTTGGTTTTAATTGGTACAGTATTTGTTTTAATGGGCCCTGCATTTGTTACTTATTTTATCCAGCAACATTATTTTTTTAATACTGCAAAAATGTTTTTAATGCAACTAGGCCCAATTGGCCTTTTTCCTCTCCTCTAACCCAATAGTAGTTGTTTAAACAAAAATTTTAATAAATAAATCAAATGATATTTAAAAGTGAATTTTTTTTATTAATAACCAAGTATTAAAATAATATTTCGCAAATAACCGGGTTTCGGAAAAAAATACGCAAATAACCATGTTTCAGATGACTCCCCAAAGGAGGAGCCATCTGAAATGGCGCATGCACCTCTTTTTTTAAGGGAGGCGCCATCTCACTTGGCGCCTATGTGCTTAGGGCATTCCCTAAGCCAAGTGAGATGGCGCCTAAGTGTATTTTTAGGGCAAAAAAATTTTTTTTTATTTTTTTCCTGTGCATTGCATGTTGGACAGTGATCAACAAAATAGACTTTTTATTAAAAAAAAATAATAATTACATCCAACTGTATTACATTAAAATAACAGTACAAAAATACTGAGATAAAAAAAGATACATCAGTGATCCCCCGGAACCCGGTAATGACCCCCGGTTCCGCATCCCCGTCCTCGCCTTTCTCTTGCTGGGTGCCGTCGCGTTTCCTACTGCGGCAAGGTCGATGGCCCAACAAAGTCAATACGGTCCAAATCCATAAAATCAGTCAGATCTCCATATCTAGAAGATCCGCTCTGGTACAGTCGGTTACCCATACCCTCGAAGTTTGGTCGTGTTGGCGGTGGGTGGGGTTCCATGGTTGGTCTATAGAATTGGTCGTCTGAGTACGGGGGGTAGAAAGGAAATGGATCTTGGGGTGTTTGGTATTGAGGATGTTGGGTGGTTTGGTGATATGGTGGGTGATGGTAGGTTTGGTCGGCTTGGTCATAATCTTCCGACATTCCCATATCAGGGCTAAGGCTGGATGTTGAGGGCGCCATATTGGGATATGTGGAAGATTGAAATTGTGTGTGGGGTATGTGGGTGTGCTGATATTGGGGTTGGTATTATGGTTGGGTTTGAGGCATATCAGGGTATTGGTAGTTTGGTGGTGATTGTGGTTGGTTGTACGGCATTTGATTGTAGTTGTGTTGTGGTGGGGAATGTGGTTGGGTGTTTGTGGGTCTGTTTCTTCTTGGGGGTTGGTGGGAGGTTGATGGGTTTTGGGTTTGTTGATGGGGAATCGAGGGTTGTGCCCATTGTGTGCGTGGGTCAACCAAGTACCTCGGATGAGACACGTGCATTTCTGGGTTACTAACCGACCTGTACCACGACAAATATTGATCCGTGTGTCGCATGTTACCTTGAGTAAGGAAAACCGGGAATTGCAAGACGTAGCGGTGACGCCTCTTCCACATCTTACACCATTCCGGAGCGAAGTCTTTCCAGTCGGTAAGACCCCACTGGGCGTCGACCCTTTTAAGATGCCATGGGGACAAATCTGTTGGATCACTTGGTATCTCTTGATGCATTCTGAACTGCATCTTCACACGGTCGCTGTGGTGCATCTCCACAATGTTGAACCGAATGATTGCAGTCTTTGCAGTCCAAGTTGTTGCATCCTCTGGGTTTGGATCATGGCCCAAACCCAAATATGGTCTCCAGATGAACTGCGATAAAATTTAAATCAGGTTAGCGCAAAAGTAATGTATAAATAATTTAAATGAACAAAAGTTAAAAGCTACGACGTACGTCATCTGGGCCTAAGTGATCCAACAGATTGCGGTAGAGTGCGACATTGAATCTTGGATTCTTGCCGTAATCCATACCCCTCACGCAGTACCTAAAGAAAATGAGAAACATGTTATTCTTAGCATATATTTTGGGTGGAGAAGAATAGTTATAAATGCTATAACTTGATGACTTACTTTGTTGCGTACGGGAAACCGAAAGTGTTGTTGTTGACGGGGTTTAAGGACTCCATCCTCCACCAACCCCAGGCTTGTAGTAAAAATGCGCACCCATAAAATGTACATTTTTCCTTGACTGTGTTTTTGCACAAGGAACTGTATAGGTGGGCTAATACTGCAGAACCCCGACTATATTTTTTTGTTTTTTCAAAATTTGTTAGTAAATGTAAGTACATAAAATTTACACTATTTCCCGTACTTTCGGGAAATAAAAATGTACCAAAAAGTATCATAAGATACGTTCTGGATTTTACTACTCTGTCATTCTCTGAGGAATTTTCATTTAATTCCAAACTTGCATAATGACGTTTCAGGTCAGTGAGTAGTATTCCCTGCCCTCTTGCTCCACCACCTTCTACCATATCCCTACCCAACAGTTCTTCACACTGTGAGTTGGGTTGTTGAACCGACCCGTTCACGGCCTTACCGTCGATAGGGAGACCCAGTAGCATGTACACATCCTCTAGCGTGATGGTACATTCATCTATTGGTAGGTGAAATGTATGGGTCTCCGGTCTCCACCTTTCCAACATTGCAAGAATGAACTTCGAGTCAATGGTGCAGTTGGAGATCTTTATCACATGTCCAAAACCTGCGTATTCCAGATAAGGGACGATAAATGGGTCAGGAGCCAGGTAGTTATGCGAACGGATTCTGAATCTTTTTGTGTCCTAAGTTCATAATTTAACAGGTGTAAGATTAATTAAGATGAACAACGCGTTATTTGAAGTATGAAAAATGTATAACCAAAGAAGAGACTTACAAATGCAGCAATGTTTTCCCTTGTGCCTCTGTGAGTATCGCCCATTGTTAGAAGAGCCATTGTTTAGAATGCTTGATAGTATGAAAGACTTAGGAAGAGATAGAGAGTATGATAGACTTATGAAATATTTCGTAGCAGAGAGTGAAACTTGTGTCGGTGTGAGAGATGTATGATATGGTATGTATTTATAGGCAAATAAGTTTGATGTAGTGGTTGCTTGTGCTTGCATGCCTGCGAAGTGTCACATTTGCATGCTTAGGGGGTTACACATATGCATGCATGCATGTACAAAAAATGAAAGGTGTCACTCTTGCAGGCTAGGTGGCAACCCATGCATGTATCACGATTGGACAGTAAGGGAGGCGCCATTGGACTTGGCGAAAGAGTACAAAAATGAATGGTGTCGCCACCCCAATTGGCGAATAAGAGGTGTCATTTGTTACAGCATAGGCTCAGGCTACGTGACAGCCTTTGGGATTCCTTTCATTATTGCATGCAAGCCCATTGGAGTTGATGGGTGGAGTCTTACAAAAAACATGTATATGTGCAGAATAGGGCCAGGCTAGGTGGCAGCCTATGGGGTTTCATAAGCCCATGCATGTATCACGATTGGACAGTAAGGGAGGCGCCATTGGACTTGGCGAAAGAGTACAAAAATGAATGGTGTCGCCACCCCAATTGGCGAATAAGAGGTGTCATTTGTTACAGCATAGGCTCAGGCTACGTGACAGCCTTTGGGATTCCTTTCATTATTGCATGCAAGCCCATTGGAGTTGATGGGTGGAGTCTTACAAAAAACATGTATATGTGCAGAATAGGGCCAGGCTAGGTGGCAGCCTATGGGGTTTCATAAGCCCATGCATGTATCACGATTAGACAGTAAGGGAGGCGCCATTGGACTTGGCGAAAGAGTACAAAAATGAATGGTGTCGCCACCCCAATTGGCGAATAAGAGGTGTCATTTGTTACAGCATAGGCTCAGGCTACGTGACAGCCTTTGGGATTCCTTTCATTATTGCATGCAAGCCCATTGGAGTTGATGGGTGGAGTCTTACAAAAAACATGTATATGTGCAGAATAGGGCCAGGCTAGGTGGCAGCCTATGGGGTTTCATTATTGCATGTAATATTATTGGCAGCCTTGGGGGGTTGCATCCTTACTTAATTGAAATTTTTAGCCTTACGTTTAACATAACATTGATTCAAATAATCTGTCAAATCTTCCAACCTTCGAATCAGTCATCAAATTCATACATTTCAACCTTCAAACATTACAGCATTCATACCTTCATACAATCAATAAACCTCAAACATTCCAACCTTCAAACCTTAAAACAATTCTACGCAATGGCCTCTTCACCACAATTTGTCGTCAAAGCACATTTCTACGATGAGACATACATTTGTCCCACAGTTGGGTTTTTGTTTAGAAACACCGACAATGTTCGATTTCTCTTAAACGGGAAAGCCAATTTCTCGTACTTCAAGAAAAGATTGGAGGCCAAACTTGAACGAGGCCCGGTGTCCCAGATATTTTATCAGAATCCAGTTTTTTTTGGAAACAACCAAGTAATTTTTTATAAGGTTGAAGTTCAAGATGACGAGGATCTCTAGAATATGATTTCCAGCCATGTCTATTCTGGATACGACTCTATTGAGTTGTACGTTTTGCTTCAAGAGCCTCCGGTGACACAGGAGGTAGAGCCTCCGGTGACACAGGAGGTTGATCCTTTGGAGAATAAACAAGATGAGGTAGATGAAGTTGATGATGAAGAAGAAGATAACGAGATAGAGTTTGATGAAATGGTGAACGATGATTCTGACGATGATGGCATCCCTAGTATTCCTATAGAAAAAATCTACACACCACCTCCGCACATGACAAACTTCAACATGGGAGGAGATGAACCTTCTACTGACTTATTTTTCAAACCGTATATGCAGTCGGATGAAAATTTAAAAGAGAAGGACAAGTTTCGTAACAGAGAGGAATGCATCAGGGCCATTAAAAATTTTCACATGCTCAACTCAGTTGATTTTAAGGTGGATCGTGTCAACCCGGAAAGGTACAAGATCAAGTGTGTCCACCCTAACTGTATGTTCAAGCTGACCGCATCATATAGATTAAGGGGTGACTGTTGGGTCATAGGTTCCATGACTACCCACACTTGTGTAAGTTCCACTCAATCACAGGACCACCGAAAACTCAACTATGATCTAATCTGTCAAGAAATCCTACCCCTGGTCAGCAACGACCCAACTTTGAAGGTGAAAACAATCATCTCCCACATCACCACGGTTTTTAACTACACTCCGTCTTACCGTAAGGCGTGGTTAGCAAAGACTAAGGCGATTGAAAGGGTGTACGGAAACTGGGAGGAGTCATACCGAGAACTTCCCCGCTACCTGAATGCACTCAAGACGTATTCTCCAGGTAGTGTTTATGTTCTGGAAACATTGCCAGCGTACGCCCAAGATGGTAGTCTACTGCATGGCAACGGAATATTCAGTCGCGTGTTTTGGGCATTTCAACCATGCATCACAGGGTTTGCATCATGAAAACCAATTCTATAAATTGACGGGACTTGGTTGTATGGGAAGTACAAAGGCACGCTATTGATGGCAGTTGCACAAGATGGCAACAACAACATTTTACCCGTTGCGTTTGCCCTTGTCGAGGGGGAGACCGGTGGTGCTTGGAGCTTTTTCCTGAAAAATCTTCGGACACACGTGGCTCCTCAACCAGATTTCTATTTGATCTCGGACAGACATGCCTCCATTGAAAGTGCCTACAATAATCCAGCAAATGGTTGGCATGACCCTCCTTCTACGCATGTCTATTGCGTCAGGCATATCGTCCAGAATTTCTCGAGGGAGGTCAAGGACAAAACATTGAGGAAAGCGGTTATGAATGTGGGATATGCATTGACACAACCCACATTCAAATATTACCGCAACGAGATCCGTTTGTCTAATCCAGAAGCCGGTAGGTGGATCGACAATATTCCGGTGGAAAAGTGGACTAGGTCATACGACAATGGCCAAAGATGGGGGCATATGACAACGAATCTTATTGAATCAATGAATGGGGTATTCAAGGGCATACGAAACCTCCCAATCACTGCCTTGGTAAAATCTACGTATTTTAGGATGGCTGCGTTATTTGCCAAAAGAGGTGAAATGTGGAATGCGGTGTTGCAATCTAGACAACTATGGAGTGAAAGCTGCATGAAATACATTAAGGCTTAAAGTGCTAAAGCCAACACTCACATGGTTATACGGTTTGACCGACACAGCCACAACTTCAATGTGAAAGAGACAATCGACCACAATGAAGGCCTGCCAAGACAAGAATACAGGGTCATTTTAACTTCTCAATGGTGCGATTGTGGCAGGTTTCAAGCATTTCGTATGCCTTGCTCTCATGTCATTGCCGCTTGTGCTCATACCCATCAAGACGCGCTTCAACTGCTGTCAAACGTTTACAAATCTGAAACGTTGCTCACTGTTTACAACAACAACTTTCCTTTGGTGGCAAAACCGGATTATTGGCCTGAATACAACGGCGATATAGTTTGGCACAATGACCAAATGCGAAGGAACAAGAAGGTTCGTCCCAAAAGTAGGCGCATCACAACAGAAATGGACGATCTTGACAGGTTGGAAAGAAAGTGTGGTTTATGCCGTCAGGTCGGACACAATCGCAAAGACTGTCCGAATCGGGCGTCTGGCTCGACCACATAAATATTGTAATACAATAAATCTTTTCAATATTTGTGTTGTAAACATTTGGGTTTTCCGTTAACAGATTTTGCTACAGTTAATAAAACGCGTACAACAATAATTAACGATATTCAATCTAGGAAATTACAACTGTTAACACAATTTCATCTGACCCATGCATCATCAGCATTACACCACTGTCTGTTTTGACTTCCTCCAACCACACATTAGGTCTTCCTGTCGCATGTGAGGTTGTTGTTTGTTTTCGCTGGATCCTTCGAATTTTTTCCCCCTCCGCGATGTCTCCATCTAGCCACCGCATCAACTCCGGCTTCAGACGCTCCATGGAGTGAATGTGCCAGAATTTCATTTTCATCGCAGGTTTCGTGGCGGAGAATATAACGTAACCATCTCTGCTAAAAATCATAGGCGACGTCATTACGCAAATAACAGAGTACAAAATAAAAATACAGTGCGAGAAAGTGTGAGAAATTTCGGAGAAACTGACGAATTATTTATAAAACAGCATTTTGCCCTAGTTTTGCCCTAGGAGCCAAGTGAGATGGCGCCTCCTCTCATTTTTAAGGAGCATGCGCCATCTCACTTGGCTAAAAGCCAAGGGAGGCGCCAAGTGAGATGGCGCCTAGGGCAAAACCCTAGGTGGAGGCGCCAAGTGAGATGGCTCCTCCTTTGTGGAGTCATCTGAAACATGGTTATTTGCGTAATTTTTTCCGAAACGCGGTTATTTGCGAAATATTATTTTAATACATGGTTATTAATAAAAAAAATTCTTTAAAAGTTTAAAAACAATAAATATATTAGTTTTCACAAAATCTTAATGGGCCTAATTTTGTTTAAATCGAATTGGGCTTCGCACTGTCTTAAAAATATTTTTATGTCCATAACTTTTCTTATCATATCAAATATCCTTTTCCAAACCCAACTGGGCCCATACATTGTGACAAAATTACAGCTAACACATTTTTACCCTTCAAAGCAAATTGGTCCTAACTGATTCTAAGGATTTGATCCATCATTTTTTCAAAAATCTCCATTATACAATAAAACCATTTATAAACCTTACTAATAATTTGTAAAATAAATTCATTAATAACACAAAAATCAGATAATAATTTTGCTCCCAAATGTCAAATGGGCCAGCTTAGAAGCTGCTTAATAGCCCTAATCTTATAACCACCCCCTCTCTTCGCTATCTAACAACACAAGTGGAAATGGGCCAGGCGAAATGGGCTCGTATATTGAATTTTCACCTCCTCTTTTACTAACAACAATAATACTTAAAGTGGGCTTTATAATAAGAACTTTATTATTATTATTGAAATAGTTTTCCACATTTGAATCTCATGGGCCATTGGCCTACATGCTTCGTGAATGGGTTTATGGGTATATGAGTCTTTCTGATTTAGAAAGCCTCATTCCCTTGAATTAAAATACACCCCTAGTCTTGGATAAAGATGAGCCATCAGATATTGTTGTACCATCTTTAATTAAATATTTCTTCTATTTTAAATCTTGAAATTATGATCGTAGGGGTAGGGCAAATTTGGGGTACGACAGCTGCCCCTATTCAATTATATTCCAATCGAATAACACAAGAAAACGCGAGTCTTGTGCATTCTAATTAGGAGTTTATTGAATACTTGGAATACCCAAAAAAATTTCCGACCACTCATAAGGTTACGCTAATATAGCATACCCTTACGAGTCTTTAGGGAATAGGAAAAGCTGATGATATATCGCCAACCAGGGTTTGACGATGAGGCGGATGGTCTTGAGCTTAAAAGCGCAATCTTGTATGTATCGATTTGCTTTTGCTTACTCATCCATTTGGAGGGATGAATAAAATAACAATTGATGATGCATGGCTTCTTGGAGACTGAGGTCATGGGTTATGTTTGCGAATCGCAGCATGACGTCTTAGGTGATAAGCTAGATTTTGTATTTTTTCGAGCATCAGTGCATGTCGACTTAGGCGATAATCTGTGTTGTAGAATAAAATAACACATTGCTGCATGAAGTCTTAGGCAATGGGTTAGGGTCGCAAATTGTTGCGTGAAGTCTGAGGCGATAGGATAGATTTTGTTTTCGAGCATCGTTGTATAAAGTCTGAGGCGATGGTCTGTGTTACGGAATAAAGAAGTACATTGCTACCCGAGGTCTTAGAAAATGTTCTATATCACGTCACGAGGAACTGCACTACTGCACGATGTCTTAGGAAGTAGGCTGGATGAGGAGAGTACATTGAGGCTTAGAGGCAATGTACTAAATTTTGAGAATACATTGCAGCTTAGAGGCAATATACCAAGTTTAGAGAGTACATTGAGGCTTAGAGGCAATGTATCGAGCTAGGAGATTACATTGAGGCTCAGAGGCAATATACCGAGTTTTGCAAATACATTGCGGCTTAGAGGTTGTGTACCGAGTTTTGAGGATACATTGCGGCTTATAGGCAATGTACTGAGTTTTGAGAATACATTGCGGATTAGAGGAAATGTATTGAGTTTTGAGAATACAGTGTGGCTTAGAGGCAATGCACTGAGTTTTGAGAATACATTGCGGCTTAGAGGCAATGTACTGAGTTTTGAGAATACATTGCGGCCTAGAGGCAATGTACTGAGTTTTGGGAATACATTGCGGCTTAGAGGCAATGTACTGAGTTTTGAGAATACATTGCGGCTTAGAAGAAATGTACTGAGTTTTGAGAATACATTGCGGCTTAGAGGAAATGTGCTGAGTTTTGCAAATACATTACAGCTTAGAGGCAATGTACTGATTTTTGAGAATACATTGCGGCTTAAAGGCAATGTACTGAGCTTTAAGAATACATTGCAGCTTAGAGGCAATGTACTGAGTTTTGAGAATACATTGCGGCTTAGAGGCAATGAATTCAGTTTTAAGAATACATTGCGGCTTAAAGGCAATCTACTAAGTTTTGAGAATACATTGCGGCTTAGAGGCGATCTACTATGTTTTGAGAATACATTGCGGCTTAGAGACAATGTACTGAGTTTTGTGAATACATTGCGGCTTAGAGGAAATGTACTAAGTTTTGAGAATACATTGCGGCTTAGAGGCAATGTACTGAGTGTTGTTCATTACTGCATGGAGACTTAGGTGATGAGTTGAACGCGTCACGGCATGGAGACTTAGATGACGGGTTGGATCGCAGGAGAAGTGTTTCGTTGATGGACCCTTATATGATTGAATCGAGGGTTAGGTTGTTCGTTTGTTATGTGATATAGGCGCGTTCATATTTAATGTTTGTATGTATGCAAAATGTATAGGGTATGCATGCTTTGGATATGCCAGATGTATGTATTGAAATATGTGTAAAATATGCGTATGACTTGAAACATTATGAAGACTATTTTTGGCACTCTCTCCTTTAAACCATTGGCTTAGAGTTACCAATACCCTGGCGTTGTATGTTGCATTGTCGTAGCATTGTTGAATTTGATTTGAATGCGGTGAAAAATGGTGCTAGTAAGCTTTTGAACATTGGCTTTCTGTATTGTAAGCGCAGGCGTAAATGTAGACGTAGGTATTGGCATATGCATAGATTTTTATGTTGGAAGCGCAGGCATAAGCATAGACGTATGTATTTGCATATGCATAGATTTATATGTTGTAAGCGCAGGCGTAAGCGTAGACGTATGTATTGGCATATGTGCAGGCTTTTAAGTTGTAAGCGCAGGCGTAGACATGGACATGTGTATAGAATTTGTATTGTAGACGCGGTAGTAGACATGTGCGTGGATGTAGACGTGGATTTTCTTTAGATATTTTTCTAACCATAATGTTTTTTCGATGTTTTATCAAAAGCTTTTATTTGTTAATTTCCCCGAAATGATATTCACAAGTAATAATCGTAATATTTTGTTAAACAAGTCAGAGAAAAGAAAAATGCAATTTGAAAGATGCAAATAAAGAAAATATTTTATTGATATGCATCTGAATAGGCGAGAGTATAAGATGCAATTCCTAGAAAGAGGTAATTACAAAAAAATTTAAAACTGTAAAAGGCAATGAAAAATGATAATTGTTATTGTCGTTCCCTAATATCCCTTTAATGATCTTATCGCCTTTTCTTCTGAGTCGTATGATTCAAATGCATCTCTCCCTTCGTGGTTCGTAGTCGTAGTTCTTAGATCGCAGTCTTTTGTTCTTTATTTCTTTGTATGAAATCCCTAATTTTTGCCTCGATTGCCTTTTCAGGTTTTCAATCCACCAGGATAATTTTTTTGTTTATATGCCCCTAATTTTTGCCTGGATCTCCCTTTAGGGTTTTCGATCCACCAGGACACTCCTTTTTTCCTAAGTCGCCTGTTTAGGGTTCGAGCTTAGCGAGCTTCTTATACATAGTATTTTTTGATTGCGTCTAAATTTGCCGGATGCGATAATTCTTCCCTATCCTTTGTTGCGAGGATAAGACCACCACCGGAGAATGCTATTTTGACTACGTATGGACCTTCATAGTTGTGTGCCCATTTACCACGTGAATCGAGGCGAGGTAGCAAAATCTTCTTGAGTACTAGACTATGTCGTGGTTCATCTTGTGCAGTACACTGTTACTCTAAAAGAATTCCGAGGCTAATTTCCATAGAGTTCATTTGTCGATGCTAGAGGCATTTTCTGGATGTTCTTGTTTTTCCATGCACTTCTTGATGTCGTAGAACTAGGGCTTGTTGTCCGGTCCTTCTTCAATAGCGAGCCAATGTGAGGGCTCTTTGAAGTGTCTAATTGTGATGTGTGGTTCGTGATTCGGCCAAGTTATTTTAAACATAGAATAGAGAGTTGCCAGAGCGTCTTCCATTTGATTTTATTTTCGTGAGATATGGCTGAAAGTGATCTCTATAAGTTCCGCAGCCAGCTTTAATACATGATTCCAATAGGGAATCGGTTTTGGATGTTTAGTATACCATTCGTCGTTGACTTGGTATATGGCTTATGAGAATTCTTTTGAGAAGTCAAAATTTCCCCTATATTGTGCCCCAGTGCATTTGAAGCCCCGTCAAACCTGAGTATCCAACATGCCCCTGGCTCGGGTCCTTTGTCAAGTCCTGGTATTTCGTAGTTGCTTATTGTAACACCCTCTAAAACCCCGCATAAAATTTCGTAAATAATTAAAATCATATATTCAGAGTACATGTATTAACGAGGATGTCACAATTCTCTTTTAATAAAACAAGTTCCTGTCATGCATAACATAGAAGTAACTCATACATGTTTACACAGCGGAATATTATATTTAATAAAACCAAGGTTATAATATTTTCAATCATCAGGGATTAACACCTGGAATATATCAACATCATATTATAACAAACATAAGGAAATAAACGAGTCTGACTAAAGCAGCTCGACAAACAAACGTTCCCGGAGTTACAACTATCAGAGCATGACCCGGACAATACTTAAACGGAAATAAACTAGAAACAACAAGCCTTCGCCAAGCACCTGAACGAAGCTCCTCAATCTGAAATATTCAACAGTAAGGGTGAGCATCTCAACTATACATTTGATTATACGTTCATAACAATCAATTCAGAAAACCATAAGCATCACCTAAACAGTTAGCATGTTTCATAGTTTACGAAAAACCTTTACAATTCATATATTCATAATGTATTACTTTTCACACTTATAATTAACATCAAACATCATTAACAATTCAGCAACAATACATGCATACAATCAATTAAATACAACATTGGAAAATCATCCATTCATGTTATATTCAATATAATGCAACACACCCATGCATGTGGTACCAATTTACCGCCCCATTATATCTCGGGTCACGGACAACTCACCGTTCCATTATATCGCGGACACGGCTACCACCTCAACGTTCCATTAAATCGCGGACACGTATATTGGCCACCATGTTAATTCCACACAATAGGAATTAACAAATGCAACATGATATGTAAAGTATGTAACACTCAGCATACTATTAAACATCAATAAAACATATCATGCAACATCAACAACGTCAATCATAACAGGATATGGATAGCATGTAATCACTCAGCATACTATTAAACATCAACCCATCATATCAAGTTATATCATAATTCATGCTTGTTAACATCATTTCAAAGCATGACAATAAAATCTACGTAGTGTTGGTATCATAACATACAAACGTTATTCGATACAAGCATCAATCAACACTAGGAAATCAATAAACAGCATTTTCAAAACATGTCAAACACTGCACATCAAAACAGGATCAATCCGTACATAACAGCATGCACAGAAAACAGAGTTTAGAAACCAACACAGGAGGTTTAACACGGGTGCCCGTGTGAAACAACATTGCCCGTGTGGAAATGTGTCCAGAAACGCATTATTTTATCAATACAGAAGATCAACACGGGTGCCCGTGTGAATCAACACGGCCCGTGTGAATCAACACGGCCCGTGTTGAAATGTGTCTGGAAACACATTTTTTTGCCAATACAGTGGATCAACACGGGTGCCCGTGTGAATCAACACGGCCCATGTTGATGAGCGCGAGCCCGGAAATTCTTGTACCTGCAGCAGCTCAGAACAGCAGCTAAACACGAAAAATACCAGCCAAAACGTGCATTTCGGTACATAACAACATCAATTATGCATAACTCAAAGCAACACATCAATTGGAAACACAATTCCCTTCTACGTTAGTCAATTTCCAATCTTAAGGGCAGCATTATTTCACTTAAGGTCTCATTTTCCAAAATCAATCAAAACTCAGAATTTCCATTTTTAAAACATCCTATTTTATCAACAATTCTTTCATCAACAACAAGTTTTATTAAAATTGACCTTAAGTTACATATTACCCGTCCTTTAGGGAAATCCTAACAACATTGGGGTTATCCCTAGAACACCTAAGGTAAACTCACGATCATACAATTTCGATCTAAATCAACAATGGGGATTTATTTCTTAATCGATTCACAACCTTTAGGGAACCTAATCCTTTCTAACGAAATTCGACCCTAAAGTTATCGATCACTAAGAATATCAGAGAAAATGGGATTATCCTACGATTACCCAACCAATTGCATCTAAACCCATAAGCAAATGTAAATTGAGTAGTAGCCCCCCTTACCTTATCAAATTGCAGCTTGAGTTCTTTGAGCGATGTTCTTCGTTCTTCGCACCTTCAGAGCTCAGCTTCCCAAATTTCCCAAATTCTGTGTTATCGTGAATAATGAGAAAATAACTTGAGTTCCAAAACATATCCTTATTTCTTTTGCACCCCCACTCTTTACTAACGACATCCAAGCCCAATAACTTAAAAACCCAATATTTTCTTATTTCTTTTATTTTCTTCAAATATTCCAAAATAGATAATTCCTTTTTATTTTATTAATTCTAATAAAATAATTTCCCAATTTAAATAAATCAAATAATTGAAACTGGGGTGTTACAACTCTCCCCCACTAAAAGAGTTTTCGTCCTCGAAAACATACCTTAGACGAACAGATCCGGATAAGCCTCTTTCATCTGGCTCTCCAGTTCCCAAGTAACATTTCCATCTGCTGGACCTCCCCAAGCAACCTTCACTAATGCTATCTCTTTACCCCTTAACTGTTTCACTTCCCGATCTTCTATCCTCATAGGCAATGTTTCTACTGTCAGGTTATCTCTCACCTGCACATCATCTACTTGGATTACATGAGATGGGTCTGGAATGTATCTCCTCAACTGAGAAACATGAAAAACATTGTGCAAATTCGCAAGTCTCGGAGGTAAAGCAATACGATAAGAAACTTCTCCAATTCTTTCCGTAATCTGAAACAGACCAATAAAACGCGGAGTCAACTTCTTAGATTTCAACGCTCGACCAATACCCTTCATCGGAGTAACTCTCATAAACATATGATCTCCAGCACTGAATTCTAAATTCTTTCTCCTCTTGTCCTGATAACTTTTCTGACGACTCTGAGAAGCTCTCATCTTCTCTTGAATCAATTTGATCTTTTCAGTAGTCTGCTGAACAATCTCTGGCCCAATTATTGAACTCTCTCCAGATTCATACCAACACAAAGGCGTTCTACACCGTCTACCATACAATGCCTCAAACGGAGCCATACCAATACTCGAATGGTAACTATTGTTATAAGTAAATTCAATCAATGGAAAATAGCTATCCCAAGCTCCACCCTTCTCTAAAACACAAGCACGCAATAAATCTTCTAACGATTGAATCGTCCTCTCCGTCTGTCCATCAGTCTGAGGATGGTAAGCTGAACTCAACCTCAATTTAGTACCCAAAGCCCTCTGCAATCCTTCCCAAAATTTCGAAGTGAACCTCGGATCTCTATCTGACACAATACTAGAAGGAACTCCATGCAAACTCACTAGTTTCTCAATGTACAACTGTGCCAATCTCTCCATTGAGTAATCCATTCTCACCGGTATAAAATGAGCAAACTTAGTCAGTCTATCCACAACAACCCATATCGCTTCACAATTCTTAGGAGTCCTCGGCAACCCGGATACAAAGTCCACAGAAATACTATCCCACTTCCATTCTGGAATAAACATCGGTTGCATAAATCCAGACGGCTTCTGATGCTCAATCTTTGATTTCTGACAGATTAAACATGCATACACAAATTCAGCTATTTCCTTTTTCATTCCCGGCCACCAAAACAATTTCTTCAAATCATGATACATTTTCGTGGCACCCGGATGAATACTCATCCCACTGCGATGTCCTTCCTCTAATATACTCTTCTTGATTTCTGCAACATCAGGAACACAAACTCTATCGCCAAATCTCATAACATCATTTTCATCAATTCTAAACTCACCACCTTGACCTTGGTTGATCAATGTCGATTTATCAACTAAATTAACATCGGATTTCTGCCCGATCCTGATCTCTTCTAGAATACCACTAGTAAGTTTCAACATACCCAAACGAACACACTTCGGAGTACTTTCACAAATTAAACTCAAATCTCGGAATTGTTCAATTAAATCCAATTCACGAACCATCATCATAGACATATGCAAGGATTTCCTGCTCAAAGCATCTGCAACCACATTTGCCTTACCAGGATGGTAATTCAAACCAAAATCATAATCTTTGAGAAATTCCAACCACCTTCTTTGCCTCATATTGAGCTCTTTCTGATCGAAAAGATACTTCAAACTCTTATGATCACTATACACTTCAAATCTCGAACCATACAGATAATGTCTCCACAATTTCAAGACAAACACAACTGCTGCCAACTCAGACGCAGACATACGATATGGTGCCATCGACACCGGTCTCGTACCAGGAATCAAATCTATAGAAAATTCCACTTCTCTCTTAGGAGGTAACTCACCAACATCATCAGGAAAGACTTCTGGAAAATCACACACCACTGGCAATTCGCCACTCCTGACCTTTACTGTTGCATCTAACGAAGCAAGTAACATAAACACATTAGCACCGTCTTCCATTGCTTCTTGTACCTGCCTAGCAGTCATAGTCAAATTCTCGACGCCAACTGCCTCTGGGAAAATCACCGTCTTAGCAAAACAGTTCAGATGAACCCGGTTGAATTCCAACCAGTTCATCCCAAGGATAATATCAATTTGTTCAAGCGGTAGGCACACTAAATCCATACCGAAACCTCTACCAAAAATCTCAATATGACAATTCCTACATACAAGTGAAGTTGTCACTGAACCCGATGCAGGAGTATCAACAACCATGCTACCTCGCATACCAGATATGTCCAGTTTCAACCTCTCAGCACAATCCAAGGAAATGAAAGAATGAGTTGCACCAGTATCAATAATTGCAACTAAAGGTGTGCCATGAATAAAACACGTACCTTTAATCAATCGATCCTCTGGAGTAGTCTCAGATCCAGACAAAGCGAACACTTACCCACCTGACTGATCCTTCTTAGGCTTAGGACACTGCGGACGAATGTGACCTTCTTCGCCATAACTATAACAAGTGACAGACTTCCCTTTGCAATCAATAGACAAATGACCAGTCTTTCCACATTTATAGCACTTCTTCTCATCACTCTTGCAATCTCGAATATGATGACCCAACTCACCACACCTGTAGCATCTGATAGGAGCCTTAGAATCTCCCCCACTAGGCCTTTTCCATCCACCTGATTTCTGGTTACCTCTACCATATGGCTTGCCACGGTCCATATGTTGCTTTCCTCTTTTATCAACAGCTCCACGAGAGTGAGACGACCTAGTCCTGGTAATATCTTCTTCCAAGATCCTGCTACAATCCACCAGATCAGAAAATCTACGAATACGCTGGTACCTGATTCCCTGCTTAATCTCATCTCGGAGACCATTCTCAAATTTGATACATTTAGAGAATTCTCCAGCCGCATCATTGTTGTAGTGTGCATAATACTTTGCCAGCTCAGTGAACTTAGCAGCATACTCACTAACAGTCAGATTGCCCTGCTTAAGCTCCAAAAACTCAATTTCCTTTCTTCCCCGAACATCTTCAGGAAAGTACCTCCTCAGAAAAGCCCTTCTGAAGTTAGCCCAAGTCAGTGCCTCTCCATCCTGAACCATTTCAGTCCTTGTTGCAACCCACCAGTCGTCGGCCTCTTCTGCCAACATATGCGTACCATATCTGACTTTCAGATCTTCAGCACAATCAATCACACGGAAAATCCTTTCGATTTCCTTCAGCCACTTCTGAGCACCTTCAGGGTCATGTGTACCTTTGAACAACGGAGGATTGTTCCTTTGGAAGTTCCCTAATTGCCTATCAGCACCAATCACGCCTCCATTTGGATTTCCAGCAAGTACACCAGCTAACATCCCCAAAGCCTCAGCGAGTGCAGCATCATTTCGTCTGTTACCTCTTCCAGCCATATTCCTGAGAATTAAAACATACTCCTCATCAGAATACAGTATCGACAGTGTTACCTTGCACTAGTTGCATACAAAAGGAATGACTGACTCAAGACTCTGGTCGCAACGACCGACTATGCTCTGATACCACTATTGTAACACCCTCTAAAACCCCGCATAAAATTTCGTAAATAATTAAAATCATATATTCAGAGTACATGTATTAACGAGGATGTCACAATTCTCTTTTAATAAAACAAGTTCTTGTCATGCATAACATAGAAGTAACTCATACATGTTTACACAGCGGAATATTATATTTAATAAAACCAAGGTTATAATATTTTCAATCATCAGGGATTAACACCTGGAATATATCAACATCATATTATAACAAACATAAGGAAATAAACGAGTCTGACTAAAGCAGCTCGACAAACAAACGTTCCCGGAGTTACAACTATCAGAGCATGACCCGGACAATACTTAAACGGAAATAAACTAGAAACAACAAGCCTTCGCCAAGCACCTGAACGAAGCTCCTTAATCTGAAATATTCAACAGTAAGGGTGAGCATCTCAACTATACATTTGATTATACGTTCATAACAATCAATTCAGAAAACCATAAGCATCACCCAAACAGTTAGCATGTTTCATAGTTTATGAAAAACCTTTACAATTCATATATTCATAATGTATTACTTTTCACACTTATAATTAACATCAAACATCATTAACAATTCAGCAACAATACATGCATACAATCAATTAAATACAACATTGGAAAATCATCCATTCATGTTATATTCAATATAATGCAACACACCCATGCATGTGGTACCAATTTACCGCCCCATTATATCTCGGGTCACGGACAACTCACCGTTCCATTATATCGCGGACACGGCTACCACCTCAACGTTCCATTAAATCGCGGACACGGCTACCACCTCAACGTTCCATTAAATCGCGGACACGTATATTGGCCACCATGTTAATTCCACACAATGGGAATTAACAAATGCAACATGATATGTAAAGTATGTAACACTCAGCATACTATTAAACATCAATAAAACATATCATGCAACATCAACAACGTCAATCATAACAGGATATGGATAGCATGTAATCACTCAGCATACTATTAAACATCAACCCATCATATCAAGTTATATCATAATTCATGCTTGTTAACATCATTTCAAAGCATGACAATAAAATCTACGTAGTGTTGGTATCATAACATACAAACGTTATTCGATACAAGCATCAATCAACACTAGGAAATCAATAAACAGCATATTCAAAACATGTCAAACACTGCACATCAAAACAGGATCAATCCGTACATAACAGCATGCACAGAAAACAGAGTTTAGAAACCAACACATGAGGTTTAACACGGGTGCCCGTGTGAAACAACACTGCCCGTGTGGAAATGTGTCCAGAAACGCATTATTTTATCAATACAGAAGATCAACACGGGTGCCCGTGTGAATCAACACGGCCCGTGTGAATCAACACGGCCCGTGTTGAAATGTGTCTGGAAACACATTTTTTTGCCAATACAGTGGATCAACACGGGTTCCCGTGTGAATCAACACGGCCCGTGTTGATGAGCGCGAGCCCGGAAATTCCTATACCTGCAGCAGCTCAGAACAGCAGCTAAACACGAAAAATACCAGCCAAAACGTGCATTTCGGTACATAACAACATCAATTATGCATAACTCAAAGCAACACATCAATTGGAAACACAATTCCCTTCTACGTTAGTCAATTTCCAATCTTAAGGGCAGCATTATTTCACTTAAGGTCTCATTTTCCAAAATCAATCAAAACTCAGAATTTCCATTTTTAAAACATCCTATTTTATCAACAATTCTTTCATCAACAACAAGTTTTATTAAAATTGACCTTAAGTTACATATTACCCGTCCTTTAGGGAAATCCTAACAACATTGGGGTTATCCCTAGAACACCTAAGGTAAACTCACGATCATACAATTTCGATCTAAATCAACAATGGGGATTTATTTCTTAATCGATTCACAACTTTTAGGGAACCTAATCCTTTCTAACGAAATTCGACCCTAAAGTTATCGATCACTAAGAATATCAGAGAAAATGGGATTATCCTACGATTACCCAACCAATTGCATCTAAACCCATAAGCAAATGTAAATTGAGTAGTAGCCCCCCTTACCTTATCAAATTGCAGCTTGAGTTCTTTGAGCGATGTTCTTCGTTCTTCGCACCTTCAGAGCTCAGCTTCCCAAATTTCCCAAATTCCGTGTTATCGTGAATAATGAGAAAATAACTTGAGTTCCAAAACATATCCTTATTTCTTTTGCACCCCCACTCTTTACTAACGACATCCAAGCCCAATAACTTAAAAACCCAATATTTTCTTATTTCTTTTATTTTCTTCAAATATTCCAAAATAGATAATTCCTTTTTATTTTATTAATTCTAATAAAATAATTTCCCAATTTAAATAAATCAAATAATTGAAACTGGGGTGTTACACTTATTTTTACAGTAATGTCTGTATCTAACCTTGGTTTGTTTCTGTAGGAACAAGCAGATATGTGCAATAATTTGATCAGCTTCTTTGTGGCTCCTCTCTAACATTTCCCCTTAGCTTAGTTTCTTCCGGATCTTCCCATGTGCTCAGATTAATGGTCTTAATAGCCTCTTAATAGGATTGTATATTGTCATCCTTTCGTTTTGCTTCCCTTGCCATCTCCTCAGAGAGTTCAAGATTTTCATCATCTTCCTCTTTGGTTTGGTTGATAGGAGCATCAAAATATATCGGGTCGCAACAATAGCATTATCGGTGGTTTTGGGCATGGATTTGCACCGTGATCATGTTTTGGCGCAGATTTTAGTATATGAACTTTTGAAAATGCATATGCAGAGAAAGTATTGCCATTTGTTTTTTAAATTTAAGAGATAAATGAAAAATAAATACAAGGATCTTAATTGAAAACAAAATATAACTTTTTATTAATTGCAAAAATTGTCTGGAACAAAATGGGGGAACCCTTACAAGCAACCCCTATGCCCCGTGCTTGACATAGGTTCTTTCAAAAATAAGCAAAATTACTTAGGAAAGAAAAAGATCTCGGGAATCCCCATGGCATTCCATATTTTGAGTTCCTCTCTTGGGGAGCATTCTCAGATGAAGTCAATTACCCCTTTGGTGTCGACTTTGTTGGATATCGTTGCCACATGTCTGTCGTGCTCTGTCCCCTTGTTGACAAAGGTCTCTGGGACTGGAGGAAACTGTGCTTTACCCTTCAGAGTAGCTACATATGTTTCTTCAGGGTATGGTCCAAACTGGACTATCCCCTGGTCCACTAGCTTTTGTAGGGTTCTTTCGAAGGCTTCATTATGTTCCAATAAGAACCCACATTCGAACAGATATTCCTCCAACAAGTTGATTGGGATCTTTTCCTGTTTGGTTGCCCCAAAATTAGTGACTACTTCAATCGCATTTATTGTCGGCCCACCATGCGGAGGCATAGGGTTTGATTTGATGTTAGGCTTCTCAAAGGTGATGTCTTGAGATTCTAACAAATCCTGAACCTTGTGCTTGAATGCCCAACATTGTTCTATGGTGTTCCCCAGAGAGTTAGCATGGTATTCGCACCTGGCGTCAGCATTGTACCTTTATGGGAGTGGCCTGACTAGAGAAGCTAGAGGCTTGATTTCCACCAAGGATGCCTTAACCGAGTGTTGTAATAACTGGCTAGGTGGCATGGGGAGTGGATCAAAATTTCTGGGTGGCCTTTTAAATCTATCTTGTTGTTGTCCTTGTGGGATCACTAATGGTTATGGTACCTGTTGTACCCCAAAATTTGCCCTCCCATTTCATCAATATTTTCTCACCACAAGACCCTTGGAGCTCAAGATCAAGTTAGGGTTTACTCTGCTCAACACTCCTCCTTGCACTGTTGACCCAAATCAGGGTTTGAGTTTGCACAAATATGTTTTTACCTAAAATTCCCAAAATGAATTTCATGCTTCATGTTGGATTCACAAGTTTATCCATACCAAGTTTCAAGCCTTGATTCCAATCTTTGCCCAATCAATTGGACAGTTGACCTAGAAATCAGTTGTATTGGGGAAAAAGTCAATTATGGTCAATTGACAGTCAAACCTCATGATTTTTGACCCACATCAACATTATGAACTCATATGAACCATTTGATCAAGTTTGGATCACAATTCCACAAGAAATTTGATCAGATCACCAAAAGGGCAAAATGGTCATTTTTAGGGTTTTGACTGCACAAAGGCAATTTTTGACTGTTTGACCTAGCCAATGGCAAACCAAGCTCACATGTGGACTCAAGGATTCAATGTCATGGTCTTGACATGTTCAACAAGTTCAAAAGATCCCAAATGCACAAGATTGACAGATGAATTTTCCAGTCAATTGATCAAAATTTGACTGTATACTGAAAAGTCAAACTTTGACTTTTTGGTCAAAATCAAGTGCCAAGATTCATTTTTCATCAAGACATGTCAAAGTATGAAACTTATTCATCAAGAAACAAAAAATTACAAATTAGGGTTTGAAATGAAGAAATTTCATAACTTAGAAATTTTCTAAGTTATGAAATTTCCTAATTTTTTTCTAACTTTGTCCCATTTTTTCATCAAGATGTATTTGGATTCAAACAAAACACAAAACATGAAAGTTATAGTCCATTGAAAAATCTACAACTTTTATTCACAAAGTTTCCTCAAAAGAAGTTTGTAGCTCAAGTTATGATTTTTGGAATAGGGGTGCAAAACATTCTTAACTTAGAAAATTTTTGACCTATTTTAGGCAGGATTTTTGCCCAACTTCATGGCCACTTTTCACATGCTTCCACTTTGAATTTCAACTTGCATTACAAAGATGGATTGTAGTACACATTCCAAGCTTTCCAAATTGTACAAGAACTTCTCAAACACCCTTGTGGTTAGGGAGATTCGAATTTGTCAAGATGGACAAAAGTCACTTTGTTCATGGCCAAGTTCATGTACACAACATTGGCATTTTCAAACTCAGCTTGCACAAGCTAGGTTACAGGCCTCTAATCCCATTAACACTCAATAATTCAATGCTAAACCATTGTGCCAAGATGTTATTTTGTGCATTTGGTCATTACATGAAAGATTAACCTTTAAATGGATAAAGCATTTTTGCCATTTTGGAAAAGGTACACTTTATGTCAAATACAAATCCAAGAAGCATGGGCCAAATCTTTAGAGCTAGCATTTTGTACACAAATCACTCTGATCGAGAACAAGAGGTGCAGCATAGTTTAGGGCATTGGACAAGCTGGTTTAGAAACTTGTATTTTCTTACTTATCAAAGAAGCAACTTTGCATTCATGGTCCAACATTGAGTTCCTGTCAACACAAGCCTAAACAAACTTCATGAGCATCTTCAAAACATAAAACCAGACCTAAGGCACGACCTAACCACCTTCAATACCTCCTCATTCACAAAAATACCTTCTTGCTGCAAAAACAGAGTCTTTTCTGCAACTTGAATCCCACAGCATCATTCCATCATGCGTTTTCATCCAAACCAGCTCAAACACATTCTATAACATCCATATAAACTATCCCAAGCCTTAGATACATACTGTAACACCTCTAGAAAAGCGTGCCATTTTCACTTTTCTCTCTTGCAGGTTGACTTCCATAGCTTGATTCAGAAGGATTCAAAGCACACCAAGCATAGAGGAAGCATCCCTGGACCTCAAGCAAGTTGTACAAGTCCTCAAAATTCATTGAAAGTGCCTCCATTGTTGTACACGATTCAAGTTGAACAGGTAAAAGTTTGAACTTCTATCTCTCTATCCAAGCATATCTAGGCTTAGGTTTGTGAACAAAGTATGTCCTACTCATGGCCCTGAAGCTACCCATATCATTACTTTTCATTTATGTTGTGTGTGCTGAGAGAATTTTGAAGCTGAACATTTGAAAAAACCTAGGTCAGGAATTGGGGGAGGAGAAATTCTCTCTCATTTCTGAGAGTTAGAACAACTTCTTTATATGTTTAGAATCGTGACATGATGCTCTACACTTTTGATGTTGTAAGTTTTTGTTAAAAATCAAGGAATCAGAAGTTAGCAGGTTGAGCAAGGAACGCGCGTTTTGTGTTTCAAACAATGGCTGGAGGTTGAAGAAGCCTCTTTGGGCTGGGCCTGTTTTATTTTTCTATTTACACCACCTTTTCACACTCACACCCCCTTGGCCCATTGTGTGATTTTTTAATCATTTTTGACTTTTTATTTTTTCCTCTGACTTATTATTTTTTGTCAAAACATAAAAAATATTAAAAATATTTTTTCAACCATTTTTGCATTTATTTTGAATTTATATATAAATAAACATAATACCTTTTATTTAAAATACTAAAAAATAATGCAAAATACATTTTATTTTCTGATTTTTATTTTATTTTATCTTTTGAAAACATTTTCTTAAAATACACTTTTTTTTTATAAATAATAAATATTTTATTTTTTGTATATATTTAATATAGTTAATATATAATATAAATACTTATATATTTATTAAGAATATCTAGGATAAAAATATAAAAATAATACATTTTTATTTTTATTAATATTTGACCTCAAAAATTACTTTTTTTACAAATATACTTCTCTTTTATTTATTTTTGTATACAATTAATAAATATTGTACATAATATAAATAATAAATACTATTTATTTACAAAAATTAGGGTTTTACCCTAAACCATGAAAATATCCAAAAATTAATCTTTTTTATTATTTTATCCCACTTGTAAATAAATAAGTCACATACACATATACAATACAATTTTATTTTTCTTATACATTGCTATTACTTTACATTTACATTGCGATTGATTCGATTTGGTTGTAAATTATTTGGACACTACTCTCCTATTAAAGTCTCATCCCCATTTGAACATTTGTACCCCCATCCCCATGATTATTTTGTAATAATTTAGGACTTTTAATTCCGCATTTTAAAGCTTTCTAAATATGGCATGATAGATTTAGGATTTGTATGCAAAAATCAAATAACAAATAGCTTGACCTAATTCAAAGACAACAAAGCATGAAAATGGACAACACCAATCACACTTGCACCCCTAGAGTTACTCCACTTGTTGCCTTCAATAATGGGCCATGTTGCATGTTGGGTGTCTTTGGCAAAACAAAACAAATCAAATGATCATAGTCCCTCGATGACGCTTTCGAAAGTTGCTTAAAAATGATCAAGCCCCTTAAAGGAAAAATTGCCAAAGACACTTGGCACTATTGCAATCATGGTCTAAACGATGACCCGCGCCCGTCCCGTTAACATCCTAACACATGATTGTCCACCAAATACAATGGTGGAACAAAATTGTTAACAGGGTTAAAACATAGGAAAAACCTTTGAGTAAATTTAGGGGTAGACAACTCTTAGTTACTTGATCAAACTTGCAAAACATCCTTGCCACTTTTCAAAACCACACTCCACAACATTTCAAGAACATTTTCAAAACAACTTCCAAAAACATTGAAAACTTTTCAAAAGATACACACCTTTGTATACATTCAAACATGGATCATTACAAAGGTTGCCACAACAATGGCCTCTTTTCAAAACATTTTCAAACCCACACACAAAGCACCATTTCAAACAATTGAAAATCAAGGCAAGTGATCTAAGCAAGTAACTAAGAGCCCATGGATAACCATGGATAGAAAGGGTGCTAATACCTTCCCTTTCTATAATCTACCCCCCGAACCCAAGAAAACATCTCAAAGGTTTTTGTTGTGCTTTTTAACCTTTCCTTAGGATAAAATAAAAAGTCGATGGCAACTCTTGCTCAACCGAAACATTTGCGAAAACAAACGCAAAACCTCAAGTCAGTTCTCCCACCGTATCACAGAACTGGAGACTCTGCTGGGGAAGAAACTAAAAAGTGGGGTTACCTTAGGATTATACCACTCTTGTTTTCAATTGCTTGCTTTGTTTGCTTTTATATTTGTGGGCTTTGCATCGGAGTTTCATAGATCCTAACCCGGATCTGGGGAATACCCTTTTAGGTAGCATAAGCTGTGAGGGACCTGTCCGACGTAGACCGACATGGGTGAAGCAGTGGCTACGTTGGTGTAACACCTTGGTCTGTACCTATATCCCTTGTGTTGCAACGAGGAGAATATGGGTCTTCTAAGGAGTTATTAAGCACCAACCGACCTTAGAACCCTAAATTGACCCAACTTGGCCATAGAACGGTAGCAGTATGCTACACTCATTGAGGCTAAACTCTCGCGATGGTTCTGGCCGCAAGAAAAGATTGCGATGCTGGAGTTATGACCGATTGAGGGTAGTCAGTGATATTGAGATCCTCTAGAACCCGGTTACTTTTGATAGGACAGGTCTTAACCAACAAAACTAAAAGAGGGTAATACCTAAACTTCATGCTGGCCTAAACTCTAAGGGTTGTCTTGTGTGACTTGTGTGCCTTATCATGTTTGCCTTTGTGAATACTTGTGGTGTGCTTTATCATAACATCATACCATCATACCATTGCATGCATCCTGCATAAGGAATGACCCATTTCAAGGACAAGAGGGTTTCATCTTTTCTCTGTTTTGTAGGACATCATGATGCCCATGCGTAGGAATACTATCCGGCTCAACTTTGTTCAACCACCTACTTTGCTCAAGGAATTGGTGGATAGGATTCCAAACACTACTTCCTTCATCAAGAGGCATGGTTCTCTTCTCGGTTTAGTCACTTCAAAGTGGGACCAACAACTGATGAGTGTCTTGGTCCAGTTTTATGATCCCCTATACCATTTCTTCACCTTTCAAGACTTCCAGCTGGTCCCTACCCTGGAAGAATTCTCTGATTAGCTTGGTATCCCTGTTTTGGAGCAGACTCCATTCACCGGTTGGGAGAAGACTCTTAGGCCTGAAGAGATTGCTGCAGCCCTTCCCTTGACCAAAGAAGAGGTAATGGCTAACTGGGAGACTAGAAGTGGAGTTAAGGGCTTTCTGGCTAAGTTTCTGGTTGGCAAAGCTAATAGTTTCTGGAATGACTTAGACTTTAAGGCGTACGAAGACATTCTGGATCTCTTAATCTATGGTCTAGTATTGTTTCCAAATCCTGATACCTTTATTAATGTCAACTCCATAAGGATCTTCATGTCTCGGAACCCCGTACCCACTCTCTTGGGTGATATCCTGCAACATCTCTATGCTCGTACTGCCCGAAGACGGGGAACTCTATGGTGTTGTGCTCCTTTGTTAGTGAGGTGGTTTATTTCTCACCTCTCTAAGTTCGTGCTGAAGAACGAAGAAGGAAGGGGCTGGGCTCATAGGTTAATGTCTCTCACTGATAATGACATCATTTGGACTCTCAGAGGTTTGGATAAGGTAGCTGTTATTGATCGTTGCGGAGAGTATCCTAATGTTCCATTGATCGGTACCCAGGGAGGAATCTCTTATAATCCATGTCTAGCTCTCCGTCAGTTTGGAAGGGCCAGAAGAGCAGGACCTCATGAGATGTTGGTACCTCACATCAGTTTTGAGTTTCAGGTAGACAGTGACGAGCTACGCCGTAGATTCATCAAGGCTTGGGACGGAATTCACAAAGCTGACCCACATGAGTTGGGATCGAAGACTTCTCTACCAATGGCACCCTACTACAGATGGGTCCACATCCGTGCTCAGAAGTTAGGTATGCCATACGAAGCTGTCAGGCCTATCATTCTCGAATTTCCTGATAAAGACGGGGTTCCTCCAACTGTCCTCCCTCCTCAGATACCCACTGATGTTGATACACTAAAGAGATCTTTGGCGCAGCTACAGGAAGAACGGGATTCTTATCGGGAAAAGTTCAACGAACAGGAACAAAAGATCTAGAAGCTGACTAAGCAATTGGAGAGTGAACAAATCCTGAACGACTATATCCGTACTGAGAAGAGGAGGCCATGGGAGCACTGATGGGCTTTGGATGTTTCTTTTACAGCTTTTATTTCCTTTTCAGTATTTTCATTCTTGTAATGCCTAAGGGCAAATTGTTGAACAATTTAAAGTTTGAATCTAATGAAGTGTGTTTCCTTTTTGTCTACAAAGTTGAATCCCGGTTGTCTTTGAAAACATAAATCATACGCATCTCATTGCATCATATGCATAACAGGTACCCTTCTTCTACAGGTTGCTTAATCTTCTTCGCTGTTTATTTCAACACTCAATCATCATGTCTTCCGAGCCTACTACCGAACAAGCTATCAAGGCCCTCCAGGCCCAGAACGCCCAGTTTCAAGAGCTGGTCATGAGCTTAGCCCAGGGTCAACAGGAGTTGAAGACTCTGCTCTTGAAGAAAAAGAAGAAGAAGAGGACTACGCTGTTTAACACTGGACGGAGGTTTGGGAATACACTGCAGAATGAGGCTGATCAGGCTACTTCCTCTACAGGGAAAGACAGTCCCCAAGGGGGAAGGGCTCCTAGTCCTGTGGTCTCCGACAACGAGACGGATTACAATGATGAACAGTACCCTCCTGCTGAAGACAGGTACAAGCAACTAGAGGACCGTTTAAGTGCCATGGAGATTCAACATGTGCCGGGGCTGGATTTTGGAGATCTAGGTTTATCTTCTGGGGTGGTGATCCCACACAAGTTCAAGGCGCCTGCCTTTGCAAAGTACGACGGGGCTTCCTGCCCTAAGCTGCATCTCAGATCATATGTAAGGAAGATCCAACCTTACACTGCAGACAAGAACCTATGGATCCATTTCTTCCAAGATAGCCTTTCAGGGGCTCAACTCGAATGGTTCTATCAGCTGGATGGAGCCAGTATTCAAAACTGGGAGGACTTGGCTACTGCATTTTATAAGCAGTATCAGTACAATTCTGACCTCGCTCCCACGCGTACCCAACTCCAGGGTATGTCACTGGGGACGGGCGAAGGATTCAAGGAGTATGCGCAAAAGTGGAGAGACCTGGCTGGCAGGGTGCAGCCACCTTTAACTGACCGTGAGCTTGTCGACATGTTCTTAGGGACCCTGTCCGGTCCATTCTTCAACCATCTGATTGGTAATTCTTCTGCTGGGTTTACAGATCTGATCTTAACCGGTGAGAGGATAGAAGCTGGTATCAAGTCGGGGAAGATACAGAAAGGTGCCTCCTCGAGTACTGAAAAGAAGCCCTTCAAGAAGGAAGCTAGTGTTGTTTATGGTCCCAGAAGACAAAATAAGCCGGAACGCCGCCAAGCTGTCAATGCGTTGGTAATTTCAAAGCCTGATGTTGCTCCTCAGAAGTATAACCAACCAAGGGGTGAGAGACCCAAAAGGCAGTACACTCGACTCAGCATGACCCTATCTCAGATTTTGCCGCAACTACTGTCAACCAATCTGGTAACTGTCAAAGAAGCTCCGAAGGTAGTGAACACAACTTCTCCAAAGTACAATCCCAACGCCCGTTGTGCTTATCACTCTGATAGCTCGGGGCATACTACGGATGATTGTTGGGCTCTGAGGAATAAGGTTCAGGACCTTATTGATGCTAAAGAAATACAGTTTGAGGCGCCCGAAAGGCCCAATGTTGTGACTGCTCCCATGCCCCGGCATGGAGTGAATGCTGTGGAAAAAGACCCGTATGTGGCCTCTGTGGATGATATTGTTACTCCATTATTGACCGTCAAAAGGAACCTGTTGCTAGCCGGTTTATTTCCGGGATGTAGTAAAGGTTGCCTTCTATGCGCTATTTCACCTGCTGGTTGTCCTTTGTTGAAGTCAGGCGTCCAAAACCTGATGGATAGCAAAGAGATCTTGTTCGAGAAGATTGTTGTTCCTGCTGTCCCTGCTGAAGAAGTGTCTATTGTTACTATTTTCAACAACCCTCCTAAGGCTCCTTCAAAGAAGCCTGTCAAAATCATGTCCACTCAGAAGATTGCTCCTATCATCATCACTGTTCCGGGGCCTCTCCCTTATACATCTGACAAAGCTGTCCCTTGGCACTATGGGCCAGATGTTTATGTTCTTGGAGTAAAACAAGAGTTTGATACAAGTACCGGCGTCGGTAACATCACCGGGCCTGCCAAAGTTACTCGCAGTGGTAGGCTGTTCTCACCAGATATTGCGCCACCAACTATTCAGAGACCTCTTGTCATCACACCTGCAAGTGTGCCTGCTTCCCTTCCTGATCAAGTTCTTGTTTCTACCCCTGCCGCCGAGTCATCTGACGCTCGGGGCAAAGGGATTTCTACTGATATGCCTGCCCGGACGGAGGCACCAAAGACAACCACTGTTGAAGCTTCCCGGCAAGAGATGGAAGAGATTCTCAAGATCATTAAGAAGAGTGATTTCAATGTAGTTGAGCAGCTGGGGCACACCCCCTCTAAAATTTCTATGCTATCACTGTTGTTGTGTTCAGAGGCCCATGCCAAGGCCCTGATTTCTTTCCTGAAGACGGCCCATGTGCCACAAGAAACGTCTGCTGATCAATTTACCGATTGTGTGGCCAAATTGACTGCCGATAATGGGTTGGGCTTCTCTGACGCCCATCTGATTGCCAAAGGAAAGAACCATAACGACGCCCTGCATGTCTCCATTGAATGCAGGGGAACTACTCTTGCCCATGTGTTGGTAGACACCGGTTCTTCATTGAACGTATTACCCAAGAAGGCCCTAGACAGGTTAGATTGTGAGGGTTTAGAGCTCAAGCCTAGTAACATTGTTGTCCGGACCTTTGACGGTTCGAAAAGGATGGTACATGGGGAAGTTGACATTCCAATCAGGGTTGGTTCTCAAGTTTTTGATTCTACTTTCTATGTGATGGACATCCGACCATCCTATTCTTGTTTGTTGGGTCGTCCATGGATCCACAAGGCTGGAGTTGTGACCTCCACACTACATCAGAAGCTTAAGTACCCGGTTAGAGGGGAAATTGTTACAGTTCAGGGGGAGGAAGAATACATGGTCAGCCACCTCAACTCGTTCCGGTACATAGAAATGGATGGGGAGTTCATTGAGACCCCCTTTCAACACTTTGAAGAGGTGCCTCAGACACTGGCGTCAGCAGAGACTGTGACTGTAGAAGATTTTCCTTTGAAGATGGCTTCCATGGAGGATGCCCGGGCTGTGGTTGAGAAGGGTGAGTGCGCAAACTGGGGCCGACTTCCTGATTTCACTCCAAAGACTGACAAGTTCGGTTTGGGTTTCACTGCAGAAGCTCAGAGGGTTGTTCATAAAGCAAGGATTGGAAGACCTCCTGTGTTCATCACCAACCCAGGAGTAAATGCTATTGAAGACGACTTGGAGGAATCTGAATTCGACAGCTGGATCTACCAAACAACCGACGGTGGACCAAGCAACTGGACTGCCAAAGACTTCACACCTATTACTTTTGTCACTCAGTAATGAACTCTTTTGTTTTGAATTTGTAACAGACAATATTTTGAAACTTTTATGGCTCGTTGTCTTACCCGGGGCACCGTGGCTTCATTTGTGAGGGCTCTTGTGTGTCATTTTCATATATCATTAATAAAAACATTGGACGTTTGTTGCATTTCAAAATCTTGCGCTCCTTTTCTTTCTTTATTATATATTGCAAAACAGCTATATTTACACACACTCACTTATACAGGTTCCAATCCACTCTGGATCTCACTGGTAACGACTCTGCTACTTCCAGTTATGACTTCGAAAATCCGATCAACTTAGCCGAAGACGAAGGTGAAGATGATTACGAAGTGCCTGGTGAGCTTGCAAGACTGCTACTCCAGGAAGAGAGGGCCATTCAGCCACATGAAGAGCTAGTGGAAACGGTAAATCTGGGTACTGAGACAGACAGAAAGTCAAGATTGGTGCCAATCTAGAGCTCAGTGTGAAACAACGGTTGATTCAGATGTTGCATAATCTTTGCCTGGTCTTACGAAGACATGCCTGGGTTGGATACCGACATTGTGGTTCATCACCTGCCTACCAAGGAAGAATGCCCTTCGGTAAAACAGAAGGTCTGCCGTATGCGTCCAGAAATGTCCGAGAAAATCAAAGTTGAGGTTATGAAACAATTTGATGCCGGGTTTCTAGCAGTGACTTCTTACCCTCAGTGGGTTGCCAACGTGGTCCCAGTGCCGAAGAAGGATGGTAAGGTCCGAATGTGTGTTGATTACATGGATTTGAACAAGGCGAGCCCTAAGGATGATTTCCCTCTGCCTCATATCGACGTTCTGGTTGACAACACTGCTCAGCATAAAGTATTCTCCTTCATGGACGGTTTCTCCGGTTATAATCAGATCAAGATGGCTCCTGAAGACATGGAGAAGACCACTTTTGTTACTCGGTGGGGCACCTTTTGCTACAAGGTCATGCCTTTTGGGTTGAAAAATGCTGGGGCAACCTACCAACGTGCCATGGTTGCTTTGTTTCATGACATGATCCATCACGAGATAGAAGTATACGTCGACGATATGATTGCAAGGTCCCAAACTGAGGAGGAACACCTTGACGATCTACAGAAGCTTTTTGACCGTCTGAAGTTGTACAAGTTGAGGTTGAACCCGAACAAGTGCACCTTTGGGGTGAGATCTGGAAAATTGCTAGGCTTCGTCATAAGCGACAAAGGCATTCAAGTGGACCCTGCCAAAGTGAAAGCCATACAAGAGATGCCAACTCCCAAGACAGAGAAAGAAGTCAGAGGCTTTCTAGGACGGTTGAACTACATTGCCCGATTCATCTTGCATCTAACTGCTACCTGTGAACCAATCTTCAAGTTGCTGAAGAAAGATCAAGTAGTACGTTGGAACGATGAATGTCAGGCCGCTTTCAAAAGAATCAAAGAGTATCTCCAAGAACCACCCATTCTTATGCCGCCGGTTGAAGGGAGACCTCTAATCTTATACTTGATTGTACTGGACAACTCAATGGGGTGTGTGTTGGGGCAGCATGACGAGTCTGGCCGAAAAGAACACGCCATTTATCACCTTAGCAAAAAGTTTACCGACTGTGAGACCCGATACTCACTGCTCGAGAAAACTTGCTGCGCTTTGGTATGGGCTGCTCGCCGGCTGAGACAGTATATGTTGACTCACACTACTCTGTTGATTTCAAAAATGGATCCAATCAAGTACATTTTCGAAAAGCCCGCCTTGTCCGGAAGAATAGCAAGATGGCAGATGATCTTAACAAAATATGACATCCAGTACACGACTCAAAAAGCAGTCAAGGGAAGTGTATTGGCAGACCATTTGGCACACCAGGCAGTGGACGATTACCAGTTGATGAACTTTGAATTTCCAGACGAGGATATCATGGAAGTGACTGATTGTGAAGTACCTGGACCGAATGAAGGACCTGAGGAGGGATCCCGATGGTCTATGCACTTTGACGGAGCCTCGAACGCTTTGGGTAATGGTATCGGTGCTGTGATCATATCCCCTAAAGGCACTCATACTCCACTCACCGCCCGACTATGTTTCAACTGCACTAACAACATGGCAGAGTATGAAGCATGTATCATAGGTCTTCAAGCTGCAATTGACTTAAGGATCAAGTTTCTGAGTGTCTTCGGAGATTCCGCTCTCGTGATCAATCAGATCAAAGGCGAGTGGGATACGAAACACCCAAATCTTATTCCTTACAAAGAGTATGTGTTGACGTTGATTCCCCACTTCGAGGAGATAACTTTTGAACATTTCCCAAGAGAGGAGAATCAGTTAGCGGATGCGTTGGCTACGATGTCTTCTATGTTCAAATTCAAATGGGACAACGAAGCTCCCCGAATCATTATCTGGAAGTTGGACGAACCTGCACATTGCTGCGATCTCGAGACCGAAGAGGTCACAAAAAAACCCTGGTATCATGAAGTGAAGAGGTACCTTGAAGCTCAAGAATACCCCGAAGGCGCATCTGTTAATGACAAGAAGTTCCTGAGAAGGTTTGCGGCAAAGTTCTTCCTCAGCAATGGCATTCTCTACATGCGAAACCATGATTCAACCTTACTGCGTTGTGTGGATAAGACTGAAGCAGAAAGGATCATGACAGAGCTACATGAAGGTACCTTCGGAACACATTCCAGTGGACATACCATGGCAAAGAAAATCCTTCGGGCAGGATATTTCTGGTCCACAATGGAAGCCGACTGTTATCAGCATTCTCGAACTTGTCATAAATGCCAAATCTATGCTGATAAGGTGCACATTCCTCCGGTTCCTCTGAACGTCTTGACAGCACCTTGGCCTTTTGCAATGTGGGGCATTTATATGATCGGAGAAATCAGACCTACGGCATCTAATGGGCATCGCTTCATCTTGGTAGCAATTGATTACTTCACAAAGTGGGTCGAAGCAGCTTCCTACGCTACGGTAACCAAGAACGTCGTGGCACGGTTCATTCGGCATAACTTGATCTATCGATATGGCGTCCCGGAAAGGATCATTATGGATAATGGTACCAATCTTAACAACAAGATGATCACTGAGCTCTGCGAGCAATTCAAGATACAACACCACAATTCTTCTCCCTATCGACCGAAGATGAATGGGGCTGTAGAAGCAGCGAATTAGAACATCAAGAAGATTGTGCAAAAAATGACAGTGACCTACAAAGATTGGCACGAAATGTTACTGTTTGCTCTTCATGGGTACCGTACCTCAGCACGGACGTCAACAGGGGCAACTCCCTTTTCCTTGGTCTATGGCATGGAGGCAGTCTTGCCTATTGAAGTCCAGATACCCTCTCTCCGGATAATGAAGGATGCAGGTTTGAGCAAAGATGACTGGATCCAGACTCGACTTGATCAATTAAATCTAATTGACGAAAAGAGACTCACTGCTATTTGTCATGGTCAGACGTACCAAAAACGGATGATCAGGGCTTTTAACAAGAAGGTCAGACGACAAGAGTATAAGTCGGAGATCTGGTAATCAAGCGCATCATTCTTCCTCAAAGTGATCCCAGGGGCAAATGGACCCCTATGTACGAAGGGCCATTTGTGGTTAAACATATCTTCTCAGGAGGAGCTATGATTCTAACCACCATGGATGGTGACGATCTTCCTCACCCCGCCAATGCAGACATAGTAAAAAGATACTACGCATGAATTAAAGACCCGCTAGGTTGACACACCTAGGCAAAAATAAGGGCTTCCCGGCGAACCAAAAGGGTTCGGGAAAAAACAAGGGATGAAATGAAAAAAATCTGTACACCCGGCAAGTCGAAAACCTGAAAAGGCGACTTGGGCAAAACTGGGTATCCCGGTGGACTGAAAACCCGAAAGGGCGGTCCAGGCAAAAGTTAGGGATAAAGCGTAATACTATGTCTCATTGGATCACCTTGCATCCAGAATTCGGCATCAACTATCGGGCTCAGACGGCACCAATCAATCAGCTTCATCTTCAACTAAGCAGCAAAGTGATGAGACGCTTGAAGACATAAAGGTGATAGCAGAGTTAGAACCCAGTGGGATTATTTTTCACATAGTTGTTTTGTTTCCTTTTCACAAAATTGTATAAACTCTATTTTGCTCGGCGGCGTTCTCTTACTAGGACGTCGGCCTCTTGTACAAAAAACGCCTATTTACAGGAAAATTTCAAAATCAATACAAGCTCATCTTTTCCAGACAAATTGCCAATTGTTTTTCCTTTATCTGTTTTGTTTTGCAAAGAGCGTCCAATGTTCATTTTTTATATATGCGTTTGACATTAATTGCTAATCATAAATATTTGCATGCGAAACAAAGGGCTAATTATAGGTGACATCAGAAACAGGGGCAATAATGAGTTGTCTAAGCAATCTAGTTGCTCTGTCCACTGAGGTACCAAGGTAGGTTCAGCTGAAGAACGTAACCAGGATACTTTCACTCCCCGTTGAGTAAGACAAGATTCAGCAATACTCTCCCCAGGCTGAGTTGGTCTCCCATCAGCCCTGAAAAGGCACAGTATCTCCAGCAAGTCAGCAATACTCTCCCTAAGCAGAGTTAGTCTACTGTAAGCCTTAAGGAAGTTGGGTATCCCCAGAAGATCTCAACATTCCCCAGCGGAGTATAGACATTCCTCAGCAAGCATCCCTGGCATTCTTAGTATAATATTGTTCCCCGTTGGAATACAGACATCCAGTGGAGCCACTCCCCAGTACAGTTCAGAGTTTCCCCTGGAAAGTTGAATCATCCTCCCCAATAGATTCTGGAAGCTTATCCCTTGCAGAGTACATACGTCTCTCCCCGACTTTATTCAAAGGTTGTTTCCCCACCAGGGTATAACTGGGTTATCCTCAGCTAATTACCACGGAAAGATCTTCCTCGGCGAAGTTCTTCCTATCCCCAGCGGAGTTCATCAAATTCCCCGACATAACTTATCAGTGGAATCCCCAGCGGAGCCCTCATCAAAACCTCAGCGAAGTATCTCTTCCCATAGAGTAATTCCCCGCAGAGTAATCTCTCCAACAGGTTTATTCCCAAACGGAGTCATCTTCTCCTACCGGTTTATTCTTGCAACCATCATCCCCAACGGAAGCTAAGAACTCCATTCTTCAACATCAGCCCAGGATTCCACAAACTCCCGGCAGTCGTCAAGGATTTATTTTCCTAGACAAAAATACATTCATCATATTATCGTACACCATGACACATGCATATACGCATCATATCACACGATCTCATTTATTTTTGAGAACATCATGACATCATGCATCTCATATATCATGACATTACATACAGCTAATGTTTTGCCTTTTCAGGAAAAGGGTCAATCCAAAGATGATTACTATCAACTATCGTAATTCCAGATTCGATACCTGTATCTAGCCAGGGCATATCTGTGAGTGATTAATTGTAGATTCGATACCTGTATCCAGCCAGGGCATATCTGCATGAAGAGTTTAGAGATTCGATACCTGTATCCAGCCAGGGCATATCTGTAGACGACTAATTCCATATTCGATACCTGTATCCAGCCAGGGAATATCTGTAGACGACAAATTCCAGATTCGATACCTGTATCCAGCCAGGGCATATCTGTAGACGACAAATTCCAGATTCGACACCTGTATCCAGCCAGGGCATATCTGTAGACGACAAATTCCAGATTCGATACCTGTATCCAGCCAGGGCATATCTGTAGACGACAAATTCCAGATTTGACACCTGTATCCAGCCAGAGCATATCTGTAGACGACTAATTCCAGATTCGATACCTGTATCCAGCCAGGGCATATCTGTAGACGACAAATTCCAGATTCGACACCTGTATCCAGCCAGGGAATATCTGTAGACGACTAATTCCAGATTCGATTCCTGTATCTAGCCGGGGCACGTCTGTGAGCAACTAATTGTAGATTCGATACCTGTACCTAGCCAGGGTATATCTGCATGAAGAGTTTGAAGATCAACACCCGTAACAGGCCAGGAAACCATCTTCCTTTCTCAAAATACGCAAGTTCTCGCTAAGGAATCTCTTACGCGATCAACACTTCCAAATGGTATCTATAAGCTCATTCCCGACAAGGTTCTGTCACGTCTCCAGATGTCATCTATAGGCCCATCCTCCTATCCACCATCTCTCCAAATGGCATCTATAAGCCCATTCTCGACATCACGCTGCTGATACTCTAACATGAAAGTGCAAATTTCTGGGCACTTTAGTATTCAATCATCTTCCACCTTCGGATCACGAAAGGCACGCAAGCCAATCTACATCCTAGGGTCTAATAAGATTGAATAGGGGCAACTGTTGTACCCCAAAATTTGCTCTCCCATTTCATCAATATTTTCTCACCACAAGACCCTTGGAGCTCAAGATCAAGTTAGGGTTTACTTTGCTCAAGACTCCTCCTTGCACTGTTGACCCAAATCAGGGTTTGAGTTTGCACAAAGATGTTTTGACCTAAAATTCCCAAAATGACTTTCATGCTTCATGTTGGATTCACAAGTTTATCCATACCAAGTTTCAAGCCTTGATTCCAATCTTTGCCCAGTCAATTGGACAGTTGACCTAGAAATCATCTGTATTGGGGAAAAAGTCAACTGTGGTCAATTGACAGTCAAACCTCATGATTTTTGACCCACATCAACATTATGAACTCATATGAACCATTTGATCAAGTTTGGATCACAATTCCACAAGAAATTTGATCAGATCACCAAAAGGGCAAAATGGTCATTTTTAGGGTTTTGACTGCACAAAGGCAATTATTGACTGTTTGACCTAGCCAATGGCAAACCAAGCTCACATATGGACTCAAGGATTCAATGGCATGGTCTTGACATGTTCAACAAGTTCAAAAGATCCCAAATGCACAAGATTGACAGATGAATTTTCCAGTCAATTGATCAAAATTTGACTGTATACTGAAAAGTCAAACTTTGACTTTTTGGTCAAAGTCAAGTGCCAAGATTCATTTTTCATCAAGACATGTCAAATTATGAAACTTATTCATCAAGAAACAAAAAATTACAAATTAGGGTTTGAAATGAAGAAATTTCATAACTTAGAAATTTTCTAAGTTATGAAATTTCCTAATTTTTTCCTAACTTTGTCCCATTTTTTCATCAAGATGTATTTGGATTCAAACAAAACTCAAAACATGAAAGTTATAGTCCATTGCAAAATATACAACTTTGATTCACAAAATTTCCTCAAAAGAAGCTTGTAGCTCAAGTTATGATTTTTGGAATAGGGGTGCAAAACATTCTTAACTTAGAAAAATTTTGACCTATTTTAGGCAGGATTTTTGCCCAACTTCATGGCCACTTTTCACATGATTCCACTTGGAATTTAAACTTGCATTACAAAGATGGATTGTAGTACACATTCCAAGCTTTCCAAATTGTCCAAGAACTTCTCAAACACCCTTGTGGTTAGGGAGATTCGAATTTGTCAAGATGGGCAAAAGTCACTTTGTTCATGGCCAAGTTCATGTACACAACATTGGCATTTTCAAACTCAGCTTGCACAAGCTAGGTTACAGGCCTCTAATCCCATTAACACTCAATAATTCAATGCTAAACCATTGTGCCAAGATGTTATTTTGTGCATTTGGTCATTACATGAAAGATTAACCTTTAAATGGATAAAGCATTTTTGCCATTTTGGAAAAGGTACACTTTATGTCAAATACAAATCCAAGAAGCATGGGCCAAATATTTAGAGCTAGCATTTTGTACACAAATCACTCTGATCAAGAACAAGAGGTGCAGCATAGTTTAGGGCATTGGACAGGATAGTTTAGAAACTTGTATTTTCTTACTTATCAAAGAAGCAACTTTGCATTCATGGTCCAACATTGAGTTCATGTCAACACAAGCCTAAACAAACTTCATGAGCATCTTCAAAACATAAAACCAGACCTAAGGCACGACCTAACCACCTTCAATACCTCCTCATTCACAGAAATACCTTCTTGCTGCAAAAACAGAGTCTTTTCTGCAACTTGAATCCCACGGCATCATTCCATCGTGCGTTTTCATCCAAACCAGCTCAAACACATTCTATAACATCCATATAAACTATCCCAAGCCTTAGATACATACTGTAACACCTCTAGCAAAGCGTGCCATTTTCACTTTTCTCTCTTGCAGGTTGACTTCCATAGCTTGATTCAGAAGGATTCAAAGCACACCAAGCATAGAGGAAGCATCCCTGGACCTCAAGCAAGTTGTACAAGTCCTCAAAATTCATTGAAAGTGCCTCCATTGTTGTACACGATTCAAGTTGAACAGGTAAAAGTTTGAACTTCTATCTCTCTATCCAAGCATATCTAGGCTTAGGTTTGTGAACAAAGTATGTCCTATTCATGGCCCTGAAGCTACCCATATCATTACTTTTCATTTATGTTGTGTGTGCTGAGAGAATTTTGAAGCTGAACATTTGAAAAAAGCTAGGTCAGGAATTGGGGGAGGAGAAATTCTCTCTCATTTCTGAGAGTTAGAACAACTTCTTTATATGTCTAGAATCGTGACATGATGCTCTACACTTTTGATGTTGTAAGTTTTTGTTAAAAATCAAGGAATCAGAAGTTAGCAGGTTGAGCAAGGAACGCGCGTTTTGTGTTTCAAACAATGGCTGGAGGTTGAAGAAGCCTCTTTGGGCTGGGCCTGTTTTGTTTTTCTGTTTACACCACCTTTTCACACTCACACCCCCTTGGCCCATTGTGTGATTTTTTAATCATTTTTGACTTTTTATTTTTTCCTCTAACTTATTATTTTTTGTCAAAACATAAAAAATATTAAAAATATTTTTCAACCATTTTTGTATTTATTTTGAATTTATATATAAATAAACATAATACCTTTTATTTAAAATACTAAAAAATAATACAAATACATTTTATTTTCTGATTTTTATTTTATTTTATCTTTTGAAAACATTTTCTTAAAATACACTTTTTTTTTTATAAATAATAAATATTTTATTTTTTGTATATATTTAATATAGTTAATATATAATATAAATACTTATATATTTATTAAGAATATCTAGGATAAAAATATAAAAATAATACATTTTTATTTTTATTAATATTTGACCTCAAAAATTACTTTTTTTTACAAATATACTTCTCTTTTATTTATTTTTGTATACAATTAATAAATATTGTACATAATATAAATAATAAATACTATTTATTTACAAAAATTAGGGTTTTGCCCTAAACCATGAAAATATCCAAAAATTAATCTTTTTTATTATTTTATCCCACTTGTAAATAAATAAGTCACATACACATATACAATACACATTTTATTTTTCTTATATATTGCTATTACTTTACATTTACATTGCGATTGATTCGATTTGGTTGTAAATCATTTGGACACTCCTCTCTTATTAAAGTCTCATCCCCATTTGAACATTTGTACCCCCATCCCCATGATTATTTTGTAATGACTTAGGACTTTTAATTCCGCATTTTAAAGCTTTCTAAATATGCCATGATAGACTTAGGGTTTGTATGCAAAAATCAAATAACAAATAGCTTGACCTAATTCAAAGACAACAAAGCATGAAAATGGACAACACCAATCACACTTGCACCCCTAGGGTTACTCCACTTGTTGCCTTCAATAATGGGCCATGTTGCATGTTGGGTGTCTTTGGCAAAACAAAACAAATCAAATGATCATAGTCCCTCGATGACGCTTTCGAAAGTTGCCTAAAAATGATCAAGTCCCTTAAAGGAAAAATTGCCAAAGACACTTGGCACTATTGCAATCATGGTCTAAACGATGACCCGCGTCCGTCCCGTTAACATCCTAACACATGATTGTCCGCCAAATACAATGCTGGAACAAAATTGTTAAAAGGGTTAAAACATAGGAAAAACCTTTGAGTAAATTTAGGGGTAGACAACTCTTAGTTACTTGATCAAACTTGCAAAACATCCTTGCCACTTTTCAAAACCACACTCCACAACATTTCAAGAACATTTTCAAAACAACTTCCAAAAACATTGAAAACTTTTCAAAAGATACACACCTTTGTATACATTCAAACATGGATCATTACAAAGGTTGCCACAACAATGGCCTCTTTTCAAAACATTTTCAAACCCACACACAAAGCACCATTTCAAACAATTGAAAATCAAGGCAAGTGATCTAAGCAAGTAACTAAGAGCCCATGGATAACCATGGATAGAAAGGGTGATAATACCTTCCCTTTCTATAATCTACCCCCCGAACCTAAGAAAACATCTCAAAGGTTTTTGCTGTGCTTTTTAACCTTTCCTTAGGATAAAATAAAAAGTCGGTGGCGACTCTTGCTCAACCGAAACATTTGCGAAAACAAACGCAAAACCTCAAGTCAGTTCTCCCACCGTATCACAGTACCCTTGCTTGTGAGGCTACAGTATTGATTTCTCCCTCCTTTCCTTTTGGTAAGTTTGAAGCAGACCTTTTTGAATTGTAGGGAGCATTTGATGGTCCCCATGATATCTTCCTATTCTTTATTCCAGTCTCGATTCTTTCTCTGATAGTCACTAGATCTGCGAATCCCGGAGAGATACTTCCAACCATATTATTATAATAAAGCCCTTGCAAAGTTCCCATGAACATGTCTACTAATTCTTTTTCTAGAAGTGGTGGTTGCACACGGGATGCCATCTCCCTCCATCTCTGAGCATATTCTTTGAAGGACTCTTATTTCTTCAGGGACAGATTCTGGAGTTGCATGCGGGTAGGCACCATGTCCAGGTTATATTTGTAATGCTTTAGGAAAGCATTAGCAAGATCTGCCCAGGTTTAAATATGTGTTCGCTCCAATTGCATATACTAGTCTGAAGACGCCCCACTCAGGCTATCTTGAAAATAATGAATCATCAGCTTCTGATTGTAGGCATGGGCATGCATCTTCCTGCAATACATACGCAAATGATTTTTTGGATAGGTTAGCCCTTTGTATTTTTCAAAGTCAGGTACTATGAATTTTGGCGAAATTACCACATCAAGAACTAGACCCATTTCGAGAGCGTCTACTTCGAAAGCGTCAAAACCCTTCACAACTTTTCATCTTTCCTCCAGAGCTTTGTATTGATTCATTACCAGTGGATTATCAATAGCATGAGTACCAGTCATCTTTAAGTGTGCCTGGTTGGCATCCTCTAGGTCATGATCTCCATATTATAGGTCCAAGTAGTTGTCTGTATTGTTGACTGGAATTTGTAGGGTATGTGATGCCCCTGCTTTTGGTGGCGGTGGGACAAACCCTTCAATTTCAGCTTCTTGTTGGGCCATGATGGACTTTTGGAGTCCTGCTTCTGGCTCTCTCCTTGGTTGGTGACCACTTGATGCACCAATAGTTTGGGCTTCTTCTTCGGAAGCTACCCTGGGAATCTGGTCTTGTCTGTCAATAATATTCTTCAAAGCTAGGAGAACTTGACTCAAATCTCCTTTCATTGAACTTACATCCCCATTTACTTGGTCGAGGTCCTCTTTGAAAGAAGCCTGAGTTTCCTCAATTTTCTCCATTGCTTTTTGCTGGTAGGCCATGGTTTGATATGGAGGCCAAGGAGGTGGCGCTCTTCTTCTACCAATGGTTTAACTGGAGACATTTTTTTGAAAAATGAGTTTTGATATGATATGCAGGTGCTCGTGAATGCATGCGTGCGAACGGATGTGTATGAACATGAAATGGTTTCTTGTTTTAAATGTCTTATTCATTTGGGTATATATTTATCTTTTACTTCTTTTTATTCGGTGACCATCTTAAAAATAGTTAAGCAAACGAGATGTGGAAACAAAGTGCCTTTATTGAAGGTAACATAATTCAGATATTGAAAAATATTACAATCTTAAACCAAAACTTTATTTGCATGAAATCAAGCAAAGGGAAATAAGTCTTCTAGGTGCGCCTGCGGATATCTACTCTTGAAACCATCCACCTTTGCTTGACAAAGCTTAAGAAAGTCTTTAGCACATTATTTCCCTTTTGTGGCTTTGATTTCAGACATGTTTGGCGCATTGACATGGACAAGTTGTTTCCTTTGGTATCCATTTTTAAAGACAGTCACCAAAAATCTTGAGTTTATTATTATTTTTTGTACCCTGTGAATAAGACAAATAATAGGAAACGGGTGACGAATATATGAAATGTATGATGAATAAATGAAATGTATGAATGCATAGGTGTAGGGTTGAGTGACGGGATTCTTGTGATAAGTACCTCTATAAGGTAGGGACATATGGTTCAGTGATGGGGTTTTGTGATAAGTACCCTTAGAAGGTAGGCTCCTCAATTTTGACCTACGGTTGGTTTACCCTCCCAAAAGGTGGCTTCCTTAAGGGTGTCATGAATAACACCAAAGGGAAAAGGCACAAGGGCCTCCCTTAGGTGGAGCCTCTTTACAAACTGAGACTTTCGTCTCAAAGTCGTGAAAGGTCTCGTCATGAGATTTTAGGTTAAGGTCGTAACAAAGAGTCATGGGTGTCCTTCCAAAGTCCTACTCGTTAAGAGGGTATATCTTGATAAGTATTCCTTTTTCGGAAGTCCACCGACTCTAGGCAAAGTCGTCACATAAACTCGCAAGGATGATGTACCCCCTAAGCTAATAGACGAACCTTCTTTCTAAGGGTTATTGAAAATATTTTGAAAAATTAAAAAAAAATCCTGCCATGCAGAATATATGATGACAAAAAATATACAAGTATAAATAAATGCAGTAAATAAATAAATAAAGCAAATAAATAAATGGAAAAGTAAAATTAAAACACAAAAAAACCTAAAACCTAAGGTTAAGGAGTTCCCAGCAGAGTCGCCAGCTGTAGCAGCTGGTTTCTAAATCAGAGCCGCCACTATTAGTTTTTATCCTAGGGAAGAGAATCTAACAGAAAACCCTAATTCGCAGATAGAGATTCTAGGTTTCAGACTTCATTAGACCAAAGGAAGGTGTTAGGCACCTTTCATCTACCTTGTTCACAAGGATACTAGGTTTTAGGTTTAGGTTTCGGGTTAAACAGGGTTTTAAATTTTAATTAGGAGGAAAGGGTTTATTTTTTATAGGAGAACTTGCTACGAATTTTGATCGTATGCTAACGTATCCTATTATGAGGAATCAGAGTCCCAATTCGTAGTTCGTACGGGGTTGGTGTTTTTAGGGGTCGCAAACGTACTTTGAATCACCTCGCATTTTGGTCGGGAGTACTGATTACGGAGATTTTGACTAAATACGCGGTAAGTCAAAATCTGTTTGAAACCCTTTTGCTAAAAACAGTTGATTAGATTAATTGATTGCGAAAAATAGTTTGTTGTTTATTGAGTGTTTTTTTAACAATGTTAATTGTGAAATATCTTAATTAATGCATAATATAAAAATATTTAATGCAATGTATAGAAAATAATATATTCATGAGTTTTTAACTAAAAATAATTTGGATGATAATATAAAAATTAAGCAAAATAATTATTATTATAAAAGAAATAAATTATAATAATAATAAGAATATAAAAAAAGATAAAAATATAATATAAAATAAATAATAATAATAATAATAATAAGAAAATAAAATTAAAAAAATAATAGAATTATAGAGAAACATAAAATATAATTAATTAGGCAGGGGTGCAGTTTTAGTTATGAAGTAAAGCTAGGGGGTGCTGTTAGCAGTTGGGTTAGGCCCAAAAACAGTTCAGGACAAGGGGTGTATTTTGCTTCGTGTTTTAGTAATTTGCAGCAAAGGGGGTGTGAAACCCAAATGGAAATATTGAGGGTCTGGCTGATTGAGTGTGCGGTGGTACATGTGCTTATGGTGGAGACTTGGTCTATGGTCGTCTGATGATAATCAAAGGTATGGAATTGAGGGAGCATGATAAGTATTATAGGCATGGTGCATGTGATTGGGACGGATTGCAAATTTTGTTTTAACATTTTATTCATTGTTTCGTCTTGCTTTTATAGCAACATTATTTCCTCTCTCTCTCACGCACAACCCTATTCCCCTTTCTCTAAACCTAACTCTCCCACCTCCCCGGCGACGGCTCCAAAATCCGGCCCTCCCTTATTACAAACCCAACCAAACCGAAACCCCCCAGACCAGCAAAAAGAAAAGAAAACAAGATAAATGATTACCCCCTTTATGAATTTGTATTCCGGTTTGTTGTACCCCAAAATTTGCCCTCCCATATTCTTCAAGATTTTCCAAGATCAAGCTTCAAAATCTCTCAAGGGTTGCACAGTCCAATTGCCTCCTAACACAGTCAAAATTAGGGTTTTGGTTCTGGTAAAGAAATTTAAGTTTTCAAGGGTCCAATCAAGTCCCATATGCCCATATGTATTGTCAAGCATTCATATGTCATGTTTCAAGACTCACAGCATCAAATTGCACAGTCAAAAATCCTAAATACTCCACAGTCAACTGTAGGGGCAAAATGGTCATTTGACAGTCAAAAGTCAAAATTTTTGGTCAACATCTTATTTTGAAGCCACAAACATCATTTGATCAATTCTTGATCATGATTCTCAAAGCATGGCTCAAAAAGTCTCAAGATGCAAAAGTTTCCATTTTTGGACAGTTGAAAAAGTCAACTGCAAATTGACCAGGGCATAACTTCTTCATGGTTTATCAGAAAAATCCCATCCAAATCTCATTTTGAAGAGAATGACATTTCCTACAACTCATCTTCACACTTCAAGTCCAAGAAATGCTCTCACAAAAAGTTATCAATTTCAACATTATAGGTCATTTTCAAAAGTCAACAAAAAGGCACTTTAAGTCAAAGACCATAACTTGAGATTGGTAAATAAAAATGACATGGGACCAAAGACATTGGTTAGAGGACTTCAATACCTTTCCAAAATGTCCAAGAACATGATCATAGCTTCAAAATTGAGCAAGATATGCCTTGTAGAAGTTGGGAAATTTTTGGGAATTTTGAAAAGTCAACTTTGCACAAAAGGCTTCAAAAATGCAAATGGGCCTCAATTTCTTTCATGAATCATTACCCAAAGGCCATGCACGACCCATTGACCTCTAAGGGAGATATTTTCTCATTTTTGATTAATTATTTGAATTTTTATTATTATTAATTCATTTAATTAAAATTAAATATGAAAAAATATCAAATAACACTCATCAAATCTTTTTGTGCAGCCAATTCACTCATTATGAGCTAAATATCTCGTGCACCTTCTCAAGGGACAAAATCTTCCATAATTGGCATGATTGGCATGAAAAAGATTGAAAAAAAAGATATGGAAAATCAAATATTTAAAACATTGATTCAATGGACTATGGGCTTGGTTTTTGACCTAGAAAGCTTCAGATACATATGCATAACATGACCTAATCCTAACACACACGAAAGATTGCTCAGAGGCTGCACACCAAATTGCAAATTTTCATAAAACTTTTGAAAACTGAAAACCTAGTTACAAAGCGTTTCAAAGCTCCAAAAGGATTTCAAAACATTGCTAAGACATCCAGGAAGCATTTGCAATCAAAACCAGATCTCCAGACCTCAAGAATTGGTAGAACGACGTCACACTTTTCTTGAACTTTTCCATAATCGTGTTTCAATTTCCATGCATTATTCGTGATTTTTAACTATTGATTTATACTAATATGGATGTTCTGAAGCTAATGGTACCCTTTGATTGAACTAGCAATGCCTGTATAGAGATTTGCCATTAACGCTTGCTAGGGTTTCAGAAGCTTGGAATTAGGGGTTTACACATATGGTAAAATCAGACAACCAAACCTATGCCATTGAAATCAGGACATCCAGACGAAATCAATCCACACCTCGCGCCCTTTTTATATTTGCTTATGCTCTAATCGCTATTTTCATGGTTTGCAGTTAGTGGGGGTTTAAAACCCCCGCTATTTGGTATTATTTGCAGGACAAAAGAGGAAGAAGATGCTAGCGTGTCCAGGCGTGGTTGGTCAGTTTAAATATTGGCACGTGATTTTTTTATTTACACCACTAACGCTTGCTTTCTATTATAATAATTATGTTCCATAATAATAACAAAGCGTGCAAATAGCTCCACTGGCAAAGCATTAACTTGGTAAACGCTGGGACCTGGGTTCGATTCCCAGGTCCCCCATATTCTCAATAATTTATAACATGTTCATGTGCAGTTTCTTTCAAAACGTCCTACCATATGTCCCAACGCTCAGGCTTGCCAAGTGTCCCAGAGGATCCATCCAATGGCCATAACGTGGATTCCACCATGCACCTCAGTCAACCACTCCACATGCAATCTCTGAAAGTCAAAAAAAGGCTTTGCATTATTGGGCCAAACTGCTTCCAAAAAACCTCCCTTTGGGTCCAGACACCCCCATGGTTTGCTCAATTTTTAATTTTTCTTTGTTTTTCCTTTTTATTCTTTTAATTGTTTTTTTTTAATTGTTTTCTTTTAATTCCATAAAATAATTTTCATAATAAATATAAAATACTGAAAAATCAAAAAAAGTGTTTATTTTATTAATATTAATTTCACTATTATTATTTTTGTAAATAAACTTTAAACAATTAATTAGATTAATTTAGGTTTCAAAACCTTAAATCTTTTTCTTAACAAATTAAAATATGTAGAAATTAGGGTTTTTAACATTTTCATCCTTTCTTTTTTTAATAAATAATTTTTTTTTCTTATTATCATTATTATTATTATTAAGTATTAAATAATTTTGTAAATAAATATGTATATTAAATATTTAGTAAATTAGGTTAAATTTTAATATTTTTCTTTAATAATTAAAAACAACTTAGAATTAGGGTTTCTCTTCAATTTTAATTTCTTTATTTCATAAATACAAAAAAACTAAAAAACACTTCTTTTCTTTTATTAAATAATTAATTAGCTTTCTTATTTCAATTTAATTCCAAAAGGGTCCAACGCCCTCGAACATTCGATTCTAATTTCTTTTCGCGCATTTATTCTTATTTATTTTCTTTCAAATATTATGTAATTGCTCAAGCCATGTAATAGTAACTAGGTTTTACTTTCCGCATTTTTATTAAAACGGGTCTTTGTTAATTTGGCGATGTATAGACCCGCGCCTTGTAATAGCGTAGGATTTTACTTTCCGCACTTTAATTTCCGCACTTTTAACTGCTAACTTGCATGAAAGAATGAATGACTAATTAAAAACAATGCGTAGATCACCATGATACATGATCAAAGATAAACTTAAACATGAAAATAACACACAAATTCACACACCACTCTTAGGGTACGCCTCACTGTTGCCTTGCCCTCGAAACGTGGTCGTCGAGTATAGGACGTTTTAGTAAGTCCTTATGTCCATAACATGATCCAGTTGCCTCGAAATGGTTGCCTCGGAATAAAAAAAGGATCAATGGCATAAGGGTAGCTTCTAAGGTGTCCTACTGTTGCTCTGGTGACCACACTGTCCCTACAAACGAATTGACCCGAACACCTCCAACGGTGGTGCTACCTACCTCTCAATGGTGGGATGGCACTACCTTAAGGACATTTACACAGCCTAATTCCTTAGGGTAAGTAGATGACTCATAGATATTTGCTCTATTCAAAAACAAAATAAAACTCTTTTCACACCGACACTTTCAAAAAAGCTTTCAAAACAATTTTTCAAACACTCTTGAGGACTGATACAAGAGTCGATCTGAAATCTTTAAACGAAACTTTTTCAAACTCACTCACAATTGAAAAGAAAACTTTTGAAAACACAAATGAGCAAGTATCTAAGAGCCCATGGATAACCATGGATAGAAAGGGTGCTAACACCTTCCCTTTCTATAAATCTACCTCCCGAACCGAGAAACAATCTCATAAGGAATTTTGCTGTGCTTTTGTCCTGTCCATGTTGGAGAAAATAAAAGACGGTGGCGACTCTTGCTTACCGCGACATTTCGCGAAACCAGCGTTAAACAGTCAGTTCCAGATCCACCGATCACAGAACTGGCGACTCTGCTGGGGAGATCTTTTAAAGTGAGTTGTACCTTAGGACTAAGATCACTTGTGTTTTCAATTGGCTGAATTGTTTGCTTTATTATTGTGGGTACTGTCTTGGGAGTTCTATAGATCCTAACCCGGATCTGGGGATACCTTCTTAGAAAGTAGCAACAAGGCTGTGAGGGAACTGTGTGGGGTATACCGACATGGTTGAAGCAGTCTGCTACGTTGATGTGGAACTTTGGTGTGTACCGGTAACCCTTGAGTTCAGTCAAGGAGAGTACGGGGCCTCTGCGTGGTGTCGTGAAGCATCAACTGACCTTAGGAACCTTAATTGAACCATCTTGGCCTCTTTAGGGTAGTGAGATAACTGACTTTGGTGCAGTCCGAGGTTGGTTGATACTCGATACTACACTCAATTGAGGGTTGTTTTCTTGGAATATTTCGGTCGCCAGTTCAGTGGCTAAATCGAAACGATGAACAATGAAAGCAATCCAATGATATTGGGACCCTTAGAACCCGGTTACTTCTGATAGGACAGGTTGAGCCCACCAACTTCAAGAGGGTAATACCCTAGACCCCATGCTGGCCTAAACTCTAAGGGCTGTGGTGTGACTCGTGTGCCTTACCATGTTTGCTTCTTGTGAATATTTGTGGTGTGTTTAATCATAGCATCATAACATCATACAGCATCATATGCATTGACTAACCATTTCAGGGGTTCGAATCTTCATCTTTGTTCTTGTTTTGTAGGACATGGAAATTGTTCGCAGAAAGACAATTCAGATCAGCCTTGTAAGGATCCCTCCTCAGCTTAAGGAGCTTATATCCAGGATTCCCGAGAGCTCTTCTTTCAGTGAGAGGCATGGAAGACTCATTAGCTTAGTCAACACCAACATTGAGGAAGATATGATAAAGGTCCTTTTCCAGTTCTTTGACCCTCTGCACCACTGTTTTACTTTCCTGGATTATCAACTGGTGCCTACATTGGAAGAGTTCTCCCGGCTTCTGAAGATCCCTATCCTTAGTCAACTACCCTACAACGGTACGGAAAAGGAACCCAAACTTGAAGAGATTGCTAAAGCCTTACGCTTACAACCATCTGATATCAAGGGACATTGGGAAGTTAGAAGTGGTATCAAAGGGTTCTTAGCCAGGTTTCTGTTTGAGAAGGCCCAAGAATGTTGGAACTCCCTTGACCTACAAGCCTTTGAAGAAGTTGTGGCCCTCCTTGTCTATGGATTGGTGTTGTTCCCGAACCCCGATCAGCTTATAGATATCAGTGCTGTCCAGATCTTCATGTCCAGGAATCCTATACCTACGTTGCTTGGGGACATCCTTCACTCATGTTACACTCGAACCATGAGAAAAAGAGGTGTTCTTATGTGCTGTACTCCTCTCCTGGGAAGGTGGTTTATTTCGCACCTTCCACAATCAGTTTTGGAGAATGAGCGGGGTTTGAGATGGTCACAACGATTGATGACTCTTACACATGCTGATATACATTGGTGCTCTCGGTCCAGAGAAGATGTCACTATCATTGATCGTTGCGGGGAGTACCCTAATGTTCCTTTACTTGGAATCAGAGGAGGTATTACTTACAACCCGTGCCTGGCTTTGAGACAGTTTGGTTATGCTCGGAGGGATGGCCCTCATGACATGTTAATTCCTGACATAGTTTTTGACTTTGACAACGATGCACAAGGACTTTGCCAGAGATTTATCAGAGCTTGGAGGATGCCCAACAAGATAGACAGCAAGACACTGGGGCACAGGAACTCCATCCCGTTGGAACCTTATCTCAGGTGGGTACGAGCCCGCTCCCAGAAGTTAGTAATGCCGTATCCTCATGTTCTCCCTGTGATCAAAGAGCCAGTATTGGAAGGAGAGGTGTCCTACACCATTCAACATCCTGACATGCCTACATCCTGGGAAGAAATGCAGAAGAGCTGGATCCAGCTTAAGGAAGAACGGAATTCTCTTGAGTCCAGTCTACATGCTAGTGAGAAGAAGGTCTTAGAGCTCACCCGCCTACTGCACGAGGAAAGGAATCTCAACACCTACATTGCTCCAAAGAGGATGCGCAGTGTCTTTTGGGATTGATTTACTTTGTAAAATTTGCCCATGAGGCCCTGATGTACTGAACAATTATTTCTTAATGATAATGTGTGTTCTTTTTTGTCTACAACAAATTTGAACTTTCGAACCCTTGAACGCATTGCATAAACACATATCATGCATCATGTGCATAGCAGGTACTTTTTCTTTTCAGGTTGCTTAATGTTCTTCGCTGTTTATTTCAGCATCATGAACCCTGAATCATCTACCGAGCAGTCCATCAAGGCCCTTCAGGCTTAGAACGCCCAATTCCAAGAGATGATCATGAGTTTGGCCCAAGGTCAAGAGGAGTTGAAGGCTCTGTTGGTCAAGAAAAAGAAGAAGAGAACTGTACTATTCAACACTGGCCGGAGGTTTGGTAACACACTACAGAATGAGGTTGATCAAGCTGGTTCTTCTGTAGGAAAAGGCAGTCCCCAAAGGGGAAAGGGCTCCTAGTCCGGTGGTCTCCGACAACGAGACTGATTTTAATGAGGAGCAGTATCCTCCAGCTGAAGATAAGTACAAGCAGTTGGAAGACCGTCTGAATGCCATGGAAATTCAACAAGTGCCTGGGTTGGATTTTGGAGACTTGGGTCTATCTTCTGGTGTGGTCATCCCGCACAAGTTCAAAGCACCATCTTTCGCAAAGTATGACGGGGCGTCCTGCCCTAAGCTACATCTCAGATCTTATGTGCGGAAGATTCAGCCGTATACTGTGGACAAGAACTTGTGGATCCACTTCTTCCAGGAAAGTCTTTCAGGGACTCATCTCGAATGGTTCTATCAGCTGGATGGAACCAAGGTTCGTAACTGGGAGGAGTTGGCTACTGCTTTTTACAAGCAGTATCAATATAATGCCGACCTCGCTCCTACACGTACCCAACTCCAGGGTATGTCGCTAGGATCGGGAGAAGGTTTTAAAGAGTATGCGCAGAAGTGGAGGGACCTGGCTGGCAGGGTGCAGCCACCATTAACAGACCGTGAGCTAGTGGATATGTTCTTGGGGACCCTATCTGGGCCATTCTTCAATCATCTCATTGGCAATTCGTTTGTAGGGTTTACTGATCTCATTCTGACTGGGGAAAGGATAGAGGCTGGCATGAAATCAGGGAAGATTCAGAAAGGTGCATCCTCAAGTTCTGAGAAGAAACCTTTTAAAAAGGAAGCCAGTGCTGTGTATGGGCCCAGGAGGCAGGATAAACCAGAGCGCCGCCAAGCTGTCAACGCGGTGGTAATTTCAAAGCCTGCTGCCGCTCCTCGGCAACCCAACCAACAAAGGGCTGAGAGACCCAGAAGAGAATACACTCGGCTGAGTATGACCTTGTCACAGATCTTGCCGCAACTGCTATCGACCAACTTGGTAACCGTCAGAGAGGCTCCGAAGGTTGTGAATACTGCATCTCTGAAGTATAATCCAAATGCCCGCTGTGCTTATCACTCTGATAGCCCGGGGCATTCTACTGATGATTGCTGGGCCCTAAGGAATAAGGTTCAAGACCTTATTGATGTGAAGGAAATACAGTTTGAGGCACCTGAGAGGCCTAACGTTGTGACTGCTCCTATGCCCCAGCATGGGGTAAATGCTGTTGAGGAAGACTTGTATGCTGTTTCTGTGGATGATGTTGCTACCCCTCTATTGACTGTTAAGAGGAACCTGTTGCTAGTCGGTTTATTTTCGGGTTGTTGCGAGGGTTGCCTTCTGTGTGCCGTTTCCCCTACTGGTTGTCTGTTGCTGAAGTCAGGCATCCAAATCCTGATGGATAGCAAAGAAATTTTGTTCAAGAAGACCGTTGTTCCTTTTGTTCCTGCTGAAGAAGTATCTGTCGTCACAATTTTCAACAATCCAACCAAGGCTCCCCCGAGGAAGCCAGTCAAGATCATGTATGTTGCACCCATCATTATTACTGTTCCGGGGCCCCTCCCCTATGAATCTGACAAGGCTGTCCCATGGCACTATGGGGCAGATGTATATGTACTTGGAGTGAAGCAGGAGTTCAACACCGGTACCAGCATCAGCAATATCACCGGTCCAGCTAAAGTAACTCGCAGTGGCAGGCTCTTCTCGCCTGACATTGCTCCACCAGTTATCCGAAGACCTCTTATAATAACGCCTGCAAGTGCGCCTGTTCCCCCTTCTGATCAAGTTGCTTCCCCTGCAGCCGAGTCATCTAATACTCGGGGCAAAGGGATCAATGATGAGCCTGCCCGGATGGAGGCACCGAAGACTGTCAATGTTGAAGCCTCCCAGCAAGAGATGGAGGAAATTCTTAAGATAATCAAGAAGAGCGACTTCAACATCGTAGAACAGCTGGGGCATACCCCCTCCAAGATCTCTATGCTGTCATTGTTGCTGTGCTCAGAGGCCCATGCCAAGGCCCTGATTTCATTTCTGAAGACGGCCCATGTGCCACAAGAGACATCTGCGGATCAATTCACTGACTGTGTGGCCAATTTGACAGCTGACAACGGTTTGGGTTTCTCGGATGCTGATCTTACCGCTAAGGGAAAGAACCACAATGATGCCCTGCATGTCTCCATAGAATGCAGGGGCACTACTCTCGCACACGTGTTGGTGGACACCGGTTCTTCCCTGAATGTATTGCCCAAAAAGGCCTTAGACCGGTTGGATTGTGAGGGCCTGGAGTTGAAGCCTAGTAACATCATTGTTCGAGCCTTTGACGGGTCGAAGAGGATGGTTCATGGTGAGGTAGACATTCCTATTCGTGTGGGTTCTCAAGTATTTGACTCAACGTTCTATGTGATGGATAATCGTCCATCTTATTCCTGTTTGCTGGGTCGACCTTGGATTCACAAAGCCGGGGTTGTGACCTCCACTCTACACTAGAAGCTCAAGTACCCTGTCAGAGGGAAGATTGTTATTGTGCAGGGGGAGGAAGAATACATGGTCAGTCATCTGAATTCCTTCCGGTATATAGAGATGGACGGGGAGTTTATTGAAACCCCCTTTCAACACTTTGAAGAGGTACCTCCAACGTTGGCGTCAGCTGAAACGGTAATTGAAAAAGACCTTCCTTTGAAGATGGCCTCCTTAAAGGACGCCCGGGCTGTAATTGAGAAAGGTGAATGTGCTAACTGGGGCAGGCTCCCTGATTTTACTCCTAAGACTGACAAGTTTGGACTGGGTTTTACTGCAGAGGCTCAGAGGGATGTACGCAAAGCTAGGGTTGGAAGACCTCCTGTGCTTATCACCCATCCAAGAGTGAATGCTATTGGGGATGAAGACGAAGTGGAAGAATCCGAGTTTGACAGCTGGATTTACCCGACGACCGATGGTGGACTGACCAATTGGACCGCAAAAGATCACATACCTGTTACTTTTGTTACGCAGTAATGAATTCCTTTGTTTCTTTAATTTGTAATGAACAATAAATTGAAACTTTATGGCCCGGTGTCTTACCCGGGGCACCGTTGGCTTCATTTGTGAGGGCTTATTAACTGTCATTTCCATATATCATGAATAAAGACATTGGACGTTTTTCGCATTTCAAATCTTGTGCTCCCTTTCTTTCTTTCTTTCTTTATATATTGCAAAACAGCTATATTTACACACACTCACTCATACAGGTTTCAATCCACTCTGGATCTCACTGGTAACGACTCTGCTACTGCCAGTTATGACTTCGAAAATCCGATCAACTTAGCCTAAGACGAAGGTGAAGATGATTGCGAAGTGCCTGGTGAGCTTGCAAGACTGTTACTCCAGGAAGAGAGGGCCATTCAGCCACATGAAGAGCCAGTGGAAACGATAAATCTGGGTATTGAGGCAGACAGAAAGGAAGTTAAGATTGGTGCCAATCTAGAGCTCGGCGTGAAACAACGGTTGATTCAGATGTTACATGATTATGTGGAGATCTTTGCCTGGTCCTACGAAGACATGCCTGGGTTGGATACTGACATTGTGGTCCATCACTTGCCTACTAAGGAAGACTGCCCTCCGGTTAAGCAAAAGGTCCTCCGTATGCGTCCAGAGATGTCCGAGAAGATCAAAGCTGAGGTTATGAAACAGTTCGATGCCGGGTTTCTAGCAGTGACTTCTTACCCTCAGTGGGTTGCCAACGTGGTTCCAGTGCCAAAGAAGGATGGTAAGGTCAGAATGTGTGTCGATTACAGGGATCTGAACAGGGCCAGCCCCAAGGATGACTTCCCCTACCTCACATTGACGTTCTTATTGACAATACTGCTCAGCACAAGGTGTTCTCCTTCATGGATAGTTTTTCAGGTTATAATCAGATCAAGATGGCTCCTGAAGTTATGGAAAAGACTACCTTTGTTACTCAGTGGGGCACCTTCTGCTACAAGGTCATGCCATTCGGGTTGAAAAATGCTGGGGCAACCTACCAACGTGCCATGGTTGCTTTATTTCATGACATGATCCATCATGAGATTGAAGTGTATGTCGACGATATGATTGCAAGGTCCCAAACTAAGGAGGAACACCTTGACCATCTGCAAAAGCTGTTTGACCGTCTGAAGTTGTACAACCTAAGGTTGAACCCAAACAAGTGCACCTTTGGGGTAAGATCTGGAAAATTGTTAGGCTTCGTCGTAAGTGACAAAGGTATTCAAGTAGACCCTGCCAAGGTTAAAGCCATTCAAGAGATGTCAGTGCCTAAGACGGAGAAAGAAGTCAGAGGCTTTCTAGGACGTCTGAATTACATTGCCCGATTCATCTCGCATCTAACTGCTACATGTGAACCAATCTTCAAGCTGCTGAAGAAAGATCAGGTAGTACGTTGGAACGATGAATGTCAGGCTGCTTTCGACCGAATCAAAGAGTATCTCCAAGAACCACCCATCCTTATGCCACCGGTTGAAGGGAGACCTCTAATATTATACTTGACAGTACTTGACAGCTCAATGGGGTGTGTGCTGGGGCAGCATGACGAGTCTGGCCGAAAAGAGAACACCATTTATTACCTTAGCAAAAAGTTTACCGACTGTGAGACCCGATACTCACTGCTCGAGAAAACTTGCTGCGCTTTGGTATGGGCTGCTCGCCGGCTGAGACAGTATATGCTGACTCACACTACCTTGTTGATCTCAAAGATGGATCCGATAAAGTACATATTTGAAAAGCCTGCTATGTCTGGGAGAATAGCAAGATGGCAAATGATCTTGACAGAATACGACATCCAGTACACGACTCAGAAAGCTATCAAAGGAAGTGTATTGGCAGACCACTTGGCACACCAGGCAGTAGACGACTATCAGTCCATGAACTTTGAATTTCCAGACGAGAGCATCATGATTGTGACTGATTGTGAGGTACCTGGACCGGATGAAGGACCTGAGGAAGGATCCCGATGGTCTATGCACTTTGACGGAGCCTCCAACGCTTTGGGTAACGGTATTGGCGCGGTGATCATATCCCCTCAAGGCACTCATACTCCACTCACTGCCCGGCTATGTTTCAACTGCACCAACAACATGGCGGAGTATGAAGCATGCATCATGGGTCTTCAAGCTGCAATTGACTTAAGGATCAAGTTTCTGAGTGTCTTCGGAGATTTCGCTCTCGTGATCAATCAGATCAAAGGCGAGTGGGATACGAAACATCCGAATCTTATTCCTTACAGAGAATGTGTGTTGACATTGATCCCCCATTTCACAGAGATAACTTTTGAACACTTCCCAAGAGAGGAGAATCAGTTGGCGGACGCGTTAGCTACGATGTCTTCCATGTTCAAAGTCAAATGGGACAATGAGGCTCCCCGGGTCATTTTCTGGAAACTGGACGAACCGGAATACTGTTATGATCTTGAGGCTGAGGTAGTAACGGAAAAACCCTGGTATCATGAGGTGAAGAGGTACTTGGAAGCTCAGGAATACCCTGAAGGTGCCTCTGTCAATGACAAAAAGTTTCTGAGAAGGTTCGCAGCGAAGTTCTTCCTCAGCAACGGCATTCTATACAAGCGGAACCATGATTCGACCTTACTGCGTTGTGTGGATAAGACTGAAGCAGAAAGGATCATGGCAAAACTGCATGAAGGTACCTTCGGAACACATTCCAGTGGACATACTATGGCAAAGAAAATCCTTCGGGCAGGATATTATTGGTCCACCATGGAAGCCGACTGTTACCAACATTCTCGGACATGTCATAAGTGCCAGATATACACAGATAAGGTGCATGTTCCTCCAGTTCCTCTGAACGTCTTGACTGCGCCTTGGCCTTTTGCAATGTGGGGCATTGATATGATCGGCGAGATTAAACCTACGGCATCCAACGGGCGTCGCTTCATCCTGGTAGCGATTGATTACTTTACAAAGTGGGTTGAAGCAGCTTCCTATGCCACTGTAACCAAGAATGTCGTGGCACGGTTCATTCGACACAACCTGATCTGTCGATACGGCGTCCCGGAAAGGATCATCACGGATAACGGTACCAATCTTAATAACAAGATGATCACTGAGCTCTGCGAGCAATTCAAGATACAGCACCACAACTCTTCTCCTTACCGGCCGAAGATGAATGGGGCTGTAGAAGCAGCGAATAAGAATATCAAAAAGATTGTGCAGAAGATGACAGTGACTTATAAAGATTGGCACGAGATGTTACCGTTTGCTCTTCATGGGTACCGTACCTCAGCAAGAACGTCAACCGGGGCAACTCCTTTTTCCTTGGTCTACGGCATGGAGGCAGTCCTACCGATTGAAGTGCAGATACCCTCTCTCCGGATAATGAAGGATGCAGATCTGAGCGAAGATGATTGGATCCAGACACGACTTGATCAGCTAAATCTAATTGACGAAAAGAGACTCACTGCTATTTGTCAGGGTCAAACGTATCAAAAACGGATGATCAGGGCATTTAACAAAAAAGTCAGACCACAAGAGTATCAAGTTGGGGATCTGGTAATCAAGCGCATCATCCTTCCTCAGAGTGATCCTAGGGGAAAATGGATCCCTACGTACGAAGGGCCATTTGTGGTTAAACATGTGTTCTCAGGAGGAGCCATGATTCTAACCACTATGGATGGTGACGATCTTCCTTACCCCGCTAATGCAGACATAGTAAAAAGATACTACGCATGATAAAAGACCCGCTAGGTTGACATACCTAGGCAAAAATTAGGGCTTCCCGGCGAACCAAAAGGGTTCGGGCAAAATGAGGGATGAAATGAAAAATATCTGTACACTCGGCAAGTCGAAAACCTGAAAAGGCGGCTTGGGCAAAAATGGGTATCCCGGTGGACTGAAAACCTGAAAGGGCGGTCCAGGCAAAAGTTAAGGATTAAAAGCGTAATACTATGTCTCATTGGATCACTTTGCATCCAGAATCCAGTATCAACATCAAGTTCAAAACGGCATCGATCAATCAGCTTCATCGTCAACTGAGCAGCAAAGTGATGAGACGCTCGAAGATATAAAGGCGATAGCAGAGTTGGAACCCAGTGGGATTATTCTTTTCACATAGTTGTTTTGTCTTCCTTTTGTACAAAATTGTATAAACTCTTTTGTTCGGCGGCGTTCTCTTACTAGGACGTCAGCCTCTTGTACATAAAATGCCTATTTACAGGCAAATTCAAAAATCAATATAAATTCACTTTTCAGACAAATTGCCAATTGTTTTTCCTTTTTCTGTTTTGTTTTGCGAAGAACGTCCAAGGTTCAATTTGTGATATATGCATTTGACAATAATTGCTAACTCATAAATATTTGCATACAAAACAAAGGATTAATTACAGGTAACATTAGAAACAGGGGCAATAATGAGTTGTTTAAGCGACCTAATTGCTCTGTCCACCAAGGTACCAAGGTAAGTTCAGCTGAAGAACATAACCAAGATATCTTAATTCCCCAGAGAGTGAGCCAGCAAGTCAACACACTCTCCCCAAGCAGAGTAAGTTATACTGTCAGCCTTAAGGAAATTGGGTATCCCCAGCAGATCTCAACATTCCCCAGCGCAATATACAAACATCCTTAACAAGCATCCCCGGCAGTCTTGATCTAAGATTGTTCCCCGGCGGTATACAGACATTCAGTGGAGCCACTTCCCCAGTACAGTTCAAAATTCCCCAGGAGAGTCCAGTCTGAAAGTTTCCCCAGAAGAGTTCAATCCAACTCCCCAGCAGGAAGCTTATCCCCAGTAGATTCTGGAAAGCTTATCCCCTGCAAAGCACGAATGCGTCTCCCGGACTTTTTACTCAAAGGTTGTTTCCCCACCAGGATATAACTGGGTTATCCTCAGCTAATTACCACGGAAAGATCGTCCTCGGCGAAGTTCTTCCTATCCTCCAGCGGAGATCATCAATCTTCCAACATAACTCAACAATGGTATCCCCCGCGGAGTTATCACCAACATCTCAGCAAAGTATCTCTCTCTCCCCACAGAGTTCACTCCCCGCAGAGTAATCTATTCGCCAAGTTTATTCCCCAACGGAGTCATCTTCTCCTACCGGTATTCTTGCAACAATCATCCCCAACGGAAACAAAGAGTGCTATTCTTCCACATCAGCCCAGGATTTAACTTCCCGGCACTCGTCAAGGATTTACTTTCCTAGACAAAAACATACACTATAGCATGCATATACGCATCATGAACATACAATCTCTTTTGAAAACATCACGCAGGTCATACATCATGACATGACATACAACTAACGTTTTGTCTTTTCAGGACAAAGGTCAACACAAAGATAATTACTATCAATAGTCGTGATTCCAGATCCGATTCCTGTATCTTGCCAGGGTGTATCTGTTGATGACTAACATTACCAGACTCGATTCCTGTATCTTTCCAGGGCACGTCTGAAGAGTTTGAGGATCTGATTCCTGTATCTTTCCAGGGTGTATCTGTTGACGACTAACATTACCAGACTCGATTCATGTATCTTGCCAGGGCACGTCTGAAGAGTTTGAGGATCCGATTCCTGTATCTTGCCAGGGTGTATCTGTTGATGACTAACATTACCAGACTCGATTCCTGTATCTTGCCAGGGCACGTCTGAAGAGTTTGAGGATCTGATTCCTGTATCTTTCCAGGGTGTATCTGTTGACGACTAACATTACCAGACTCGATTCCTGTATCTTGCCAGGGCACGTCTGAAGAGTTTGAGGATCCGATTCCTGTATCTTGCCAGGGTGTATCTGTTGACGACTAACATTACCAGACTCGATTCCTGTATCCTTCCAGGGCACGTCTGAAGAGTTCGAAGATCCGATTCCTGTATCTTGCCAGGGTGTATCTGTTGACGACTAACATTACCAGACTCGATTCCTGTATCCTGCCAGGGCACGTCTGAAGAGTTCGAAGATCTGATTCCTGTATCTTACCAGGGTGTATCTGTTGACGACTAACATTACCAGACTCGATTCCTGTATCTCGTCAGGGCACGTCTGAAGAGTTTGAAGATCCGATTCCTGTATCTTGCCAGGGTGTATCTGTTGACGACTAACATTACCAGACTCGATTCCTGTATCCTGCCAGGGCACGTCTGAAGAGTTTGAGGATCCGATTCCTGTATCTTGCCATGGTGTATCTGTTGACGACTAACATCACCAGACTCGATTCCTGTATCTCGCCAGGGCACGTTTGAAGAGTTTGAAGATTCGATTCCTGTATCTTGCCAGGGTGTATCTGTTGACGACTAACATCACCAGACTCGATTCCTGTATCTCGCCAGGGCACGTCTGAAGAGTTTGAAGATCTGATTCCTGTATCTTGCCAGGGTGTATCTGTTGACGACTATTTTCCGGATTCGATACTTGTATCCAGCCAGGGCACATCCACATGAAGAGTTTGAAGGTCAACTCCTGTAACAGGCCAGGTAATTATCTTTCTTTCTCAGGTACACAATTTCTCGCTAAGGAATCTCTTACGCGATCGACAACTTCCAGATGGCATTTATAAGCCCATTCACATACCAACAGTCTCCAAATGGCGTCTATAAGCCCATTCCCGACCAGGTACTGTCACACTTCCAGATGGCATCTATAAACCCATCTTCCTACCCCACAGTCTCCAAATGGAATTTTTAAGCCCATTCCCATCATGACACTGCTGACATTCTACTATGTGAGTGCAAATTTCTAGGCACTCTAGTGTTCAATCATCTTCCACCTTCGGATTACGAAAGGCACGCAAGCCAATCTACATCCTCAGGTCTAAGAAGATTGAACAGGGGCAACTGTTGTACCCCAAAATTTTCCCTCCCATATTCTTCAAGATTTGCCAAGATCAAGCTTCAAAATCTCTCAAGGGTTGCACAGTCCAATTGCCTCCTAACACAGTCAAAATTAGGGTTTTGGTTCTGGTAAAGAAATTTAAGTTTTCAAGGGTCCAATCAAGTCCCATATGCCCATATGTATTGTCAAGCATTCATATGTCATGTTTCAAGACTCACAGCATCAAATTGCACAGTCAAAAATCCTAAATGCTCCACAGTCAACTGCAGGGGCAAAATGGTCATTTGACAGTCAAAAGTCAAAATTTTTGGTCAACATCTTATTTTGAAGCCACAAACATCATTTGATCAATTCTTGATCATGATTCTCAAAGCATGGCTCAAAAAGTCTCAAGATGCAAAAGTTTCCATTTTTGGACAGTTGAAAAAGTCAACTGCAAATTGACCAGAGCATAACTTCTTCATGGTTTATCAGAAAAATCCCATCCAAAGCTCATTTTGAAGAGAATGACATTTCCTACAACTCATCTTCACACTTCAAGTCCAAGAAATGCTCTCACAAAAAGTTATCAATTTCAACATTATAGGTCATTTTCAAAAGTCAACAAAAAGGCACTTTAAGTCAAAGACCATAACTTGAGATTGGTAAATCAAAATGACATGGGACCAAAGACATTAGTTATAGGACTTCAAGACCTTTCCAAAATGTCCAAGAACATGATCATAGCTTCAAAATTGAGCAAGATATGCCTTGTAGAAGTTGGGAAATTTTTGGGAATTTTGAAAAGTCAACTTTGCACAAAAGGCTTCAAAAATGCAAATGGGCCTCAATTTCTTTCATGAATCATTACCCAAAGGCCATGCACGACCCATTGACCTCTAAGGGAGATATTTTCTCATTTTTGATTAATTATTTGAATTTTTATTATTATTAATTCATTTAATTAAAATTAAATATGAAAAAATATCAAATAACACTCATCAAATCTTTTTGTGCAGCCAATTCACTCATTATGAGCTAAATATCTCGTGCACCTTCTCAAGGGACAAAATCTTCCATAATTGGCATGATTGGCATGAAAAAGATTGAAAAAAAAGATATGGAAAATCAAATATTTAAAATATTGATTCAATGGACTATGGGCTTGGTTTTTGACCTAGAAAGCTTCAGATACATATGCATAACATGACCTAATCCTAACACACACGAAAGATTGCTCAGAGGCTGCACACCAAATTGCAAATTTTCATCAAACTTTTGAAAACTGAAAACCTAGTTACAAAGCGTTTCAAAGCTCCAAAAGGATTTCAAAACATTGCTAAGACATCCAGGAAGCATTTGCAATCAAAACCAGATCTCCAGACCTCAAGAATTGGTAGAACGACGTCACACTTTTCTTGAACTTTTCCATAATCGTGTTTCAATTTCCATGCATTATTCGTGATTTTTAACTATTGATTTATACTAATATGGATTTTCTAAAGCTAATGGTACCATTTGATTGAACTAACAATGCCTGTATAGAGATTTGCCATTAACGCTTGCTAGGGTTTCAGAAGCTTGGAATTAGGGGTTTACACATATGGTAAAATCAGACAACCAAACTTATGCCATTGAAATCAGGACATCCAGACGAAATCAATCCACACCTCGCGCCCTTTTTATATTTGCTTATGCTCTAATCACTATTTTCATGGTTTGCAGTTAGTGAGGGTTTAAAACCCCCGCTATTTGGTATTATTTGCAGAACAAAAGAGGAAGAAGATGCTAGCGTGTCCAGGCGTGGTTGGTCAATTTAAATATTGGCGCGTGATTTTTTGATTTACACCACTAACGCTTGCTTTCTATTATAATAATTACGTTCCATAATAATAACAAAGCGCGCAAATAGCTCCACTGGCAAAGCATTAATTTTTGTTATAACATGTTCATGTGCAGTTTCCTTCAAAACGTCCTACCATATGTCCCAACGCTCAGGCTTGCCAAGTGTCCCAGAGGATCCATCCAATGGCCATAACGTGGATTCCACCATGCACCTCAGTCAACCACTCCACATGCAATCTCTGAAAGTCAAAAAAAGGCTTTGCATTATTGGGCCAAACTGCTTCCAAAAAACCTCCCTTTGGGTCCAAACACCCCCATGGTTTGCTCAATTTTTAATTTTTCTTTGTTTTTCCTTTTTATTCTTTTAATTGTTTTTTTTAATTGTTTTCTTTTAATTCCATAAAATAATTTTCATAATAAATATAAAATACAGAAAAATAAAAAAAAGTGTTTATTTTATTAATATTAATTTCACTATTATTATTTTTGTAAATAAACTTTAAACAATTAATTAGATTAATTTAGGTTTCAAAACTTTAAATCTTTTTCTTAACAAATTAAAATATGTAGAAATTAGGGTTTTTAACATTTTCATCCTTTCTTTTTTTAATAAATAATTTTTTTTCTTCTTATTATCATTATTATTATTATTAAGTATTAAATAATTTTGTAAATAAATATGTATATTAAATATTTAGTAAATTAGGTTAAACTTTAATATTTTTCTTTAATAATTAAAAACAACTTAGAATTAGGGTTTCTCTTCAATTTTAATTTCTTTATTTCATAAATACAAAAAACCTAAAAAACGCTTCTTTTCTTTTATTAAATAATTAATTAGCTTTCTTATTTCAATTTAATTCCAAAAGGGTCCAACGCCCTCGAACATTCGATTCTAATTTCTTTTCGCGCATTTATTCTTATTTATTTTCTTTCAAATATTATGTAATTGCTCAAGCCATGTAATAGTAACTAGGTTTTACTTTCCGCATTTTTATTAAAACGGGTCTTTGTTAATTTGGCGATGTATAGACCCGCGCCTTGTAATAGCGTAGGATTTTACTTTCCGCACTTTTAACTGCTAACTTGCATGAAAGAATGAATGACTAATTAAAAACAATGCGTAGATCACCATGATACATGATCAAAGATAAACTTAAACATGAAAATAACACATAAATTCACACACCACTCTTAGGGTACGCCTCACTGTTGCCTTGCCCTCGAAACGTGGTCGTCGAGTATAGGACGTTTTAGTAAGTCCTTATGTCCATGACATGATCCAGTTGCCTCGAAATGGTTGCCTCGGAATAAAAAAAGGATCAATGGCATAAGGGTAGCTTCTAAGGTGTTCTACTGTTGCTCTGGTGACCACACTGTCCCTACAAACGAATTGACCCGAACACCTCCAACGGTGGTGCTACCTACCTCTCAATGGTGGGATGGCACTACCTTAAGGACATTTACACAGCCTAATTCCTTAGGGTAAGTAGATGACTCATAGATATTTGCTCTATTCAAAAACAAAATAAAACTCTTTTCACACCGACACTTTCAAAAAAGCTTTCAAAACAATTTTTCAAACACTCTTGAGGACTGATACAAGAGTCGATCTGAAATCTTTAAACGAAACTTTTTCAAACTCACTCACAATTGAAAAGCAAACTTTTGAAAACACAAATGAGCAAGTATCTAAGAGCCAATGGATAACCATGGATAGAAAGGGTGCTAACACCTTCCCTTTCTATAAATCTACCTCCCGAACCGAGAAACAATCTCATAAGAAATTTTGCTGTGCTTTTGTCCTGTCCATGTTGGAGAAAATAAAAGACGGTGGCGACTCTTGCTTACCGCGACATTTCGCGAAACCAACGTTAAACAGTCAGTTCCAGATCCACTGATCACACGGTTTCTGAATGAGTCTGATTTAACCTCCCTCTGTTTCTTGTGTGCAGGTTCCGGCGAGTTGGAGTTGATGGTGGTGATGAGATTGAAGGTGCGGCGGCGAGGAGTGTTCGTCAATGGCGGTTAGAGTTTCAGATGTTGAAACCCTAACTGCTTGCTTCACTTTGGTATTCAAACTCTCTATTCTTTAATTTTGTTTTACTTTCTATATCAAGCTTTCTCCGGATTCGAGCTTCTTCTCTCCCTCATTATATATTTTTAATTTAATATTTATAGGGTTCCATTTTTAGGGTTGTTACGAATTGCTATTACAAATGTGATTAGCATAGATTAGGGATTGGAGATAAGAATTAGGGATTCGGTTTATTTGTCATTGATTCCTATTGCCATGTAATTGATTTAGTATTTGTAATATATTTGATTTTGGTTCAATTTTCTGGGCTTGGATCGTATTGGATGATTCTGTAAATTTGGTTGAATGTAATCTGTATTGAAGATCTGATTTAATATATTTTAGAACTGTAAAAGATTTGATTTTTATTTAGGTTTGATGGAGATTTAATTTGTTTTAAATCTGCACAGTGAGTGTTAGTTGGTGAAGATAAGCGTTTTTCTCGCTTGATTACTACAATAAGTGTTAATGACACAAAACATGCGCAAATCTTGGTTTTAATTGGTACAGTATTTATTTTAATGGACCCTGCATTTGTTACTTATTTTATCCAGCAACATTATTTGTTAATACTGCAAAAAGCATTTTTAATGCAACTAGTCCCAATTAGCCTTTTCCTCTCCTCTAACCCAATAGTAGTTGTTTAAACAAAAATTTTAATAAATAAATCAAATGATATTTAAAAGTTTAAAAACAACAAATGTATTAGTTTTAACAAAATCCTAATGGGCCAAATTTTGTTTAAATTGAATTGGGCTTTGCACTGTCTTAAAAATATTTTTCTGTCCACAATTTTTCTTATCATATCAAATATCCTTTTCCAAACCCAATTGGGCCCATACATTGTGACAAAAATTACAGCTAACATGTTTTTACCCTTCAAAGAAAATTGGGCCTAACTGATTCTAAGGATTTGATCCAACATTTTTTCAAAAATCTTCATTATACATAAACAATTTATAAATCTTACTAATAATTTCTAAAATAAATTCATTAATAACACAAAAATCAGATAATAATTTTGCTCCCAAATATCAAATGGTCCAGCTTAGAAGCTGCTTAATGGCCCTAATCTTATAACCACCCTCTCTCTTTGCTATCTAACAACACAAGTGGAAATTGGCCAAGTGAAATGGGCTCGTATATTGAATTTTCACCTCCTCTTTTACTAACAATAATAATACTTAAAGTGGGCTTTATAATAAGAACTTAATTATTATTATTGAAATGGTTTTCCATATTCTAATCTCATGGGCCATTGGCCAACATGCTTCGCGAATGGGTTTATGGGTATATGAGTCTTTCTGATTTAGAAAGCTCCATTCTCTTGAGTTAAAATACACCCCTAGTCTTAGATAAAGATGGGCCATCAGATACTGTTGTACCATCTTTAATTAAATATTTCTTCTATTTTAAATCTTGAAATTATGATCGTAGGGGTATGGCAAATTTGGGGTACGATAATAAGAAGAATGATGTTTTGGGAAGTTTTATGGAAAGAATTGGAGTTTTGGTTTTTTTTTATAATTGAATTTTGAAGAAAGTAATGTGTCTCTTGAGATATAAGAAGAATGGGGTTTCAGATATGTGTTGGAATGGTTTTTGTACATAGAAAATGACAAAATACTGCTTATGTTCTGCCGGTACCCGGTTACTAATAATGGGTACCCGAGTACCCTTGGATGAAAGTCGACAAAACTTCAAAAATTCATAACTTGAGTTCTGGACGTCCGATTTGAGTTCTGTTTGAAGCGCTAGAAATTTAACATGATGAACTTTGTTTTAAAAATGGTTCTAGTACCTGGAAGTAATTTATTTGTCACGTGTTGGTGTTGGATGAGAGGAGAAATTTGATGTTGAACTTGTGTTTGGTACCAGACTTGTTCCTATGACACCATACATGAAGTCAGTTCAAAGTTACGAGAATTGAAGAAGTTATTAGAAGATGTGCAAATAAATAGATTGTAAAATCGAATGTATCATTTCAGGAGCTTTGATGTCATTAGTTAAGGAAAAAGAAAGTAGTATGAAATTGTACGTGGGTTACCGATAACTGATTAAAGTAGTGGTTGAGGTTACATATCCACTTCAAATGATAGACGATTGATGGATCAACTGGTAGGAGAATATGTCTTCAGTATAATCGAATTAAGGTGGAGTTACTTCCAGATTCAGATGAGGGATGAGGATAGTTAGAGGACAACTTTTAGAATCGGTAAAGTTATTTTGAGTAATTAGATCAATTTGTTATGGTATTTATTGAGGACATTTTGATTTAGTTTGAGTCAGAAAAACGAAACGTTGAATATCGTGATTCAAATTATGGTGTAGAAAGGGAAGAAAATGTATGTAAGGATGTCAGGATATAGATCATGATTTGAAGAGGTGAATTTTATTGAACATTGCTATTTCAAATGAAGATATTTGTGGAATCTATTCAAAGTAAATAAAGGCCTATATTGAAAGGCTCTGAAATTGGTTATGGGGACTAGAATATTTTCATGATTAATTGGTTATTATCGCAGTTTGCTCGAGATGAGGTCAAGTGAGATATGTTGTTAGTGAATGAGTTAAGGGAATGAGATGTTTCACATTAGTAATGATGTGAATGTATTATATAAGTGCATAAAGATGTAACTTATGCCGATTAAGGATGATTAGAATGACGATTGTTTTAAGGAGAAAAGAAGTAATGCTAGAGGAAAGATAAACTCAAGAAGGATTAGAATCATGGATATGACGAAAAAGTATAGACATGAGTTAGGGAGAAATCATGGAGTTCTATCACCAACCATAGGAAGGAATGGTAGTGTTAAGATTGAGATTAGAATGAGATCCAAATGCGAGATTAAAGGAAAGAGTAAGGATTTATTGATTTGGTCAAAGTCTTCTAACTGGATAAAGGACTTCTTTTAGGACGAAACAATTTGGATTATACTCGGTGTAGTAGTTTTCCTGTATTAGAATATACTTAACAATTGTGTTGTGCTGCATGCGCGTAAAGGAGACTGTGAAATGGATTTTTGGCGTTTATGTATCATTGATGAGGTAGCAATGAAGGAAATTAAGAAAAATAGTTGTAAGCCTTAGAGATATTGTTGGACATTATGCTCAGGTAACTTTGAGCACAAGGTGAAGGACACTATTATAGTTGGGTACTGATGATTTATGCCACCATTATGGTTGTCGGCTACCTATTGAAAAATTAAGGAACTGGTCACCCTTGATCTCTTGTTGATAGTAGACTGGATCATGTTGGATGGGATATACTTATCATTCCAGCTTGATGATGTGTAAAGTGAATTGGAGTTTTATCGAGAGGATAGTTGTTCACAATTTTATGTGAACCTAATACAAAAGTGAACATTGATTCTCTTGTGGATACTAAAAAGAGACTCAAGATAGATGTAAAACTTGTAGGTCTGATAATTGATGGAAATCAGAAAGAGGACAATAACCTTAAGATAGATGATCATAGTAGTGTAATGGAAGCATAATGTGACGCAGTTCCTTTATGTAGGCATGACTTGTTAGGAGTCGAGGGTCAAATGTTAGATGCCGGAAAGAATGATGCAAACCACCGAATATTCCAGAATGAAAGTAATAGGTGGAGGATTTGTATTTCATTCGTGTTGTTGACATGTCAATAGAAGTATTGACTTACTTGTTCGATTGGTGAAATGTAATATTGTGGCGCTAAGGTTGTGTGTCAATGTTGTTGGTAATTGGTTATGTTGATGTTCTTATGACAATATCTCTGTATAATGAAGTGATAGATTTTGTATCCTAGAGTGATGGGACAAGGAGTGAGATGAGTGGGTGCGTTCATGACCCGATAACAATGAATCTTGTGGGATCATGGTGGTTGACTAGGTGAGATGTTGGTTAGTAATACTTGAAGTGATGCAAAACATGACATGGAAGTTGGAAGAAAAGATGCGAGAGTTGTGTCTGGAGTTGTTAGTATCAAGTGGATTTTCGAGGACGAAAATATTCTCAGTGGGAGAGAGTTGTAACACCCCGATTTAATTAGAATTATTTGTTCGAAATAATTAGACGATATGATGTGTTTATGTGTGTTGATGAATTTCATGTTGCATTTTGACGGGATTATTGGAAGATTAGAAGTGGTGAGAATTGTAGAAGTTAAGGTGATGGGGGGTGCATGACAAAAATGTTGAGACATGAGGTGAATGAAGAATATTGGTGATAATAGTATTATTATTATTGTTATTAGTATTATATTTACTATTTCTATTATATGAGGTAAATCATAATTATAATATTAATAATTAAATAATTAAAAAAATAAGGAAAGGCAAGATGAGGATATTGATTTAGGGGTCTAAGAGCTTAGAAGAGAGAATAGAGAATCATTATTTTTCAATCAATCGTAGAAGTGAGAAGCAGAAGAGAAAGGAAGAGGATGGGGATAAAGGGAAGACTCCATTGGAGAAGGAAAGAGAACTCAAGAACCTAAGATAAGGGTGGGGTTCTAACTCTATAAGGGATTTTATGAAGAGGGGTTATGGTAGGGTTATGATATATAACTGTATGTTCATCTTTGTGTGAATTTGGTATTTTATGTGATTTATCTATGTGACAATTGTTGATGATGAATGCGTGTGAAATTCTTGCTTTTGATGTTGTATAAATGAAGTTGATTGATGGGTGATGTTTGGGTGTTATTTTTATAACAACGATTTTTGATTTGGGTGAAAATTTGGGTTTTTAAATGTGTAGGTGATGTTATGAATGTTGATGATAAATTGTGATTAAATTCATTGAAATTAATGAGATTGTGATTAATTTATGAATGGGAAGGTTGGATAATGTCTATGTTCAAATTATAAATCTGAGAAAACTGTTTTGGTGTCAAAAATGTGATTTTTGGGGGGAAATTTTATAGCAGAAAAATTGTTGATTTTTGGTTTTGCAACAGTGGGTACCTAGGTACCCAGTTATGGTAACCGGTTACCCAGTGGAAAAGTAGCCAGAATTTTCAAAATACTACGTGGTAATCGGTTACCATATATGGGTACCCGGGTACCCTACTGAAATTGACAAATTTTTGAAAATCTTTGAAATTCATAACTTTTGACTCGGGTGTTTGTTTGACACACCGTTCAAATCTACGGGGAGCTAAAAACATTTTCTATCTAATAAAAATAGTTTGAAAATATAATGAGATGATTTTATGAATTCTTGTATTATTCTAGTATTTTGATGTAATTGCAAAGTTGTGAATATAATGATGGAATCAATGAGATTTCATGATGTGACGATGTTGCGACAATGTATGAATAGCAATGTGTACTTGGTGGCTTGTGTTGGCTTATTCTATTGATGTGCGTCATGTCATTGCATTAGCTGTTGTAACATATTTGTGTTGCATGCATGTTCATAAGCGACAGTGTAGCCTCAATGACAAGTGACTGTGTAGCCTTATCGGCAAGTGATAGTGTAGCCTAAATGGAAAAAGGACGTTATTATGGTACCACATGCATATATTTAGGAAGTTGATCTCATTGCATTATGACATTGTTGTTGAAGAGATGTGATATGTTGTTTCTTGGGTGTGATTGTTGAAATGATGTTGTGTATTGGTGTTGATGCATGAAGTATGAATAAATGATTATGTATGTTATACTTTACCTGCTCATTATTATATATTCGTTTATATTGTTATGATATCTCACCCCTTCTGTTTGAATGTTGCCTCCATGTGGATAACGCGCATGTGATGAAGATTAGAGTAGCTTGAGGTATGGAGTTGCGCCTCATGGTACGTAGATTGAGCCGGGTCTTGCTCTGATACGTAACCTCGGGGATGAACGCTTGTTTTGATTATTTAGTCTTTGTTGTCTTTGAAATATTGTGAGAGTATTATAACTCTTTTTAAATTGATGAGACGTTGTTTATGGATTGTTGGAGTTGTTGACCAATTATATTTTGGATTATTCTCGTTGCATTAATAAAGTGAAGTTGAATACCATGATGATTATGATGACGGTTCATCCGAAAATAATGTGTTATGTATCCATTTGTTAATGTTTGAGAAATTTTTTAGATGATGAAATGTGACATCCTATTTTGATGTTGATTGTAAATTTTTAATTACTCTGATTTCATTTAATTATTCGATGGGGAATATAGAGTGTTACACATAGCTTCTCAGAAGTTCATTAAATATTGACCTTCTGAAAAATAAGATTTTGTTCAACGGAAGTTTGAAAAACAGATGGATGTCCTGACAATAAAAGATCAGAATATCTGTACTCTAAGGATTACTATCAAGAAGTCATACGGGTGATTCTAAACAGAAGAATTAAGAGATCATCTGAAGAGAAGACTGATCCTAGATCTCAGATTAGAGATTAGAGTTCAAAAGAAGGTTATTCTTCTCAAATCAGAAAACTGAGTATGTTCGAAGAAATAAGAGGAATCAATATGAATATAATTCAGAATCTCTGAAAGATCACACTGAAGAAAGTAGATGCAAAACGAAGTTGATCTGAAGCTCTATCAAGGACAAGATAAAGTCAAAACTAGAATGTAGAGCACTCAGATAAAAGAATCACTGTGAAGATTTTAGAACCTCAAAGGTATATTTTGTTTTATCTATAATTTATTAGAATTTCTGATAAAAATACTTATACAAGTTAGAAAATGTTTTAAACAGAAGCATTCCAAATGTTAGTGCAACTCCAAGTTGTGAATTTTCTTGTTAAGTGAAAATTTCATGATCTGGAACATTCTCTCTTTCCAATAGAAAAATATTTTAATCAATTTTATGGATAATGTGAACACGTAAGTTCTCTTGAGAATGAGCCAAAATTTTTACATATGATGTATGTGATGATAGCTTCTCATTTAAGCAACTATGTTAAATATTTTGCTATACCAGTTTCTGGTCTGCCACCTCTAAATGTTGATTCACTCAAAGTCCTTATTTGGAACTTGTATGATACTCTGCCTTTATAAAGACTGATTCACTCCATTCCCCTTCTTTGAAATTCTTGTCATGTGTTAATGATCTATGTCATTCTTACACTTGAATATATATATATATATATATATATATATATATATATCAACAGTGATTTTTTATCTTTTCCTCTCATAAACTAATTCCTATCAAGATCTTTCCTCTCATCTGCCCATCATACCTCAACCAACCTTTCTTGAAAATAAAGATCTTCTTGAGATCATCATCGAGAAAAAAATTGAACTTTCTTCTCTTGAAAGTAACATTGCTTCCAGCATCAGAGGTGTGTCATATTTTTAACAATGGACAAGATACTTCACTATGCTAAAGAAACCTGTCTATGTGAATCTTGTTAAATAATTCTGGAAGCATGCTTATATTGACTATGAGAATTGTTTTATCCTCTCCTATATATTTGAAATTACCATCACCATTACTCCCTTCTCAATCACTCTTGCAACTGGGTGTGAAAATGTTGGTGTGACTGTTGAGTTTGTCAAATCTAGGTTTATTTTGTCTGAGAAATTTGCTTCTCTTCATGACATGTCATCAGGATATGAGCCTACCAATCCTGAAAACCTACTACCCATTCCCAAGGCTTGGTCTAAGCTTGTGTTGTCCAACTTTCTTCCCATGGGGGATAATCAAGACCTTCTGAGGTATGATGACCAAGCATTCATCTATTTTATGATGAATGATACTCGAGTAAGCCTGCCACAGTCTATCTTTATTTGTCTTTGGAAATCTATCTCTGAATCTAGGAATCACATTAAGTCATACATTCCTTATGAAAGAGTTTTGTCTGAGATATTCTTTCAAGAAGGAATAGTGGATATTATCAAAGAAATGATAGCAGAAGATGACCCAGAGAGATGTCTTGAAAAATATAACTAAGTGTCATATTTTTAGTGGATAGGAAAACATAGTTTATCTTATCATAGTTGTCCTTGTTGCTTGTTCTCTTGTCGGACCATTTTTAGTTTGTGTCTGTTGTATTTCCTTAATTAATGAAGCCCTTCATTTTAATGGAATATTTTGTATGCTTAATTGGATATAAATATCTCAAGAATCTGATATAATCATAATCATACATTATCATGAAATGACAAGTATTTAGGCATCATAAATTCACTAAAGTCTAAAATAAAACAGTCACGCATGCGTCTCCCGAGCATAGGTAAGGTTTTAGACCTTTGATGTTTGTCAGTTACTTTATCCACATGTTAGAAGACAGCTGTTTAAAGTTATGAACAATTTGATATGCCCTCATAAATGAGATAAACTATTCTTTTTCCCTTTTCCCATACATCTATGTGTCACAGTATACTCTAGATACTCACAACCTAATTCAAAGATATCAATTGTCACTCATTTCTCTCTCTTATCAAATCTTAGGAGTTATAGCTGCTCTTCTGACCTTCCTCAGTCATTTATTATTGAGTCTCCCGAGATTGATTACCTTACATAAGGAAAATCATTTCTCATGTCAAGTCACATCTTCTCGCTTCTTTTTATACATCATGTCTGCCCTCTACCTCTCCTAACAAGTAATCTCTAACAATTGGTAACAATTTCCTTCTACTTCATTCTCTCTCTTTTTCATAATGACTTCAACAACCTCTCATGAAAAGATGATCTTTTAGAAGTCATCATAGAAAAACATCCAAGACTCTTTGACGCTAGTCCGAAATTCCATATCAGCATCCACTTTCAAAACTGGAATCGCTATATTTCCTTACTAAGAGGACCCATTTATCCAAATCTTGTAAATAATTTTTGGAAAAATGGCTCTATCAATTTCGATGGCACCTCAATCTCTTCAAACATCTATGGCTGGGATGTTTTCTTCATTTTCGAATGCATTGCTGAAATAATAAATTGTCCATGTGTGGGTATCGCGATTGGTCGTGTCTCTCTCGATAACATACCTAATGGTAAAATTATTTCAATCTTTGAAGCATCTTCTGAGTTCGACTCTACTAACCCGGGGAGTCTTAAGCCCATTCCCAAAGACTGGTTTCGCTTTATCCCGACAAATTTTTGTCCGCACAAAACTAACAAAAATGTATTAACCAATGATGATAAGACTCTAATTTTTTGTCTGATCGAACGAATTCTGATTAATCTCCCTCAAGTCATCATCAATCATCTCAAAAGGTCCATCACTTCCTCTAGAAATTTGAACAAAACATGTATTCCCTATGGAAGAATCTTGTCATAAGTGTGTGTTCAAAATGAGATTGTGAGAATCCTTCGAAGGTTCATGATGGTCCTAGTAATGCTTTGCAACAAGAGGAGTGTGATACTTTTGATGATCAATAGTTTCAATAAGTTTTAATTATGTTATCGATCATTCTGTTGTATAATTTGTTTAATTCTATCATCGATGCAACTCTTTCTGATTAGCACTTATTATTACTTCTGTTAACTTTTAATGTTTTTCATGAATAATTATCTTTTTGATGATGTCAAAAAGGGGGAGAAGTATAATAATTTTGATGAATCATAAAAAAAGTTATATAAAATGTACATTTACCGCTAACGCTTGTTTGATTGTTTGATGATTAACCGAGGAACTCTGAATAAGTTCACTAAGCATTCTAAGACAGGTCAAAATGAAAGAAATATGTTAAATCTCTTAAAAACTAATTGTTCATATAATCGAAGATGTACACTCTATGAACATATATTCAAATATTAGATAGACTCAATATTGTTCAGAAGTTGAGAACTTTCTAAAAGTTAAAGTCATCTTGATCTTGGTATCATAATGTTCAGAAGATGTAAACTATCTAAGAAAATGAAATTTAGAACATAAGAATAAAAAACAAAAGCATATACCACCCAGGAGAACTGAGCAAATCAGAAGTTAAAGACTGTCTGAAATATCAAGATCTCAATTATTGGCATCTAGAGTCAAGACTCTAAAGATCTTAATATTTGATCTATTGGAATTAGGGGGAGCTTTACTCAAATGGTTCAGAGTCAAGATATTTGATCTTCATCAAGTCATTGACTCATGGGGAGTATCATAAAAAGGATAAGTATTCTTTACCTTTCTATTTTCACTTTTCTGAATATATGAACAAAATTGTGTCATCAAAATACATAGTTTTGTCATCATCAAAAAGGGGGATATTGTAAGAACAAGATTTGATTCTGCAATATTATCTCGTAGTTTTGATGATAATAAATGAGTATGTTTGTATGAACAATTTTGATACTTTAATGCTTGTTATTGTTAACTACTTAACAAACATGTTCTGCTTCTGATGGATGGCGTGACCAATATATTAGAAGAGAATTAGTTCCGCTTCTGCGCTACACAAGTTCTGTTGAACAATAGCAAGACACTCCAGAAGGCTCTGAAGTTTAGGCTCTGATGTTTGTCTAAAGAAATCAGTCAGAAGATTTAAAGACAGAAGTTGTTACTTAAGTCTAGATGCTGAATACTCATGTTTCTGAAGACAACGGGTTCTAAAGAAACAGTCAGAATATCTGAAGACAGAAGTTTTAACTTAAGTCCAGATGCTAAAGACTCGAGTTTCTAAAGACAGTGTGCTCCAAAGAAACAAAGTTATAAGATCTGAAGACAAAGTTTCTACTGAAGTCCATATGCTAAAAACTTAGTTTCTAAAAAGACAACCTGTTTTAAGAAGACAAAGTTAAAAGATCTGAAGACAACGTTTCTACTGAAGTCCAGATGTTGAAGACTTGTCTTTCTAATAACAAGGTTCTTAAAAGGATTCTTAAATAACCAAGTGATAAAGATTCTAAAGACGCAAGTTATGAAGAATTCAAATATTTGAAGTTCTAAAGATCCAAGGTTCTATACAGTGGGTTCTCAAGATCAAGTGTTGAAGAATCTAAATACGCGGTTCTTAAGACTCTAAAGACTTGAAGCTCTTCTGATCCAAGGTTCTCTACAACGGATTGTCACGACCAAGTGCTGAAGACTCTGAAGACGCAATTCTGAAGACTCTGAAAAGACTTGAAGTTCTGAAGACCATATGTCATGTTCTCGCTTCTAAACTCATGCTCACAGAAGCCTCTGAAGTGTATAAGGAAATAATATAACGTTAACATGGTACAATAGTACATAGTACAAAAAGCATTATTCCACTACCTATCCACTAGATTGAATTGTGGAAGAGAAAGGGAAGTAGTAGTACTATTTGTAACAACTCTTTTTCAAATAGCCAACGACTCTATTTTTCTTGGCTATATAAGAAAAGAATTGTATGTTTAACATGTTGTTGGTGTTCAATGTTAAAATAAAAGCTGCCATTATTGGAACACAACCAAAAAGCTATCAACCACTATAACAACAATAAGAGCAATTGTTATCAAAATGATTCTTCAATCATGTTGGTAATGATTACAATGAAATCATTGATTCACAATATGCTTAATTTCATATGCTGCAAAAAGCTTGCTAAGCTGCGAAAGATAATGAAGATGATCATGAAAGCTCCAGTTACAAATCCACAACATAAATGTTGTGCTCTAAAGTGATTATTGAAGAAAATAGAACAAGGGCTGTTGTCCAGAATGTTCTAAGGTGAATCAAGATGAAGAAGTTATTTTCTTTACTACATCAAGATCAACAAAATTTCCAAAAACTTATGAAGAAGAAGACTTCAACAATTCAAGTGTTTTGGGTTGTTGTCCAAGAAAAAACTACTCAAAGAAAAGAAGACTATATATCAAACTATAATACAATGTTGAATAGTTTGAACAACAACAATGTAAAAGAGAGGCAGAAATTATATGATAGTGAACGACATTCACAATTAACTATTAAAAACATATAAGATTAAATTAGATATTTTGATTCACTAAGTAGAAAATAAATAAGTATGCCCTATTTAATTACTCGAGCATTCTTTAAACTCATTCGTATAAATTAAACTAGTGAGAGTGTCGTACACTTAAGCATTTTCTTATTTAATTATTAGATATCAGTATTGCAACTCAGCAATTTAATTGTTAGGGTAATTTATGTGTCCATTAAGGTGACTTATTACTATTATTTAGTAGTGCTGACTAATAATATAAAAAAAAATTAGTTATTATATAAATAGTTATATCATTTTTTTTTTGAATTTATTATTCAATACAATCATATTTAATCGTTTCTTTGATTAATATAATTATTTAACGAAAATGTAAAGTAAAATAAAGGAAAAACTAACTCCATTTTAATCGGCAAAGACCCTTCATAAGGAACACCTTTTATTTTTTTATTTTTAATTCAAAAGTAAGATATCTTGACGATAAATTTTTTTAAAAGATATTAAAAATAAGGAAAATACTTAAAGTTACGAAATAAATTGATAAGAAAGCGAAGAATGCTCACGTGTAAGCCATATTTTCTCTCTCCTATTTTTTCTTCTCTCTCCTATTTTTTCTCATCATATATTTTCTCTGAACAAAGTATTATAAAAAGGAGTTATAATAGCATCACATCCATGATCCAGTATAATTAAAAGTTAATTTATTAATCAACCAATCATATTACTCTTAAAATAATTTATTTATGTATGTCATGTTAATAATTAAATTTCGAGTCTTTAATATATTAAAATAGAATATACTAGTATGCGTCAAATTTTGAGTAAAATTTTTTTTAAATAATTTTTAATTATATTATTTTCTTTTTTCTTTTCAATAAATATTATTTAATATAATTAATATTTAATATTAATTACTCTAATTCATTACTCCACTATTAATTTTTATATACTTCAACTATTTAATCAATAAAATTTTTTAATTTTTTTCTCACGTATGCCGCACAACATAAAAATATTAATTTAAATTTAAATCTAAATCATAGAGAGAACAGTTCAATTATCTATGCTCTCCGTTTCATAATAGATGTCTTTTTTGAGATTTTCATATTTTTTAAAATAATGATTAATTGTGTTTATTTCAATAATAAAACAAATATTATTTACTAAAATAACCTTATTAATAATACATAGTGGAACATTTATATGATTTAAAATATAGTAAATAAAAGTAAATTAATAAAAAGAAATAATAAATATTATATTAATATTTTAAACATTACGATAAATGAGTAGAAATAAATAATAACATTTGCTTTTTATTGAAAAATTGAAAAATACTAGTATAAGTATAAGATAAACTATGAGTATTCTCTTATTTTTGGGTCAAACTCTCATTTGACCTTCAAGATGTATTTTAATTAAGAGAACGTGTATATTATAATAAAATTATATACCATTTCACTTTAAAGTTTAAGGAAAAATAACTTTTGTATTTAAAATATAAATAAATCTCAACATAATAAAGATCTAATAAATATTTATAAAATATCATTTTTACTTGTAGTCAAAGTTACACATACTCATCTCTCTAAAAATAATTTACATACTCATCAGAAAATCACACATAAAAATATAAAATTAATAATATTCAAATTATATTTAATTTTAAATTATAATTTTGATCCTTCTATTTTAAACAATTCATGAATTCAGTCATTCTATTTATTTTTTTAAACAATTTTGATGCTCATGTTCATTTTTCATCCAAAAAACTTTAATTGTGTACGATTTTTTAATAGGTGACATATTTTTATTGACTTGAAATAAGAAAGATTAATTATTCATTATATTTTGTAAGACGTTTTATTTTTTCAATCATATTCTCCAATCGTCTTCTTCACTTTTTTCTTTCAGCTTATTCGTTCATCTTCTTTATTCTTTAAAAAATATTTATGTTCTTTCTCATTCAGAAAATATGAAACTAATACAAAAAAATGAAACATCAGAATTTTTTTGGACAAAAAATGAACATGGAGACCAAAATTATTTAAAAAATAAATAAGAAAGACTGATTTCGTGAATTGACCAAAATAAAAAAACCAAAATTATAGTTTAACCTTAATTTTTTTCTTGTAAAATATTACATATTAACCTGTCAATTTACGTCAAATTTAAAAAAATTTGGTCAACTGACTAATGTTTTCGGTCATGAGTTTATTATAAAAAAGAGAAAATTTAGATACAAATTCTTAGATGAGATTTATATTATTTTTTAATAAAAATAAAATAAATATATAATTTTTTACTATACATAAATAATTTTTTTCTACTTTCATTTCATAAGAAATATTTAAATATATTTATCATATTTTTATTAGATAATAGTATAAATCACTATACCTAAATTTTCTCCTTATTAAAAATAGTTTTCTTAGCATTGTTATTAAATTTTTAATAATTTAAAAAGCACAGTAAAATAACATATACTCTGAATGTACTCTGAAAATAAATTCTATTTATTTTCGAGCCATTTAAAAAATCCTCCTTTATCGGACATAATTAAAGAGAATTAATGGAAAAAGTTCACAATAAATATAGTCTAAAGATCTATTTTAATCCTTTACAAAAATTACAAAATCCAAATTAATCTTTCACAAAAAAAAAAATAGATACAATTTAATTTTTTATAAAATTAATCGAATCATATTAGTTTCTATGTTAATATTTTTTTTAAATCGATTTTTTTCCTACTTTTAAATCGTGATTGGACTGTCATGTTATTATTTATTTTTTATTTTTCAATTTTTAAATCTCAATTTGATTTTTATTTTTATTTTATTACCACTAGACCAATATACATTACTGACAAATAGTTTTAATGATTTATAGTAATATTAAACAATTCTGAATTTAAAACAAAAAATTGAAACCAAAGTCCCTTCAATTAAAATGTAGTCATTTTACAACTATATAAATCAATTTATTAATATTTTAAATATAAATACTTAACTTAACAATTTAGAATAAATATTTACTTATCTACTTATTTTAAATAATACACACATTTAAAAATAAAACAATAAAATTTAAATCTTAAATATAATTAATCAAATAAAAATACTTTTAAAAATTAATTGATTATTTAATTGAATTAATTATTAATTAACTAATTAGTTAATTAATTAATTGAATTAATATATTTTTAATCAATTATTATTTAATTTGAATTAAATTTAAATAAATAAGTATTTATTTATGTTTTATTTAATTTATTTCTATTTGATTAATTATATTTAGAATTTACATTTTATTAATTTTATTTTAGAATTTGTATATTGTTTAAAATAAATAAATATTTAATTATGTATTATTTAAATAAGTAAAAAATTAAATATTTATTCTAAATTACTAAGTTTAGTATTTATCATTATAAATATTAATAACAAATTATTTAATAATAAAGTGACTACCATTTAATGTTAAGAAACTTCAAATTCTTTTTAGAAACAATTTTTTATTTTCAAAGATATTTTCAAATCCGACTTGTTTAAAAATAAAATGAGAACTAAAACTATTGTGGGAGATCAATTTGGATTCTCTAGTTTTTGTAAAAGATCAAAATGGTATTCACTCTCATTAATATTTATATAATTATATATATAATTTTAAGGCCATGATCAAATGATTTTAAGGTATTAAACTTAATATTATGATACATCCGATAACTCTTTAGCATATATCTATATAACAAATTTATTGTTGGATTGAAATATATTATAGTATCATATAGATCATATTTATAAAATTTAACATTAATAAAAAATTATTTAATATGTTAAAAAGAAGAATCAAAATTAATCATTTTGGTGAAGTTTTATAAAATATTAATTTTTATGCATTTTATTGGATTGTTAAATGATTTCTATAATTCATGTTCGATTATATAGAAACTATCTATATGAAAATAATTTTCAATCTGTAAAGGGGTGTCATAATATTAAAGTTTGACACCTTAATGTGATATGATTTTGACTCATTATTTTAATATATTTTTCAAGACTTTATTTTTTAATAAAAGTTGTTAAAAATGCTTTCTAATTAATATGAATAAAGAAATTTAATTAAATTTTATAAAATAATCATATATTTTTTATTTGGAAAAAACTTAGCTGTATTTTGTTAGGTGTGATTTATGTTTTTTTCTAACAAAAATTATATATGTGTATAATTTCTTCCTACACATATATAATTTCTTCCTATTTTTATTCTTTAAAAAATATTTAAATATATTTATCATATTTTATATGAGAAAAATATAAAATCACACTTATGAAATTGTGTGTCAATATTCTCTTTTTTATTTTATAGTAAGAAGTCAAATTTATCTCAAAATTTAGTTATAAAAGTCACTGTACCTTAATTTAGTTTGACCGATCTCAAATTATTAGTCTTCTCAATTCCATATAGATATATATCATTCATAAAAAATGTAAGTAAACAAAAAAAAAAACTAAATATAACTTATTTAATACGTTAAAAAAAATATGTATTTGACTATTTATTTGACCAAAGAAAATGCACTAAAACAAATAAATTATTAGTATTTTAAGTTACCATATATTATAAATATAATTCTAAATTTTTTATAATGTTAACATTTGACTAATCATCCTAAACAATAAGTAAATATATTTAGAAAAAATTTAAATACAAAATTTTTTAAGTGTTTTTTATTTTTTTTCTAATAAAAATATAATAAATGTATTTAAATATAATTTACTAAATAAAAAATTATGTATATATAAGATAAAATTATATTTTTATTATATTTTTATTAAAAAATAATAAGAATTACATCTAAAAGAATTTGTTTAAATTTTATCCGTTATTCTCTCTCAAGTATATTTATTCATATGAAGAATTAGTTTACTATTATCTTCCTGTGCTTTCCTATTTGTACATATAGACGATGACTTTTCATGAATTATATTCTCTTCCATATAGAAAAACAACACACTTTTATTTATTTATTTATTTACTAATTTCACAAGTATACTTTTTTTATGAAGTTCTCAAACTCCCCGTTTTTTTAGCCGAATGAATTGCACCATTTATAATACTTTGAAACACACTTCATTCCCTCTCTCTTTTTAGTCGCAATCTCTCCCTTTGAATATTATTGACCACAACAACCCTACAAACAACATGGATTCTTCTTCACATTCTCACACTGTCACCCCTTTCCAAGTCAACATTAGTCCATCCCAAAAAAATCATCAAACAATAACCGAGTTTGATTTCTTTAAGAATTACAACAACAATGATCATGATAATAACGTTGTTGTCTCTCCATCTGCCTTTACTGCTGATGTCCCTGTCCTTGACATTGATCATACCAACGTGAGTTATTCATTATTCATTATTCATAATTCAATAGTACTCCATCGTCTTATTTTTGTTTATTGTATTAAATTGTCTGAAATTTTCGAGGCTTTTTGATTTATAATCTCAATTATTTTAAGTTGATTGGAGTGCTTGTTAACTTGTAATTGTTTTTTTAATAGATTATCACTGATCTCCATCTCGGTCTCAATGTTGTTGCTATCAATGATGCTAGTGAACAAGGGGATGATGACATGTCATCTAAATCCAATGACGAAAACACTAAGAATGAGGTAAAGTTTTTGGTTACATTCATACATAGTTTAATTTAATGAACTTGATCATTGTTTTTTCTTTTATTTTGTATCATGATTTTAAATTGTTGTTGTAGTTATCGTGCGAATCAATATATTGCATAAAATTTGTCGATACAGTTTTAGTTTTGATGCAGTTTGTGTATATATTGAGGGTGCAATTGTGGTTTACGATCACAATTGAGTGTTTTCATGCATCGGTGTGTTTGAATTCTGTGAACTGTTTTTCAGATGGCTGTTCTTCGAGGCAAGCTTGCACGAATGGAAAAGGAGAATCATCGATTGAGTTTGATGCTTGATGAGCTTCAAACCGATTATGATACTCTCCTGATGCATTTTGAGAAAATGACGCAGGACAAGAAGGCCGAGGAAGATGGAGAACGAGAAGGGTTTGTTGGAAAATTTGAGAAGAAAAGGAAAATTGAGAATGGTGGAGCATTGGTTCCAAGAGATTCTTTGGAGCTTGGATTGGCTATTAAACCTAAGCCCGAGATGGATCCTGAACCCTCTTCTTCAAGAACATTAACTTCTGGTCGACTTGGATCCCCACCGGAGAACAACTTCGAAGTTGCCTCCAAGGAGTTAGTGCTAAGCAAGAATGAGAATGTCAGTGACGAAGGAAAAAAGGAGCTTGGTAAAGGGAATGAAAGAGAGGATAGTCCCATTGCTCATGCTGAGAGACTTCCAAGGTTGAGTCCTCCAAACTATGCTCCAAATTTTGTTAATGTCGATCGAATTGATGTTGATGCTACCTTGAGGAGAGCAAGGGTTTCTGTTAGAACAAGAACAGATGGAAACGTGGTAAATACATACGTTAAGTGTATAATATGGTTTTAAATTGCAGTCTGCAACGTGTTTTTAAACTATACAATTTAGTAATGAGAAATTATGGTCTTGTTTTAGGTTTCTGATGGATGCCAATGGAGAAAGTATGGACAGAAAATGGCAAAAGGAAACCCGAGTCCTCGTTCTTATTATAGATGCACCATGGGTAGTGGTTGCCCCGTTAGAAAACAGGTATACTTTCTCTCTATTACACGGTAGCCGCAGACATTAAAATCTTTGATTTTTGCCTAGATTTTTAGATACTGTTAAATATTTCTTAAAATATCAAACAAAATAGTAGATAGCAAGATAGATTCATAATTAAAATATTTATGAACTGTTTTTGATATAAATGTAACTCATATTTTATAAGACTGCGAGTTCGGATGTTAGTGTAAGAAACTCGTTGGTGGATAATCTGTAAGTATCGCTATACAGAAGTTTGTTTTGCGATATAATGCAATATTTGATATAGAGTTAAAAATTTACAGGTACAAAAGAGTGTTGAAGACAAATCAGTGGTAATCACAACCTATGAAGGATATCATAACCATACTTTACCACCAGCAGCCATGGAAATGGCACAAACAACTGCAGCAGCTGCAAGAATGCTTCTTTCAGGATCAACCTCAAGCAACAACAGAACAGCGAATGCGAGTTTCCTCCGAAGAGGAACCATTCCCGGTTCTTCGAGTCTTGCGACTATCTCATCTTCTGCTCCGTTTCCCACCATAACGCTCGACTTCACTCAACCTCCAAATCCGCTACAGCTCCAAATGCTTCAAAATCAGTTACAAGTTCCGTTGCCTCATATGTTTAACCAGGTACCTTATAACCAATCAACATTTTCTGGCCTACAATTGTCACAACAAAATGTTGCTGACACTGTTTCTGCTGCCATTGCTGCTGATCGGAATTTCACTGCAGCTTTAGCAGCTGCTCTTACTTCCTTCGTTGGTGCTGCTCAGCCGAACAACAACAACAACGCTACAAATAATGACGGCGCAGCAAGCAACAACAATGGAAATATCACAAGTAGCAGCAATAATAATAAAGGGAAGGAATAAAATCTGAGATTTATTTTTTCCTGTTTTAGGCTCAAAGATTTTGATGCACTTTATTTGGTTTATTTATTTTTTTCATTTCCCTCAGATGTTAAATTTTACATAGATATCATTTTTGGAATGGATATTTATTGTTGGTGGTTATATGATCTTTTAGTGGTATTTTGAAAGATTGTGTACCAAAAGAACAAAATCTTTGTATAAGATTATTTTCCATATTTTTTGTCTTGCATATTTTGATTATGGGATATTTTTTCCTCTTATAATATAAGTCTGAAAATTTTCTGTTGATTGCATTGGTTTAATTTCTTGTGATTGATGTTTTTTTTTATGAAATCACAAAATGTGACTTATTGTTTTGTTAGTAGTGAGATTGGATCCCTGACCATGTTTTAAATAACCGCGAGTTAATGTTACATAAAATATTTTTTTAATTTCGGTTGGTATAGATATTTTACGCTAATTATATTTATTGTAACGTGAGTTAATCACAATTTTTTCTTTATCAAAAAATATTAAATAATAATATCGATATCAATATCTTTTAATATTGTTTAACGCGTCTGTTTTTACAATAATAAATATTTTTCAAAATCTTGAAGAAAAATCGCTGCACGATCAAAAGTCTTTTCCTTTTTGAGTTAGTAGTTACAAGTTATTTTGAAGTCTTTCCCTTTTTAATTTTCATGTCATTGTGAGATTGTTGGTTAGGAATTCAAGCATCAGTATTATTTTTTTAATTAGAGGATTTAGATTTTAAAGTTCATTGTGATCATAGAAAGTCTATACATCACCTGATTGGTACAAAAGTAAAACATTGAAAACTTGGCCATGTCTAGTGATGGTAGTAAAAGTTCAGCTTTTATAGTTTTCTTTTTTTCAAAAACTTTTATAAGCTTCTAAAAAAGAAAGTGCAAATTATATTCGACTAATTTCGATTGAAACTTAGATGCTTTAAACGAAATTGTAGAAAACATTTTCTTAACATCTAAACAAATGATTTATTGCATAAATCAATTGGATTAGGAATAAAAGGAAATGATTAGCTCTTGATGCGTGTGCAAACTTCTGTAACTATATAAAACAAAAAATATTTTAAAACAATTCTCTAATGTGTTTGAGCCCTTTGGCCCGATTTTGATTATCATGTTTGGGCCTAGGCATAGACTTGGTCAAAGGGTCTGCAATGTTGTCGTCAGTCTGCATTGTGCACATCCTCACGTCTCCTCTATCAACATAGTGTTTGATCATGTGGTACTTTTGTTGGACGTGCTTGGATCTGGAGCTAGAACTAGGTTCCTTAGCTTGAGAAACGGCGTAATTATTGTCACAATAGACACCAATTGCTCTGGAAGTGCTAGGAACAACACCAAGCTCAGCTATGAAATGTATAATCCAGACCTCCTCCTTGGATACTTCACTAGTAGCAATATATTATGCTTTCGTTCTAGAATCTGCTATTGTCTCTTGCTTCGAGCTCTTTCAACTAACACCTCCTCCATTTATATGAAGATGTATCTAGACTGGGATTCTAAATCATCTCTATCTATTTGGAAACTCGCATCAGTATAGTCCTTGACGACCAGCTCGTCATCATATCCATATAATAAGACATCATCCTTAGTCTTTCTCAAGTACTTTAGAATGTTCTTGGTTGCACACCAATTTTCCTCTCAGGGTTTGATTAGTATTTGTTTCACATACTCAAAGCATATAGAACATCTGGGAGAGTACAAGTCATAACATATATGATGGATCATATGGTTGTGGCTTAGGGAATCCTACTCATTTTCTCAATTTCACCAGGTGTCTTAGGACACATGCTTTTTTTGAGTCGTAAGCCATGTTGCATAAGAAAAAATCTTTTCTTAGAATCCACCATATTAAGACTCTTAGACCAATAAGCCTCTTAGACCTATCTCTGTAGATCTTAATGCCTAATAAGTATTATGCCTCTCCTATATCCTTTAATGAGAAATTCCTTTTAAGCCATTCATTGATTGTCTCTATCATAGGAACATTATTTTCAATGAGTAATATGTCATTCACATATCAAACTAGGAAGGTCACTTTTCTCCCACTCAACTTCTTGTAATCACATGACTCTTCTTTGCATATAATGAAATCAAAATTTTTGATCACTTCATCTAAACAAAGATTCCAACTCCTAGATGCTTGATTAAGTCTATAGATAAATTTCTTAAGCTTGCATACTTTCCTATGATTCTCTAGTGAGGCTGCATATTCCTTAGGGGAGATTGTTGCATGTCCTTAACACATTAAAGGGGAGTATCCCCAATGTGTTAATTACCGGCTACGACATGCCGGTTTTGGTTCGTTACTCAACATAGTCAATTACCATGTTGACTATAAAATTATTCTCGCATTAGTGGAGAGATGGAGACCCGAAACTCACACCTTTCATCTTCCATGTGGTGAATGTACAGTCACACTAGAGGACGTGTATATGTTATTCCGTCTACCAATCTGTGATAACATAGTCAACTCAATTTATGAAATTTTGGCGCTGGAACCAGCTCGATACGATGAAAATCGACTAAGTTATGATTTTCTGAACATGACGCAAATAAATTTCTGTCACAAATTTTCTGTACGAAAATACTTGATAAATACGCATTTTTGAAGACCTTCTAATCGAAATTGGCTTCCAACCGTGAGAGATGAAAACGTAGATGACGTCAATACGGAATTTTGGCCACCGGAACGGGTTCAAAACGAGCCACGATCTTCAAGTTATGGATTTTTTAGTGCGTAAAAACTGCACTTTCAGCACATTTTTTCACCATATTTCTTCGAGAAAACTCACACATTCGGAGACCTTCTTTAAAGAATTGACTCTTGAGCTGAACCTGAATTTGAGAATACGTTATCAGAGATATCTTGGCGAAAGAACACCTGAATATGACGCGCCGGGTTGGACTTGTGAATCTTTGAACCCCGAATCATTGCAAAACGGAGAATCGATCTTCAGCACGGAAAATATTCTGAGAATATCCATTGACGAAATAAACGTCACTTGTAACCTGAAGAAGCTTGATAAATATACCTTTATTCCATAATCATAAAACCAATCATATGCGTGTATAAAAAGAGGGCAAATTTTGGGGTACAACAGCTGCCCCTGTTCAATCTTCTTAAACATGAAGATTTAGATTGGCTCGTCTTCCTTTCGTGATCTGAAGGTGGAAGATGATTGTGTAAGTCTAAGAGTGCCTAAGAGGGGAGGTGAATTAGGTATATAAAAATTTATTCGGTTTTATGAGAATACTTGTAGTAATTTGTGGTTAAGTGTTTGAAGGTTTTTGACTATATCTTATCTTTTCTTAATTATGGTGATGAAAACGATAAAAGCGGAAAAGTAAAGAACACGGCGATATATCCTGGTTCCCCTCACAATCTGAGAGTACTCCAGTCCCCTTTCCAACACGAAAGAGATTTCACTATAGTTTAGAATGATTGTACAGCCTATGCTTACTATCTAACCTATAGGGTGACCAAAGGTTCTTAACACCTTTAAGGTCAAACAAACACTAATGTGAATGAAGAACAATCCTCTTCAAATCACAACACTTACTTCCAACAATCCTGGATAGTAAGGGAATACTTTATTTTTGTAATACAATGATTTATTTGAAAGAGATGGAGAGCACTATCAATCTTTGATTGATCTTCTTCTTCAAGAAAGAAATAATTCTCAAGCAATGATTATAAATGTTCACAAAGAATGTATGAAACTTGTAATGATTTCTTAATGAAAATGTATATGGCAAGTTTCACAAAATTTATGATTTGTAAGAACACTTGAAAGTTTGTAAGAATATGCAAATTTGAATGATGAAAATTGTTAATTGAAGAAGGTTATTTGAATTTGAAAATCTGCACAATTTATAATGTCACAAATACCTCTTCATTCATGCCATTTGATGTGAAAAGATGCAATGCAATCATGAAAGAATACCATTTGAATTATGTTCAAAAAACAAAAGAAAATTTGTACTGGTTCGCTGGGAACCGGTTCCGACCCAGGCAGAACCTGGTTCTTAGTGAACGTTATAACCCAGAATTCAAAAATAACACGCAGGAACCGGTTCCCCTATAGGTACAACCCGGTTCCTGGTACAAATTCCAGGGAAGTGATTTTTGAACAAGTTTGGAACCCGGTTCCCTGTTAGGTAGGAACCGGTTCCTGAAAGTTTATTTTAAAAAAAAAATCCTTTTGAAAAAGATTTCAAACATAGTTTTTCTTATTGTTAAAAATGTGGGATATGTATATGATTATGAATGCATATTTGTGAACATCTATATTCAAGTTTAAGAATTATTTATACCTTTTGACATTTGTTGTTTCTTTAATAATTCTTCTTCTAATCTTCAAGACTTATAACAAGGTTATATATGATATTGATAAACTTTTTGCACATCCTTTGAATGTTGATATCCATGTTGTCTTCATCAAAACCAATGCTTTAAACATGACTTGAGAAGCTTGCAATTACATTCTCCCCCTTTTTGATGATGACAACCAAGTCTTGAAAACAATTCTTGAAATGTTTATGTTGTTTTGTGTAGCAAAAAAAATTAAGCAAATGCAAGGCTCCCCCTAAATTGTATGCTCCCCCTAAGTCCATGATTCTTTGAATTTTGGAGTGAGTTTTATGATAGTTATTTTGGCCTGCAATTTCTTTGAAACAAAACAACACATATGCATATTCTTCTCCCCCTTTGTTAACATCAAAAAGGATGGGGAAAAAGAGTGAAACAAATTCATTTTAAAAAACACAAACAATTTTAAACACAACCACACACTAAAACACGAACATAACGAATTGTACGATACAACATATAACAACGAAACATAAGAAACCTAAACATAAAAATTTTTGAAGAAAAAATTAAGACGTGCACCTTATGAGAAACATTTAGAGATCACCTTCATCCAAAATACCAAGTTCTCTTTGGATTTTGAAGAATGGTTCTCGAGCAAGCGGTTTTGTGAAGATATCTGCGAGTTGGTTATGAGTATCCACAAAAGTGACTTCGACATCTCCTTGAAGTACATGATCACGGAGAAAATGATGTCGAATATCTATATGTTTGGTTCTTTAATGCATGACCGGATTCTTTGTAATATTGATAGCACTTGTATTGTCGCATCGAAGAGGAATGCGTCCGAGATCAAGTCCGTAATCACGGAGTTGTTGCTTGAGCCAAAGAATTTGTGCACAACAACTACCCGCTGCTATGTATTCTGCTTCGGTCGTGCTAAGAGCAACACATGCTTGCTTTTTACAAGCCCATGATACTAATGCATTTCCAATCATGTGACAAGTACCACTTGTGATTTTACGATCAGTTTTACAACCTGCATAATCCGCGTTAGAATAACCAATTAAAGTGCAAATACTACCTTTAGGATACCATAAGCCGACATTGGTTGTTCCTTTGAGATACTTCATGATCCTTTTAACTGCCATGAGGTGTGATTCCTTTGGATTTGCTTGAAAGCGAGCACAAAGACAAACACTAAACATTATGTCAGGACGGCTTGCCGTCAAATACAATAAGGAACCAATCATACCTCGGTATTTTGTAATATCAATTGGAGTACCGGATTCATCTTGATCAACATATGTACCGGAGCCCATTGGAGTATTCATTGCTTTACAATTGTCCATATCAAACTTTTTCAATAATTCTTTGCAATACTTAGATTGGTTGATGAAGATTCCATCTTTTAGTTGCTTGATTTGTAGTCCAAGAAAGTAGTTCATCTTTCCCATCATAAACATCTCGAATTCTCCTTGCATCATCAATGAGAATTCCTCACACATTTCTTTGTTAGTCGATCCAAAAATGATATCATCAACATAGACTTGAACCAATAAAGTGTTACTTTTGATTTTCTTAATGAACAAAGTTTTATCAACCTTACCCTTTTCGAAACCTTTTTCACACAAAAAATTGCTAAGTCTATCATACCATGCTCTTGGTGCTTGCTTTAAGCCATAAAGAGTCTTTCTCAACTTAAAGACATGTGTATGATGTTTGAAGTCTTCAAATCCCGGAGGTTGTTTGACATAGACTTCTTCATTGATGTATCCATTCAATAATGCGCTTTTGACGTCCATTTGAAAAAGCTGAAAATTTAATGAACAAGCATAAGCAAGTAAAAGACGTATAGCTTCTAACCTTGCAACCGGAGCAAATGTTTCTTCAAAGTCGATTCCTTCCTCTTGATTTTAGCCTTGGGCAACCAACCTTGCTTTGTTTCGAACAATTAGACCATTCTCATCAAGTTTGTTCTTAAACACCCATCGGGTACCTATGATGTGTTTACCACTTGGTCTAGGAACAAGTTCCCAAACTTGATTTCTCTCGAATTGATTTAATTCTTCTTGCATAGTAATAATCCATTGATCATCTCCTAAGGCTTCATCAACTTTGGTAGGTTCAATTTGAGAAACAAACGCCATGTTTAAGCAAGCATCTTTTAGATTTAATCTTGTTGATACTCCTTGGCTAATGTCACCATTAATTTTGTCAATAGGATGGTCTCTATGAGTTCTCCATTCTTTTGGTAGATCATTGATGTTTGAATCTTGTTGTACAATGTCTTCTTGATTTTCCGGTGATTTCACAACTTGATCATTTGAAAGTTCTTCCGGGGGTAAATCTTCGTCGGATTTCTTGTCAAACTTACCGAGATTGTCTTTGTCATTGTTAAGAACAAAACACTTGCATCCAAAAATGTGGAAGTGAGCAATATTTGGCTTTCTTCCTTTGAAGAGTTCATATGGAGTCTTCTTTATTATAGGTCTAATGATAACTCGATTTCCAACATAACATGCCGTACTAACCGCATCCTCCCAAAAATATTTAGGAAGATTTGCATCACTAAGCATTGTTCTTGCAAGTTCCACTAGAAACCTATTCTTTCTTTCAACTACTCCATTTTGTTGTGGAGTTCTAGGTGCTGAAAAATTATGAGAGATACCATGTTCTTCACAAAATTCTTCAAATTGTGCATTTTGGAATTCTCCACCATGATCACTTCTTATGGATACAATCTTTAGTGATTTTTGATTTTGGATTTTCTTAGCATACTTCTTAAAAGCTTTAAAGGCATCACTTTTCTGCACAAGAAACAAAGTCCAAGAATATCTAGAAAAATCATCAACAATAACCAAAGCGTATACATTACCTCCGAAGCTTTTTGTTCTTGATGGACCAAATAGATCCATGTGTAACAATTGTAGTGGCCTTGTAGTAGACACCACATTCTTAGATTTGAAAGATGATTTTGTTTGTTTCCATTTTTGACAAGCATCACAGAGTCTATCTTTGACAAATTTTCTCTTAGGCAAACCAATGACAAGATCACGCTTGATTAGTTTATTCAAGTGTTCCATATGAATATGAGCAATCCTTTTGTGCCAAAGCCATGAATCATCATTGTTTGCCATGAGACATTTTACCTTCAAGGATGGATCATCAAGGGAAATCATAAATATATTATTAATTCTTTTACCTTTGAGTTTTACCTCATTGGTTGCCTCATCCATAATAAGGCATTCTTCTTTGTTGAATTTGATCTTGAACCCTCTATCGCAAAGTTGACTTATGCTAAGAAGGTTGTGCTTTAAACCTTCAACATAGAGAACATCCTTAATTTGAATGGATGGAGGTGTGCCAACTATTCCAATGCCAAGTATCTTTCCTTTGGTGTTGTCTCCATAGGTGACATACCCTTTGGCTTTATGTACTAGATATGAAAATTGATGTACATCTCATGTCATATGCTTTGAACATCCACTATCAAGATACCAAACATTTGATGTGGATTTCAAGCATACATACAAAAACAAATTATTTCTTGTTAGGTACCCAAGTTGCCTTAGGTCCTTCATAGTTAGTTCCCTTTTTCACCCATGCATAATGTCCACTATCCATACTGAAATTTCTAATATAGCATGCATTGGGTGTGTGTCCAATAATACCACAGTAAAAACAGTTTGGAACAAATTTGCTCTTGTATCTAGGAATTTGTTTTCTTTTAGATACATTAGCCTTTTTATTTTGATGCTTATGAACAACTTGCTTCTTTTCTACTTTCTTGGGATTGGAACTATTACTAGCCTTTACAAAAACAGTGGGATTGTTACTTGGTTTCTTAGTATTCACATAACCAAGACCTCTTTTATCATTTGGATAACGTTGTTGGCTTAGTAATCCTTCCAATTCTATTTGTCCTTTTTCATATCGTTCAATGAATCTTTTCAATTGAACAATTTGAAAGACATTTGATTCACACTTGGAGCATGCAAAGTTTTCCTTTTCTTTAATAAAATTTTATTTTTGAAGATCAAAATCTTTAGTCATGGTGTCAATTTTTTCTAGACAAATTAGAAGTTCTTTTTCTTGTTTTGACACCTTTTTGTATAAACTTTTGCATTCTTTCAAGAGTTCATCAATTGCACCTTGAACATCATCATCAAAAAGATTAAATTCATTACTAACCTCTTCTTCATCGTCGGAGTGATGTGAAGCCATCAATGCTAGATTTGCACTTTCGTCACTATCCGAATCGGATGAAGAACTTATCTCATTATCTTCCCATGCAACATAAGCCCTTTTGTTCTTGAACTCCTTTTTGCCTATGAATCCATTTTTCTTGGAGAATTTTGGATAATCCGGCTTTATGTGACCTTGCTTTCCACATTCATAGCATGTGACATCTTGTGTTGATGTGGAGGCTTCTTTATCTTTATGCTTATAAAATTTCTTTCTTTTGACAAAGTTAGCATTATGAAGATTATTTTTATGACCAAAATATTTTCCTAACCTTTTTACAAGAAGCAAGAAGTTTTCATCTTCCTCCGATGCATCTTTATCTTGACTTTCTTTTGAATCAACTTTCAAAGTAATGCCTTTGGATTTCTTCTCATGATTCTCATGTTTTTCAAGCCTTCCAAGTTCCGTCTCATATTCTTGAAGCTTTCCGAAAAGTGTTGCGGAAGTCATAGTTGCTAGGCTTTTCTTTTCGGATATTGCTGTCACTTTTGGTTGCCATTCCCTAGTTAAAGACCTAAGCACTTTAAGATTTAATTCATCGCTAGTTAAAGTCTTACCGAGTGTGTTGCACCCCAAAATTTTCCCTCCCATATTCTTCAAGAAATTGCCAAGCCAAGTCACAAAATTCCCCAAGGGTTATGCAGTTCAACTGTCTCCTATACAGTCAAAACTAGGGTTTGGGTTCTGATCAAGAAAAGGAAGTTTTCAAAGTCCCAATCAAGTCTCATGTGCCTACAAATATGGTCAAGTATCCTCATATCAAGTTTCAAGGCATTCAGCTCAAAATTGCACAGTCAAAACCCTAGATTGCACTACAGTCAACTGTAGGGGCAAAATGGTCATTTGACAGTCAAAAGTTCAAATTTTTGGTCAACATATCATTTTGAAGCCACAAACATCATTTGATCAATGCTTGATCATGATTCTCAAAGCTTGGCTCAGAAATCATCAAAGATGCAAAAGTTGCTATATTTGGACAGCTGAAAAAGTCAACTGAAATTGACCAGGGCATAACTTTCACATGGATTATCAGAAAAATTCCATCCAAAGCTCATTTTGAAGAGAAAGACATTTCCTACAACTCATCTTCATACTTCAAGTCCAAGAAATGCTCTCACAAAAAGTTATCAATTTCAACATTATAGGTCATTTTCAAAAGTCAACAAAAAGGGACTTTAAGTCAAAGGCCATAACTTGAGATTGGTAAATCAAAATGACATGGGACCAAAGACATTGGTTAGAGGACTCAAAGACCTTTCCAAAATGTCCAAGAACATGAGAAAAGCTTAAAGATTGACCAAGTTATGCCTTGTGGAAGTTGGGAAATTTTTGGAAATTTTTGAAAGTCAACTTTACTTCAAATGATCCAAAATTGCTAATGGGCCCATTTTTCTTCCAAGTTTCTTCATGCCAAGCCTATGCACGACCATTAAGCCCAAAAGGAAGTTTTTCTCCATTTTTATTTATTTATTTGGATTTTTTATCATTTATAATTCATTTAATTAAATAAAATGCATGAAAAATATAAACCTAATGAAAACAAATCTTTTTATGCATGTTTGATACTCAATATTTCGTGTAAATGCAAATGGGGAAAGATTTGGAGCTGATTGGCATAATTGAGAGCAAATACACTTGAAAAAGATATGGAAAAGATATGAAGAAATCAAATATGTGAAATCATCAATGCCATGGATTTTGTTCAGTTTTCTTGACCTAATCATCTCACTACATATTCAGGATGATAACCCTAATGCTAGACAACTCTAAGCTGCGCAAAAGACCATTGAACAAACTTGGAGTTTTTGGCAAAAAAGTGCAAAACTGAAAAGCACCCTAGAGGTCGATTCAAGCCTCGATTTCCATCCCAAAAGCTTCCTTGTGATTCACTGATCGTATTCCAATCAATATCAACCACAAAAGCTCCAGGAATTGGTATCAAGAACTCAAACTGTAAAGCAAAACTTTTGAAATCGTATAGCATAATTCAAGCATCTTTTTGCATTTTTATTTATGTATTCATGCTCATAATGATGTTTCTAAGCTAACCAACGTATTCAATTGTGTTTTTGTGCCACATATGCGAATATGCCATGAATGAGATTTAGGGTTTGCAGGTTTCAAAATTAGGGATTTTTAATGGAGGCAAAATTAGACCATCCCAGTACCACCATTGCATTCAGTACACCAAGACGAAAAGATTCATGTATTCGCGATGAATTTATATTCAAAGATGAGCTAATCGTTATTTTCTTTAAACCCCTCTAAAACAACGCTCAAAAACCGTGGCCTATCTGTTTTAGTTTCAGGGAAAACGAGGACGAAGACCTCGTGGCGAAGCATGATAGGCGGATTTAAAAAATTCGCGCGCGTTCCAAGCGTTGTTCCACTTTTCTTTTATATTATTTGTATTATATTATATATTAAATGTGATTGAAACGGCTCAGTGGCAGGGACATGTGTTGGTAACATCAAAGACCTGGGTTCAAGTCCCAGGTCTGGCCAATTTCAATATTATTTTTCAACGTAAGTTCCCATGCAGCGCTTCTGTGGAGACGTACCATATGCCATCCTGATCCAAGCACACACGTGTCCCAGGCGACCACACCAAAGGCCTAGATCTGAAGAACATGTACATAAGAGTCAACGCATTAGCACACAACCTGGAAAAGTCAATAGGACTCAAGCTTAATGGGCCTGATTTGCTGAACCTTACCTCCAATTTTGGGACTACACCCCACTCTGGTTTGCAATTTCTTTCAATTTTTTTTTACTTATTTTTATTTTATTGTTAATCATTATGTTATTTATTTTATTGCTTTAATTTAATTAAATATTTTTTACAATACATAAAAAATACAGAAAGTTCAGAAAAGACAAAAATATAATATATGTTTATTTTAATTATTTAATTTAAATTAAGGCTTATTGTTAATTCTTTTTCTTAATAACTTAAAAACACAAAAAATATAGAATTAGGTTAATTAACAATTTCAATTCCTTTTTAATTTTTTTCTTCTTTTTTTTATCACAATATTATTTATTTATTTATTTTATTTTGTATAATTAAATGTATATAAATAACTTAGATTTAAATTAGGTTAAAAATTCAATCTTTTTCATAATAACTAAAAAAAAAACATTAGAACTAGGGTTTAGCATTTTATTTTTAATTTCAATAAGTTCTTTTTTCTTTTAGATCTTAAAAAAAAAACATAAAATACCAAAAACATTTAATTCTAATTAATTAACTCCTTATTAATTTAATATTTTGCAAAAGGGTCCAACGCCCGTCGCTTTAATTATTTTGTTTCGCGCATTTTACTTTGTCGCTTATTATAATTTTGTACATGTCCCAAAGCCTTGTAACAATTTTATTTCTCGCACTTTTATTTATTCGCTTTATTTATTTTTTCAGTCAAATCGGGTCCGGTTTAATTTTTGGCGATGTGGACCCGCGCCTTTGTAATAGCCTTAGATTTATTTTCCCGTAAACTTTATAACTGTTAAGAAGCATGCAAGAATGAATGTCTTAATTAAAATCAAGCGTAGATCACAAATAAACATGACAAGACAAATAACTGAAACCTGACACACAATTCGCACACACCACCCCTAGGGTACGCCTCACTGTTGCCTTTCGAAAGGTGATCGTCGAGTAGAGGATGTCTTAGTAAGTCCTCATGATCCGGGAACCTGGCATGAGGGTAGCTTCTAAGGTGTCTTCCCATTGCTCTGGTGATCACCACGTCCCTAAAACTCAAATTGACCCGAACACCTCCAACGGTGGTGCTACCTACCTCTCAATGGTGGGATGGCGCTACTTTTAAGGACATTTACACAGACGAATTCCTTAGGGTAGGTAGGTTCTCAAGGATACTTGCTCTAATTTCAAACAAATCAAAAGACTTTTCACACCAACACATTTTCAAAAGCTTTCAAAGCAATTTTTTCAAACACTCTGACGTACGAGTCGAACTGAAATTTTTCAAAGAAACTCTTTTTTTAAAACCCACAATTGAAAAGCAAACAAACCATTTTGAAAACACATTGAGCAAGTATCTAAGAGCCCATGGATAACCATGGATAGAAAGGGTGCTAACACCTTCCCTTTCTATAACCTACCTCCCGAACCGAGAGCAACCTCTATAAGGAATTTTTCTGTGCTTTTGTCCTTTCCATTTGGAGAAAATAAAAGACGGTGGCGACTCTTGCTTCCGCGACATTTCGCGAACCAGCGTTAAACAGTCAGTTCCAGATCCACCGATCACAGAACTGGCGACTCTGCTGGGGACAATCTTATAAAGTGAGGTGTACCTTAGGGCTAGGTCATAACTGTGTTTTCACTTGTATTGATTTGCTTGCTTTACTATTGTGGGTGGCATCGGAGATACATAGATCCTAACCCGGATCTGGGGATACCCTGTTTAGGTAGCATAAGCTGTGAGGGACCTGTCCGGCGTAGACCGACACAGGTGAAGCAGTGGCTACGTTGGTGTGGCACCTTAGTCTGTACCGATATCCCTTGTGTTGCAACGAGGAGAATATGGGTCTTCTAAGGAGTCATTAAGCACCAACAACCTTAGAACCTTAATTGACACAACTTGGCCTTTAGAATTATAGCAGTATGCTACGCCCATTGAGGCTAAACTCTCGTGATGGTTCTGGCCGCAAGAAAAGATTGCGATGCTGGAGTTATGACCGATTGAGGGTAGTCAATGATATTGGGATCCTCTAAGAACCCGGTTACTTTTGATTAGGACAGGTATGAACCAACAAACTGAAAGAGGGTAGTACCCAAACTTCATGCTGGCCTAAACTCTAAGGGCTCTTTTGTGTGACTTGCGTGCCTTCGTACTTGACTACTTGCATGCTTGTTATCTGACCCTTGATGTCTTGCAGGTTTTGTTCATAGTCCTTAATTGGGACTTATAACAGGGTGTACTAACTACTTGCAGGTCCTGTTTATAGTCCTTAATTAGGACTCATAACGGAGCGTATTGAGTTTCTTGCAGGTTTTGTTTATAGTCCTTAATTAGGGCTTATAACAGAATGTACTGAGTTTCTTGCAGACTAGTTTCTTGCAGGTTTCGGTTTATAGTCCTTAATTGGGACTCATAACAGGGTTACTCACATTACCCCATGCATAGCATAACATCATACCATTGCATGCATCCTGCATACATCCTGACCCATTTCAAGGGCCTCAAGGGCTTGTGATGCAGGTCATGATGAATCAAACATCCAGCAAGGGGCAAAAGGGGATTTATTTTCCTCTAGACAAGGTTGTCAGGGGCTATGACCCACTGGATATGGTGAGCCTTTGACCCTTGAAGAAGGACTCTCAACAACATGAAGTGCCTTCAATCAAGTTACCGGTTCTCAACTCTAACAATTTCTCTGTTTATCCCGCGAGGTCCTTGAAAACATTACATGCATGTCATACATCTCATTGCATTGCAGGTATCCCTTGACAGGTTGCTTACCCTTCCTCGCTGTTTATTTCAGCCGATCGCCATGAATCCTGAATCATCAGCCGAGCAGACTATCAAGGACCTCCAGGCTCAGAACGCCCAGTTCCAAGAGCTGATCATGAATTTGACCCAGGGGCAACGAGACCTGAAGGCTCTCCTTTTGAAGAAGGACAAGAAAAAGAAGAGAACTGTTTTGTTCAGCCCTAGACGCAGATCTGGGAATACACCGCAGACTGAAACTGAGAGGACTACCCCATCTGTGAGGGAAAGTAGTCACCATGAGAGGGAGGTGCCCAGTCCAGTGGTCTCTGACAATGAAACAGATTTCGACGACGAACAATACCCTTCGGCTGAGGACAAGTACAAACAGTTGGAGGATAGGTTGAAGGCTATGGAGGTTCAACAGGTACCTGGGCTGGATTTCGGAGATCTGGGTTTGTCAACTGGTGTGGTTATTCCTCGGAAGTTCAAAGCACCATCCTTTACTAAGTATGACGGGGCGTCTTGCCCCAAGCAGCATCTAAGGTCCTATGTTCGGAAGATTCAGCCATATACGGTGGACAAGAATTTATGGATCCACTTCTTCCAGGAGAGTCTTTCAGGGACTCATCTCGAATGGTTCTATCAGCTGGATGGGACCAAAGTTCGTAACTGGGAGGAGTTGGCTATTGCTTTCTATAAGCAGTATCAATATAATGCCGACCTTGCCCCTACGCGTACCCAACTCCAGGGTATGTCGTTAGGATCAAGTGAAGGTTTTAAAGAATATGCGTAGAAATGGAGGGATCTTGTTGGAAGGGTACAACCACCTCTGACTGATCGGGAACTTGTGGACATGTTCTTGGGGACCTTGTCTGGTCCATTTTATAACCACCTGATTGGGAATTCATCTGCTGGATTCACAGATCTTATCTTGACTGGAGAGCGAATAGAAGCTGGCATCCGGTCTGGGAAAATTCAAGAAGCTGCACATTCTGATAAGAAGCCTCATCAGGGGAAGAAAGAATCCAATGTTGTGCACGGTAAAAAGAGCCGTCATGAGACCGGAGCAATCCAGATCTCCAGCCCTGGACCTGCTCAACAAGGACAGGGGCAGCAACGCAAAGAGAAGCGGCAGTACACCAAACTCAACATGTCGCTGGATCAAGCACTACAACAACTGTTGAAGACAGGGCTGATCACCTTAAGGGCTCCTCTTCGGAATCCGAACACTTCTGCACCCAACTATCATCCCAACGATAGGTGCGCATATCATTCAGATAGCCCGGGGCATACTACAGACAATTGCTGGCCTCTCAAGAATAAGATTCAAGATATGATCGATGCTGGAGAGATTCAGTTTGAAGTGCCTGAGACTCCGAACATAATCACTGCTCCGTTACCCAATCGTTGAAGACCTTTTGTTTATTTGAATTTCTGAGTTGTGTTTTTCTTTGCTTATATAAACAATTAATGTCATAGCAAACTCTTTTATTCTATTAATGCATCACATATGTCTGTTTTGGGAATTAATACAATTGTTTTCATTATATTCAAAATTCTTTGCATATTTTTTCTGATGATCAACTCTTGGTTAATAATTCTGAGCCTCTTGAGGGAGGATGACGAAAACGATACCATAATCTACAGTATGCTTTTGAACAAACCCCGCTGATGAGGTACAGGCATTGTTTCAACCCCTAAACACTGGAGTTATAAGGATGATAATCCCTCGTTACCCCCTCTGAGCCAAAGAAGTAGGAGTTTTTCTTTTCGACAATTAAAACCCTTAATCATAACCTGGGGCAGGGTAGTCTCTCAGTTGATCCAAGTGCATGACGAATGGCACCGAAGAGATCTTTACAAAACGAACAAAGACAGTAATGGTTCAGAACAATCAAAAGGACAGGCAGTCATCATCAAAATCCATAAATGAAAAGCCCACAAAGTCTAAACCTACAAAAGGGACTTATGAAACTGGGGCATCCCGCTGACTGTAATTCCAAAAAGGAAACAGTTCAGGCAAAAAAAAAATAGGGATAACAAAGTCAAAAAAAAAAAAAAAAAAAAAAAGAAAGAGGTCTTATAAACCCTCGACAAAAAATGACTGCCTATTCACAAGAAATCATCAATATCTGAATCATCACCGGAAAATCCGAGCAAAGACTCAAACAAGGTCTAACGTATGATCAACTGAGTTTAGGTTTGGAGAACATCACGAAGAGCGGGTGGGTACAAATATTTTGAGCCTTTATCCTTTGTTTCTTAAACCGTGAACCAGGCCACGTTATAACCCTTAAAAGTCCTAGCTGAAGCATGGGTTAGTTCGAAAGCATACTGTTACGAAAGGTATCCTGACTCCTTAAGGCCTACGGTAAATACGGAGTTGACATCACGTTTTACAAACATTCACTTGTTTTATGAAAAAGAATGCATTTTCAAAATCTTCAAGACAGACATAAGCTTTGCATTTTTGATATAACATTGTTTGCATATGACTATTTGTTTGAACAACAGGGAAATTCGCTCGATGAATACCTAGTGAACAAAAGCACTTCCAATCAAGGGGCATGACATGATCATGGTCCATTATCTGGGGCAGTCCAATCAAGATTCGGAGAATCTCGCAAAAGCCAAATAGTCTGGGGCAAATCTCCATCTGGATCGTTTGGGGCATTGGACGATCAAATAAAGACCTTCTAGTAATATGGCAATACAAGCAGCCAGGGGCACCTACCGGCATTCTAAGAACATGGACATAGTCGGAAAATACTACGCAAAATCAACGACCCGCTAGGCTGACATGCCTAGGCAAAAATTAGGGCTTCCCGTCGAACCAAAAGGGTTCGGGCAAAATGAAGGGATGAAACGAAAAATCTGTACACCCGGCAAGTCGAAAACCTGAAAAGGCGGCTTGGGCAAAAATGGGTATCCCGGTGGACTGAAAACCCGAAAGGGCGGTCCAGGCAAAAGTTAGGGATTAAAGCGTACGACTATGTCCTGTCTTCTTGTCATCTGTCTACCAGAAGAAGGTTTGTCCATCAACAACTATCAGCACCCCACAAGTGCCTCCCCCATAGAAACAGGGGCAATAAAGGGTGATCTAAGCAATCTGGTTGTTCTATCCTCCAAGACACCAGGGTAAGTTGAAGAACGTAACCAATACAGTTCAAAACTTCCCCAGAGAATCCAATCCAGTTCCCAGGAAAGTGGGATTCATTTCCCCAAGCAATAAGCGTACCCCCAGTAGATTCTGGAAGCTTATCCCCTAGCAGGGCACGAACGCGTCGTCCGGCTTGATTTAAAGAGTTATTTCCTTAACAGGATATAACTGGGTTATCCTCAGCCAAAAGCCACGGAAAGAGCGTCGTCGACAGGATCTTCTTAGCCCCAGCGAAGTCCATTCATACTTCCAATACAGCAAGTCATCCTCAACAATTCAGCAAAAGCATCTCCCCACAAAGTATTTCTTCCCAGCATGGTCGCTAGAGTATCTTTTCTCCCCGCAGAATCCTCCATTCGCCAAGTTTATTCCCCAACGGAGTTATCTTCGTCTATTGGAATTCTTGCAACTATTCTTCAACATCAGCCTAGGATACGACTTCCCGGCACCCGTCAAGGATTTATTTTCTTAGACAAACATACATTCATAAAACGTCACATACATCATTATAGCATGCATATGCAGCATACTACATAAATCTCATTAATTTTGAAGACATACAGTTCATGCATCATGATTTTGCATACAATTATGTCTCGCCTTTTCAGGAAAAAGATCAATACAAAAATGACTACTATCAACTAATCGCAATTCATTCTTGATATAGTTTCAGATATGATCCAGATATGGTGACATTCTGATACTGCTTCCAGAATTCCTTCTCGATATAGTTTCGGATATGATCCAGATATGGTGACGTTCTGATGCTGCTTCCAGATTTCCTTCTAGATATAGTTTCAGATATGATCCAGAGATGGTGACGTTCTGATGCTGCTTCCAGATTTCCTTCTAGATATAGTTTCAGATATGATCCAGATATGGTGACGTTCTGATGCTGCTTCCAGAATTCCTTCTCGATATAGTTTCAGATATGATCCAGATATGGTGACGTTCTGATGCTGCTTCTAGATTCCCTTCTTGATATAGTTTCAGATATGATCCAGAGATGGTGACGTTCTGATGCTGCTTCCAGATTTCCTTCTAGATATAGTTTCAGATATGATCCAGATATGGTGACGTTCTGATGCTGCTTCCAGATTTCCTTCCAGATATAGTTTCAGATGTAAACCAGATATGGTGACGTTCTGATACTGCTTCTAGAAATCCCTTTTTCAGATGTTTCCCTCTCCGACGATGAGTGTGAGGTGATATTCTCCTATGGTTCCCTCTCCGACGGTGTGTGAGGTAGTAATCCCTTTTCAAGATGTTTCCCTCTCCGACGATGAGTGTGAGGTGATATTCTCCTATGGTCCCCTCTCCGACGGTGTGTGAGGTGGTAAGTCCTTTTTTAGATGTTTCCCTCTCCGACGATGAGTGTGAGGTGATATTCTCCCTATGGTTCCCTCTCCAACGGTGTGTGAGGTAGTAATCCCTTTTTCAGATGTTTCCCTCTCCGACGATGAGTGTGAGGTGATAGTCTCTTATGGTTCCCTCTCCAACGGTGTGTGAGGTAGTAATCCCTTTTTCAGATGTTTCCCTCTCCGACGATGAGTGTGAGGTGATCATTCCTTTCAGATTATAATTGCCTATGGTTCTCGGCCCAATACTGCGAAGATAATAATTCCCATCAAGATTTTTCTCAACGAGCGTTGTTGAGATTAAAGTCATCCAAGGTTCTCTTATCATTCATGCTAAGGTAGTAACCATCCCTGGTTCATTCATCAGCGTTTGAAGCTCCAGACTCAGCTCCTGTAACCAGTCAGGACACATCTCTACCAAGCATCTAAAATCAGCTCCTGCAACGTGTCAGGTACTCATTTTTTCTTTTGCAGGTATGCAGGTTCTAGCTAAAGAATCTCCCACGCGATCAACATCCAGATGGCATCTATAAGCCCATCATCCTATCCAGCAATCTCCAAATGGCATCTATAAGCCCATTCCACCATCACTGCCACTATGTGAGCGCAAATTTCTGGGCACTCTAGTGTCCAATCATCTTTTACCATCGGATTACGAAAGGCACGTCAGCCAATCTACATCCTCAGGTCTAAGAAGATTGAACAGGGGCAACTGTTGCACCCCAAAATTTGCCCTCCCATATTCTTCAAGAAATTGCCAAGCCAAGTCACAAAATTCCCCAAGGGTTATGCAGTTCAACTGTCTCCTATACAGTCAAAACTAGGGTTTGGGTTCTGATCAAGAAAAGGAAGTTTTCAAAGGCCCAATCAAGTCTCATGTGCCTACAAATATGGTCAAGTATCCTCATATCAAGTTTCAAGGCATTCAGCTCAAAATTGCACAGTCAAAACCCTAGATTGCACTACAGTCAACTGTAGGGGCAAAATGGTCATTTGACAGTCAAAAGTTCAAATTTTTGGTCAACATATCATTTTGAAGCCACAAACATCATTTGATCAATGCTTGATCATGATTCTCAAAGCTTGGCTCAGAAATCATCAAAGATGCAAAAGTTGCTATATTTGGACAGCTGAAAAAGTCAACTGAAATTGACCAGGGCATAACTTTCACATGGATTATCAGAAAAATTCTATCCAAAGCTCATTTTGAAGAGAAAGACATTTCCTACAACTCATCTTCATACTTCAAGTCCAAGAAATGCTCTCACAAAAAGTTATCAATTTCAACATTATAGGTCATTTTCAAAAGTCAACAAAAAGGGACTTTAAGTCAAAGGACATAACTTGAGATTGGTAAATCAAAATGACATGGGACCAAAGACATTGGTTAGAGGACTCAAAGACCTTTCCAAAATGTCCAAGAACATGAGAAAAGCTTAAAGATTGACCAAGTTATGCCTTGTGGAAGTTGGGAAATTTTTGGAAATTTTTGAAAGTCAACTTTACTTCAAATGATCCAAAATTGCTAATGGGCCCATTTTTCTTCCAAGTTTCTTCATGCCAAGCCTATGCACGACCATTAAGCCCAAAAGGAAGTTTTTCTCCATTTTTATTTATTTATTTGGATTTTTTATCATTTATAATTCATTTAATTAAATAAAATGCATGAAAAATATAAACCTAATGAAAACAAATCTTTTTATGCATGTTTGATACTCAATATTTCGTGTAAATGCAAATGGGGAAAGATTTGGAGCTGATTGGCATAATTGAGAGCAAATACACTTGAAAAAGATATGGAAAAGATATGAAGAAATCAAATATGTGAAATCATCAATGCCATGGATTTTGTTCAGTTTTCTTGACCTAATCATCTCACTACATATTCAGGATGATAACCCTAATGCTAGACAACTCTAAGCTACGCAAAAGACCATTGAACAAACTTGGAGTTTTTGGCAAAAAAGTGCAAAACTGAAAAGCACCCTAGAGGTCGATTCAAGCCTCGATTTCCATCCCAAAAGCTTCCTTGTGATTCACTGATCGTATTCCAATCAATATCAACCACAAAAGCTCCAGGAATTGGTATCAAGAACTCAAACTGTAAAGCAAAACTTTTGAAATCGTATAGCATAATTCAAGCATCTTTTTGCATTTTTATTTATGTATTCATGCTCATAATGATGTTTCTAAGCTAACCAACGTATTCAATTGTGTTTTTGTGCCACATATGCGAATATGCCATGAATGAGATTTAGGGTTTGCAGGTTTCAAAATTAGGGATTTTTAATGGAGGCAAAATTAGACCATCCCAGTACCACCATTGCATTCAGTACACCAAGACGAAAAGATTCATGTATTCGCGATGAATTTATATTCAAAGATGAGCTAATCGTTATTTTCTTTAAACCCCTCTAAAACAACGCTCAAAAACCGTGGCCTATCTGTTTTAGTTTCAGGGAAAACGAGGACGAAGACCTCGTGGCGAAGCATGATAGGCGGATTTAAAAAATTCGCGCGCGTTCCAAGCGTTGTTCCACTTTTCTTTTATATTATTTGTATTATATTATATATTAAATGTGATTGAAACGGCTCAGTGGCAGGGACATGTGTTGGTAACATCAAAGACCTGGGTTCAAGTCCCAGGTCTGGCCAATTTCAATATTATTTTTCAACGTAAGTTCCCATGCAGCGCTTCTGTGGAGACGTACCATATGCCATCCTGATCCAAGCACACACGTGTCCCAGGCGACCACACCAAAGGCCTAGATCTGAAGAACATGTACATAAGAGTCAACGCATTAGCACACAACCTGGAAAAGTCAATAGGACTCAAGCTTAATGGGCCTGATTTGCTGAACCTTACCTCCAATTTTGGGACTACACCCCACTCTGGTTTGCAATTTCTTTCAATTTTTTTTTACTTATTTTTATTTTATTGTTAATCATTATGTTATTTATTTTATTGCTTTAATTTAATTAAATATTTTTTACAATACATAAAAAATACAGAAAGTTCAGAAAAGACAAAAATATAATATATGTTTATTTTAATTATTTAATTTAAATTAAGGCTTGTTGTTAATTCTTTTTCTTAATAACTTAAAAACACAAAAAATATAGAATTAGGTTAATTAACAATTTCAATTCCTTTTTAATTTTTTTCTTCTTTTTTTTATCACAATATTATTTATTTATTTATTTTATTTTGTATAATTAAATGTATATAAATAACTTAGATTTAAATTAGGTTAAAAATTCAATCTTTTTCATAATAACTAAAAAAAAACATTAGAACTAGGGTTTAGCATTTTATTTTTAATTTCAATAAGTTCTTTTTTCTTTTAGATCTTAAAAAAAAAACATAAAATACCAAAAACATTTAATTCTAATTAATTAACTCCTTATTAATTTAATATTTTGCAAAAGGGTCCAACGCCCGTCGCTTTAATTATTTTGTTTCGCGCATTTTACTTTGTCGCTTATTATAATTTTGTACATGTCCCAAAGCCTTGTAACAATTTTATTTCTCGCACTTTTATTTATTCGCTTTATTTATTTTTTCAGTCAAATCGGGTCCGGTTTAATTTTTGGCGATGTGGACCCGCGCCTTTGTAATAGCCTTAGATTTATTTTCCCGTAAACTTTATAACTGTTAAGAAGCATGCAAGAATGAATGTCTTAATTAAAATCAAGCGTAGATCACAAATAAACATGACAAGACAAATAACTGAAACCTGACACACAATTCGCACACACCACCCCTAGGGTACGCCTCACTGTTGCCTTTCGAAAGGTGATCGTCGAGTAGAGGATGTCTTAGTAAGTCCTCATGATCCGGGAACCTGGCATGAGGGTAGCTTCTAAGGTGTCTTCCCATTGCTCTGGTGATCACCACGTCCCTAAAACTCGAATTGACCCGAACACCTCCAACGGTGGTGCTACCTACCTCTCAATGGTGGGATGGCGCTACTTTTAAGGACATTTACACAGACGAATTCCTTAGGGTAGGTAGGTTCTCAAGGATACTTGCTCTAATTTCAAACAAATCAAAAGACTTTTCACACCAACACATTTTCAAAAGCTTTCAAAGCAATTTTTTCAAACACTCTGACGTACGAGTCGAACTGAAATTTTTCAAAGAAACTCTTTTTTTAAAACCCACAATTGAAAAGCAAACAAACCATTTTGAAAACACATTGAGCAAGTATCTAAGAGCCCATGGATAACCATGGATAGAAAGGGTGCTAACACCTTCCCTTTCTATAACCTACCTCCCGAACCGAGAGCAACCTCTATAAGGAATTTTTTTGTGCTTTTGTCCTTTCCATTTGGAGAAAATAAAAGACGGTGGCGACTCTTGCTTCCGCGACATTTCGCGAACCAGCGTTAAACAGTCAGTTCCAGATCCACCGATCACAGAGTGTCTTCAAATGGTTTGTCAAGTGAACGAATCTCTTTTGCAAGTCAAGGATGGATTCTCCGTGCAGCATTCTGAATAATTCATATTCTTGACTCAAAGTGTTCAATCTAGACCTTTTGACTTCGACGGTTCCTTCATGAGTTTCTACAAGAGTATCCCAAATTTCCTTTGCCGTTGTACATGCCGATACTCGGAAAAATTCATCCATACTAAGAGCACTTTGGAGAATATTGATTGCCTTTTTGTCAAAGAGAACTTTTTTCTTGTCATCATCATCCCATGATGCTTTAGGCTTTGATGACCCAACACCATTGACAACACACACCGGAGTAAATGGACCATTCTCAACAGCATTCCATATTTCTTCTCCTTGCACTTCAAGATGAGCCTTCATGCGGATTTTCCAAAAGTCAAAGTATTCACCACAAAACAATGGAGGCTTGTTGTTACTACCACCATCTTTGAAAACCGGATTTTGATTTGCGGAAGCCAATCTGGATCTTTAGGAACAAGTTACCTATAACTTGCTCTGATACCAATTGTAAGTCTAAGAGTGCCTAAGAGGGGGGTGAATTAGGTATATAAAAATTTATTCGGTTTTATGAGAATACTTGTAGTAATTTGTGGTTAAGTGTTTGAAGGTTTTTGACTATATCTTATCTTTTCTTGATTATGGTGATGAAAACGATAAAAGCGGAAAAGTAAAGAACACGGCGATATATCCTGGTTCCCCTCACAATCCGAGAGTACTCCAGTCCCCTTTCCAACACGAAAGAGATTTCACTATAGTTTAGAATGATTGTACAGCCTATGCTTACTATCTAACCTATAGGGTGACCAAAGGTTCTTAACACCTTTAAGGTCGAACAAACACTAATGTGAATGAAGAACAATCCTCTTCAAATTACAACACTTACTTCCAACAATCCTGGATAGTAAGGGAATACTTTCTTTTTGTAATACAATTATTTATTTGAAAGAGATGGAGAGCACTATCAATCTTTGATTGATCTTCTTCTTCAAGAAAGAAACAATTCTAAAGCAATGATTATAAATGTTCACAAAGAATGTATGAAACTTGTAATGATTTCTTAATGAAAATGTATATGGCAAGTTTCACAAAATTTATGATTTGTAAGAACACTTGAAAGTTTGTAAGAATATGCAAATTTGAATGATGAAAATTGTTAATTGAAGAAGGTTATTTGAATTTGAAAATCTGCACAATTTATAATGTCACAAATACCTCTTCATTCATGCCATTTGATATGAAAATATGCAATGCAATCATGAAAGAATTGTTAGAACAAAGTTTGAATCTACTACCCTAAGTTTAAGTTTTGATGATAACAAAATGAAAAGATATATTAATTATGTGATTCATGTAAGAACTATTTGCTACCTAAAAATTACTTTCTGTTTTACAGAAACTCTGATGGGTATCAGCAAGAGTACATCATAATCAGCATCAGAAAATTAGATATCAACATCAGCATCAGAAGATGCTATATCAGATACCAGAATCAGAAGAACAACTCACGCTTATGCTGAAGCTTGATGAACAGATCTGCGCTCAACACTCTGAACTCTGATAAAGACAACAACAGTTCATCGGCACTTAAGCAGCGTCAGAATGAGCCAAAGCCAGAACACACTTAAGTGGCAACGGTACTGTGCATTCAAGATGAGTTATTACCAACGGCATCATTCCAGACAAGATCTGCTTAATAAGAAAAGATTGTTATTGGTATTGAATCAGAATTATTGCTCCAACGTTCACTAATTCCAATGCTATATAAACAAGTCAATGAAGATTGAATTGGCTAATGCTCTACAACTATCTACACGCCTAAAAGCTATTCATCATCTTCCTTACTCTCAGTTTGCTAAAAGCTCCAAAATTCCTTACTCAATTATTTTAGCAATCTAGTTTCCAGAAGCTTAAGTTGTGTAGTATCACAGTTGTGATAAACAGTTTTGTAGAAAACATTCACACACCTATATTTCAATTCTTTGTAAGAAAGTTGTTCCTTGACAAACCGGCCTGTGGTTTGCATCAAGAAGGCTTTAGCAGTTGTTAAAGCAGATTGTAATATTCAGTTGAATATAGTGGATTAAGACCTCGTTGGAGAGAGGCGAAATCACCTTGACGGGTGGACTGGAGTAGTTTGAGATCAAATGAACCAGGATAAAAATACCGTGTTCATTGCAATTGATTTCCAGTTTTTACAATTCAACCCCCCTTCTTGTGTTTTTCACTTCTTCAATTGGCATCAGAGCGCCTGGTTCTGAGCTAAAACACTTAACCGTGTCAGTACAAGATCCAGCGTCAGAAAAACTCAATGGCAGGAATTTATCAACACACCAGCAATGACAACCATGAGGACAGAGACAGATTCAGCGGCAAACCTCTAGTCTTTGATGGAGAAAATTTTGATTACTGGAAAGACAGAATTGAAAGCTTCTTTCTGGCACATGATGCTGATCTGTGGGACATGGTGGCAGATGGATACATGCACCCTGTGAATGCAAGCGGTCAGAAGATTGATATGAAAGCAATGTCTGACCAACAAAAGCGTGACTTCAAAAATCACCACAAGGCCAGAACCATCCTTCTCAGCGCCATCTCCTATGCTGAATATGAAAAGATCTCTAACAGAGACACAACTAAGAACATGTTTGACTCACTCAGAATGACGCATGAGGGCAACGTTCAGGTCAAAGAAACTAAAGCTCTTGCGCTCATTCAGAAGTATGAGGCATTCAAAATGGAAGAAAGTGAATCCATTGAAACAATGTTCTCAAGATTCCAAATTCTGGTAGATGGTCTCAAGGTTCTGGACAAAGGATACTCTACTGCTGATCACGTCAAGAAGATCATCAGAAGCTTACCAAAGCAGTGGAGGCCAATGGTTACAGCTCTGAAGCTAGCAAAAGATCTCAACAAAATTTCTCTAGAGGAACTTATCAGCTCCCTCAGAAGTCATGAGATAGAGCTAGAAGCTGATGAACCTCAGAAGCAAGGTAAGCCTTTAGCATTAAAATCTAACAAAAAATCTGAGTCTAAAGTTTTGCAGGTAGTTGAAGAAACATCTGATGGATCCTCATCAGAAGAAGACGAACTTTCTCTCCTCTCCAGAAGAGTGAATCAACTGTGGAAGCAGAGGCAAAGGAAGTTCAGGAATCCCAGAAGATCCGATCAAAACAAGTCTTCTTCCAGATACAGAAGGACAGATTCTTCCTCTGGATACAGAAGATCTGAAGGTTCCTCAGGAAGCAGAAAGCCAAACACCAAGGACATCATCTGCTATGAGTGCAATGAGCAAGGACACTACAAGAGTGACTGCTCAAAGCTTCAGAGGGAAAAGCCCAAAAAGAAGTTTGGAAGAGAAAAGAAGAAAAGTCTCATGGCTACATGGGATGACTCTGACTCGTCTGAAGCTGACTCAGAATCAGATGATGAGAGAGCAAACATAGCTCTCATGGCCAACATTTCAGAAGATAGTGAAGCTTCTGAATCAGACTCAAAATCAGATACTGAAGAGGTATTTCCTGACTTTGCAGTTAATTTTACCAAGGTTGAACTTGCTGAATGCCTTAACGAAATTCTGGAAAGGTACCAGCAGATTAGAGTTAAATTCAGAAACCTGAAAAGGAATCTTGAATCTGACTCTGATAAGACTGAGAGTCTTAAATTGGAAAATTCTGAGCTGAGAAATAAAATTTCAAAATTAGAAAATACTTTACAAAACTCTCAGAAGGAACCAATCTCTGAAACTCCCAGCAGCGCTGATGAGATCATCAAGGAGTATGATCACAGTTTCCAGAAGTTCCTTGCTAAAAGCATAGATAGAAGCAAAATGGCTTCAATGATCTATGGAGTTAGCAGAAACGGCAGGAAGGGAATAGGATACCAAGGTAAGGTTCCTACACCAAAGAATGTCATGGATTTAACCATTAAACACACTCCTCTGAACTCACATTTTGTGTATGGTCACACACACGATATTAAATACACTAGCAGTAAGTATTCTGTGAAACCAAAATTCAATTAGAGTTTTGGTAAATCTAACAAATCAGGACCCAAGAAAATATGGGTACCTAAGGATAAAATAATACATGTTGCAGATATCTTTAGCAGAAAATCAGAAACACCAGTCATGGTACCTGGACTCTGGCTGCTCGCGACACATGACGGGAAGAAGGCATATGTTCCAAAGCCTGGAACTTAAGCCTGGAGGCCACGTTGGCTTTGGAGACAATCAGATGGGAAAGATCATTGGCTCTGGAACTGTAGGTAATGGAAATCTTCCCTCTATAAATAATGTTCTGCTTGTAGATGGATTAATGCATAATCTGTTATCCATAAGTCAATTAAGTGATAACGGTTATGATATAATCTTTAATCAAAAATCATGTAAAGCTGTTAGTCAGAAAGATGGGACTATCCTGTTTAACGGAAAGAGGAAAAACAACATCTATAAAATCAAACTTTCTGAACTGAAAAGTCAGAATGTAAAGTGTCTTCTGTTTGTTAACAACGAGCAGTGGATCTGGCACAGAAGATTGAGGCATGTTAGTATGAGAAGAATATCTCAGATTAACAAACTCAATCTGGTCAGAGGACTTCCTAATTTGAAGTTCAATTCAGATGCTCTGTGTGAAGCATGTCAGAAAGGCAAGTTTGCAAAACCTTCTTTCAAATCTAAAAATGTTGTTTCTACCTCTAAGCCATTAGAACTTCTGCACATTGACCTATTTGGACCAGTTAAAACTGCTTCAGTCAGTGGCAAGAAGTATGGGTTAGTAATCGTAGATGACTATAGCAGATGGACATGGGTAAAGTTCTTAAGACACAAGGACGAGTCACACTCTGTGTTTGTTACCTTCTGTAACCAAGTTCAGAATGAAAAGGATCTTAGAATCGTTAAAGTCAGAAGTGATCATGGTGGAGAGTTTGAAAACAAAGATTTTGAGTCATTCTTTAATGACAGAGGCATTCTGCATGATTTCTCTTGTCCTACAACTCCCTAACAAAATGGAGTTGTAGAACGAAAGAACAGAACATTGCAAGAAATGGCCAGAACCATGATCAATGAGACAAATGTTGCTAAGATCTTCTGGGCAGAGGCAATAAACACAATGTGCTACATTCAGAATAGAATCTCAATAAGACCTATTCTGGAAAAGACTCCATATGAATTGTGGAAGAACAGAAAGCCCAATATTTCATATTTTCATCCATTTGGATGTACTTGTTTTATGTTAAATACAAAAAATTATTTGAACAAGTTTGACTCTAAAGCACAGAAGTGTATTATGTTAGGATACTATGAACGCTCAAGAGGGTACAGAGTATACAATATAGAAACACGGATTGTGGAAGAATCAATCAGTGTTCGTTTTGATGATAAGCTTGACTCTAAAAAGTCAAAGCAGAATGAAGTTTTTGCAGGTATGGAAATTGAATTTACAGGTTCTGAAGACAAGTCATCAGAAGCTCTCAACACAGACACCCCTTCAACATCTGAAAGGAGCACTGCTAGCAATCCTACAACAGCTGCTGATCAACCTCAGAAGAGACTACCCAGAAGCAGCTTGGATCACTCAGAAGAAACTATCTTAGGAAGAAAGGAAGATCCAATCAGAATAAGAGCAAGCTTCAGAAACTCTGAAGAAACCCTCATGGGACTTATGTCTCTGATTGAACCTTCTTCTATTGATGAAGCACTTCTGGACAACGACTGGATTCTAGCAATGCAAGAAGAGCTGAATCAATTCACCAGAAATAACGTATGGGATCTTGTTCCTAGACCAAAAGGATTCAACGTCATTGGAACAAGATGGGTGTTCAGAAACAAGCTAAATGAACAAGGTGAAGTCATCAGAAACAAAGCACGACTGGTAGCACAAGGTTATAGTCAGCAAGAGGGGATAGACTATACAGAAACCTTTGCTCCAGTCGCCAGGTTAGAATCTATCAGACTTTTAATTTCATTTGCTGTCAATAGAGGCATCACTCTGTATCAGATGGATGTCAAGAGTGCATTCTTAAATGGTTATATAGAAGAAGAGGTTTATGTGCACCAACCCCCTGGTTTTGAAAATACAAAACATCCAGAACATGTTTTCAAACTAAAGAAGTCACTATATGGTCTGAAACAAGCTCCCAGAGCTTGGTATGAAAGACTAAGTAACTTTCTGTTAGAAAATGAATTCACCAGAGGGAAGGTAGACACTACCTTATTCTGTAAGTCAGTTAAGAATGACATCTTAGTCTGTCAAATTTATGTTGATGATATTATTTTTGGATCTACTAATCCTTCTCTTGGAAGAAAATTTGCTAAGTGTATGCAGGCAGAATTTGAGATGAGCCTCATGGGGGAACTGAAATTCTTTCTAGGAATTCAGATCAATCAAACTCCAGAGGGAACTTACATTCATCAGAGAAAATATGTCAGAGATCTTCTGAAGAAATTTGACCTCTCAGAATGTAAGCCATCAAAGATTCCAATGCATCCCACATGCATTCTGGAAAGAGAAGAGGTAAGCAAAAAGGTAGAACAGAAGGTCTACAGAGGTATGATTGGTTCTCTCCTTTATCTGACAGCTTCAAGACCTGATATCTTATTCAGCGTATGTATTTGTGCTAGATTCCAATCAGATCCTAGAGAATCTCACTTAACAACTGTTAAGCGAATTTTCAAGTATCTGAAAGGTACTACTAATCTGGGTTTATTTTATAGAAAATATAGTGATTACAGCTTAGTAGGCTACTGCGATGCTGACTTTGCTGGAGACAGAGTAGAGCGTAAAAGTACTTCTGGAAGCTGCCAGTTTCTGGGAGAAAATCTGATCTCTTGGTCCAGCAAAAGGCAATCCACAATTGCGCTATCAACAACAGAAGCTGAGTACATAGCAGCAGCAGGATGTAGCACACAAATGCTCTGGATGAAAAGTCAGCTTGAAGACTTCCAGATTTTTGAGAGTAACATCCCTATACTCTGTGACAATACTTCTGTTATTTGCTTAAGTAAGAATCCCATTTTACATTCTAGGGCTAAAAGCATATAGAAATAAAACATCATTTTATTAGGGACTACATTCAGAAAGGAATTTTGAACTTAAAATTTATTGATACAGACCATCAATGGGCTGATATCTTCACTAAACCCCTTTCTGAAGATAGGTTCATTTTCATTCTGAAACATCTCAGCATGAAAATCTGCCCAGAGTGAAAATGCTTTAATTCTATATATTATCCTTCAGAATGTATCTGTTTTACTATGAACTTCTGATCAATCTCTTTTCAGAAAGATAGAAGATGCAGATTGTATCAGATGCTATTCTTAAAGATCTGGGCGTTTCAGCTAAAGGATAGACGTGCTGCTCACTAAATCAAACAAGTGTCATCCAATCATCAGCAAATCTCTGAAGCAGAACGCGTGCACGCTTCTGAGAATGCAAAACGCTGATTGGGTGCATTGAGACACATGTCTGGTAACCGTTTCAAGTATCTTTCTCAAATCCCCCAAAATTAGCAAGCATTAAATGAAAGTAATCATGTTTTAAAACGTAATCATGATTTTATTTCTCTTTCTTGAAACCGTTTACACTCTCAATTTTTTTTTCTTGAAGTCTATTTAAACTCATTAACATCTCACATTAATCTTTTACCGTTTCTTTCAATCTCACAAATATTTTCTGCATTTTCCTTGTGTGTTCATCTCTCTCAAAAGAAACCCATTTTTCAATTTTCTCAGAAAAACCCTAAGTGTGAACATGGCAACCTCCAGCAATGTCTTTGCAGGTTCTCAGAAGGAAGCTTCTTCTGAACAGTACCAAGTTCCTTTCAGAACACTCCTTACACCAGTGAAGAATTTGGAAGTGTTGTCTGAACTAATTGTTGACTTCTTCAGTCTGAAAGAAAATGGATTTGACTTGACAGAAGAAGTTAGGGCACAGGAATGGGAGAGATATTTTGATAGGTTGGTTGGACCAACGTTCCCAGTCTTGGTCAAGGAGTTCTGGATTCATGCGTACTCATCAACGCATCAAGTCACCTCCTACATAATGGGAAAGAAGATTGTGATCACTGAGGATCACATAGCAAGATTGATTGGATACAGTGGCGGTGGTATCCGCTGTATCGATATGGCTGAAAGATGCTCTGACGTTGCTGTCATTGCAAGGCAGATTTTCACCCATGGGGTTCCCAGCAGCAAGATCAGAGACTTAAAGGATCACGACAGAGTATGGGCGAAGATCATTCTGGGGTGCTTTAATCACAGGAAGCCAACAAGCTCCCCTGATTATATAAATATAGATCAGCAGTTTCTGATCTATTTTATTAATCAGAAGGTAAAAATCAATTTGGCTCATCTTCTGTTTAATCACCTCAGGACCAGCGTCAAGGAAACCAGGGAAGAATAAAGGACAAAGAGGGATTGGATACCCTTTGGCAGGTTAATATCAGATATTCTGACTGAGAATAGGCTGATAGAGCACCTCACAGAAGCTCAAGAATTAAGTTCTATTGAACCAACTGTTGGCAAGCCTTTGAACGCCAAGAATCTGAAGAAAATGAAACTGATAGAGAATATCAGAAAGGAGCCCAGCGCTACTCCTCTTGCTGACATCACCAGAAGAAGAGTCCCTCTGGACGACTTTCCATTATTTTCTGAGATAGAATCAAAACCAGTTGTGGTTCTCAGATACTTGGACGCTTGCAAGGCTGATGGTACAGATCCCAAGCTGAATATCAAAGATCTGCACCAACAACAACCAGAAGTTTCTATGAAGAAGACGAAGAAAAGAAAGGCCACTTCAGAAGGACCATCCCAGCAGACCCCCAAGAAAAGAGGTAATTTATCTGCTGCTTCTGTTTTAAATTCTTCTACTATTCCAACATCAATCCCAACCCCAGCTTCACATGAAATTCCAATCCCCATACCAACAATTGATGAAACCGAACCAGAAGATGACCCTTCTGAGTCACTAACTCTCAGGAGACCCCGCACCAAACATCCAAAACCCACAACATCAACAGCATCAGAACTTGACAAAGTTCTGTCTGACATTGATCAACGTGTTTCTGATCACCTCTCAAATAATCCAAACACTGAACCAGAAATTGCCCACTCTCCTCAACCAGAACAACCTCTCTCACCCATACCAAAAGAACCACAAATTCCACAACAACCAGAAATTCAACCAGAAATTCCATCTCCCTCTCCACAACCAGCAATTCCTCCTCCCTCTCCTCAACCAGAAGTTCATCCACCATCACCTCAACCATCACCTCCTCAACCTGAGTTTCATCACTCTGAAACTCCATCACCTGAACCTCATTCTCCTCAATCCTCTGAGCCACAACCCTTGGCAATTCAGCTGCCATGTGGAACAACTGTAACCATGGCCCAGCTGCCATCCTCGCCAAAAACTACCCCTCCAAATACTCCAAAAACTCCAAACAGTCCAATTATTATTTCTGACTCTCCCACTCCATCTCCCAAACAAACATCTCCCAAACAAACTACCGAAGACCCCAGCAGGACCTTCATCGATTTAACAATCCTTGACCGTCTCGCTGATCTCAAAAATAAAATAGCCATTCCAAAACCAAAACAGCCAGATGTTGGCTCTGGCATTATGAATTTTGAAACAGGTTTGCAGCAGTGGATTGCTTCTCTGAAGCAAGTTTGCCCTGGAATGATTGATCCTGATGCCTCAAACCAACTCTGGACACGCTTCAGAATATGGGTACGTGCTGAAGCCCTCAAATTGCAAGACATCAATTATGAGCAGGCACAACAGAACTTCAGCAAGCTACTGAAGGAAGTTGAAAGTCAGCTGCCACAGGAAGACGTGCTCCTTCTGGATAGTGAGCCATGGTCTGAGAAGCGTCCAGCTTCAAAAGTGCAGTCAGAAGAAGATCAGCCAACTCAAGCAGAAGTCAGTCAAGCTGAAGATGTTACAGAAAGCTCTCAGAAGCTCCCTGCTTCTGATGTTTCTCAAGCTGCCTTGGACAGGCAAACTCTGGAAGAGCTGAAGCTGAATGATATTCGTCTGCAGCAAAGAATGGATGAAAATGATCAGAAGATGAAGGAAAGGATGGATGTGCAAGACAACAAGATAGATACAGTAGTCAGCATGGTGCACAAGCAGACTGAAACTGCTGATCAGATTAAGGCAATGCTGGAGACTCTGTTCACACGCTTTCCTCCCCAACCTTAGTTTTTCTTTCATGATATTTTCATGTTTTCTTTTCATATCTTCTGTACTGTTTTGTCTGGCTCTGAATATTTTAATATAATAAGTTTTTCTGCTCTGATCGTTTTAGCACATCACTTACACTTTTTGATTGCTGACAAAAAGGGGGAGAACAAGAATGATATTTTTCATAACGGATTACTGAGACAAAAAGTCTCAAACATTCTAACACTCTGACATACTTGAATGTTTTCTGTTTTTGCATAAGTCTATAGGTACAAGAAGGGAATCACCTCTGATACACTGAAGCTCTGAAGCTCTGATATTCTGATCTGAAGTTCTGACAGTCAAAGCGCTGATATTCTGATCTGAAGCTCTAATATTCTGATGTTCAAAAATTCAATAAAGATCTGATCCTGAAGACTCTCGGAATTAAAAAGGGAAGTAATAAATTCAGGGGGAGTATCTCCGATCCCAACTCTGATATCTCTTTATCCCTTATCTTTGATAACTCCTTATTTAATTCTGATGCAACTTATCATTTAGTTATCTCTGACACTTTTCACGCTAATTTTCAATTAAAAATATCTAGTTTTTGTCATCGTCAAAAAGGGGGAGATTGTTAGAACAAAGTTTGAATCTACTACCCTAAGTTTAAGTTTTGATGATAACAAAATGAAAAGATATATTAATTATGTGATTCATGTAAGAACTATTTGCTACCTAAAAATTACTTTCTGTTTTACAGAAACTCTGATGGGTATCAGCAAGAGTACATCATAATCAGCATCAGAAAATTAGATATCAACATCAGCATCAGAAGATGCTATATCAGATACCAGAATCAGAAGAACAACTCACGCTTATGTTGAAGCTTGATGAACAGATCTGCGCTCAACACTCTGAACTCTGATAAAGACAACAACAGTTCATCGACACTTAAGCAGCATCAGAATGAGCCAAAGCCAGAACACACTTAAGTGGCAACGGTACTGTGCATTCAAGATGAGTTATTACCAACGACATCATTCCAGACAAGATCTGCTTAATAAGGAAAGATTGTTATTGGCATTGAATCAAAATTATTGCTCCAACGTTCACTAATTCCAATGCTATATAAACAAGTCAATGAAGATTGAATTGGCTAATGCTCTACAACTATCTACACGCCTAAAAGCTATTCATCATCTTCCTTACTCTCAGTTTGCTAAAAGCTCCAAAATTCCTTACTCAATTATTTTAGCAATCTAGTTTCCAGAACCTTAATTTGTGTAGTATCACAGTTGTGATAAACAGTTTTGTAGAAAACATTCACACACCTAGATTTCAATTCTTTGTAAGAAATTTGTTCCTTGACAAACCGGTTTGTGGTTTGCATCAAGAAGGCTTTAGCAGTTGTTAAAGCAAATTGTAATATTCAGTTGAATATAGTGGATTAAGACCTCGTTGGAGAGAGGCGAAATCACCTTGACGGGTGGACTGGAGTAGTTTGAGATTAAACGAACCAGGATAAAAATACCGTGTTCATTGCAATTGATTTCCAGTTTTTACAATTCAATCCCCCTTCTTGTGTTTTTCATTTCTTCAAGAATACCATTTGAATTATGTTCAAAAAACAAAATAAAATTTGTACTGGTTCGCTGGGAACCGGTTCCGACCCAGGCAGAACCCGGTTCTTAGTGAACGTTATAACCCAGAATTCAAAAATAACACGCAGGAACCGGTTCCCCTATAGGTACAACCCGGTTCTTGGTACAAATTCCAGGGAAGTGATTTTTGAACAAGTTTGGAACCCGGTTCCCTGTTAGGTAGGAACCGGTTCCTGAAAGTTTATTTTCAAAAAAAAAAATCCTTTTGAAAAAGATTTCAAACATAGTTTTTCTTATTGTTAAAAATGTGGGATATGTATATGATTATGAATGCATATTTGTGAACATCTATATTCAAGTTTAAGAATTATTTATACCTTTTGACATTTGTTGTTTCTTTAATAATTCTTCTTCTAATCTTCAAGACTTGTAACAAAGTTATATATGATATTGATAAACTTTTTGCACATCCTTTGAATGTTGATATCCATGTTGTCTTCATCAAAACCAATGCTTTAAACATGACTTGAGAAGCTTGCAATTATAGATTGAACACTAGAGTGACCAGAAATTTGCACTCGTATGTAATGATGCTTGACTATGTAGGTATTATTGGGAATGGGCTTACAGATGCCATTTGGAGGAGATGACGGGAGATGGACTTGAAGATGCCATCCGAAAGAGTGTCGATCGCATAAGAGATTCCTTAGCGAGAGCTTGTATACCTGTCGTTGAGGAAGATTCCGCTAGGGAAGGCTGATCTTTGTTGAGAAGTAGAATTTTAGGAACTTCGATCGTTCGTATTCTACTGGTGAGTTGTCTCTGTTTGAACTTTAGGAACTTCAGTCGTCCGTATTCTATTGAGGAAACATCTTTGTTGACATTTAGGAGCTTCGGTCATCCGTTATTCAACTGAGGAATCATCTCTGTTGAATTTTAGGAACTTAGATTATCCGTATTCGACTGAGGAAACATCTCTGTCGAATTTTAGGAACTTCGGTCGTCCGTATTCTACGGAGGAAACATCTCTGTCTTAAGGAAGCGGAAGTGAACTGCGTATCTAGTCGTGTACAGGCTGCATCGCGACCTACTAGGGAAAGATGAAACTGATCGTGTTTGATAGGTCTGGGTCTTACAGTGTCGTGGACTACTGTCTGGAGATAAGAGAAAAGAAACCTGGATAGTAGGGCTTATGAGAAGGAACCTGGGTAAGGTTGCTTCGTGAGGAGTTTGGATAAAACTGCATCTGAACCGAGAAGGGACCTGGGTAAGGTTGCTTTGTGAGAAGTTTGGGTAAAACTGCATCTGATCTGAGAAGGAACCTAAGTAAGGTTGCTCTAGGATGAGTCTAGGTGAAACTACATCGGGAAAGAGAAGGAACCTAGGTAAGGCTGCTTCAGGATGATTCTAGGTGAAACTGCATCGGGAAAGTGAAGGAACCTAGGTAAGGCTGCTTCATGTGGAATTTAGGTAAAACTGTATCTGAACCGGGAAGAAACCTAGGTAAGGCGGCTTCATGAGGAGTTTAGGTAAAACTGTATCTGAACCGGGAAGAAACCTAGGTGAGGCTGCTTCATGAGGAGTTTAGGTAAAACTGCATCTGAACCGGGAAGAAACCTAGGTAAGGCTGCTTCATGAGGAGTTTAGGTAAAATTGCATCTGAACCGGGAAGAAACCTAGTTAAGGCTGCTTCATGAGGAGTTTAGGTAAAACTGCATCTGAACCGAGAAGAAACCTAGGTAAGGTTGTTTCATGAGGAGTTTAGGTAAAATTGCATCTGAATCGGGAAGAAACCTAGGTAAGGCTGCTTCATGAGGAGTTTAGGTAAAACTGCATCTGAACCAGGAAGAAACCTAGGTAAGGCTTCATATCTTGAATTTTGTGATAATTTGATTGTATCTTTCCTGAAAGGTAAAGGTTAGCTGTATGTAATGCATGATATACATCAGGAAATGATGTTCTCAAAATAAATGAGATTTGTGTTGTATGATGCGTATGCATGTCATGATGTATGAAGATGTGATGTTTTTAGTTGGGGAAAATTAATCCCGGATTGCTGCTGGAGAAAAGAGTTGAATTCTTCATTTTCGCCGGAGATAGTGAATGAAGATGATTGTGAGAATAAACCTGCAGGAGAGGATAACTCCGTTGGGGAATAAACTGATGAGGCAATGACTCTGTGGGGAGAAGAGATACCCTGCTAGAGGACCTATTGATTTGTAGAAATAAACTCAGCTGGGGATGAGTTACCGTGGCTTGGTGATAATGAAACTCTGTTGGGAATTGAGTTTCTATTTGTGAAAGGAATGAACTCTGTTGGGGATGATTTTCCAGTTGCGACTTCACTGGGGATAACCTTTTAGGCTCTACTGGGGAAAATCTTCCAGAGTCTACTGGGGATAATTCTCCAAACTCCACTGGGAAAGATTTTCCAGACTCCGCTGGGGATAATTGTCTATTGCTGATGATGGATAAACTCTGCTTAGGGAGAATATTGCCGACTCGTTCGCGGATGTGAGCCTTAGCTGGGGAGAATTAACATCACTGTCCTTTTCTCACTCTGCGGGGAGTGGATGTTACTAGGACGCATGCCGAAGATATGACGATGGCTTTGCATCGGGACTTTTCTGCCCTGGTATTTGCGGGAGACGGTGCCTGCGGAGGCCCTGTGGATCGAGTATTATCCCAACCTATGAGGTGCTTGTTAACTTTTGATCAAAATAATAACTCTTCTTCTGGTAGGCAAGTGACGAGATGACGAGACATAGTCGTACGCTTTAATCCCTAACTTTTTCCCGGACCGCCCTTTTGGGTTTTCAGTCCACCGGGATACCCTTTTTTGCCCAAGCCGCCTTTTCATGTTTTCGACTTGCCGGGTGTACAGATTTTTTCATTTTCATCCCTTATTTTTGCCCGAACCCTTTTGGTTCACCGGGAAGCCCTTATTTTTCCCTAGGCCCGTCGACCTAGCGGGTCTTTGATTATGCGTAGTACTTTTTGACTATGTCCACGCTCTCAGGGTGTAGGGAGGTGTCACTGTCGGTAGTGTTGTGTTGCCATACTACCAGAAGATGTTCATTTGATCATGCAAGATTCGTTGCTGGAATTCATGTCCAATGCCCCAATTGATTCAGATGGAGATTTGCCCCTGGCTATTTTGGCATCTTTGAGAGATTCCTTGAATCTTGACTTGAATGCCCCAGATGATGGACAATGATCATGTCGTGCCCCTTGATTGGAAGTGTTTTTTCCACTTGAGGCGATCCTTTTTATTGAAAAGGTTTTTGTTCACTAGATATTCGTCGTGCGAATTTCTCTGCTGTTGAGCAAATAGTCATATGCAAACAATGTTATTTTAAGAATGCAAAGCTTATGTGTGTCTTGAAATTTTTGAAAATGTAGTTTTCAATAAAACAAGCGAATTTTTGTAAGATGTGATGTCAACTCAGGATTTACAGCAAGCCTTACAGGAGTCGGGATACCTTTTGTAACATTATGCTTTCAAACTAACCCATGTCTCATCTAGGACTTTTAAGGGTTATAACGTGGTCTGGTTCACAGTTCAAGAAACAAAGGATAAAGACTCAAATTTTATTTGTACCCACCCGTTCTTTGTGATGTTCTTCGATCCTAAACTCAGCTAATTATGAATTTAGACCCCATTTTGAGTCTTTTCTCTGATATTCCAGTGATGGTTCGGATACTGACAGATTATTTTGAACAAGCAGTCATTTTGTTGAGAGTTTGTAGGACCTCTTTCTTTTTGATTTCGTTATCCCTGTCTTTTTGCCTGAACTATTTCTTTCTTGTGATTACAGTCAGCGGGATGCCCCCGTTTTTTTTCCTTAAGTCCCCTTCATAGGTTTCGACTTAATGAGCTTTTATTTTTTAGAGATAATGAGTGCCTGTTTGGACGCTTATGGGGAACCATCACCATCTTTCATTTTGGAAGGACTTTTTCGATGCCATTCATTGTGCACCTGAATTAATTGAGAAAACTACCCTGCCCCAGGTTATGATTAAGGGTTTTAAGTTGTGTAAAAAGAAAAACTCCTACTTCTTTTGGCTCAAAGGGGTTGACGATGGATTATCTTCCTTATAAATCCACTATTTAGGATTTGAAACAATGCTTGTACATCGTCAGCAGAGTCTATTCAAAAGCATACTGTAGAGATTTCGATATCATTTTTGTCATCCTCCCTCTAAAGGCTTAGAGTTTTTAAATCGAGAGTTGAACATCACAAAAAGGAAATCGATTTAAATATAGTGAATACGAATGAATTGATTTAAAACAGACATATGCAATGCATTGATAAAGTAACAAAGTTTGACATGAATAAATATTCGAACAATCAAAAGAAAATTACAAATTGAAAATTCTAAAGAACAAAAGCCTTTCTTGTCAGAACTTGTCACTTCAAATGGTGAGCCTTGGAGGATTGGCAGAAACATTCCAGTTGACCATCTTGTATGAATTCCAATGCTCCTTTATCAATCAGGTTTTAAATTTTGTACTTCAACTTCCAACAGTCGTCAGTATCATGCCCCGGACTGTTGGAGTGGTATGCACACCTTGCATCAGGATTGTAGTTAGGTGAAGAAGTCTTGGGATTCGGATGAGGTCCTATCAACGTCACCGGATTCATCCTCAATAGGTGTTGTAAAGCTTGAGACAATGGCATGTTGAGCTTGGTAAACTGCCTCTTGGGGATATCCGGTTTACTCTAATTAACCCGTTGTTTTCGGCGAGGTTGTTTTCAACTCTTCCTGCCCCTTGGATAGGTTTAGGAATATTTCCCTGAATTGAGTTTCTTGAGTTTGAAGATCTTTGTTGTCTTGTTTGAGAGCCATTGCTAAAATAAACAACGAGGACATGAGAGACCGGTATTGGAAGACCTGTTATGCAATGATATGTATGTATGCAATGTTTTCAAGGATCTCGCGAGGTAAACAAGAAACTGTTAGAATTTGAATTTTGCAGCTTTGATTGAAGAAACTTCGTGTTATCAAGAGTCCTTCTTCAAGAGTCAAACTCACCATATCGAGTGGGTCATAGCCACTGACTCAAGTTATCGTGTTTTGATCTCTATACGACATTGGCTAGAGGAAAAATGAATCCCCTTTGCCCCTTGCTAGACATTTGATTTACCATAACCTGCATCACAAACCCTTGAGATCCTTGAAATGGTTAAGGAAATGTTAAGGCATGATGTTATGATGTGTATGCTATGCGTTTAAGCAAAAGTGTGAGGTGATGTAAGTAAACCATGCAATAAATCCAAATTATTGGATAAGGGATGTAAACAAAACCTGCAAGGAACTCATGTTGTCAGATAACAAGAATGTGCATGTAGTTCAAGTTTGAAAGCACACAAGTCACACAATAGCCCTTAAATTTCAGGCTGGCATGGAGTTTAGGTACTACCCTCTTGCAGTTTAGTTGGTTCAACCTGTCCTAGTAATAGTAATCGGGTTCTAGAGGTTCTCAATTTCACTGACCATCCTCGATCGGTCATAATTCCAGTTTAGCAACCTTTTCTTGCGGCCGGAATCATCACGAGAGTATGGTCTCAATGAGTGTAGCATACTGCTACTTTTCTATGGCCAAGTTGGTCAATTATAGGTTCTAAGGTCAGTTGATGCTTAATGACCCATTAGCAGCCCCATACTCTCCTTGTTCCTCCACAAGGGATATCGGTACCAACTAATGTATCACACCAACGTAGTTACTGCTTCAACCGTATCGGTCTACGTCATACAGTTCCCTCACAATCTATTGCTACTTACCTAAAGGGTATCCCCAGATCCGGGTTAGGATCTATAGTAACTCCGATACAAAGCCCACAAAGATAAAGCAAACAAATCAAACAATTGAAAACAATATGATGATCTAATCCTAAGGTACACCCCACTTATAACTCCCCAGCAAAGTCGCCAGTTCTGTGATAATGTAGCCAACTCAATTTGTGAAATTTTGGCGCCGGAACCATTTTGATACGATGAAAATCGACCAAGTTACGATTTTCTGAACATGACGTAAATAAATTTCTGTCACAAATTTCCTGTACGAAAATACTTGATAAATCCGCATTTTTGAAGATCTTCTGATCGAAATTGGCTTCCAGCCATGAGAGATGAAAACATAGATGACGTCAATACGGAATTTTGGCCACTGGAACGGGTTCAAAACGAGCCACGATCTTCAAGTTATAGATTTTTTAGTGCGTAAAAACTGCACTTTCAGCACACTTTTTCACCATATTTCTTCGAGAAAACTCACACATTCGAAGACCTTCTTTAAAGAATTGACTCTTGAGCCGAACCTGAATTTGAAAATATGTTATCAGAGATATCTTGGCGAAAGAACACCTGAATATGATGCGCCGGATTGGACTTGTGAATCTTTGAACCCCGAATCGTTGCAAAACGGCGAATCGATCTTCAGCACGGAAAATATTATGAGAATATCCATTGACGAAATAAACGTCACTTGTAACTTGAAGAAGCTTGATAAATATACCTTTATTCCATAACCATAAAACCAATAATATGCGTGTATGAAAAGAGGACAAATTTTGGGGTACAACACCATCGATGGTAAGACTGTTAATGGCCGAGTCAATAAAGACAACGTCATAAGCGAGGAACTTTTGGGAGTCTCTTTATTTGAATAAGGGTCTAGAGGCCAAGGTATTAATCTTCATCTTCTTAGAGAATATCATAGTAGTCTCGTAATAACTGAAAACTCTGCCGAGCAAGAAAAAATTGTGAAAGCTCGGTGTTACATAATGATATTATTTGACCATTTTTTATTTCCTGAAACAACGGGTAATACTGTTAATATCATGTATTAACTCTTGTTAAGACAATTTGATAAAATAAACACATATAGTTGGGTTTATGCTGTTTTGGTCCATCTGTATAGTTCCTTGTGTAAAAATGCATCGAACGATAGTTGTTCTTTCTATTCCTATGCCTTTTTGCTCCAGACATGGTGCTGGTCGAGAATGCCGACACTCGCCCCCCGTAACACAAGGCCATTCATCTTCCTCTTTGCTACAAAGTAAGATTACAAACCCATAAATTTTACATACTATATACTGTAACCAATATGTATTAATTTATTACCCATTTTTTATGTAAGTGGTCTGTTCCTGAGATAAATTACAACAAATCTCCTAGAAACGCAATAGTAGTCTAACGAAATCTTATTGATCATGTTGGACCAGAAGAGGTATTAAACTTATATATTTTATACAACGCATTCAATAGGTTAATTAAGTTTAATATTTTATATAACTTTTTTTCCTCTACAGTTTGTATGGAGGCCGTATAAGGATCTCAACCATGAGATTAACCCAGCTGATACTGAAGTCTGGACTGCGAAAATAACACTCATCAGGTTCACTACTGTGGAGATTCACCACAGTGATTGTGTGAAGCTACAGTTCGGCATGCAATAGGGTATCCCCGACCCCCCAACATGTTTGGGACAATGACATCTACTCAGAATTGACGACCAATGAGGATTTAACAATTTGAGAGACTTCGCTAAAAATCAATGTCGCCAATGGAGGCATAGACGTAAATTGGTACTAAGGGAGTCGATCTTGCAAGATGACTTAAAACCGACGCTCCAATATTTGAGATGGTACACATCGATTTCAATAAATTTGTTTCTGTCTCAAGAGACATATTTGATCGACCCACGCCAAAGAGCTGCAACATACGCCCAACAATAACCCCAACAACCAACCCCTCAACAATACCAAACCCAACAACCAACCCCTCAACAGTACCAAACGTAACCACAATATCAACCCACTCAAACCTAACAACCATACACCACCTCATTCAACCAAACCCGTCATCAATTCATGCCACACACACAAACACAATACCAAGAGCATGACCTGACCCACACTAACAATATGCACCATCCTTATCCTACCATAACACCCAAGACACATATGATACATCTCCTTTCTACCATACCATCCAACCTACATACAGTCAAACATCACACCATTGAAGTACCCAACCATCATACATATTTCATACACCACAAGAACCGTTGCTTCGTTTCCATCACGATTCAACATTCCAATACTATCAACCGTTTCACCCACACATATCCCAACCAACAAGACCAAACTTCAACAACATGGGCACCGATCTCTTTGGAAGCACAACACAGTGGAGCAAAATGATCGATGAGATATATGATCCTGGTGTACCAGGACCATCACATCAAACACCTCATAATCAAGCGAGTCAGAACAGACCCCAAGCACATCATAAAAATCAACAGAGAGGAGTGAGACAAGGGGTGAGGCAAAAGCGGACCGTTTTTGTCATATACATGCATGAGCCACACTGCATGAGTTTACAGAGGAGGACAAACCATGCAGTATGGCGTCTCCTCTTTAAAATGCATGCATGCGTCACACAAAGTGGCTATTCCTCTGTGTGGCGAATTTTTTTATTTGAAAAATCATCAGTTTGATAAAAAAATTTAAAAAATAATTATTTGAGATTTTTTTTATAAAAAATATAATTATTAAAAAAAAATTTCAATTAATATTCATAACGGATCAGAACCAAACAAACTAACAACAACTTTGATAGCATATCAGGACGGTTATATAAGTGACATCATCGCATAAGAAATTGACACACACTTTTTCATATGACTCAGACTCAAATTTGTGACTCTAATTGACTCAAGGCTGGTAAAATTATAAATTAAAATACCTTACGTGTTCAAAAGACAATCCACATAATTTAATAGAAATCCATATACAATTATAAATAAAAAAACCGAATTAAAAACGTCTACACAATAATACGATGATAGCACTAGTCATATGATACATTTCTAGTTATAGTTGCTTACACGTGTTTGACAAAATGTGCTTCTCATAGTGGTTCTCATCTTTTCCACCGATTCTAAACCGAAGTTTAGTAAAAAAGAGTGAAACATAAAGAAGGATCATCAAAACAATTTTACCTGATTTAGAATAATGTCTCTGGTTCTGATTTGACACTACATAAACAATTACAAATCCCAAATCAAACGATTTTGTTTCCTTTGCCATTTCTAGTTATAGTTGCTTACACGAAACCATTTATCAAACCACAATAAATAAGTAGAACAAGCATATTAGAATTGATCATTCATTTAAGTTATGAGTTTTTTTTTTTAATTATAAAAATATATAGTAATAATAATTTTACAATTATATCTAAGAAAATTCAAACTCACGTTAAATTATAACGATAATATCTTGTTAATGAACTTTTACCACAAGTGTATATTTAAAACTTTAAGACATTATCTAAAGAAAACAATTTTTGTTATTATCAATATCTTATATAAAATTCAAAAAATAGAAATTGAAAAGTCTAAAGCACATGGATATGGATTTGGTAGAGAGACATATTTTTGATTTTATAATTTATAATTTAGTTATATAACAATAAAAAGATCTCTTCAGAAATAACTTTATTTTTACAAATTTATAGTTTAATTTATTATTTTATAATTTATTTTCTAAATACTATTTTAAACAGCGTTTTATCTTATATCTTATTTTTTAATTGTATTTTTATTTTTATTATTTTAATTAAAATTCACTTTTATCTTTTATAATTTATTTTAATTTAAAATAAAATAATTATACCATAATAAAAAGAATAGAAAACAATTAAGTTATTTATTAGTTAGTTGAATCACAAATTTTACCATATTTTTAATTGACTTAACAACTATTTCATCCGTCATCAATTATAAATTATAAATTATCGGTTATCAGTTATCAATTATAAATCATAAATTCAATTACCTTCTATACCAACCACTATTTTTATCAATCAGAACTAATAATATTTATTTTAATGTTGGTTTTTTCTCTTATTTATATCTAATTTTAAAAAATAAATTGATCGAGAGTAACACATATCAATTAAAATTTAATGTAAATTATTTTGTTAAACCAACTGCATTAATAGATGTGTAAAAACATCTAATTATTAATAATAAAGGACAAAAACCTCAAACATAATACAATTGAACTGAAGAACGATTCATATGAGAAATACAAAAAACTATACTATTAAAAAATACAATTGAACAGAAGAACGGTTCACACAAAAAATATTTTAAAAAAATTACATTAGAAAAAACTTGAGACATCTATCTCCGATTGCAGAAGTATGAATTTGCCAGTTTAAATCCACAAGAAATTAAAATCGTGAATTTCCACATATTTATTTTTAAAGAGTGAAATTTCAATACTCTTAGAGCACACTACAATGAAAAATATTTTTTTACCTCGGTTGAAAAAGATGTACTACTTCAGTTTCTTAGGCAAGATAATGAAGTGTGTCATGAAAAGTCTTGGGGTCTTACCTCGGTTTTAAAACAACCAAAGAGTAAGGTGTAAAGGTCATGTGATCGATCTCCATGGAGATCTTTTTTGAAATTCTGAAATGACGAAAACACCTTTCTCTTCGATTTTGACTTTCAATCGACTAGTATAACATTTTTCACTTCGGTTTAGAAACAAAACCGACGAATAAAACATGATTGAGTATATTAAATCTAATGTGGATTACTTATTTCACTAAACCCTAACTGAACATATAACGGATAAAAATGGTTAGAAAAATAATTATATGAACAATTGTGTTATATTTGAAGAACAACTTACACTAATGAATGATTCTGAAGCATCTTGTAACTCATCATTCATCTCGTATTCTTTCATAGTTAAAATCTCTTCCATGTTTCAAGTTATTTATTTAGTGCTTCATTTTCTACTAATTCATTCTCGAAAATATAAAATTTGATACTTTGAAAGATGAACAAATATAGAAAAAAATTGAACAAAATCTAAAAATATTGAAGAAATTTTAACCATAAAAGAGCATGAGATAAATGATGAGTTGTAGAAAGATAAAAAATCAATAACAAGTGTAAGATATATTTTTAATACAACATAATTTTTCATATGGTTATTTCTAAAATCAATTTAATATGTTATATGTTCAAAGAGGGGTTAGTGAAACAGATAATCGACATTAGATATAATAAATTCAACGCGACAGAACAAGATGAAAACTGCACAAAAAACATAAACTCAATATCAAGAACAATCTAAAACTCAAACAACAACTAAACTACAACATATAGATTTTCATAACGTTTGATAGTAGAACAACTAAACAACAACAACAATAACATTAACAACAACATCAACAACAACATCATCAACAACGAGTCTCAACAACAACAATTAAAAACCTTTAGGGTCTCAACAACAACCATAACATCAACAATTTAAAACTTTAGAGTCTCAACTACAACAACTACAAAAATATCAATAATAAGATAAAGTCTATTACATAAATTTGTTTAAACAACATCAACATCAACAACAAAATAAAATCTATAACATAAACATGTTTAAACAACAACAAAATAAAACCTATAGGATTTTGGACCTCAACAATAACAACAACGATAATAGAAACAACCACAATATGAGTAGTGGACTTTGATGTAACAGATATATGAAGAAGAAGTGAAAAAAATGATTTAGATCTCTGAAGATTAAATGAGAGTCTTAACATATATCATCTTTGTATTGAAGATGATATGTGTTTATGACTTTCGTTGTTTATGGCTCTCTTGTTGACTCTTTTCTTAAGACTCTTCGTTGAGATTCTCTTTGTGTTGCATAGAAAAATGAAACTGAATGCTACATAGTAAAGCTATATATACTAGACAAAAAAAAATCACCTCGGTTAGAAAACAAAACCGAGATGAAAAATGGCTTATTTTTAAATTAAAAATAAATATTCAGAAAGACTCCATTTTTAATAAAATAAAAACATAATCTAAAACTACTAGGATTCGAAGCTTTTGGAATTCGAAACATGTATATTAAACTAATTTATCCCTCTATTTTCATAAAAAAACAAACATAATAAATTATATATATTTTTTAAATATGGCGCGTCCAAGAATTATATCTCAATTTTTTTATATGTAAAGTGTAATCATTGTCACAAAAAGTAGTTTTTTAATAGTGACATCGCCAATGGTAAAATCTATTTTTATATTCTTTATGGGACTCATTAAACTCTATACTTATTTAATTTTTACTCCAATAATACAGCTCTAAACAATTTATATTGAGTTCTAAAATTTTACCTTATATATTAATATTTTATTTATACTTAATTGTAATAAAATTATAAAATTAAAATAATAAAAATTAAATTAAATATAAAATTAAAGATAAAAATGAAATTATAATATTTGTAAATGACATTTTAAAGAAAAAATTATATATATAAAAAAAAAAGAACCATTGAAATTTAAGATAAATCAAAACAACATTTAAATTAAAAAAAATAACAATTTAAGATGAAATGATGCAAAACTACGTTGCTTCATCAAACAATGGTTCACCAGCTGGCAAAACTATTCCCTTTTTCCAATGATAAATCCACACTTTTTCAAACTCTTAGGAAAAAAAGTGTAAAATAAATATTCATAATGCTGAGAAATAATTTCCATTCTCCTATAAAAGCGAACCCATAGCATGTGAATAACCAAAACTAAAATGGCAGCAGCATTTGAGTTCAACGTGTTTCTATTACTCTCTCTTTTATCCATTCATAACATTACTCATATAGATGATGTTAAAACTCTTCATCTTCATGATTTCTCTGATTTCAATCGAAGCAGTTTCCCACAAGATTTTGTTTTTGGAACATCCTCTTCTGCATTCCAGGCACCAACTATCATCTTTCACTTTTTTTTATTATTGCTTTCAATTACCTTTATTATTATTATTATTATTATTATTATTATTATTATTATTATTATTATTATTATTATTATTATTATTATTATTGTTATTATTATTAAGAATTTATTTATTTTTGTTCTGATTTGATGCTATTTTGAATATTTTATAGTGTGAAGGTGCAGCAAAGGAAGATGGAAAAGGACCTAGTATATGGGACACATTCACCCATACAAACCCAGGTTGTTTTTTTATTTAATTCACTAAATCACTAAAATTAAGAAAAATATATAAAAAATAAATAAATAAAAATTCCTCTAATGTGTCCATGGCTAATGTTTTTACAAACCATAAGTCAATTCAAGGATCTACATAATACTACAAATGGCTTTACCTGATTTTCATCTATAAGAGTACAGATCACTAAGAGGCAGCCTATTTAAACTATATATTTTCTCAAATGTGCATTCAAACATATTTTTTGTTATCATTATATTTCAAAAATTCAAAAAAAGAAAATAAAAATAAAAATCTGGATTATCATCATAATTGTGATGTATTAAATCGGTGTAATAAATTATATAAACCCGTCTTAAAATTATAGTATTTAATACACATTAAAATTAATGTAATAAATTATAAAAACAAAAGACACTTAGTGTAGGGGTTAGGCCCTCCCTCTTATAAAAAGAATATTTAGTCTAATAAAGTATTAATTCATTTAGTAGTGATTGCCATTGGATATAGTAGAGAAGTTTACGGTTCGATTTCTCAATAATAATAAAAAAAATTAAAATTACTTAATATATCAGAATTAATCTTTAAATTAAATTATACAAATAAATTAATGTATATTAAATTAGAGACTTACCACTCACATGACATCTCCACCTCTGTTTATTGAGACTATTAGACACATTTAATTCATGAACAACACATTTATTTCATACAAGAACCAGGATTATATCGAACCAAACTATAATAAAAAATTAGTAGATTTTTTTTCTCGATTTTTCAGAATCAAATTGAAACCAAACAATTGATTTGATATACAATTTATTAATAATCCTTTATTAAGAGAACTGTCATATTTTTTGAATTTCTTAAATAATAGATATTTAAATTTTTTTAACATTTTTGTATCACTAGTATGTAATTTAAATATATTTAAATTTAAACTGATTTAAATTAAAATTATAAACTAATTTAAAAAATTAAATTTCATATAAAATTAAATATTATTGAATGTCATACTGCTCAAATCAAATTTTAATGCTAAAAAATGATAGTCTTAAAATAAAAAATCATACAAAATTAAAAAAGGTTTCAAATCTCTTTTTATATGGTTTATATGAAAAAAGAGGTGTAAAATTATACACAAATATGTAACACGATAACAACATAACCAATGAAAAATTAAAGAAAAATATTTGATTATTTAACAACAATTTAGTTCAATTATAATTTTTTTGAATAGTCCTAACAATTATAATATTTAGTACTAATGTTTGACATCTTCAACGTATCACATATTGATGTTTAGAGACTTAATAAAACATATTAATATTGTGAAAATATGGTATACTAGCATTTAGAAATTCTTGAAGAGACCAACTAACTTTTATTTTTATTAAATAAAAATACAAAAAATGATTAAGTGTACAAGTGAAGCACGAGAAAGTTGTAAACTTAGAAAGAAAAAGGAAGAACATGAATCATGTTACACAATACATTTAGAACACGAAAAGAGGGACCATGTAGATACATAACACATGAAAAAAATAGAGCACACAAAGAGGGACCGTGTCGAAACTAAAAACAACGTTTGAGGAAACAAACAATATCACATAGTAGAAATAACCAATAAGCATGGATTATTTATGTGTCTAAAATAAACGTGACTTGCCCTTATGATTATTTCTATAAATAGAAGTTGCATGCATTGTAATAAGGGTTGTTTAATCCATTTTAGAAACCACATTTATTTCTAAAACAATTGTCGATTGTGTGCATTTGACACATATTTTAAAAGCCTTACAATGTACTATTATATTTTAAAGTAAGGTAATAAATCAAACCATGCTTTTAAAATGGTTCAGACCATCAGTCATAAATTAAAGCCGTTATGATTTGAGTGGATAGGAAAAATAAGTCAGCGAGAATGTTCTTTTATTTCAAGGGATTTGTTGTTATAAAAGAGATAGTAAGGAATGGAAAATGATGTTTTTAGTCTCGTAGTTGAGAGAGTGTGGAAGAAGGTGAAAGGTTGGAAGGAGAATTTTTTCTTTAGGGTTGGAAATGAAGTCTTGATCAAAGCGGTGGCGCAAGCTATTCCAACATATATCATGAGTTATTATCGTATTTTGAAAAACTGTTGTAACAAGATAGAAGCTATGCTTTCGAAATTCTGGTGGGGTTCTAAGAAAGGGGAGTGCAAGATATACTAGATGATACTAAGGACTTATATCCTTGAATCAAACCAAAAAACTCTGATACCGGTTGTTGGGAAAATAACAAATAAGGCATAGAGAAAAAAAGATGAACACTATAACAACACAAGAGCATAATGTGGAAACTTAAAAATCAGAGAAAAACCATAACCATTGTCATAGACAACCAGAGAATAACACTTTAAAAATTATTACAAAACATAATATACCCTCAACTAACAAACAAATATTTAACTACATCTCACAACACTCTAATTCTAGAGTATAAGAGAACAAAGAAAGTCAAATACACGTTTAAAGTGTTTTTGACTGGTGCATTTTGTAACGAAGAACTTGAAT